>OY728145.1:2121465114-2122715114 GCA_963277665.1 Viscum album
AATACCCATAGATTAGTTTTATATTTTAAATTGTTTTACATTCAAATTATGATTTTTTTCATATAAACATATATTTGTCTTATCTTAAAAATATATATTTTTTGTTGATATTTGTTATAGGTAATAATGAGTTGAAGTTTGATTACAGCACATCAAATGAGCAATGAATTTGAGGAAGGTGTTGATGCATTTTTGGAATTTTTAAAACGAAATGTTCCATGTAGTGACATTTTTTTCTTGTCCATGCCTGAAATGTTTGAATATGAAGAAGTTAAAAAGTAGAGAGATAAAAGATCATCTGATTTGTCATGTTTTTAATCCAAGTTACAGCCCTCGAAATTGGCATGGTGAAACTGGACAGAATTTCACTGATGATGATGATTCGCAAGATGGTAACTCCGATGGAATTGAAGAAATGATTCGCGATATTGTAGCAGAAAAAATTGAGATAGAACCGACAGTTGCACGTCTATATAGTGATGCTGAAAAACAATTATATCCTGGTTTTACAGATTTTACGGTTTTTTCGGTGGTGTTAAGATTGATTAACTTGAAGGAGAAACATGGATGGAGTGATAGAAGTTTTACAGAGCTGCTACAATTGATGAAAGACATTATTCCAAAAGATAACGATCTTCCAGATTCACATTACAAAGCCAAGAAAATATTATGCCCGATGGGATTGGGATACAAGAAAATACATGCATGTCCGAATGACTGCATTATATATATGAAGGAATATGAATTTCTGTCAGAGTGTCCTAAATGTGGGACATCACGGTATAAGGTGAAAGAAAAATCACAGGCTCCTGTAGAGATTACAAAGCTCCCTTCAAAGGTATTTTGGTATATTCCTATAATTAATCATTTCAAACGTTTATTTGCTAATTCACATGATGCAAAAAGGTTTAGATGGCATGCTGAAGAGCGGGTATGTGATGGAAAAATGCCTCATCCAGGTGATTGTCCACAATGGAAGAAAATTGATACGCAGTATTCTACATTTGGAAATGAAATTAGAAATCTCAGACTAGGGTTGTGCACAGATGGAATGAATCCATACCGAACCCTCAATAGCACACATAGTTCATGGCCTATTTTATTGGTAATTTATAACCTCTCTCATGAAGTTTGTATGAAGCGAAAATATGTCATGTTGAGTATAATGATCTCTGGTCCAAAGAAACCCGGTAATGATATTGATGTTTACTTGTCACCGTTGATTGATGATTTGAAACTGTTATGGGCTGATGGTATTAGGGTGTATGATTATTATAAAATAGATTATTTTCAACTGTATACAATGTTTTTGTTCACTATAAATGACTTCCCAACGTATAGAAATTTGTCTGGATACATTGTTAAAGGGCATAAAGCATGTCAATTTGCGAACAAAAGATGTCATACTGTCAATTGCATCATGGGAGGAAAACAGTGTACATGGGTCATTGAACGTTTTTGCCTATGGAACACCCTTATAGAAGACTAAAAAAGGAATTCAATGGCTCACAAGAATTTGATACTTCTCCAAAACCTTTATCCCCTGATCTGTATTTGGAGAGGGTGGAAAACTTTTATGTGACATTGGGAAAGACACAAAAATCTGGTAATGACAGACATATTTGGAAGAAAAGGTCAATTTTTTTGAGCTACCATATTGGAGGTATCATGAGGTTAAACATAATATTGATTTCATGCACGTGGAGAAGAATATCTGTGATTATTTGATTGGAACATTGTTAGATATTAAAGGAAAGACTAAAGATGGGTTTAATGCAAGATTAAACTTACTATCAATGGGAATACATTTGGAGTTAGCTCCCAATCCTAATGAAAGACAAACATTTCTTCCCCCGGCTTGTCATACATTATCGAAGAGGGAGAAAATTAGCTTCTGTCAGTGTCTTCATGATACCAAAGTGCCTCAAGGTTATTCTTATAATGTAAAATTATTTGTCTCATTGAAGGACTTGAAGTTGATAGGTATGAAATCACATGATTGTCACGTCATGATGCAACAAATTCTACAAGTTGCATTGTGTGGAATATTTCTCATTCGTGTCAGAAAGACTATAATGAAGTTGTGTTATTTTTTAAATTTAATTTGTAACAAGGAGATTGATGTAAATACTTTGAAAATTTTGGAAAAGGATGAAATTTTTATACTTTGTCAATTGGAAATGTATTTTCCTCCAACTTTTTTTTATATAATGGTGCATTTAATTATTCATCTGGTTTGAGAAATAAAGCTTTGTGGACCTGTATATCTTTGTTGGATGTATCCTTTTGAATGGTATATGAAAATATTAAAGGGGTATGTTAAAAATATATATCGACCTGAAGCCTCCATTATTGAAAAGTATATTTCTGAGGAGGTAGCATAGTTCTGTACGAGATACTTGGCTGCGGCGCAACACATAGGGTTGGCTCCATTTCGCCATGAACAAGTTAATAATGAGGGAAAGGGGATTCGCAGCTTGAAAGTCAAATCATTGTCAGCTGAACAGATGAAGAAGTTAGAATCATACATCTTGAATAACATAGCAGATTATCAACCGTATATCACATTGCATATTAATGAGTTGAAACAATGTCATCCAAAGAAGAAATAAATGTTGATTTTGAATGAGCACAACAAAACTTTTTTGTCATTGATTAAAAAGACTTTGCTTGGTAGATCAGATGTATCAGAGACATTAAAATGGATAGTGGGTGGTCCATGTTTAAATGTGATAACATGGTCCGGTTATGACATTAATGGTTATACATTTCATACGAAAGCTCAGGACAACAGAAGTGCAGTTCAGAATAGTGATGTATTGGTGTTTGTAGAAGAAATGCATTTTTCGAGAGCTAAGGACCAAAAACCAATTTCTGAATCAAGTGCATATTATGTAGTGATTGGATACATATGGGAGGTTGATTACATCAAAAATAAAGTTCCCATTTTTAACTGTAAATGGTTTAACAGTAACAACAGTGTCAGACACGATAAATTTGGAATGACACATGTTAATCTGAATAGATTGGAAGACACAGCTGATTCTTTTATAATGGAAACACATGAAAAAAAATTTCTATGTAGTAGATCAATCTGATATGCAATGGGCTGTTTTTTTACAAGGGAAAAAACAATATGTCGGTGAGGATGAAATTGATGAATATGCTGATTTATGTGAGATCCCTACTTCCTTGGAAAGATTAACAGAACATAATGATGATCATGTTGAAGACATAGTTTTTTCCATAAGGAATGATCACGATGAAGTAATTTGGGAAAAAAATCCATTTGTACATTCCTAAAATTACAGGTAACATATGTTTATTTCTTATTTACATTTATTTTTTCCATAAATGTTAGATATTGTAAGTTTTTATTTATTAAAACATGTTTTAAAACAAAATAAATATATGTTTTTGTTTGTTTTATGTTTGTTTAGTTTACTTTATCATGTTTATAACCATTACATGAATTATATATCTATTATTTTTGTTCACTAACAATTACTTTACCATGTTTACCATGTTTACCAGGTTTACCATTTTTACCGTGTTTGCCATCTTGACCATCATTACCATCTTTACCATCTTTACCATCTTTACCATCTTTACCATTTTTTAACATGCATACCATATTACTAATATTTACTATTATGTAACTTAGTACACTTTTCTATTTTCTGATTACAGTAGTATTAAAATATTTTAATTTGTATATTTGGAAACTGACGTTTGTTTTTTTGATTTGAAGGATAATGACAGATCATTCAGATGATCAACCACATGATTCTGTAGAGGAGCATATTGCTGGTCATACCTCTGGGGATGAACATTCACATGCTCCTATTATAACAAAGAGTTCAAAGGTTGGTAAACGTGGGTGCACACGTTTACCAATATTATCACTTGCCCGTACGCATGATCAGAGGCTAGCCATTGAGTTTGATGATGAAGATATTCCTAGAGGTCCGAATGCAAAAGATTTTAAGAGTTTTGTAGAAACTCAGGCTAAGAGAAAAGTAAGAATTCTGTATAATTATTGGAGAATTGTGGATAAAGATATTATCTCTCAGTTGTGGGAGACGATTTTGGTAAGATCTTTTGTCATTTTTTGACTATTCTTTTAAGGTTTCTAGTATATATAATATGTTTAACCTCTTATTTATCAGATGACATTTGATATTCCTGACACTGGAGGAGTCAAGAAGAAATTCTTATCGTTTGTTGCTAGGAGATGGAGGGATTTCAAATCAACAATCTCATCTGATTTCATTTATTGTCATAGGAGTCATGACAATCCATGTCGTATATATCCTTTTATAGATGAAGACACATGGAGACATTTTTTTGAAAGTAGAAGAAAAGAGTCATTTCTGGTAAGGGAAATGTAATCTTTTATAAACTTTCTTATATAAATGATTTTATTAATGTTTTTTTAATGATTTATTATTCTTAAATTACAGCAAACAAGGAAAGCTCATCCAGAGATCCAATCTAAAAATGTATACCCTCATAGTTTATCTCGAGGAGGGTATGCATTATTGGAAGAACAAATGATGGTGGAAAAATTTCAGCAACTAAGAGTTGAGTCTTCAAGCTCTGGAGAGGTGGCCCCTCCATCCCCTCCATCTAGACATGAAAAATTGAAGAGAGCTCGGATGGGAAAAAAGGGAAATATCTTTCCTAGGAATCGAGAATCATAGCTGAGAGGATTGTAAGATATCAATTTTATTTATTTAAGTTAACTATTTTCTTCATATAATTTCAATCATTACAGAAATATTCAATTAATTAATACAGGACACTCTTGAGGAGAAGAGTACAGAGGGGAAATTTACAACTACGGGGAGGGAAGATATTTTATTTGCAGCATTGGGAAGGCCAGAACATCCTGGTCGTGTAAGAGGATATCTGGTGGGTGTATCGGTAAGAAAAGTGTTGCCACGTTCTTCAACTTCTAAAATTGATGGTGTTTATAAAAAAAAGAATCCTTGGAGGCTGAAGTTCATAATATTAATGCAAAGATGGAGGAAAAGATTAGAGATTCTGTGCAGTCTATGTTTGCAGAAATGCAAAGACAATTTCAGAATGCAGCTCCCACTCCTCCACCTCCCCCCTGTATACCCCATTATTTATCCTCCACCTCCTCCAGTAGCTCCCACTCGCCCACCTCAGCCTGCGGACCACATTTTTTATCTTACGCCTCCGCCGTAGCTTACTACTTATTGCGAGTTGTATGTTGATGATTCTCAACATCATATAGTAGCATATGGGTTGGTATATTGTATAGAAGATACAGTTCATCATCAACAATTAGAGGTAGATAATCAGAGGGTCACTGTACAAGATATTATAGATAGATCAACTAGGGTACCAATACCTACAGATGAGGTGGCAACAGTTGGAAAGAGTATCGGCCATTTTTTAATTTGGCCGTCCAGACTTCTTCGACTCATTACCATAGAGGTATGAATGTTATATCTTATATTTTATTTTTTATTAAATTTGTTTTATCATTTGAAAACTAATATGTTTTTCAATTTTTTATAGGAATACTTAAATGGTAAAGAAATATTTTATAGACAACAACAAAGACAAATGGCTATGACATCAGATACAGATTCAAATGTTCTTGACAGATTGTCATGATATTCACATTTTTTGTCGGGTTATTATGAGTTTCCAATGGAAGCTCATGTTTTTGGACGTGAAATAAGAGTGGGGATTATAAAAACTGATATCATGGAGCTTGTTACTGGAGATAAGTTGGGCATCAACATGGTGAAATTTTTTTCCATGTAAGTCTTAACACCATTTCCCTGTGTTATATTTATTAAAAATGTTTACTTATGTATGTTTTGTATTAGGTATCTTTATAAAATTTGTGAGATGAATGAGCTAACAGAAGTATTTGGATTCATGGACCCGCAATTGATTTCCCCTGAAGCATGTGCATTGAATGAGGAACAAAGAATTGTTTATATTGCTGAAGGATTTGAAAAGAATATAATCACACAATTTTGGATGGTGCCTTTCTGTGAGAGGCATGAAACACATTTCTCTCAAAGAGTTAATTATCTTTTAACATAAATAACCACTAACGTCAAATTTCCTTTTATCAGTGATCATTGGATGTTAGGGGTTTTTTTCCCAAGGGAGAAAACCCTTTATTGGATATGCTCTGTCCATGGTGATGTGCGGGAAAGTTTTAAGAATATATTGGAAAATTAAGTTTCAATTTCTCAATAGTTTTATATATTATAATGAATTTTAAATTTACCCCATTCGTATTATTTTCTAACAGTGCATGGGCCTACTTTCGAAAAAACACAAAGAAAAGAAGTGAAAAGGTCAAATCTGTAAATGCGAAGGTAAATATCCATTTATACTTTGTACTTTTTGATTTATTACATAAAAATAATATATTGAATTTACACTCATTCAAACAGAATTCTCATGAACAACAAGGCCTCATCGAATGCAGATATTATATGTTAATATTTATGTATGAAATAATAACAACTGGGACAATTGTGAATTTTGAACTGTTACGATTTCCTCTTAAACTTTGCCATAATATTTCAAGTTGATTTATTCATTATACTTGTTAACTACTTTCTTTTTCATTTGTAGCTTTTTGAGGACCCTAAACCCTATACTGCTGAAGACATAAAACACTAAGAAGTGGAGTGGTTAAATTATTTTAGAGGTTTGATTGAATTTTAGTTGTTTGTAATGTAAAATGTTCTTTTGAATATTGTTGTCGTAATTGTGTATTTGGTAGTTTTTTAGGTTGCATTTAGTTTTTTTTATGTTGACATTGTAAGTTTTGAATGTTATATAAGTGACTATTTAACTTTTCTCTCCTTCCTGTTTTGGTTTACTTTTGATGGATTTTCTGGTATGGATTTGGGTTTGTGGGGGAGGGGTTCCAAGGGTGTGGGGGTGTGTTTAGTGGGGTTGGGGGGTGTCCAGCGGTCTGGGAGGGTTGTCCGGTGGGGTGTGGGGATAGTCCAGGGGGTGGTAGGGCTATCTAGGGGTGTGGGAAGGCGGTCCAGGGGTGTGGGAGTGCTATCCAGGGGTGGGGGGTATACATGAGGGTGGGGGTGTCCAGGGGTGTTTGGAGCTGTCCTGGGGTGTGGTGGGGGCTGTCAAGTGGGGTGAGGGGTGAGGGGGTGATTTTCAGGCGGGTGGGGGGTTTTCGAGGGGTGTTTGGGGCTGTCCGGGGGTCGGGGGGCTGTCCAAGAGTGTGGTGGGGGCTCCAATGGGGTGAGGGAGGGCTGTCCAAGGGGTATACAGGAGGGTGGGAGCTCCAATGGGGTGGGGGAGGGCTGTCCAGGGGGTATACATTAGGGTGAGGGCTCCAATGGGGTGGGGGAGGGCTGTCCATGGGGTATACATGAGGATGGGGGCTGTCTAAGGGGTAGGTTTTATAAGTTATCAATGTACATTCTTAATTTTGATCTACTTCTGTTTTTGTGGTACAATTTCTTGATTTGTTTTCTGGTTGATTCTGGTGAAGAGCAGATGACTGCATAAAATTAAAAAAAATTGGGTTTATCACGTTGGTTATTTAATAATCGACGTGATAAAAGGAATGGAAAATGGTTTATCATGTTAGTTATTTAATAACCGACGTGATAAAAGGCCTGGAAAATGGTTTATCATGTCAGTTATTTAATAACCGATGTGATAAAAGGCCTGGAAAATGGTTTATCACATCGTTTATTTAATAACCGACGTGATAAACCCCCTCCCCCCCGGTTTATCACGGCGGTTATATAATAACCGACGTGATAAACCCCCCTCCCCCCGGTTTATCAGGTTGGTTATTAAAAAAAAGACGTGATAAAACCCCACCCCCGGTTTATCACGTCGGTTGTTTAATAATCGGCATGATAACCCCCCATGGTTTATCACGGCAGTTCTATAATAACCGACGTGATAAACCCCCCGCCCCCCGGTCTATCACGTCGGTTATTTAATAACCGACGTGATAGAACAATTCCCCGTCCTTTTATCACGTCGTTTTTTTAATAACCGACATGATAAACTTTTTTCCAGGCCTTTTATCACATCGGATTTTTAATAACCGATGTGATAAACCATTTTCCAGGCCTTTTATCACATCGGTTATTAAAGAACCGACGTGATAAACCCTTAAAATTTTATTTATCACGTCGGTTATTAAAGAACCAACATGATAAACCCTTACCATTTTATTTATCACGTCGGTTCTAAAATTACCAATGTCATAAACATCGTGATTTTATGTTTTTCATGTCGGTTTTTAAATAACCGACGTCAAAAACGTTATTTATAACTTCACCCGTATTAATGTCGGCTAGAAACTGACGTAAAAAATGAAAAATAACTGATGTAAAAAACGTTTTCTGCACTAGTTCTAGCCATATTCGTTTAGCACACACCCTATATGTTACATTGATAGCAACAAGTTTAAGAGATTGAATCGTCCATAATTGAAATAAAACAAGTTCAAATCCTTACCTCATAAATCCTTTGGAGAAAAACCGTGCTTGAAGGTTGGTCGGTTTTCTTCATTCCTGCAACAACCATCCAACGATGCCGCTGGAATGGAAATCCTCTGACATTGCTTGGTGGATACGTTCTTCACTGAAGGGTTCCACCAATGTTCTACTCTCTAGATATATTCCTTCACCAATGATTTAAAAAATTCCACCAAGAGGAAAGAGGAGCATTCAATCATTAAAGGGTGGTGGTTCATTAATTTAGAATTAATGAATATTATTAATTAAATTGTTTAGTGGATACACACATTATGTACCCAAGAATTTAATGCCCATAATTAAATTTCTGACCTCCCTCTTCTGGTCCCCTTCAACAAAAAATAAAAGGAGAGACGGGAGGATATTATTCTACAAAATAAAATAAATTAATTTTATTCTATCCTCCACGAAAAACTCAATAACCAAATTCTTCTCTCGACCGAATTCATTAGAGGTTAAACCTCCCATAATTGATCCCGACACTATGGATTCAATGGTTCTCTCAGATTTTTAATCTGAGCACCGGTTCAAAGTTTATAAAATATCGCTCACGCATTTACTGAATGTACCTTAAAAAAGTTCATAAATTCATTTTGGGCACACCAAGCCTCATAATCACATACAGTCAATTTTTGCAGACTTCTAATAATTCAATATAATATAAAAAAATCACATGGAAAATCCTGGTCTTAAAAAAAATTATAGATATACTTTATTTGAATATTGTAGTATTCTAGAGAAAAAATCAATGTAATGAAGTATGAATATAAATGTTTTATGAAATATAATGCATTAACATTACACTTTAAATACGATATTGTTATATAAAAGGATAACGATGATTAATTATTAAAGGAAAATTACATAATTAAAATGTAAAATGAAAAATTGTAAAAGGATGTTGAAATATTCAAAAATGGTAAAGAAACACTTACTAGAATTCTTTGAAAATAAACAAGTCTCATGAATGCCATTGAAATTGGTTATCAAACTAGATAGAGAATGATTTATGAAAATATATTTATGACTTATTCAAATTATTCCGAATATATTAATAATATTTATTCTTCTTGAACTATCATGTTTTTTATTTCTAATATCATAATGTCTATTTATGGGAAACTAGGTGAATAAATTTGGAATCCTATGTCTTTTATTACTAATAATTATGGACCCAAAAAAATGAATGCCAAAATTATTTCTTGTTTAAACATTATGGTATCAAACCATCTTGAAGTGTACTAGTAATAAATTATGGTATCTAGATAGTTGATGTTCTGAATACATGACTGGTGACTATATGTACTTCAATAACCATAACACTGTAGATGGTGGAAATTTCACTTTTAGGGACAATGAAAAAGAAAAAAATTGACTTAGGAAAATCTCTAACTCTAGTACAATTTGGATTTTAAAATTATTATATTTAGATTGATTAAAATATAATATACTGAGAATCTCACAGTTATGTGATGATGGTTACCATGTTACTTTTGAAAGCAATTCATTCAAAATATATGATAATTTGTATGTTTTTGTTTCTATTACTTTTTAAAATGATAATGTTTATGGTGTTAATTTGAATTCATTATTTTAAAAAAATATTATTATTCATGTTCCATTGAAAGAGCCTTTTTTTTTCATAGAATACATGACCATTACAAACTACTCTCACATAGAATGATAGATATCAAATTATTAGTTAACGATCTACCTAAACAAGATTTTACAAAGGAATCAATCTATAGCACATGTCAAAAAGAGAAACCACATAAAATATCTTTTAAACCAATCAAACATGTTTCTAATTCTAAATCATTATATTTTTTTCACATGGAATTATTTTGAACCTCATAAATTTTTTTCTTAAATGGGAAGAAAAATTATTATTTTATAGTACATCACTTTTCTAAATATAGTTATATATTCTTTCTAGCACAAAAAAGTGATGGTTTTTCTTATTTTTTTATGTTTAAAAAATATATAGAAAACCATTATAGAATTACTATTAAAAACATAATAATTTATCATGGTTTTGAGATGGAAGGTAATGTATTTAAATATCTATTATCATAATATGGATAAAAGCATAATTATTTTTTCTCCTAGGACCACAAAACATAATGATGTCGTATAAAAATTAAACATAACTCTTTATGAAATGTTCTGGACTATGCTCAATGAGTATGATTTACATATTTATTTTCGGGAAGATGTTTTGAATACTAATTTATTTATTAATAAAAGAATTTTTCTTTGGAAGCTTTTAAAAAAACCTTATATGATTTATATAATGGTAGAAAACTAAAATTTAATTAATTTAGAGTTTTTAGTTGTAAAATAATTATTCTCATTCCATGGGATAATTTATAAAAATTATCATCCAAAACTAATGAAGAAATTGTTTTGGATATTCATCTTCCATAAAATCATACAAGATGTTCAATGAATGGACCAAAAATGTGGAAGTATCTTTACATGTCAAATTTTATGAAACAGATCCAAATAAAACTATAAAACCTTTATAAAACCTTATTGATGGCCTTTCAAATTTATATATCATAGTAAAATCTAGTGATAAATCTATGAAACCTATAGAAAATTCATAATGTTTTGAGAAACTATTTGGACTCGGACCTATAGATAAAAATTATGCATAAAATAATTTAATTCATAGAGACATTTGGACGTATATAAAACATTTCATAGATGCAGTTATAGGAGACATAAATAATGGATCTAAAAAAAGAGCTTCTATTAGAATCTATGTTAAAGATCAAGCCTTTTTATCCTGGATTAAACCTAAGAACATCATAGAAGAAATTGAGGATAAATTATGGATAATATAACTGAAATAAGATATTCATCATTTTGAAAGAAACAATGTTTGGGAACTAGTGGAAAAACCTAAGGACTTATTAACCATTGTAACCATGTGGGTTTTTAATAATATGATAGATTATTTAGGAACTTCAATTAGAAATAAAGTAGTACCAGTTTCATAAGGGTAAAATCAAGTGGAAGGAATTAACTATTAGCAAACATTTTCACCAATAGCTAGAAATGATTACATCCTAATGTTACATTCATATACAGAACAATTGGATTTAAAATTATATCTAATATATGTCAGTAATTCATTAGTAAATGGTATATAATTGAGATATTTTTTAGAATTACACATACATTTCAAAACCCTCATTTTCTTAATCATGTATTTAAACTAAAAAAATATTTATATGTTTTGAAGCATGCTCTAATATCTTTCTATGATAGACCCGGATCATTTTTTATCACCAATGTCTTTCCAAAAGGAATATATTACCCAACATTTTTTATTAAAAGTATTTAAAAATATTTTTTAGTTGTAAAAATCATTGTTCGTGATATTATTTCTGGATCATCCAAAAATTATTTGTATATTGAATTTAAAAAATTATGAAAATTTTATTTTAAAAGAGTTTAATTGGAGAGTTAATGTTATTCTTAGGTTTTTATATTTTTCAAATTAAGGAATGAATTATTTTAAATAAAATAAATTACACTAATGATCTCTAAAAAAATTCTAGTACAGAAAATACTAAATGCATTGTTATTCCTATGAGTACAACCTATAAACTAGATTTGGATAAAACTAGTAAACCATTTGATAACATCAATTATAGGGTAATGATTGGAAGTTTACGATTCTTAACTCCTTTAAGATTATATATTGCATTTATTTTGTGTATGTGTTTTCATTTTCAATAAAATCCAATTGAATCACAATTACATTCTATGAAAAGAATATTTCAATAAAAAAATACAAATAATATGGGATTGTTTTTACCTTAAAGGACATACAATTGAATTAGTTAGTTATTAAGATAAAACTTTTGGTGGTTGTTAGTTAAATAGAAAAATAACTTATAGAAAAATCCAAATTTTGAGTAATTATTTAGTTTCATGATATAGTATAAAATAGATTTTTGTGTCGTTATCTACTGGTGAAAATGAGTAAATAGTTATAGGTAATTTTTTTCCACAAATTCTATGGATGAAATAAAAATTTTGGGACCATAGTTATCAATTTAGACTCGTACATTATTATTTTGACAATACAATTTCAATAAACATTTCTATGAATCCTGTGTAACATTCTAGAACAAAATATTGACATACATCATCACTTTTTGAGAGATCGTTTTCAAAATGAAAATATTACCTTTGAAATGATTATCATAGAGCATCATCTTACTGATATTTTCACTAAGTCATCATATTATGTGTGAATGAATGATATCTAATATGAGTTAGATATGATTAATTTTTTTTAATATTTTTTACTCCTTTTGTAATTATTTTAAAATTATTTTCAGCATTTTATATTCTTATAAAATCTAGAATTTTTTTCCTTTATATTATTTAATTTAAAATATATCAAATAATTTTTTGAATATATTAAATGTGTATTATTATACCACGTGTGTCACTATATGAGTAAAATAAATAAATGATTAATCTATTAATGCAGAATCAAATTATCACACATTTTTCAACACAAACCAAACCCTATTTTAAACCCTCTTTCTTGAACCCCTATTTTGAATCCATAGATTCCATCTTGTGATTCTTATTCAACTCATTAAATATGAAGTCATATTATAGATAATATTTTCCATAATTTTTTAATAGTTCAAAATAAAATTTTGATCATGTCTACTAAAAATTAGAATCTACATCTATAGAAACATGAAGATGTACCTAGAATATAAGTAGATGTTGAATGTCTTATGACCAACTGATTTTCTATAGGTATTTGTTATGCATCCAAACAAGAAAATTTAGTTTTTCAATGAAAATATACCTTTCTATATAGTAGTTGTAAAGGTTTTTTTAACCTGGTGTTTCCAGATGAAGAATGTGGGGATGTGATTCAAACAATCATTTACGGTCATGAATTTGAATTTTTCATGATTATTTGGGATAACTGTAATAGATTCGTTCATATTAAAGGGTATGGGGACAACCTAAGATCGTACCCTATGAATCATAAATATTTTGAAATTATAAATTCAATGGTGGAATAAATCGATGAATAAACCTTCATACGGCATGTTTCCTATGAAATGGGTGTAGAATGGATAAATTTATTAAAGTAGATTCAGAATTATATCTTCCTAAGGAAGGTAGATTTTAGTTTTGTGATGCATAATCACATTTTACTTAAATATACGAGGGTTCATGATATTTTGATTAGTTTAGTCACATCTTAATGAGATATGTGTATGAGTTTACAAAACCATCTTCTATTTTCAACCCACTTTCTTACCTGATGTTTATTTAAATATTGTTAGAACATATAAACAGTGATCATTTAGTAGTTTAATGGAAATTTTTTCCAAGTGGGTTGAATTTTAATTACACTATGTAGAAGAGGATGAAAAGTATATGTAATCCTTGGAAAAGTATGTGTATAGATAATGAGGAGATTGTTTTTGAGAAGTTTAATCATATCCCTTATACCTCTAGGAAAATAAATTTAATTGATCATATTTTGGTCTCAGGTGAAATTTATGATGCTCTTTATTACTAAAATAAAGATAAATACCGTGATATGGATTTGGATGAAAAATCCAGAATTTTTTTTTGGAGTTATAAGAAAGGATTTTTTTCTATAGTTTTTCTTGAAAGCGAAACTATGTAAAAATAATTTTCATTTACTCATGATCTTTAAATAATTTCCGATGTTCATTTAAAATCCTCAACAAAACCTGAATTCCCTATTTTTCATTAATTAGTAAGAGAGGATGTGCCTTCTTAGGGGGAGAGTGTTATCAAGTCTATCTGTTTGGACCAATTATTAATAATTTCTAAAGCTAATTAGATTTAGATACTACTATAGTGAAGAGTCCCCCTACGTTTGAAATGGGAAGAGCTCAAATTTTTGAGTCCCTAACTTCTAAAGATGTTGAACTTATAATTGAACCTTTATATGATATTAGTGTATCCACTCCTGGTGGTGTAAATGAACATAAGGATAAAGAAGATCATAAAGAAGCCACGAATGTTGATAAAGTTGATTAGTATGGTGATAAGGATATAAAAGATGATTATTATAAGCTAGAATATGTTTCGGTGAAAGATGAAACAATGGAACCAAAGCTTTCTACTACTCCTGTTTTAGAGAGTTTCGTAACGCCTAAATCTAATAAAGATATGTTGACTCTTTTTAAAACCCTACCTTCACATGGATATTTTCTTGTCAATATTTTTTTATTAAGAGGATATCTATGATTCTTCTGTTAGAATTATGATTATTTCTATGGATGATTCTGAAGATGCATATGAGGCCTATTTATAGTAAATTAGAATACCTCTTGATATTATCTCATAAATGAGATCCTTAGAGAAAGGATCCTGAGTTTATTAACCAGTATTTGGAAATAAATAATTTTATTCATCCTAAATATTATACTTCTAAAACTTGATATATTATATCACAAGAATATTGATATCCCACTTATCAACCCTCAGTAACATATTTGACATTGTCCAAGACATTCATAATCCCTTCATGTATCATACATTGAATTAGATTCTTATCAACTGAAACTGAAAAAGAAAGAGATAATTGAGTAGAGGATAATGGTATATAAGGACTAGTGATCAATAAAAGTAATATTATATCCATAGTTTCCAACATGTCTAAATTATCATCTTTTAAGGATCTAATTTTAATTCTAAAGCATTCAATTTCTCTTTGAAAAGATTTGAACTCTTGGTGCATATGATCTAATTTTAGAAAAAATCTTTGATGGAGGTGTGAAACAAATAATTAATCATATATTAAGGATGAATCTATTAATTATGTTAATGATAAAGGTGTAATCAAGGGTTCCATAATTACTATCTTCAACGAATTTACACTAAAGATAATAGAAATCCTGCTTCATGTCATTGGCCAAAGATTTGAAAATTCCACCTATGGTAGCTACTTTTAATACCAAAATAGATAGTTTATTTTTAATGAATCCTTAACAGAATGAATTAATTTTAGAATAATATGAGTTCCCTCAAGTGATTGATCATGTAATAAGAGATATATAAAATAATAAAATGATTTAAAATTCGTTCATGAATGATGTTAATGCTCAAATTTTATCACCTCAAGTTCTTCCTTAACCACATGTTTCTACTTGTCCTACCCAAACCTTGGATTTTTCTCTATAACAACCTCTACCACAACTACATCAATAAACGAACCTTTTGGTCTCAATCTTCCCAAAGATCACGGTCATATCATTCCTATTTCAAAAGTAATCACTATTCTTGGACCTCTAATTGCTATTTTCCCTTCTTCTCCTACTCATATTATTAGGAAATGTAATGATCCCATTGATACTTTAACCTATAAAGATCTATCATATTCTGATTCTAATTATATTATGATAGGGATAATTTACAATCATTTTGATCAATTAGTTAACATTTTATTTCGCTTATATTTCTGTATATATTTTTTTTCTTATGATCTATTCTTTCTTGACAGTTTATTTCATTTCCACTTTTCAACCCTTTATGTTTTCTTTTTCATAATCCCATGGGGGGGGGGGAAATACCTATTCCATAATCTTCTTATGAACACAATAGAGGAGTAACCTTTTATTGAAAATGGAATATTTATAGTCTTAGGATGATTTTTTATAATTTTAAATTGGTATGGTAGCTTATAATTTTTTTTTATTCTTTTATTTTATGAATTGAAATTGTTATCCTTTATTTTTTATAAAGAAAAATGGTGATATTGTTGTCTTAGTCATGAAATTTCATATTTTAATAATTAAAAAATCATTTTTTTTATTTTCAATCTATATTTTGATTTATGGAAGTATATTTATATTATATAAAAATAGGAATACTTCACAAAAATATGGAATAGAGTTCATAGTATATGGGATCAACCATAGGGCCACCAGATCAACCATGAAAAATTTATAAAAAAGGTACCATGAGATAATAGGAAAGAAAAAATGACCATATGTTGTTTCATGAGACATTCATAATCAAAGATTCCAGGGTATGGATCAACTGAAAACCAAACATAGCGACTGAAAGGCTAATTGGTATAACTACATTAACGACAATTAAACTAGAAGACCAAATGAAAGAAGCTATAAGTTGTGAATATTTATGTAAAGACTCAAACACAAGATTAACTAAAGTGAACTTGGGCATTAGTATTAAAATTGACAATGTATCGTTCTGACTGCTTGTACAGTATGGTCAAAAAATAAGTTCCACCGATGGACCACATGAAATTGGGATCAATTGTATGGACCTTCTAGAGATATAATAAGAAATCTATTAATGTATTGAATCAATAATATATACTTATGGGGCGTATCTGAATGTGGGCACCACCATGGATGCTAACATGGACTATTTTAATTTACTATATCTAAAAGAAAATTATTATATTATTATTTCATTAAACATATCAATCCAACCTCTTTTTTTGTAAAGAATTAAATTCCATATAAAGCATTTAATGATTCATATTTTGATTGAAAAATATATGTATATACATGATGATTTATCAATGGATTGTTTTTGGAGAGAAACATTTAAAATAAAAAAAATACACGGTTTGACGATAGTCATAGAAATAAAAGGATGAACATAGGGACAATATAAATTTTCCTAAAGAAAAATTAAGATCTTTTACTCTATTTTTAATGACTCTCACAATCTATTCTCACCTAAACATTCACAATTCATCTAATAACAATTGAAAGTCTCCACACATCCATTCCAAATAAAAGATGAAAAAATGTAGGGAATAATCTTCTATATAAAAAATAAACAACTTACTATGCTATACATAATTCTTTCTTTCAATTACTATATTTATTAACCTTTGAGTTCTGTGTGTGTTGTATATATTATATTTTAAAGAAAAATCGTGTGCTGAACTGGAGATTTCAAGAAACTCTCTCTTACCTTTTAAATTTACTCCCATAGAGAACTGTGGAGGAAGTTGTTTATCGAAGACTTCAAGTGTACACATTTCATTTTATTTTCTCCCATGTATAAATATGGAAGATGATTTCTATATACTGGAAATTTTATGAACTATTGGTTAAAACATGACCCAAGTTGTTGATCTATTTATTGTATAATAAAATTCTTCGTAGTTGGTGATATCCACGAAGAGGGGGTTGGGTCTTGGATTCTTAATAAACCCATTGTTTAATTTACCCAGTGATTTCTTGGATTTTTTACTCTTTTTTTAAAAAACTAGAATATTTTTAGAACTAATAACTAAAATATACATTGATTGATGGATTTTATTTGTTTCTTATATAAATTGTTTGATACATGAAAATTAGTTTTAAAAGAAAGAAATATTTTTCAAAAAAAATTAACTGATCAAATTATTCAGAACCTTTTTAAAAGATAAAATTATATATTACTACAGTTTTTGTAAACCTATTATTTTTATTGAATCTATGATTATAGTTTTGAATTCTCTTAATATAAATTTTATTTAGAAACTCAATTCACGGCCCTCTTGAGGGTTTTACTATGACTAACAAGGATGTTTACCTTGAAATATTTTTAATTTATTAAAACGAGACATTTTGAAATTCTTAATGATTATTGACTACTATGGTAGGTTTATCACATATTGAAATATTTTATTCAATATTAGGGATTTATTAACATTCCATACTCTTTCTATCTATATATGTATTATTACTGGTAATTTTGATTTACAATTTTTATCATATAATGAATGAATCAGAAATAATCATGTGATGGATGGGGCCAGTAATTATATAACTCCTTGATGAATTTATTGGTCTCATGAGATAAAACATCTTTGGTTTTGGTGTCAATTTCACCCCATATTTTAATTGTGTCGTTCAATAAGGTCGTGAAAACTTATTTTTATAATATGTAATTATGTATTCCATTATTATTAGATCAGTAATTATTGTGGATAATGTTTTCATTTATTTTAATGGATATAACATGCTCCCAGTTTCATTTTATTATGGAATTATGATAATTACTTATCCCTATAGTAATATTTATGATATGTTTATTCCATGATTGAATCATTTGTATGTTTACCTTATGAACTATTTTAGTCCACCCTATTTTCTTTTCCATTTCAACAAGTTGTGAAAGAAATGTATTGGAAATGATATGTCTTGTAGTATAGATTATGAATATAATTTATTGAAGATGTTAATGACTTATTATGGATTAATCAGTTTTTATATATTTGAAAATGTATATTATTTGAGAAATAAAATGGATTTATTAGATTATGGTCTGTTATAATTCTGAAAATATTTTAAATTAAATGATTTTTGGAATGAAGATAATGAAATATTTTCAATTTGTTATGTAAATATAGAAAGTTTTGATCAGGAATCTTTAATTTATATCAAAGCTATTTTTAATGTTTGTATTATTCACCCCATATTATAGATAATGGTTATGTGGAATCACAGTTGGTATTAGAGTAGGGTTTAGATAAATTTGTAGATTAATATGATTATTGAGGATAATTTAAGGGTGGATAAGTTAGGGTTGATGAAAATTTAAAAGTAATATATAACCCTTTGGGATAGTCTATGATTTAACATTAAGGTAATAATGAACATTTAATCTGGGGATTAGGTTAAGATAACTTTAGTGAAACCACTCAGGATAACTCTAAGAAAGAATTCTAAGTACTAGATTACATACAAAAGTATTGGTAAAGTTGATATTATATAGTTCTCCAATAAATTGCGTCCATGTCTTGATAATATAATTGGATGCATTCTCTAGAAAAAATTTACCAAAGGGTAATTTTACCTAAAAGAGAAAATTTTGTATTAACCCTATCACCAATTGGTGCATGACAGAGATGTATATCTTCACAACTAGTTTGGAACTCTTATGGTTTATTATTTGGTTTATTTAAATTCTATTTAAGAACCATTATTAAGTATTTGAATATTTTTATATAAGATAAGTTAATAATACGGTTTCCATGGATAACATATATTGAAATGTATATATTCTAATGAAAAGGCACCTATTAATTAAATATTTCTTTCCTAGATAATGTAGACATTGTTTTTTAGAGGATATATTTGAATAATTTTTGGGTTTAGTATATTTTAATAATGTTCATTGAAATATGGGATATCTATTTTTATTATTAGTTTAATATGTATAATAGAACCCAACTCAATTTAACTTAGTTTGAACCAAGAATTATATAGGTTAAAATGATGTTGATATAGGTTGAACCAAGTATGATACAATTCGACTTATAAGAACTATATGCTAACATGATAGTGTTATAATGTTAGAAATCTTGAGGTTAAATTTTCCGAGGGTTATTTGTGATTACTATCATATAATGACAACACTCATATTAACTCTTTTGTTTTTAGTAATGACTAAAGCCTAAAATATCTAATTTAACAATGGGTTCCACGGATACTGTGAAAACTATTCCAATAAATAACCTAATGGGTTAATGTAGAAAGTGATAAATCATGTTATTATGCTAAAAAAAATATCAATATTTCTAATTAAAAACATGAAAAATCTTTATATCCCAAGTATTGAAGGATGTTATCTCAAAGAAACTAATGAGTCAATGATGATTAATAAATATTGAATAAATTTGTGGAGATTATGGCCATCAAACTCACAGGTTTAAGGGAATGATAGAATCTATAAAATAATGTTTCTTCAATTCCAAAAGAGTAGAAAATTGTGAAACTCAATGTCTCAATCCAATGGATAATTATTAAAATAGTCAATAACAACCATGAAAATAAAAAAAACCTAAGTAACAACTATTAATGTAGTGGATAGTAAGTCTTCGCTATTTATTTACTAGTGTTATATGTCATGTATGTTTTTCCAACTACTAGATATTGAGTTATAACTAAAAACCCCTAGTGTTATGATTATCACAAAAGTTATTTTAATGGTTTATAGGATCTATACCATATAGATCAAGATATTCATCCACTGGTAGAATTCTATATGAAATTAAGAGTGCATATATTCTCATTAATATGTGATTATAAATTCTTATTCATATAGATAAATATCATTCAACATGCTAAATAAACCCATGACCATCTTGTAGTGTATGGTCAATTATGAGTTATATATTAATACTAGAATAATATTATAATTAAAATTATGAGAAATTTATTATTTAAGAGGGTAAAATATAACCACCAAATATTTTAATACATGTATTACATTAAATGATGAAAATGTGTTTGATAAATTTTTTTCTCACACAACACTAATCTTAAAATAAACTAATATATATTTATAAAAAACAAATATTTTAATTATTACACTTAAAAACTAGTAGCTAAATTAGTTAGAAAAAATTTGAGTTACCATTTTTGTGAAATATATTAATATAGAAAATAAATTCAACTTTTAATAAGAATTAAATAAAATTATTTTACCTAAAATTACTAATAATAAAATTTATTATTTATATTTTTTTGTAAATTTCAATTTTATGCGATATAAACCTCTTTTCCTACTAATTGTGTTTTCTTTTTTTTTTTTGATTTTCTTAAAAAAAAGAATTTATATGTTTAAGAAATTTTTATTTTAATAATAATCATTATATTTGGATGTATCATAACAGTATTAAATAGGGATTAAATTCTTAATTTTTTATAAAATAATTGGGTTTTAATTTAATAGTGAAAAATTATCGATTTTCCGAAAAACTATAACTTTTCTGAAATTAAAAAAATTAATGAATGATATAAACAATTTTGAATTTTTTTTCGAAAAATTATAAAAATTTCTAATTTAAAAAAACATTTAAAGTTATTATTTTTATAAAACACATTTATATTATTTTTTAAACATACGTAATATATTATTCTAAAAACTACTTTTATTCACTTATATTAAAATTAAATTTCATTACATGTAGAAATTAAATCTATAAAATATATTTGAAATTATATATAAACAAGATAATATTATTTAATTTTTTAAATTTCAATTTTGGGCATTAAATTATGATTACTAAGATTAAAGACAATGACCATCATAATGGTAAAACTGTTATTTACAGAGAATTATTTTATTAATATTATTTAATTTATATCTAATAAATTAAATTTATATATGATAAATGATGGATTTAATATTATTTTTAAATTCAAATATAATTATAATGAAAAATTTTAATTGGTAACCAATGCTAAATATTATTAAGAACACATAATTGTTAAAGGACCATTAATGAAAAAAAAACTATTTCTTATATATATACTGTTTTAATTTAAAATTTAGTTGTCTATTATTTAGATATTTAATCAACTTTATTTAAATTATATTGAATTTATTTACTCCAAAATGTTTTAGGAGGGGTTATTTTATATTATTACTAAAACATAAATTACTTTGTTTAAACTAGTTAGTAAGGTAAAAACAAAAAAAATTGTAAAATTAAAAAAACCTAAGAAAAAATGACTTCTAAAATGTTCAGCATATGTGTTATAATACATGGTTGTTTTTTTCTCAACCCAATATCACCACAAAATCTATTATTTCAAGATATTTATTCCTTTAACCCTTGAATAGTGCAATTATAGCATTGATAATTTTATGGTGTTCCCAAAAGTGACCTTTTCTTCACTTATAAAAGAAGGAACATCCACCCCTTAATTCCACACATACTCCTTTGAATTTTTTCTGAAAAACTGCAATTTTTATCCCCTTAGAATAATATATCAATATTCTAAGACTATATTAAAAATAATTTAGCTTATTCCCTTTATTTGCAAGGATACATTCAAGATACATTTAATGGTACCAATGTGAGTATTACACACTCCGTACCATTTATTCTTAATATTTTTCATAAAAAACGACCCAAATCATGGTAATATGATAGCCTCAGTATATTTATTTTTTTAAAGTATTATTATATGAATTATTAAACATTTAATTATTCATTTCCAACCATTTATAATAATAAAATAACATTAACTATGCACTGTGTGGACTACCATCTCTAAAAAGTATCATTTTTTCATTTTGCATATTAATTATACATTCTTATAAAAAAATAGTCTTTTCCAACATAAAAAATATAATAATATCTTTATTTTGATTTAATAATGATATTATACTTTTCCCTAACTGTACTCACCCATTGATATATAGATTGTTCACGTTTGGTGTAATTTTAACCCCTACGTGAATAATATTGTAAAAATATATATCTTTTATAAAAATGGGAAGTTATATACAGATTTTATTATAATTTTATAATAAAATATTTTATTATGGTTCTACAATGGTTTAAATGATTATTTAACTTATCATTAAAATAAAATCGTTGATCACAGAAATTATTGAAATAAAATAACACTGATTGAATTTTCCCTCCAATATAATAAATAAATATATAATAAATAAATAGTGTATATTAATAAATAGTTCATATTAAAATAGATATAGAACAATAATGTTCATAATAAGGTTTGTAAAAAATTAATGTGATTATTCAATAAGTTTCATTCATGCCCATAATTGATGTGGAATGAGGTAAGGGTTTTCATCACAAATTCCTACCTTTGAGAGTTATTTTGTATGATATAAATAATTTAATCTTTATGTCATATATAATTCATAATTTATATATCATATTATGAATTATATTTTTATAATTTTCTATGAAATTCAATTTCAATCTCCATTTTTTAAGGGGTTTTGATTAAAAGTTTACTCATCCTACTAGGGTTATTTGTCTCAAATATTAATTCCCTAAGAGATATTAATGATATGCACAATGTTTTTAATTGAATGATTTATTAAGTACCAATGGATTTATCTTTATCATATATATTTTTAATTATAGTAAATAATAAGCTATGTTAGTTCCTTTTCATAAATTAGAATTTACTCAATTATTATACCAATTATAAAGCATTCGGTAACCCAATTTGCATTCATTGTGTTATGATAATCCAAATATACATAAAATTTGGATGCATTCCAACATTTAATTATATTATGTGGTATTCTGATTTTTTCTATTAATTTACATTTCCACAACATAATATAACATTTAAAAAAACATACTTTAAAGAGTATATTTTTCATAAAGGATATGGATAAATCAAGTATCCATTCCTTGATTCATATTGTTTCCATGTGGACTTAGTTTATTCATGGATTATTTATCCAAAAAATATATTTAATTATATGTTAAATTATATACCTCTAGGTAAAAATATTTATTTTACAGAAAACAGTGTTTTTTTAATATTTTTTAAATGTGAGTTTTGAACAAAGGAATATTTTAAAATATTCAAAATGAGGCTTCATTTAACATTCATATGTCTGAATTCCTCTCCACATTTGACCAAGATTAACCTTATTTATTTTCAATGACATATTATTTATAATAATTTTAAATTTAAATTTTTTAAAATATTTCAGATATCTTTTTCAAAAGTGACATTTGAATGTGATATAATTTTTTTTTATTTTAAGTCAATGTAAAAAATGTCTTATAGAATATATTTTAATTTTTACTATTATTTGTTTTAACATTTTCAATTTGATTTACCACAATGGGATTTATGTTTCATGACACATTCCCCAATATATATATATATAATTTGGTGGACTGAACTCGTGGTATCAAACCATTTGATTCTTGATCCATTTTTTATGATACCATTCAATGAATTATTTTTATCAGGGTCTAATTCATTTATGTCAACAACATTCAAAGTTTCAATTGTTAAAATAGGGTTATATTACTTTACAAACATACTCATTCTTTCTTAGGATGGATTATGATAATGTTATTCTAGCATTGAATTTTGTGTATACACATTACTCTATATGATGTGAACATCATAGTTTACAAAATATAGATTAGAAGATATTCACATTGAAATGTATTTTATTTATTCGATGGGGTTGTATTAAAATTATTGATAATTATTGAGTAATAAAGAATAATTATTACATATTTACATTTGGCATTCATTATTGGGGATGTATTGACATTACATTTTGTTGTTCTCTCTACACAGATGATTATTGCAAAAGTTTATTTATTTTTTTATCATATTATGAATGAATTGGAAATAACAATGTGATAGGTTAGGCTTTAAAATATATATACCCATGATTTATCAACATGTATCATGATAAAAAAAATAGATTGTTTTTTTTGTGTTCACCTCTCCACATATCAGTTTAGGGTCTTGGAATATGGCCTTGAAAACATGTTTTAATGTCTGAAATTGTGAATTTGAATAGTATGAGGTCAATAATTTTTTATATAAATTTTTAATTTACATTCATTGTTATCCCATGCTCTCAATTATATTTGATTATGAAATTATGATGATTACATACCCCAATCATAATATTTATTCCACATTTTTTTAATGACTGCCTCAAATGTATATTTTCCCTTATTGAGTGTCTGAGCTCACCCCTTCTTATATATCCATTTTACCATATTTTAAAGCAATGTATTTTACATGATATATCAAACAAGATATATTATGTAGATAACTTTTTGGGAGTTAAAGACTTATTTTGGAATAAATAATTCTTATATAGTGTAATTTTGTTATTTTTAGAGAATGTCAAGGTATTTATTAATTTAGGATTTTTTTCTAATTATATAATGTACTAAAACCAATAAGTATTAGGAATTTATATAATAAAATAATTTCATTATGTCATTTAAATATGGATAATTATATATAACATTATACAATTAGTATCGAATAAATTATCTAATGTTTGTTTTATTCACAAATGATTTGAGAGTGTGGGTTTGAGTAATTAGATCAGCCTCGTTTTTATATCCATATAGATGTCTATAAACATATATAAAAGTTTGTGGGTTGTTATTTTTCATTTATCATTAGTTTTGGGGTGATAGGCCATAATAAAGTTAACTTTTTTCTTCAAATCATGTTGTATGTTCTTACTGAACATTGAGGTTAATCTCAAGTCATGATTAGATATAATTTATAATAGTGTTCCATGCACCCTCACCACTTATCTAATGTATAACTTTATGATTTGATCATGTGATAAGAAATATATAATATAAATTAAGTGAGAATTATTTGTTATACGGTCTATTATATCCTATATAGCGTTATGTCCTTTGGATGTCTTTAAATGACTCTTAAAAAAAGCCACAATGATGTTCTCTCATTTCCATGTAGGTATGGATATTGTTTTAAGAATCCAATTTGGAAATTTACTTTCTACATTTTCTTGATGAAATAAAAATTACTTCGTTGTATATTTAACAATATGCTTATTTATATTTTCTCACCATTATTAATGTTGAACAACTCAATACATCAATGTAATCCTTAGGCTGATAGAAAATGATGAGTTGGGAGAACCAGTCAATAATTTCCTCTTTACCTCAAGATCTGATGGTACACATAATTCTGTCCCAAACCTCAAAACTCCTTTGTCAAGGTTAAACTATAAGGATGTATCTTTTCTTATAGAATCCACATTATTTTTACAGAAACACTATCCCTTTAAGCTTTCTCTATCTTCTCTAGAATAGATAATTAATGAATCATTTCAGTAAGGAACGATGTTATTCCATCCATTAAAATTCCCAGGTATATTCCTTGATTTTCTAAGAATATTGGATCCCTCTCAATATTCATTATATATAATGTTTTAGGATCATTTCTAATTATAACATATTTCACATTATTTACCTTCATAAGATGATAACAGATTGATAATTAATAATACTATATTTTTTATAATAACATTAAATGGTGAATATTAAGATACTTATATGTGAATATATAATCAATGATATTATGATCTAAATATATGTTACACTTCTCTCTATATATATTATCTCTCCAAAATATTAAATGTGAATATTACTGAATCCAACTCAAGATAATGTGTTTGAATGTTCTACTCATGGAACATCAATTATATGTAAGCATAGACTATCATTTTATCATTTGGTATGAGTACAGAACCAAATCCCTTCTTTGATGCATCATTGTAGATTGTTTATCCATCCCAAAAAGTTGTCAGAGTGAGTAAAGGTGAAATGATTAGCCTCTACTTAAACTCCTTGATTATATCTTTATATTTTATAGTCCATAAAAACTATACACACCTCTGAGTTAGTTTATATGGAATGTCTAACAATCATGACAAGTATCTCATGAATCACTGATTTTATCTATCCAATATAGGAAAGGTATGGATCTATATTATATATTTCGATCAAGGAAATTTCTCTAGAAAAATTTCATAGAAATATCCAAAAATATCCAATTGATTAGGATATCATTCCTTTTTAATGATACTTTATTTATCAAAAAATTTCAATTAAAATACATTGTATAAAAATTATCCTGTCTAAATGTACTTAGCACAATCTTAAAATACTCATCATATTATTCTTTTCATTTAGTGTATATGCGAATATCATCTATAAAGTCTACCAAAAAATAATCAATGTAATTTCCAACGACTCTATTTATCATGTCAATGAATATTTTTGGAGAAATAGTTAGACTTATGGGAATTAATAGGAACTCGTAGTGTCTATACCTTGTTTAAAAGGGTATCCATTTAATACAATCATATTTAATCTTTAATTGATGATATCTCGACCAAGTGTAAAATTTATAGAAGTATTGATCCCCATAAAGCTTATCAAAGAATTAATCAATCTGCGGCAGGGAATACTTGTTTCTTACAATGATTTTGTTCAGTTTATGATAAAAAATCAACAGGTTCACAGATCTATCCTTATTTTTTACAAAGAAGAATGACACACTCCATGGTGTATTTCTAGGAAATATATAACCCCTATCTATATTCTCTTGTAGTTTCTTATTTATTTTTTCTAATTCAAATGGGTAAATTCTCTATTTAGTCTTTGATATGGGTAGAGAACCCTATTGATGATTAATTGAGAACTAAAGATATCAGTCTTGAAGAAGACTAGACAACTCATTAGAGAATACAACATAGCAATGAAAAACGGGCTCGCGGCCCACAGACTTTTCGGGTATGGGGTGAATGTGGGGCGGGTCAGGCCTAAACAATTTGACCATTTAGAGTGCGGGCCAATGCGGGTTGAGCCCGCGCGGGTGCGGGTTAATGCGGTTTGAGCCCGGGCGGGTGTGGGCTTGCCCGCGGGGTCGATTTAAAAAAAATGTATTTTATTTTTACAATATATGTTTCTTTAACATTTTTTTAATAAAAAAATCATGGTAAAACCATTACATATGATTTATCACCATAATGGTCATATTAATTCACCATTTATTCAAATGTAAATCATAAATAGGTCTATATTTATTGATTTAATATGATATTATATTATTTATATAGTAATTATTAATCATATTCACTTGGTGTGTCAACCCATCTCTTGAAAAATGCAATTCATCGCCCCTACGCATGGTTTCAATTCTATAAGAGTTTTTATAATCATAATATTTCTTAGGTTGATTAAATTTTTTTATTATTTAAATTTTTTTTATTAAGAGAATTGGATAAAACCTCATGAAAATAATAATAACTACCTCTGAAACTATTCGTTACCTGGAGCGACATCATTTATTCACAGGTTTAGTTGTTCACATCACCACACAACCAACATTATCATTCATCGCCCATCACTGATCAGTCGCCTACTTTCTATCACAGCAATTCACCACCACATCGGCATTACCACATTCCAACATTAACCCAAAAAAAAGTTCCATCACATCCTTTAAAACTCCAGTTATTTTTAATTCATACTTCTCCCCACAAATACCTTTAAGAATGATAAAAAACACAGTATTTAAATAATTATAAATAGTATTTTTTGTAAATGTAGGTAAGCCCGCAGGAAAACAACGGGAAACATGCGGGTTTATGTGCGGTGCGGCAGGCTTGAAATTTCTTCTTCGCATTATATGCGGGATTTTGTGGACAAACCCGTACGGGCTCAAACCCATGCGGGCTTAGCCCGCCCCGCCCCGGCTCGCATGTTTCGCATTACTAATACAGTAGTATATTCCCTCATATTTTCCATGAATTTAATGGTGATCATCCCCTTTATCTTAATGATTTAAAATAAATATAATTTCTGATAGAGAAACAATATCCATTCTTGAGATGAAATTTCCCAAATATTTTCATACTTTTACTTATACTTCTATAAAATTAGAGGGTTATTTGGGATATGGAAGGTTATTTCTATTTCCAAAAAGTTGATAAAGGACCTATATAAAGACAAATAATTTAAATGAAAATGTTTACATATATATATTTTTATTATAATGAATCATATACCACTATCTCACCATTTTTTTAATTTTAAAATATTTATAATAAAGAATAATTTATATTTATTTTTGAAAATGTAATAAATATTGACTTTTTATTTTTCATATTGTATTTTGTATTTTTAGATTAAATATTACACATAGTTTCTTTTGTTTTTATATTATTAAAAGAAGATCATAGTTTATTTTGAGAGCATAAATTAAATTTAAAATAGTCCAGAACATATTGGATGAGATTCTAAAAAAACAATGCAGAAGAGGGAAATTTGGATAAATATATTCTCTTATAGTTCTTGTGTGTAATATATTTTAAGAGTTTTATATGAGAAATTTGATATTAAGGGAAATATAATGAGGTTATTTGAGGAATAATCTCTATAAATTAGAAAAGTAATTTTACCACATGTAAAATAATTTATCTTATAATATACACTATTTAAGTAAATTCATATATGCTATCCACCCATAAAAGAATTAGCAAGGTGTGTAAGATATTTTTATGAATTTTGGAAAAATATAAAAGGAAAATCTGGTAAAATTGGAGAATTCACACAATGTACATAAATTATCCTACAATAATATCACATATGATGATTAACATTATAAAATTTTGCTAAAGGATTAAAATAAGGTGTCTTTAGAGGATACATCTGAACTTAAAACAGTGGTATTGGGATACCAAGTCTCTATTAATGCAACTAATTTGAGTTGGATAGCATGATTCTTGTGTGAATATTATTTTATTATGAACAAAGATGAATATTTAGATTTTATGTTGATATAAATAATGAAAAATAGACAAAAACATATATTGGGAGAAATGGTAAGATAATGATTTCAAAAGAATAATGATCTCGAAGGTTTGACCATTATGAATTAAATAGAAACAAAGGATCAAAAAAAGGAACATGATTCCACTACCTATGTGAGGGGAGTCTTAGGAGTATTTATAAATATATTTCATCAAAATTACAATTATTTGTTTCCCATTTTCATTGTTTTGTAATGAATTATCTCCCCTTGTCATTCTCTATTACCCTTTCAATAGGGGAGTAATATTTTTAGAGATTTTTAGTGGAAGAATGTCCTTTATAATTCTTGAGTATTCACACATTTTTTATTAAAAATTAATTTCTATTGACTGATAAATCTTTATAGTTGTGGTTTTATAATTTTAATTAAATATCAATTTAGTTTTTGAACATGTTCATTATTTACCATGGATATGGAGAATATATCTTCTCCATACATCTAGTAAAAAATTTCTTGAAGGAGTTGGATATATTATGTGATAAGTTTATAGAAATTTATGATAAATTTGTGGAACCATTAGATTACTTATTAATTATCCATGAACATGAACACCCAATGGGGTACTTCCATAGTAATTTAAGAATTGTTTACATGACGCACCCACAAAATGGGGGAGGTTGATGAAGGAATAATCATTATTACATTAGTCACCAAAATAACCTTCAACCAAACGTGTTTGTTTAATAAATTGATGAAATTTTCACTTATCAATGATCAATGGGATAAGTAAAAATATTTTACTGATAATGATTACAATACTTGTAGAAATACCAGCATGAACCAATCACCTTTCTCATCATATTTCATCAAACTACTTGATTCGGTATTTTATTTTACTTTATAAATCCCATTATCAGAAAAAAAATCAATTTCTATAAATAATCAACATTTAAAAAACTATTTATTTTACACTCATATCTAGAAAAAAATCGTTGGTTACCACTATAACTACTTTTAACCAAGTGGATATAAATATTTTAACACACCCCATGGCATGTGTGAATCAAAAAAGGGATTTGTTGGAAGGATGGTAGATCAAAAATTAAAAAATATACAACCTTTAATTTTCATAAATTGATCCTAAAATGGCTAATTTTATTTATATTGGACCTAAAAATGAAATAAAAATTCTTTCTATTGTTAAAAACCTTAATTTATGATCTATTTTTTTTTAAAATAACCCATTTAAAATTATGTGAAACTTAAAATGTTCACTCTATGAATAAAATAATGGATAGATATCATTTCCAGATCATAATAGATCAATATTCCCCACAGTTCATTCACTAAAAACCTAATATTTCTATTCTAGAATTATAGAATGATTTTTAATTAAAAATCTGGTGAATCCAATTACATCCAAAATTCCATGGCCTATAATGTGAGCCCTAAACAAAAATATCAAATGATTTCTCACATTTCTGTTATACTCTATATCTCAAAGGTGTGGTTGAAAATGAAGTAAAGTAAATAGAAATCTCATTTTCACTTGAAAGAGTGGAAGAAGAATGGTTTTACAACCAACAACCATGAGATATGTATGGATTGGATAATATAAAAATAAGTTTAACAAAATTATTTTATACTACCATAAGGATAAAAACAATAAAAAAATGGATCTATGATATCAAGTAATCATTATGATAAAATCTTTATGAGTATAGGAAGATTCTTATAAATATTTATGATAGATAAACAAATCAATTATTCAAAGAAAACCAATGTATATCCTTCTTTTAATAAGTCCTTTTATAAAATTTTTGAGATTTATTGGATTCCACATCTAGAGGATCTCTCGTAGACAATTCATTAGAAGAAACTAAGGGACTCATTGAAAAGATTTCCCAAGACTGACAGACATTTTGAACAAGTAGTATGAGTATAAGAGTCATACATGGGAAAATTAATTTTGATTTATCTATATTATTTGAATATGGACTACTAGAACTAACCAAATTGGGGAGACATATATCGTAAATTATTGAACTAAAATCACCATTCATGGTTTGTGGTCTACATTCTCATATGATCATTTTACTCATTATTGTTTTAAGATACATAGAACAGAGAGTTGTAGAACACCATTTCCGAAAAGTTATAATTAATAATAAAATAATTGATATATAATTGACCCCCACATCTAGTATAGATTTATAAATATATAGGGTCATGCATGACCACCATATCAAAAATATTATCAACAAAATACCCCATTCTAGCCACAAATTCAATGAATCTAAAACCTAACATCATTCCAAAAACAATAAAACCAACCTTATAACCCTATCTACCAAAGAAACTCATATCAAGAAAAATAAATACATTGAATGGGCCTCAGCTAGTATACAACCACAAGTATTGAAAAAAAGGATACAAGGTTATGGAGATGAGGAATAGTGTTGGAAATTTATCAAACATGGTTGAAAATATTGTGAAAATAGTTTCCTAGAGTCTATCTAAAATTTCCAACACAGTTAGTCCACAACACCAAGGAGAATGTGAGCATGATATTAATATAATGTTTTTAGTAAATTCACACCATTACCACACATGAGCATGAATAAAATAATCCTATTATAGAAAGTGAGGAAGATGAACAAGTTCAAGTAGAAAAACTTTTTAAATAACATTAGAAGCATTCCAATGAATGCTATAAAGTAGAAATAAATAAGTTAATAAACAAACAAATATAGATTAAATAGAAGATATTGCTTATTAATTTCATAAAATAGAGAATAAAAAATATTCATTTCATTTTCAATCAAGGATGATTTAATATAAAACTATCCAATAAGAATAATTATAGAAACAATTATCAAAAAATACATAATTTTAGGATTAATAGACTCCTTATATAAGGTAAAAATAAAATCACAAAGTATTTTATGTTTCTGAATGAACTCTTCCTCAATAAAATATAAATTCAAGTAAATAAAAGGATTATTTTCTGGAATATTTTATCAGTATTTATCACACCACCATTTCCCACCACATTTCATGATCTATGTAAATTTTATATCACTTAAAAATTTAGTTCTTTAAATTTAATGATTATTTATGTGATTTATGTCCTTATATAAATGTTATTCACTACCTAGTGTTTATATATTTCAAATGAGGGACTTAAATACCATTATAATGGTTATACAACAATTATACTGATCTAATACTTTTCCCTCATGAGTATTGGAAGATGTTATTATAATATTGAAAGATGTTATTTTCTGAGATTACATATATATATTGATTATGGAGGAATTTAGATCACATAGATAATCACCCATAATTTTTGGGACACCATTATTAAAAACAACCATTACAATTATAAATATACATGAATGAAAACTCTCCATTGAGATTGGAGAGAACACACTCCATTTATACATTATTGAATTCATATGGAAATCTTACGATGACCATTAACTAATTAAATATTCTCAATTTAATGAGTTTTAATGTATTTATTTTCAAGGTAGGTTTTATAAAATCTTGATTTTGTAGAATACTTAATGATGAAAAACTATTTTGAGATCAAAGTAGTCCAAAATTATAAATCATCTATCATTAGTTTAGAGGAAGAGGTAACCCATAAATAATTTAATGAATATGGTTTTTTATTTTATAAATAATTAGTTTATATGGTATATTTCATGAAAAAAATACTATAAATTGATGTAATGAAACCAAATTTTATTTTATATTTATAACAACAACAAAATTTATAAGTGAAACCGCTTCACCATGATCTGAAATATGTGTATTTTGTAGAATATGAAAATATTCTAGTAATTATTTCTAATAACATATACCTTAACCAAGAAAAAAAATTAATCAATATTTTAAAATATAGTGTGAAGGCAATTGGATGATGTTTAGGTGATATTCTAGGCCTTAACCACAAAATCAATTAATGGATAATTTCACTTCAGAAGAATTCCAAACCACTACATAAGTATAAATCCCACAATAATGGGTTAGTGAAAAAAGGGGTGAATAATTTTTTGGTAGTAGGAATCATTAACCAAGTATTTTAATCCCAATGGGTTATCCCAATCCATGTAGTTCAAAAAATGGACTAATAATTATAATGAATGTGAAATTTGAGTTGATACCTATTAGAATCTAGAATATGTGGATAATTAAAATTCATTATAAGAAGTTTTTCAATGTCACAAGGAAATATCAATTATCAATTCACTTTATTAACCAAACTTTATATAGGGTATAAAGGAAAATTCAATAAATTTTATTAAAACAATTTTATCGATATTTTGGGGAGACTATTGATCTGGAGTATTAATAGAAGTCCAATTTCACTTGTCCCTTTATAAAATTTCCCTACAAGTGTATTCGATTAGGATTATGTTATGATCCATTCCCATTTTAGTGGTCTGTGTTAAGTATATTTTTAGTTCATTTTCATGATATTTTGGAGGTATTTTTGAGTGACTTCATTTTTTCTATAAATTATTTTAATAATTTACTGAAAAATATGTATTTATTTTGAAAAAAATGAATAGAAAAAAATTGGTTTTTAATTTTTATAAGTTTAATATAATGGTGAAGAAATAAATAGAATTTATGTATGTAATTTGACCAAAAGGGATTGAGGATGATAAGTCCAACATTGAACAAATACATTTTTTCCCGACCAAAATTGTGTGAACCATTTTAAATTCTTCCTTGTAAATGTGAGATTTTATAGGATTTGTAATGTGAATTTTAGTAAGATTTATTTTTTATTATATAGATTACATTTGAATATTATGTATATGATTTTAAAGATGATTTCAAGGAGGGTTTTATTTAATTGAAATATTGATTAATCTCCTCGATTATTATGCATCTACCCAATAAGGAGAAACACTTTGAGTTACTATATAATGCTTCAAAAATGTATATGGGAGAATATATTACAAAAATAATTAATAGAAGAAAAAAATTCATTAATTATGCCTCAAGAACATTATTTACTACCAAAACCACAATATAAACATTGAAAATGATATTTTTAGAGTTTTATATTATTTAGAGAAATTTAGATCCTTTTTTACATTGAACATAAATCGACGTATTTTATGATAATGTTGTCGTATGATACTTGATGAAGAAAGTTGATGAATATCCCATGTTTTTCTTCTATATATTACTTCAATGGTTGTTCAAATTAGATAAAAAATAGGATAAAGGATTTTTGAGTCTTGTGTCTAGAATAATCAGTAGACTACCCAACACTATAGAAAGATAAATTCGAGACCAGGGCCCATCGAGTGATCACATTATAAGAGAAAACTTTTACTTGATTGGAGGATATGTACCATTATATACTAAGATGGTAAATTATTTGGTAACTTCTCAGGTAACATGTCTCTTAATACACCATAAAATTCAAAAAAACAAATTGAATTCAATATTTAAATTTTGTTAAGATCGATAAAAAAGATAAATATATAATGATCAAGTGGTAAAAATATGTAATCTTACAAGTGAAATACAATTTTTTATTTTTTTAGGCACACAATAGAATATGGAGGCCATTATGGACCTCAAAGGATAATAGGAGTAATTTTATAGTCTATAATTTAGTTTCACACATTATTAAAAAATAATCATGAATTTTTTTAGAAATTATTAAAAATTTTCTATTTACTAAAAATATTTCAAAATATTATGAAATGAATCAAAATCAAAGTATATTTTCTTTGGAATTTTTTTATGTTTTTGGAATATATTTTATATTTCCCCTTCCCATGTCAATTTAAAATTATTATGTTTTCCTTACAGTTGATTATGTTTTAAAGTGAGTGTAATCCAATGGCACCAAAACTGATGATTCAAAAAATTTGTGTGATTGTGTCCTCAGTGGCATATTTTTTATATTTGGAATTCCTTGAGCTATCACTACTAATCAAGGGGAAGACCGTTTCAACTAGAGAATGGAAACTTTTATGAGGAACTATATAGTGCGTCATTATATATCCACGCCTGACCATGCAGATAAAAATGGAAAAGCTAATGTTTCTAAGAGGTAGATCAATAGAGTTTTATAGAAAAATATTAATCCAAACATGAAAGACATTATAAAATATTTTAAGACAACTAATGGTATTATAATATATACAACAAGATGCCCATAATAATGATACAAGTGCAATTGAGTTATGGGCGAAAAATTCTCTACCTGTGGATTTAGAAATAAAATAACATTATGTTATGAGAGAGATGAATTTAAACCTAGACAGTGCTAGAAAATATAGTATATTATTTCTACAATAAGTAAAGTGAATTAGTTGGGATGATTTCTGGAATCCTAGAATTTATAAATAATGAAGATGAGTGGATCATAAAATGATCATCCAACATAAATTCATTCATCCATGGGGAAATGTTTTTATATAACTCATGATCTTGTGGATTAAAGGAAGAAATCATTCTAGATAAGAGGGAAAACTTATAGTTAGTCATGTGTTTCCATTTTTTGATATTCACTTTTTTATATAAAGAAAAAATAAAAAATTCACAGTTAATGAGAACAGGTTGATGAAATTTCATCGAAATTTATATCATGAACTATTAAATAAGGTCACACACCTCTAGCATATTTTTCAATGAGAAACAATTAGGTTTTACCACTAATTTTCATTTAATTTCATGTTGCGATTACTTTTCAACTCTACAAACATTCTATATATATTTTCATGCATTAATGAAACTACATAAATTATGTGTGGGGAGGAAAAAATTTTATTTTTGGATTTCCAAATAGTTTTTACTTTTTTTTTAAAATTACCCTTTGATACCAATTGTCATGTTGGATAGGGTAATGATATATGGTCTAGAGGTGGGTGAATATACGAAATTAAAAAATTTAAAAAAATAAATTTATTATATAAAATAATTATTGAAGATGATTATTATAGTTAATTATAATTGATATGAGTGCAGAACAAAAGGATTTTTTATAGTAGTTTAGTCCAATGTAGGTGTACTCTACTATTACACATCTCTACTCTATGAGATATATGTTGACTTAATATGATTTTTTAGGGGGGATAATAACCCAATTACCATATCCTTTTCTATTGGAGGGTTAACAATGATACACTAAATTTTTTATATAAATTCACAACCAAATTATAAAACATGAATTTAATGTAGGGATTCACAACCTTAATAGTCCAAACATTTGTATATGGGAGTCAAAACCTGAAAAAAAAGAGATGATGAATAATTATTTTCTATGTAAAATCATAAACCAAAATAGAGAGTAAGTGTAAGATATTGGAAGTAGTGTTATAGAAATAGAAACCAGAATGATATAAAAAATAAACAGAGAATGTGATGGCACTGGTTCTTAATAAATGATGATATATCATTAAGGATGTAGTAGTATTAAAAAATATTTAATTTAGCATTATAGATTTTACAGTGGGTAAAACATAGTATTGCATAGAGCTACAATTTGTACAAAACATAAGAAGTTCATAGTTTTTTCCAATGAAAAAATAGAGATTTAAAGATGTTATCAAGTGTATTTTATTATTTTAAAGGATTATATACAACCATTAAAATGGATATATACAAAGATTAAAAAATACCTTCCCTGAGTAAAAAAGTAAACATCATTCAAATTATAAAAAATAAATATCAACAAAAGTAGTAACAATAATGATTTGAATTCAAATCATAAATACAACATAAAACTTATTTGAATAACCTCTTAAATTATTCAAATAGATTACATAATAATAAGTCAAGAATAATCTAAAATAAATAATTCAAATTATGTTTGACAATTCCATAAATAATGCAATTAGATATACTATTAATAAAAACATCATAGTATAATTTGTATAAATATAGAAAATATTAAGAGATAATTTCCATGCATCTAATAATGTAAATAATTTTAAAAATATTTTATAAATATTTTATAAACAACTGAAATAATTAATATTGAGAATAAATGATATGTTAAACATTTATTGTAACTTTCTACACTAAATGAATAATAATTTAAAACATATATTATTAAAAATTAAAATATTTTAAAAATACTAATCATGGTATCCATATAATATATATGAGTTTTATAAAATAAACAAACACTTAAATTAATTATATTATTTTTATAGTGATTCAAAATATTAGAACTGACTAAAAATAGAGTACTGAATTTTTTTTATAACAATAATATTTGTAACTCGTGGTCGCATGCATCTGCTAAAATTGAGGATCGATCATTGAGATAAAAAATTATCCAACACTAGTTAAAAAAATTAATCCACTCTTAGATATAAAAAAGTAATCGACCATTAGTTATAGAAAAAATTAATATACCATTAGTAATAAAAAAATTAATCAATCATTAATTATAAAAAATTAATCCACCATTATTGAATGAAAATTAATCCATTTTTAGTTATAAAATAATAATCCACAATTTTATATAAAAATATAATCCACTTTTAGTTATAAAAAATTAATCCACCATTAGTAATAAAAAATCAATCAATTGTTAGTTATAAAATTTAATCCTCCTTTAGTTATAAAAACATTAATCCATCTTTAATTATAACAAAAATTATCCACCATTAGTTAAAAAATCATGCATAATTAGTTATAAAAAATTAAAATCATGAATTTAAACAATAAAAAATATTTTTAATAAATGACGTATTTTTATAAGAATAGTGAAAAATATATTTAATATAATATTTAAACTTGTTTAAAGAACTGAAATTTTTTTATAGTCTATACATGATTAATAAATAAATGTACAATAAAATAAAATAATAATAAAATTACTATAAATATAATGAATTTTAAAATGGAAATATATAAAAAAATCATGAAAAATATTTTGGAGTGGTATCATATTAATATAACTTAAGTAGCGTAAAGTTTAAGTTATTGTACCTATAAAAGTTGTTATAGAAAAAAAGTATATTTATCATTTCTTATATATGTATGTTAATATAAATTTTGGAAAAAATTTATCCCATATAAATTACATAATTATCAAGATATCCTATAGAATTAAATGTTTATTATTTCCATATCTTTCCAAGCAATCAAGAAGTACTTCAATATGATAAGTTTGAAAAAAGGTAAGATATAAAATAGTGAGAACATGATTTGAATATGGCATAAGACATTTCAGTACTTCATCAACTTTTAAAACACCTAAATGAAATTTTTTATATTTTAAAGTAGTTGAATAAAATGAATAAAAACATCTTATCTTTATTATAGAATAAACTCCTAGGGATTCAGATATGAATTTAATGAGATATCTAATAAATAAAAATGATTTTTAATTATCGAAAATCCAAAATTCTAGGACCTTTTCCATGATCTTTTGACATTTTGTGCACCACCTAAAATATAAAATCAAACTTCTTATTTATTCTAATTAAATTTATAAAATTGGGTTGGATTAATAATAGAATAAGTTGCATAAAAATATGATCAATATATCCCATTTTATAATTGAATAATAAAAGAAAATTATAAAGTAGTTTAAAATGAAAATATTTCTTTAAATAAAAATCATGTGTCAAGTTTGAATCAAAATGTGAACATGCTAGATATAGACATCAACATCATCATAGTTTAATAAAATTTATAAAAACTATTTATATTTCATATGAAATTGAAATTTTAAAAAACTTCATGACTACAAATAAGTTGTAATAAAAATACATAGAGGATGTAAAAACGTTATTCACACTAAATGATAAGCAGGTTTTCGGTTGTAAAATTTATAAACTAAAATAAAATAAAACAAAACAATAAAAACTGATTGTGAATGAACAAAAAGTATAGTGATACAAAACTATTTATAATTTAAAACATAACATTTATCTTGTAAAAAATATATATACATAACATTTTCTCTGCTGAAATAACTAATGATAATTAATTATATTATTAACTAAATTGTTATTAGATATTACTAAATACATAAATAATTAGAATATATTTTATATTTTTACTCAAAAGATTATATTTTTAATTACACTACTTGTTATATTATTATTAATTATTTTTAATGATTGGTCCAAAAGACCACTTATTAATTATTATTCACAAATAAAAAATTATTAATTCTTAATAATTATTTTTAAATCCAATATTTATTAGAATAACCAACAATAACTACTATTTGTTCTTGTTGATCAATATTAATTATATTTTTAATTAATTGATATTTTTATATTTTATTAATATTGAAATTATTAATTATTATTAATTACATAATAATTATAAATTGTTTGTTATTTAATTAATTATTAATCATTATTGATTATTTTCAAATACCATATAAACTATATTATTATTTAAAATTATTTAATAAATATTAATCTTATTATTTTTATTTATTATTATTATTTGTACTATTTATATGTTTTAATAAGTTAAATATTATTTTTAATTATTAACATATTTATATTAATATTTAATTAAATTATAATTAGTAAATAATATATTTGAATTTTTATTAATAATTAATGATTAGTATGTAATATTCTTAATTAATAAATTATATTTTCCATTGATATATAATATAAATAATATATAATATTATTAATCAATAATACTAAAAATATTACAAATTATTATTAAATAATATTAATAAGTAATTACATTTTTATTAATAATAATTAGTAATTAATTACATTATTATTAATACTAATTAATAACATATTATATATTAATTTTATTATTAATTAATTACATTTTTTAATTATGAATTAAATAAATAATTTAATTACTATTTTTTTAATAAATAATATTATTATATTATTATTTATAATTAACAAACCATAATTATATGCTTATTAGTGATAATAATCAATATTTTTAATTAAAATATTAAATATTATTTTTAATATTATTTTTTTATTAGAATGTGTTGGAATCTGGGAGTATGAATCCCACATGGAAAACATAAATGGGATGATGTAAGGGCCCGGACCTCTCCGGCCCATTCCTTTGTCAAAAAAAAGAAGGTCAAGAAGTGTTCTGGAGGGTAAAATGGACTTTTCCCACACTTTCCAGAATATTGAAACTACACGCCGTGTAGTTTGAGTACACGCTGTATACCCCCTTTCCGGGTATACCCCGTGTTGGAGCCGTATCCTTGCCGTGTACAATAAATGGGTGCACGCTGTGTGACCAGTTCTACACACCGTGTAGTCCTTCATCGCGTACATGTTACCAGTCAAAGGTCGTCTACCAAGTTAGAGCCATGTCCTTTCTGTGTGCAATAAATGAGTACACGCCGTGTGTCTAAACTACACGTCGTGTAGTCCCTCCCCGCGTATGCATTACCCTTAAACCGTGTGTTGACCAGTCAATGGTCGCGGAGCCGTGTTGGAAGCGGCGTGGAGACCATGTGAAAGAACCGGGTACACGCCATGTACCATAAAGTACACACCGTGTACTTTTTCTTTTCACACCTATAAAAGGAGGGGTCCCCTCCTCCTTTCAACTCACACCTCTCCTCCCCTCTCCTCTGAGTAGAGCTCTCTTAAGAGACTTGAGGGCTCTTCCTTCCATAACATCTTCGTCCGAGCTCCGATTTATGATCCGTCAGTGGCCACGGGATCGTAATGACGAGGCAGACCATTCGAGCTTGGATCTGTTGTCTTTCCTTCTTCCTTTCTTTCCTACTTCCACCTGAGGAGGTTTTTCTGGGACCTGAAAAAAGTGACGGACATCGACGAACATCTTCTAAAGTTGATCCGGGGGAGCGCTGTGATCGGGAACCTGTTGAGGTTGGGATCTTACCTTAATCCCTCTAATTTGTGCATCATGCGGGGTGGGTATCCTTTGTTTTTCATTAGAAATAGTTTAACCTTTAAATAAAGATAATAAAAGACTTATATAACGGGTTTGGGAAGTTGTGTTTTTGCTGTTACTTTATATCTTGTGATATTATGTCGTGAATTGAATGAGCTTCTACCTACTGAAAATCACGGTCTTTGGTGTAACATCCCAAGTAAGTAATGAATAATAGATATTTTTATCTATGCCTATTAATAAATTAGATAGTGTTTTAGAGGCTTAAAATGAAAATAAATCCAATCTTAAGCATGGAATACACTAATATTCTTAAAAGATTGTTTCACTGCCTCATGATGAAAAACCCTTTTTAAATATATCTTTTGACAATTTTATAAACTTTGTTTGTAAAAATAAACTTATTCTTTATGATTGGGACATCAAAAATTACTTTGTGTATGTTTTTGTTATTCTTCCGATAAAGTTCATTTTTTATGAATAAGTGAAAAATGTTGTATTTTAATTCAAAACCTCTTTTAATATAATTTATTTAGATGATTATATTATCTTTTGAATTGGTTTTAAAGTGAAACCATAAAATATTTTTACCATTTGATTCAATGGTGGACTTTGGAATCAATTTCACTTTGAAATTGGACTTAAACTAGTGTCAATCTTTTGATACTTATTGTTTCATAAAAACACGCTATTTGCTCTGACAGCGGGAATTAATTATTAAATTAATTAATGTGACTTATATGTTTTGAATTTTGTAAAATAGACTTCATTTTTGAATTCAGAATATCAAATATAGCTTAGGGTGAAGTTTTGTTATTTTTCTGAAAAACTCAAATTTTTGATGAATAGTGAAACCACTAAGTGGTAATCAACCAAACTGATTTTTCAGTTAAATGAAAGTTTACCACTAATATGTATTGAATTTTAAAAATCCTACTTACATGGTTGTCATTAGTATGTAAAATATGGTTCAATGGGATGAAAATAATTTTTTTGGTGAATAGTAACTTTTTTTCATTAATCGCGATTAGAGGTAATTAGTGTAATTTAAGGTAAAAATGATATTATAAAAATGTGAAAACATCATGACACTTGTCCTACACCTATTGGGTGAGTCATGACCGATCAAGAAAACCCATGGGTCGATTTAGGGGACCCCATGGAGCCACATGGGTGAGATAATGACTTTAATGCCTTTTTTAAAAAAAAGGTGAAAAATGACACTAACATAAATTGTTTTACTAAAAAAATTTATAAGGGGTTATACTAATCATATTTTTGTCTATAAGTACTCTTTGGAAAGATAAAACGATTTCCTACATCGGGATATTTTTGTTATAATTTTTAGACATTAAATAAATTAATTTATTTATGACATCATGATGATGCAATGATGACCTCATTAATGAACAGTTTAAATAAAATGAAACGATAATATTAAATCTAAGACCTACACTTGTCCAAAAACTAGTGGATTGGAATATTTCGAAGCCTTATCATCTTATCTTCGAAATATATCAATGTGGGACCTTAAAAATTCGAAACACTTTTGAAAATAAAATAATAGTTTCATGATTTCCAAAAGTGCCCCTCCTCTCCTATTATAAAAGGCCCCCACCTCTACCTCATTTCACATACTCCTCAAGCCTTTGGATCGGCAAACCCCTGCCAATTTACTCTCTCCACATCCCTCTCCACATCCTAGAGGATTCCCTTTGGGCATAATCCTTTCAAAGGAAGCCTTTAGGCTCAAATCAAATGGAGTTACACTTTTAAAGGTAATTCATTCTCTCATGTTCATTTGTTTTATTTTGCTTCTCCAACCCCATAAACTCTTTTTATTTACTTCTTTTGTAACAACACCAGTATCTTCAATATAATAGGATGTTGTTATAAGATTTATTCGAGCTACACTATCACACAACTACATAAAATGGTTAAAGGACATACGGTTTCCGTGGATGGAAAAATTCTGCCTCCCGAAACTATGATTGTTCAATACTCATTTAACACCTTAAAAGGTGGCCATTATGATGTCACTATTTTTATATATGATATATAATATGTTTTTTCTTTCCTTAAGATTATTTATTTTTCATTTATGTCATACCATTATTGTTTCCATTATGGGTAAACACGATATCTTCATTTTAGGAAGTGCGGACTACCGCCCCCTGAAAGTGATTTGATTCGTTAATACCATATGTGGGATGTGTAAAGGATAAAGTTAATGATATTATATATGTTATTATACTGGAATTATAATATACTCTTATTTCATTATTATTCCATTCCAGAAATACGAAATAGAAATGGAAGTAGCGTTCATGTGTACGTACGGCTTACCGTCTCCATGAACGGTGCATTTCATTTATTACCTCTAAATGTGATGTAATATTATAAATACATGTATATGATGAATATATATGATATATATGTTATCTAAATCATTAATATAATTCTGGATATAATGAACCTTTGACCAAATTAACAACATGTAAGTGTAAGAAGTCTATTTTTGACTTAAGAACCAAATACTGACAAAATGAACATTATTAACTTAAATGATTACATAATGTTCATAACATGGTATAAAAGGAATAATGAACTTGAAAAAGTTTCTTAAGCAAGTAGATATTAACTCAAGTTTATTATTCAGGATAGTAAAGAACGATCGAGTCAAGTCGGACCCGAGGTATGGGACTTCGTATCAATCTCCTTTCATTGAGGCATATTTTATTTTATACAAAACCTTCATTTATACGGTGTATAAACCCCTTTGACTTTTACGTTTATCCAAAAGGAATCTTTTTTTATATGAAGCATTTTACAAAACGACAAAAGGGAATGTTTTTGTCGTACGTATGCGGCGACAACGACTTCTTCGCCGCCGTGACCATTATTTGAGTTTCGGCTTCCTCTACAAGCCATACTTTTTTTAAAGAAAAATAAATACCATGTTTTACTTTTATTTTATTTTGGTATTGAAAATGGTTTTCATAATGTTTTTATATCAATGTGTTGTATTGATATATGGTGATTGGATGGTGGAAATATTATGTTTCCTATATGCATGTTTTATGTGATACGATTATGTTGAAGTTCTTGGTCATTATTATGAAGACGGGTGGTTCCGTGATAAACTAAGGGCGGGTGAGCCCGATATAGCTCTCCAATGCATTGGGTAACGCGAAGGAGTGAAACGTTAAGGTTTCTCTGAAGAGATTTAGGGAATATACTTTGATGGGTATTCCAAACGTAACCAAGAGGGTTACTCCCTATGAAAGAATGTTATGAATGCCTCAAGTTACCATTATGTCTTTTGATTTCTATGATTTTTTCATGATTTTAAGAGGTATGTTAAAGTGAATATGTTTTATGGGTAAAGTATGATTTCATTCTTATGTATATATGAACTCATGTTTCCTTTCCTTGTTTTTTTTATATCCCTTACTGAGCTTTTTATGCTCATCCCATGTTTTTTTGAAATGTTTTTCACAGGTCAAGGGAAAGGTACATGATATGATGATAGTGTCAAGGAAGTTTCAAGAAAGAATCCATGTTTTATTTTAAATATGTTTCCATTGATGGGAATGAAGAATGCTATCTTTATGTAACCACTTTGTTTATATGTGGAATGTAATGAAAGTTTTATGATCTAATTCTCTAACACTCAAAACCCGAAAAGATCTTCAAGGTGTAATCTTGTAATAACTCAAGATTAAGTAAGGTTTAAGGCTGGGGCCTTATAGTTGGTATCAAAGGTCGGTTTTGATAACTTTAGGAGTTAGAATTCTATTAAATGATTATCCAAAAATATTTTTTTATGGTCAAATTGAAGTGATATAGCATTTGAAGATTACCATGTTGCTTCATCTAAGACATGTTTGTTCAGAATGGTTTTCCACAGAGGAAATAGGGAAATAGTGCTAGGAAGTCATACAGAAGGAAATAACCTTCTGAATCAGCATTCCGAGATGGTCGGAATTGGAACTAAACAGTTTGTTGTAGTGATGGCACAGTTGACTCAGGCTATAAATGGTGGTGGTATCCATGCACGAGATCAGCCAGATCAACCGTAGAGGAACATGTCAGTGGTGGAACATTTCATGAGGAAACATCCCCCATCATTCAGAGGATCATCTAACCATGTGCTAGCTGAAGGGTGGATTAAAGCACTGGAGAAGATTTTCGATTTCATGGGGTGTTCAGAAAATCAAAAGGTTAGTCTTGCTATTTACCGTTTGGAGGGTGAGGCAGATCAGTGGTGGTCTATGGTTAAAAATATCAGGGATGCCGATGAGATTGATGCTCTTGACTGGGATGAATTCAAAGGTATTTTTATTGCGAAGTATTTTCCTAAGGCTGTTTGAATTAGGATGGAAAAACAATTCCTGGAATTGAGGCAAGAGGAAGACTCAGTGGCTGCCTATGAAGAAAGGTTCACTCGATTGGCAAGGTATGCTCCAAATTTTATTCGAGACCTTGATAGTAAAATCAATCGTTTTTACTCAGGATTAAAGCCAAATTATCGAAGGGAATTAGCTTCTCATGAGTTAAAAAGTTATGAAAAGCTTCTTCGATGTGCTGAGAAGGTGGAAATGGAGTTTGCCGATGATCAAGTGTTCTATAAAAACCAATAGAAGAAGAGACTGAGGTGGCAGGAGAAAGGTAAGAATTCTTCAAAAAAGTCTGATGGTAAGAAAACTAAGTTTCCAGTTTCTGATAAATGTGGCAAAAGGCATGCTGGGGAATGTCTTATGAATTCTGGAAAGTGCTACAGATGTGGTAAGATGGGACATAAGGCTCAGGATTGCACTGAAAAAGATCAGGGTGATGGTAAGACCAAATTTGATTTACAGTTAGTGAAATGTTATAAGTGCAATGAGATGGGTCACTATGAAAACGAGTGTCCAACAAAGAGCTTGACTGATGGGAAGTAGTTATACTACAAGAAAAAAGGGGTGGTGAAATCTTTTTCAACTACTTCGGAAGACGTCGGGCCATCAAATGAAGTTGTATCAGCTCTAGGGAGCTCAGTATGGTTCAAAGATTGACTTGAGGTCGGGGTACCATCAGTTGAAAGTAAAAGAAGCAGACGTTCCGAAGACCGCGTTCCGTACGAGATATGGCCATTATGAATTTGTAGTAATGCCTTTTCGGATAACCAATGCACCTGATTTATTCATGGACATAATGAATAGAATTTTCCATGAGTTCTTGGATAAGTTTGTGGTGGTTTTCATTGATGATATTTTGGTGTTTTCTAAAAGTAAAGAGGAGCATGAAAGACATTTAAGGGTTGTCTTGCAAACCTTAAAAGAAAAGAAACTTTATGGAAAATTCAGCAAGTGTGAGTTTTGGTTCCAAAAAATTTCATTCCTTGGTCATATTGTTTCTAAAGATGGAATAACTGTTGATCCTGTAAAAACAAAAGTTGTGGAAGAATGGCCAAGACCCACAAATGTAACTGAGATTCGTAGCTTCCTTGGTTTGGCAGGCTATTACCGAAGGTTTGTTAGAAATTTTTCATGGTTATCTAGTCCAATGACTAAGCTAACATGGAAGGGTGTTAAGTTTATCTGGAAAAAAGAATGTGATGATTGTTTTCAGGAATTGAAAAAAAGATTGGTGAATGATCCAGTTTTGGCACTGCCTTCCAGGAATGGTGAGTTTGTTATCTACAGTGATGCTTCATTGAAAGGACATGGTTTCGTCCTAATGCAGAATGATCAGGTAATTGCTTATGCTTCACGATAGTTGAAAACTCATGAGTTAAATTACCCAACACATGATTTGGAATTAGCTGCTGTTGTTTTTGCTTTAAAAATTTGGATGCATCATTTGTATGGAGTAAAATGTGAAATATATACCGATCACAAAATTTTAAAGTATATATTCACTCAGAATGAATTGAACATGAGACAAAGGAGATGGCTAGAATTAATCAAGGATTATGATTGTACAATTCATTACCATCCAGGAAAACAAATAAAGTGGTTGATGCTTTGAGTCGAAAAAGTAATGCTTCCTTATCAATGTTGCATTTGGAACGTGATCCTTTGGTTATGGATTTGATGAACTTTGGCATAGAGGTTGTTGGTGCAGGAAGTTCTTCTGTTTTGTTTCTGGTATCAGTGAGATAATCTCTATCAGATAGAATCAAGCAATCACAGAAGCAAGACAATGAGTTGCAGAAAAAGTTAGAGCTGGTTCAGAAAGGTAAGTTGCCTGAATTCAACATTGATAATGATTGCGTTTTGAGATTTGGGAAGAGATTGTGTGTGCCTTGTGATTCACAGTTGAAGAGAGAGTTGTCATGTGAAGCTCATAGTTCTCCGTTTTCAGTTCATCCAGGCAGTACTAAGATGTATAGAGATCTGCTGGAGTATTACTGGTGGGATGGAATGAAAAGAGATATTGTTGTTTTTACTGTGAAGTGTTTGACTTGTCAGCAGGTTAAAGCAGAGCGGCAGTTTCCGAAAGGGATGCTTCAGCCTTTACCAGTTCCATAGTGGAAATGGGAGAATATATCCATGGACTTTGTTGTGGGATTACCAAAGGCATCTCGAGGTAATAATGCAATCTGGGTTATTATTGATCGCTTGACTAAATCTGCTCATTTCCTTGCTATACGAGATACTTTTTCCCTAGATCAACTTTCCCATTTGTATCTTAAATAGGTTGTCAAGTTACATGGAGTTCCTCTCTCCATTGTATCTGATCGTGATCCCATGTTCACTTCTAACTTTTGGAAAGGCCTTCAGAAGTTGTTGGATACTGAATTAAATTTTAGTACAGCTTTTCACCCTCAATCAGATGGGCAGTCAGAACGAACAATTCGGAAATTGGAGGATATGCTATGTTCTTGCTCTATGGATTATCAGGGAAGTTGGGACCAACATCTTTCTTTGGTTGAATTTTCATATAATAACAGTTTTCATTCTAGTATACAGATGGCACCATTTCAGGCATTATATGGGAAGCGGTGTCGAACTCCAGCTTTCTGGGATGAAGTGGGTGAAAGGAAGTTGATGGGACCAGAATTGGTAGAAGAGATGGCAGAACAAGTTCAGCTGATTCAGAAGCACATGAGAACAGCTCAGAGCAGGCAGAAGAGTTATGCAGACAACAGGAGGAAGGATCTCTCTTTTGAGGTAGGTGATCATGTTTTTCTCAAAGTATCACTATGGAAAAGTGTGATGCGATTTGGTAAGAAATGAAAGCGGAGTCCAAGGTTTGTTGGACCATATGAAATTCTAGAGAGAGTTGGATCAGTTGTATATCGAGTGGATTTACCTCCGAGTTTATCTCAGGTACACAGTGTTTTTCACGTTTCAATGTTAAGGAAGTACATGCCAGATCCATCTCATGTTTTGAGTCCAGAGGTAGTTCAGTTGGAAGAAAACCTATCTTATGAGGAACAACCAGTCCATATTCTTGACCACAGGGAGAAAGTGTTACAGAATAAGGTGATTATGCAGGTAAAGGTTTTGTGGAAAAACCACATGATGGAAGAGGCAACATGGGAATCTGAAAATGCTATGAGGGATATGTAACCCCATTTATTCGATAAGTAAATAAACTGCGGGGACGCAATTTTTTAAAGGGGGGAAGGATGTAACATCCCAAGTAATTAATGAATAATAGATATTTTTATCTATGTCTATTAATAAATTAGATAGTGTTTTAGAGGCTTAAAATGAAAATAAATCCAATCTTAAGCATGGAATACACTAATATTCTTAAAAGATTGTTTTACTGCCTTATGATGAAAAAACCTTTTTAAATATATCTTTTGACAATTTTATAAACTATGTTTGTAAAAATAAACTTATTCTTTATGATTGGGATGTCAAAATTTACTTTGTGTATGTTTTTGTTATTCTTCCGATAAAGTTCATTTTTTTATGAATTAGTGAAAAATGTTGTATTTTAATTCAAAACCTCTTTTAATATAATTTATTTATATGATTATATTATATTTTGAATTGGTTTTAAAGTGAAACCATAAAATATTTTTACCATTTGATTCAATGGTGGACTTTGGAATCAATTTCACTTTGAAATTGGACTTAAACTAGTGTCAATCTTTTGATACTTATTATTTCATAAAAACATGCTATTTGCTCTGACAGTGGGAATTAATTATTAAATTAATTAATGTGACTTATATGTTTTGAATTTTGTAAAATAGACTTCATTTTTGAATTCATAATATCAAATATATCTTAGGGTGATGTTTTGGTATATTTCTGAAAAACTCCAATGTTTTATGAATAGTAAAACCACTAAGTGGTAATCAAGCAAACTGATTTTTCAGTTAAATGAAAGTTTACCACTAATGTGTATTGAATTTTGAAAATCCGACATACATGGTTGTCATTAGTATGTAAAATGTGGTTCCATGGGATGAAAATAATTTTTTTGGTGAATAGTAACTTTTTTTCATTAATCGCGATTAGAGGTAATTAGTGTAACTTAAGGTAAAAATGATATTATAAAAATGTGAAAACACCATGACACTTGTCCTACACCTATTGGGTGAGTCATGTCTGACCAAGACAACCCATGGGTCAATTTAGGGGACCCAATGGAGCCACATGGGTGAGATAATGACTTTAATGCCTTTTTTTAAATAAATGTGAAAATGACACTAACATAAATTGTTTTACTAAAAAAATACTTAGAAGGGGTTATACTAATCATATTTTTGTCTATAAATACTCTTTGGAAAGATAAAAATATTTCCTACATCAGGATATTTTTGTTATAATTTTTAGACATTAAATAAATTAATTTAATTATGACATCATGATGATGCAATGATGACCTCATTAATGAACAGTTTAAATAAAATGAAACGATAATATAAAATCTAAGACCTACACTTGTCCAAAAACTATTGAATGGGAATATTTCGATGATTTATCATCTTATCTTCGAAATATATCAATTCGGGACCTTAGAAATTCGAAACACGATTGAAAATAAAATAATAGTTTCATGATTTCCAAAAGTGCCCCTCCTCTCCTCTTATAAAAGGCCCCCACCTCTACCTCATTTCACACACTCCTCAAGCTTTTGACTCGGCCAACCCATGCCCATTTACTCTCTCCACATCCCTCTCCTCGTCCTAGAGGATTCCCTTTGGGCAGAATCCTTTCAATGGAAGCCTTTTGGATCAAATCAAAAGGAGTTACACTTTTAAAGGTAATTCATTCTCTAATGTTCATTTGTTTTATTTTTCTTCTCCAAACCCCTAAACTCTTTTTATTTACTTATTTTGTAACAACACCAGTATCTTCAATATACTAGGATTTTTTATAAGATTTATTCGAGCTACACTCTCACACAACTACATCAAAGGGTTAAAGAACATACGGTTTCCGTGGATGGAAAAATTCTGCCTCCTGAAACGATGATTGTTCAATACTCATTTAACACCTTCAAAGGTGGCCATTATTATGTCACTATTTTTATATATGATATATAATATGTTTATTCATTCCTTAAGTTTCTGTATTTTTCATTTATGTCATACCATTATTGTTTCCATTATGGGTAAACACGATATCTTCATTTTAGGAAGTGCGGACTACCGCCCCCTGAAAGTGATTTGATTCGTTAATACCATATGTGGGATGTGTAAAGGATAAAGTTAATGATATTATATATGTTATTATACTGGAATAATAATATACTCTTATATCATTATGATTCCATTCTAGAAATATGAAATAGAAATGGAAGTAGCGTTCATGCGTACGTACGGCTTACCGTCTCCATGAACGGTGCATTTCATTTCTTACCTCTATATGTGATGTAATATTATAAATACATGTATATGATGAATATATATGATATTTATGTTATCCAAATCATTAATATAATTCTGGATATAACAAACCTTTGACCAAATTAACAACATGTAAGTGTAAGAAGTCTATTTTTGACTTAAGAACCAAATACCGAAAAAATGAATATTATTAACTTAAATGATTACATGATGTTCATAACATGGTATAAAAGGAATAATGAACTTGAAAAAGGTTCTTAAGCAAATAGAAGTTAACTCAAGTTTATTATTTAGGATAGTAAAGAATGGTCGAGTCAAGTCGGACCCGAGGTATGGGACTTCGTCTCAATCTCCTTTCATTGAGGAATATTTTATTTTATACACAAACTTCTTTTATACAGTGTATAAACCCCTTTGACATTTACATTTATCCAAAAGGAATCTTTTTTTATACGAATCATTTTACAAAATGACAAAAGGAAATGTTTTTGTCGTACGTATACAGCGACAACGACTTCTCCGCCGCTGTGACCATTATTTGAGTTTCGGCTTCCTCTACAAGACATACTTTTTTTAAAATAAAAATAAATACCATGTTTTACTTTTCTTTTATTTTGGTATTGAAAATGGTTTTCCTAATGTTTTTATATCAATGTGTTGTATTTATATCTGGTGATTGAAAGGTGGAAATATTATGTTTCCTTTATTAATGTTTTATGTGATACGATTATGTTGAGGTTCTTGGGCATTATTATGAAGACGGGTGGTTCCATGATAAACTAAGGGCGGGTGAGCCCGATATAGCTCTCCAATTCATTGGGTAACGCGAAGGAGTGAAACATTAAGGTTTCTCTAAAGAGATTTAGGGAATATACTGTGATGGGTATTCCAAATGTAACCAAGAGGGTTACTCCCTACGTAAGAATGTTATGAATGCCTCAAGTTACCTTTATGTCTTATGATTTCTATGATTTTTTCATGATTTTATGAGGTATGTTAAAGTGCCTATGTTTTATGGGTAATGTATGATTTCATTCTTATGTGTATATGAACTCATGTTTCCTTTCCTTGTTTTTTTTTATATCCCTTACTGAGCTTTTTATGCTCATCCCAAGTTTTTTTGAAATGTTTTTCACAGGTCAAGGGAAAGGTACATGATATGATGATAGTGTCAAGGAAGTGTCAAGAAAGAATCCATGTTTTATTTTAAATATGTTTCCATTGATGGGAATGAAGAATACTATCTTTATGTAACCACTTTGTTTATATGTGGAATGTAATGCAAGTTTTATGATCTAATTCTCTAAAACTCTAAACCCAAAAATATCCTCAAGGTGTAATCTTGTAATAACTCAAGATTAAGTAAGGTTTAAGGCTGGGGCCATATAGTTGGGGGCCTTTGCTTACACAATTAAATTTTGCCCTCTCCTTATGGATTTTATTATTGGTGGAAACCTTGTGGAATGTGGAAATTTGTTAATCATGTGAAGTTGGATGTTTAAAATTCTGAAACCCTTGTGTGATCACCCTGGTTAAACAAAATGGAATAATGAACATGTGGGTGTTGTCTTGGTTACGTGGCATGTGTCGGGGGTGTTTTTTGGGTTGTTGTGGATCGGGTGAGCAGCGGGGCTGCGGTTGACTTGGTTGTGGGTTGGTGTGAATGTTGTGATGGTGATGGGCAGCGGGGCTGCAATAAATGGTATTAAAGGGATAATAATGATAAACGGGCTTCGGTGTGGTTGTGGTTATGGTGGTTGGAAGCGGGGCTCTAGGGATGGCCTTGTATGTGAAATAATATTGGGTTGTGAATAATAAATTAAAGTGGAAGAGTTAATAAATGGTGGGGCGTGGTAATGAAACGAAAATAATAATCAATGTGGTTGGTTGGTTGATAAGAAGGGCTTGGTTGTGTTGCTTGTGTTTTCCTAACTTGATTTGTGGATGGTAGGGATATGTTTTAAGAACGATTGATGTGGTTGGTTGTGGATAGTTTCCCAGTAGTTAAGGAACTAAATAAACTAATTCTGTTGAAACCTGAAAACCTATATGGGGTTGGAGTTGTTTGTTGTATGCATGCTTCGTAGTAGCAATGCCGAGGCACGTGCTCAGTTTCTCTGTTTAGAAGCCATAAGTTGGGATACGTGGTTGGTATATATATATCTGTATCTTTTGTGTTTTATCTCACCCCACCCATGTTAAGCACTTAGTGCCGAAAAATCCCATTTCATGGGAGAGGGTGTTTTTCCCTTTGTTACTAACTCATTGTTGCTCCTTCTCCCCTAGGCTGTGATGGCTTGAGGCGACCTTACACCTAAGACTCTTTGGGTATGTTTCAATTAGAATGGTTTTAGCTCATGAATCTTCCGGCAGGTTCTACTTTTTTTTCTCCAGAATCTTTGGGATGAGGCCTAGGTGTGTGCGGGTAGGATACGGGGTTGTGAGGCCCAGGTGTGTGCGGGCGGGATACGTGGTTGTGAGGCCCAGGTGTGTGCGGGGGGGGGGGGGATACGTGGTTGTGAGGCCCAGGTGTGTGCGGGTGGGATACGTGGTTTTGAGGCCCAAGTGTGTGCGGGCGGGGTGAGTGTGGCAGTGTCAGGACGTTCGTCGTTAGGAAGAGAAGTTAACTAAAGGGAAATGGTGTGGGGTACCCAAATACTCTTGTTCTTATACGACTACTACCTGTTGTGATTGTGTTTTGGTGAGTGTGGCTGGTGAGGTTGGGTGGATATTATTCTTTTCTAGGTTTCTTCTGTTGTTATCACGGAAAATTAGGATGTCTCCCCTCTTGTGCACGAGAGCTTTAGGTTTCCCTACTGAGTATACTTTTATGCTCACCCTACGTTTACTTTCAAGTTTCAAGGAGGACTACCAGGGTCATGCGGGACCCTACTAGTCGGACAGTTGGAGTTGTTGTTGTTGTACCTTTGTTTTCTTTTGGTATTGTACTTTAAGCTTTCTTGTACTTGTACCTTGTTATAAAATTGTTTAAATAAGCACGTGGGATTAGATTGGGTTTATTTCTATACACTTGATCTTTCCCTTTTTGGTGGTTGACTTGTCTTATTTCCTGATCATTAAAAATAAAAAGGGTAATGCCTCCCATATTTGTGAAAAACTCATACCCTTGGTGCTAGTCGCCACCGCGGGGCCTACTGGAGGCGGGACTCGGGGGTCATTATCTCCCTTTTTCCATTGCCAGCTCAGGAGGGGCATCTTTGGTGGGAGGGGGTCGTGACAGAATGGTATCAGAGGGAGGTTGAGAGATAGGAAGGAGTCTGGAGTTAGGTACAGTAAGGATTTCATGGGATGGCAGGGTGAAAATGTTAGTTAATCTTAGTGTGTGACATAGGCCAGGGAAGACCGGCTAGGACACGGGATTTTAGGGCCCCCCGTGATCTGATGCAAGGACTCTGAGCCTACCGAACGACCAAGTGAGGCTACATTGATTGTAGGGTTGAGACCCTAGGTAAGGTACATGCATCATCATGATTGTTTTTTACTTGATTTGGGTTTTCTGGGAAATAAATTGAAATAAAATGATAAAATAAAACCTTGAGTTTTCCTTACTACTTGGGCTTAGGCGATCCTTGTTTACCGTACAGCTATGGCACCTGGACATCGTCCTCGGGTGGCTCAGACAGCCGAGGAACAATAGATTCTGGCGGTCGATCAGCTGAGGATTGACCGAGTGGAGGAAGATAGCCAGTGGAAGAAGATTCTCCATTCTTTCCAGCGGCAAACCCTCAAGAAGTACGAGGGTAGTACTTCAGATGCAGAGACAGAGGGGTGGCGTGAGGATCTAGGGATCACTTTTACCTTGATCCGTGCTCCAGGGGAGCACTGGGTTTCCCTAGCAGTCAGTCAGCTGAGAGGTGCGACGCGACAGTGGTGGATGCTCTACCTCGGAGAGAGGATAGAGGCATAGGTTCCATTGGATGACTTTGAGAAGGAATTCAGAGGGGAATTCCTTTCTTCCACGATTAAGGCGGAGAATCTGTAGGAGTTACTCTCCCTTCACCAGGGGATTATGACTCTACGAGAGCTAGGGATCAAGTTCAAAGATCTCATGTGCTTTGCTCCGGATCTCTTTCCGGATGAGGAGTCTCGGGTGTGACGTTTGGAGGAGGTTCTTCGTCCTTCGCTCTATTATGCTGTCACCCCCTTCACCCTTCCAACATACTTGGAAGTACAGAAGAAGGAAGAGGTTATAGAGAGGATGCACTCACTGCGAGGTGCACCCCAAGAGGGGATCCAGCCAGGTTCGTCGAAGGGGAAGGCGGTTAGCAGCAGGTCTCCTGCGACGAGACCTTCCAGGTTCAGGACATTGGGGAGAAGGCCCCAGCAGTTCTAGTTTAGATCTTCGGGTCCTTGTCCCTTTTTCATGATCCTAGGACCGAGGTTTTTTTCTTGTGGAGGTTTCAGGAACATTCAGAGTCAGAGCCCGACCCGAGCTCAGTATGGTGGAGGTGGGAAGGTTCAGCACCCACCTCAGCAGCACCAGTTGCCGGCGAGTCCCTTCCCGCAGCAGTAGGACCATGCTCCTCCGAGCGTAGACTTTGCGGGAGGGAGCCGACCTCAGGGTGCTCCTCAGGTACCTCGACCAGGGCGTGGTCGCGGTGGTGGACGATATTAGAGAGGCAGAGGATCTAGGCGTGGATAGTTGAATGTAGCAGAGTTGGCAGCTCCAGTGGGACCAGAGGTGGTACGAGGTATGATTTGTATGTTCAGTACTCTTGTTTCTACTTTGTTCGATTCGGGAGCCTCGCACTCCTTTGTTGCACCTATTCTAGCCCATGCTTTGGGACTAGACATAGTGAGATATTCCATACCACTGATACTGAGTATACCAGTTGGGGTCCAGACCAATGTATCTTGTGTTTGTCGGGGAAGTGGGCTGACGTTGGGAACACATCGTTCTAGTGGGGACCTTCTTCTGTTACAGATGCAGCCATACAATTTCGTCCTAGGCACCGACTGGTTGTTTTCTGTTGGTGCCGTCATCGACTACTTCCAGATAAGTGTCGTGTTCTCCGATGTGGATGGGTAGCGTGTAGATTTTGTTGGCAAGAGGAGCTATCAGGTGGGAATCTAGTGTGTGGAGACTCTCCTTTCCTTGTTAGGTGGGATATCAGTGGTTCCAGCTGATACATAGATGATGGATGTCCCAGAGGTTGTTGGGGAGTTCCTCGATGTTTTTCCTGAGGAGGTTGTGACTCTACCCCCCCCCCCCCCCCCCCCCCCGACGTGATGTTGAGTTCGGGATAGACTTACAGCCTGGTGCCCGTCTGATTTCGATGGGCCCTTATCGGATGGCACCTTTGGAGTTGCGGGAGTTGCAAATTCAGATTGACGATCTGATGGAGAAGGTTTTTGTTCGACCCAGCGTGTCTCCATGGGGTGCTCTAGTTTTGTTCATGAAGAAGGAAGATGTTGGTCTCAGGCTATGCATAGACTACTGAAGGTTGAACTAGGAAACGGTCAAGAACCGTTACCCCCTTCCAAGGATAGATGATCTCTTCAACCAGCTGAGGGGAGAAGGATGGTTCTCTATGATTGATCTACGATCAGGATATCATCAGTTGAGGGTGAAGGACAGTGACATCTCGAAGACGGCTTTCAGGTGCAGGTATGTGCACTTAAAGTTTATAGTGATGCCGTCTGGAGTTACGAATGCACCGGCTGTGTTCATGGGACTTATGAAATTTGTCTTCCGGGAGTTTCTGGACCGGTTCGTCGCTGTGTTTATCGACGACATCCGGATCTACTCAAGATCAGAGTAGGAGCACGTTGAGCATCTCAGTGGAGTCTTGTAAGTCCTTTGACACCACCGGCTTTATGGGAAATTGTAGAATTGTAAGTTCTTGACACAAGAAGTACACTTCCTTGGGCACGTGGTGTCTCAGCATGGAGTGTGAGTGGATCCGTCGAAGGTGGAGGCAGTTGTTTCCTGGGCAGCACCCAAGAGCGTGGAAGAATTTTGTATTTTCCTGGGGTTAGCAGGTTACTATCGGAGGTTAGTTTCGGACTTCTCTCAAGTTGCTGCTCCATTGACAGCTTTGATGAGGTAGAACCAAGCCTTCCTATAAAGAGAGCAGTGCGAAAAAGCTTTTGACTACCTGAAGGAGAAGTTGGTTAGTGCTCTAGTTCTCAGGTTTCCAGAGAAAGGGCTATTGTATGAGGTGTTTTGTGATGCATCTAGCCTTGGTCTGGGGTGCGTGCTGATGTAGAAGAAGGGTGTGATCTGTTATGGGTCTAGGCAGCTATGTCCTCACGATCATAACTATGTCACCCATGACCTGGATCTTGTAGCAGTAGTGTTCGCACTGAAGTTGTGGAGACATTACCTCTTTGGGGAGCACTTTGTGGTCTTCTCAGATCACAAGATCCAGCGTTATATCTTCTCCCAGCGTGACCTGAACTTATGGAAGTGGATATGGGTTGAGTTTCTCCAAGACTATGAGTTTGAGACCTCTTACACTGAAGGTAATGGAAACGTTGTGGCTGATGCCCTGAGTAGGAAGTCACATCAGGAAGTGGTTCAGGAATCTGCTAATTCTTGGAAGACGATGGGAGAGTTGGCTGCCTTGGAATTGGATGCCAGGGTAGAAGGGGTTAGTGGCTATTTGTTTCAGATGACGGTGCAATCCTCCTTGATGCAGTATGTGGAAGAGTTTTAGTGGGGGGACTCCGAGGCAGAAGTGATGTGGGATCGTGTCGATCAAGGGAACGCTCTAGAAGGATGGTCAAAGGACAACCGACATCAGATTCATTTCCATGAAAGGTTGTTTGTTCCGGAGGCGATGCATGAGGGAGTTCTCCGTGAGTTCCATAGCTCAGCCTTAGCGGTACATCTAGGAGTTTCGAAAATGTATCGAGGCCTGAGGGAACAGTTTTGGTGGCCCGGGGTGAAACGGGCAGTGGCAGAGTTTGTGGCTAAATTCCTAGTGTTTCAGCAAGTGAAGGTTGAACACCATGTTCCCAGTGGTTTGTTGCATCTTTTAGATTTCCCTGAGTGGAAGTGGGATGACATCCTGATGGACTTCGTCACAGGACTACCCAGAGCTCAGGGAGGTTATGATGCTATCTGGGTAGTGGTGGATCGACTGACGAAATCAGCTCACTTCTTAGCAATCAAGTAGTCGAGCCCATTGAGTACCTTAGCACAGAGGTACGCAGACGAGGTGGTGCATTTGCATGGAGTTCTGAGGACTATCGTCTCAGATCAGGATACTAGGTTTATCTCACGAGTCTGGAGGGTGTTACAACATGCTTTTGGAACCCAGATACACCTTAGCACTGCTTTCCACCCCCAAACTGATGGGCAGATGGAGGGGACTATCCAGACATTGGAGGACATGCTACGAGCATGCGATCTGGATTTAGGAGGATCATGGGTACGACACTTGCCTTTAGTGGAGTTTTCCTACAACAATAGCTTCCACTCTACTATTGGATTGGCACCGTTTGAGGATTTGTATGGAAGGCCATGTCGTTCACCCATTTGCTGGGCATAGGCTGGTGAGACAGGTGCTCTTGGGCGAGAGGTAGTACTGAGCACCACAAAGAAAGTCCAGCTTGTGCGTGAGAGGATGAAGGCGGCTTAGGACCGACAGAAGTCTTATGCTGATCGTCGGAGGAGGCCCTTAGAGTTCGAGGTGGGAGATCATATGTTCTTGAAGGTTTCCCCTCGACGAGGGAATCAGAGGTTTGGGAAAGGGAGCAAGCTCTCACCTAGGTTCATTGGACCTTTTGAGGTGCTGAGGCGAGTCGGCGGGGTGGAATATCAGCTAGCCCTACCACCTCAGTTGGAGAATGTTCATGATGTCTTCCACGTCTACCAGCTTTTTCGGTACTTACATGACGACTCCCACGTTATCGACTAGGGAGAGTTAGATATGGGAGACGATGCAACCTTCAAGGAATGACCAGTCAAGATCGAGGATCGTAAAGAGAAGGTGATTCGTTGACGAACCATTCCGTTGGTTCGTGTGTTGTGGTGTCATGGAAGCCTTGAGGAGAGAACTTGGGAGCGGGGGACCCAGATTCACGATCAGTACCCAGAGTTGTTTTGACTTGTGTTTTTTCCTTGTTCTTCTGAGCTTGTTTTGATGTTGTACTATATAACCTTGTTATATGGAATTCTTGGCCTGTCAGTTGTGAGACCTTTTGTTTCCATGTTCTCTGGAAGTGTGTAGCATGTCCAGATGTGTGGGGAAAGGGGAAAAACTGATCCTTAATCGAGACGCCTTAATGCGGATGCGATTGAACCCGTGCGGGCGAGTCAGTGCCGCCTAAAGTGGATAATATCTCAACATAGGAGAAGGAATTTCCCAAAACCACAAGTTCGGGTAGTGTGTTGGTTGTGTGGTGTTGGGTGTAGTACATGTTGGAAAATTCTATTGTATTAAAGTGGGAAGACCCAATTCTTAATCGAGACACATTAATGAGGATGCGATTAAACTCGTGCCGGTGAGTTAGTGCCGCATAAAGCGGATAATATCTTGACATAGGAGAAGGATTTCTTAACACATATGATTAGGGTTGTTGGTTGGGTTCCTGTTATAATGAAAACCCTAAGAGGTATCTTGTTGGGTCCCTCTGGGTTGGTTTTTTAATTCTCGGGGAGGAGAATGTTTTAAGAGGTATCTGATGTGATGGCCTGGACCGCTCTAGCTGATTCCGTTGTCAAAAAAAAGAAGGTCAAGAAGTGTTCTGGAGGGTAAAATGAACTTTTCCCACACTTTCCAGAATTTTGAAACTACACGCCGTGTAGTTTGAGTACACGCCGTGTACCCCCTTTCCAGGTATACCCCGTGTTGGAGCCGTATACTTGTCGTGTGCAATAAATGGGTGCATGCCGTGTGACCAGTTCTACACGTCGTGTAGTCCTTCCCCGCGTACGTGTTACCAGTCAACGGTTGTGTACCATGTCAGAGTCTTGTCCTTTCCGTGTGAAATAAATGATTACACGCCGTGTGTCTAAACTACACGTCGTGTAGTCCCTCCCCGTGTATGTGTTACCCTCAAAACTTGTGTTGACCAGTCAACGGCCGCAGAGCTGTGTTGGAAGCCCTGTGGAGACCGTTTGAAAGAACCGAGTACACGCCTTATACCATAAAGTATACGCCGTGAACTTTTTCTTTTCACTCCTATAAAAGGAGGGGTCCCCTCCTCCTTTCAACTCACACCTCTCCCCCCTCTCCTCTGAGCAGAGCACTCTTATGAGACTCGAAGGCTCTTCCTTCCATAACTTTTTCGTACGAGCTCCAATTTAGGATCCATCAGCGGCCATGGGATCGTAACGACGAGGCGGATCGTCTGAGCTTGGATCCATTGTCTTTATTTTGGCCTTTATTTCCGACTTCCACCCGAGGAGGTTTTTCTGAGACTTGACAGAAGTGACGGACGCCGACGGACATCTTTTAAAGTTGATCCGGGGGAGCGTTGTGATCGGGAACCTGTTGAGATAGGGATCATACCTTCGTCTCTCTAATTTGTGCATCATGCAGGGTGGGTATCCTCTTGTTTTCATGACAAATAGTTGAACCTTTAAATAAAGATAATAAAAGACTTATATAACGGGGTTGGGAAGTTATGTTTTTGATGTTACTTTATATCCTATGATATTATGTTGTGAATTGAATGAGCTTCTACCTACTGAAAATAACGTTCGTTGGGGGCCTTTCCTAACGCAATTAAATATTGCCCTCTCCTTATGGATTTTCTTATGGGTGGAAGCCTTGTGGAACGTGGAAATTGGTTAATCACATAAAGTTGGCTGTTTAAAATTCTGGAACCCTTGTGTGATCACCCTAGTTAAACAAAATGGAATAATGAACATGTGGTTGTTGTCTTGGTTACGTGGAATGTGTTGGGGGTGTTTTGTGGGTTGTTGTGGATCAGGTGTGCAGCGGGGCTGCGGTTGAATTGGTTGTGGGTTAGTGTGAATGTTGTGATGGTGATGGGCTGCGGGGCTGCAATAAATGGTATTAAAGGGATAATAATGATAAACGAGCTTCAGTGTGGTTGTGGTTATGGTTGTTGGGAGTGGGGCTGCAGGGATGGGCTTGTATGTGAATGAATAGTGGGTTGTGAATAATAAATTAAAGTGGAAGAGTTAATAAATGGTGGGGAATGGTAATGAAACAGAAATAATAATAAATGGGGTTGGTTGGTTGATAAGAAGGGCTTGGTTGTGTTGCTTGTGTTTTCCTAACTTGATTTGTGGATGGCAGGGATATGTTTTATGAACGATTGATGTGGTTGGTTGTGGATAGTTTCCCAGTAGTTAAGGAACTAAATTAACAAATTCTGTTGAAACGTGAAAACCTAAATGGGGTTGGGATTGTTTTTTGTATTCATGCTTCGTAGTAGCAGTGCCGAGGCACGTGCTCAGTTTCTCTTTTTAGAAGCCATAGGTTGGGCTGTGTGGTTGGAATATATATATCTGTATCTTTTGTGTTTTATCGCACCCCACCCATCTTAAGAACTTAGTGCCGAACACTCCCATTTCATGGGAGAGGGTGTTTTTCCCATAGTTACTAAATCATTCTTGCTCCTTCTCCCCTATGCTGTGATGGCTTGAGGTGACCTTACACCTAAGACTCTTTGGGTAGGTTTCAATTGTAATGGTTTTAGCCCATGAATATTCGGGCAGGTTCTACTTTTTTTCCCAAGAATCATCAGGATGAGGCCCAGGTGTGTTCGGGCGAGACACGTGGTTGTGAGGCCCAGGTGTGTGCGGGCGGGATACGTGGTTGTGAGGCACAGGTGTGTGCGGGCAGGATACGTGGTTTTGAGGCCCATGTGTGTGCGGGCGGGATACGTGGTTGTGAGGCCCAAGTGTGTGCGGGCGGGGAGAGTGTGGCAGCGTCAGGATGTTTTCCGTTAGGAAGAGCAGCTAACTAAAGGGAAATGGTGCGGGGTACCCAAATACTCGTGTTCTTATACTACTACTACTACCTGTTGTGATTGTGTTTTGGTGAGTTTGGATGGTGAGGATGGGTGGATAGGATTCCTTGCTAGGTTTCCTCTGTTGTTCTCACTGGAGATTAGGATGTCTCCCCACTGGTTCACGAGAGCTTTAGGTTTCCGTACTGAGTATACTGGTATGCTCACCCTACGTTTGCTTTCATGTTTCCAGGAGGACTACCAGGGCCGTGCGGGACCCTACTAGTCGGACAATTGGAGTTGTAGCTGTTGTTGTACCTTTTTTTTCTTTTGGTATTGTACTTTGAGATTTCTTGTACTTGTACCTTGTTATAAAATTGTTTAAACATGCATGTGGGATTGGTTTGGGTTTATTTCTATACACTTTCTCTTTCCATTTTTGGTGGTTGACTTGTCCTATTTTCCAATCTTTAAAAATAAAAAGGGTAATACCTCCCATATTTTTGAAAACTCATACCCTTGGTGCTATTCACCACCCCGGGGCTTACTGGAGGCGGGACTCGGGGGTCATTATCTCCCTTTCCCCATTGCCAGCTCAAGAGGGGAATCTTTGGTTGGAGGGGGTCGTGAAAGAATGGAATCAGAGGGAGGTTGAGAGATAGGATGTAGTCTGGAGTAAGGCACAGTAAGGATTGCATGGGATGGTAGGGCGACAATGTTAGTTAACCTTGGTGCGTGACATAGGCCAGGGAAGACCGGCTAGGACACGGGATTTTAGGGCCCCCCGTGATCCGTTGCAAGGACTCTGAGCCTACGGAATGACCAAGTGAGGCTTCATTGATTGTAGGGTAGAGACCCTAGGTAAGGTACATGCATCATGATGATTGCGGTTTACTTGATTTGGGTGCTCTGGGAAATTAATTAAAATAAAATGATAATATAAAACCTTGTGTTTTCCTTAATACTTGGGCTTAGGCGATAATTGTTTACCATACAGCTATTGCACCTGGACGTCGTCCCCGAGTGGCTCAGATGGCCGAGGCCCAGCAGATTCAGGCGGTCGATCAGCTGAGGATTGACCAAGAGGAAGAAGATAGCCAGTGGCAGAAGACTCTCCATTCTTTCCTGCGGCAGACCCTCATGAAGTACGAGGCTAGTACTTCGGATTCGGAGATAGAGGGGTGGCTTGAAGAGCTAGGGATCACTTTTACCTTGATCCATGCTCCGATGAAGTACTGGGTTCTACTAGTAGTCTGTCAGCTGAGAGGTGCGGCGCGATAGTGGTGGACCCTCTAACTCGGAGAGAGGATAGAGGAAGAGGTTCCATGGGCTGACTTTGAGATGGAATTCTGAGAGGAATTCCTTTCTTCCATGATCTTGGCAGTGAAGTGGAAGGAGTTACACTCCCTTCAGCAGGGGAGTATGACGGTACGAGAGCTGGGGATCATGTTCAAAGATCTCCTGCGCTTTGCTCCGGATCTCTTTCCAGATGAGGAGCCTCAGGAGAGACGTTTGGAGGAGGCCCTTCATCCTTTTCTCCAGTATGATGTCACCCCCTTCACCCTTCTGACGTACTTGGCAGTACAGAAGAAGGCAGAGGTTGTAGAGAGGATGCGCTCGCTGGGAGGTGCACCCCGAGAGGTGATCCAACCAGGTTCGTCGAAGGGGAAGGTGGTCAACAGCAGGTCTCCTGCGACGAGACCTTCCAGGTTCAGGCCAGTGGGGAGCAGGCCCCAATAGTTATAGTTCAGATCTTCAGGTCCTCGTCCCTTTTTCACGAGCCCAGGACCAAGGTGTTTTTCTTGTGGAGGTTTTGGGCACGTTCAGAGTCGGTGCTCGACCCGAGCTAAGTACGGTGGAGGTGGGCAGGTTCAGCGCCCACCTCAGCAGTACCAGTTGCCGGCGAGGCCCTTCTAGCAGCAGTAGGACTATGCTCCTCTGAGGGTAGACTTTGCGAGAGGGAGCCGACCTCAGGGTGCTCCTCAGGGATCTTGACCAGGGCGTGGTCGGGGAGGTGGACGATATCAGAGAGGCAGAGGAGCTGGGCGTGGATAGTTGCACGCATCAGAGTTGGCATCTCCAGCAGTACTAGGGGTGGTACGAGGTACGATTTGTTTGTTCATCACTCCTGTTTCTGCTTTGTTCGATTCAGGATCCTCACACTCCTTTGTTGCACCTATTCTAGCCCATGCTTTGGGACTAGAGATAGAGATACTTTCCGTACCACGGATAATGAGTACAGCATTTCGGGGCCAGACCAATGTATCTTGTGTTTGTCGGGCATGTGGGATGACGTTGGGACCACATCTATCTAGTGGGGACCTTCTTCTGTTACAGATGCAGCCAAACGATGTCATCCTAGGCATCGACTGGTTGTTTTCTGTTAGTGTCGTTATCGATTGCTTTTGGAGAAGAGTTGTGTTCTCCGACATGGATGGGAAGCGTGTATCTTTTGTTGGTGAGAGGAGATATCAGGTGGGAATCTGGAGTGTGGAGGATATCCTTACGTTTTTAGGTGGGCTATCAGTGGTCCTAGATGATATAGATATGATCGATGTCCCAGAGGTTGTTGGGGAGTTCCTCGATGTTTTTCCTGAGGAGGTTGTGACTCTACCCCCCCCCCCCCCCCCCGACGTGACATTGAGTTCGGGATAGACTTACAGCCTGATGCCCATCCGATTTCGATGGACCCTTATCGGATGGCACTTTCGGAGTTGCGAGAGTTGCGGATTCAGATTGACGATCTGATAGAGAAGGGTTTTGTTCGACCCAGCATATCGCCATGGGGTGCTCCAGTTTTGTTCATGAAGAAGGTAGATGGCGGTCTCATGCTATGCATAGACTACCGAAGGTTGAACCAGGTAACGGTCAAGAACCGTTACCCCATTCCAAGGATAGATGATCTCTTCGACCTGTTGAGGGGAGCAGGTTGGTTCTCTAAGATTGATCTACGATTGGGATATCAATCAGCTGAGGGTGAAGGAAAGTGACATCTCGAAGACGGCTTTCAGGTGCAGGTATGGGCACATAGAGTTTGTAGTGATACCGTTTGGAGTTACGAATGCACCAGCTATGTTCATGGGACTTATGAACTTTTTCTTCTAGGATCTTCTGGACCGGTTCATCATTGTGTTTATCGACGACATCCTGATCTACTCAAGATAAGAGGAGGAGCATGTTGAGCATCTCAGGGAAGTCTTGGAAGTCCTTCAACACCACTAGCTTTATGGGAAATTGTCGAAGTGTAAGTTCTTGACATAAGAAGTACACATCCTTGGGAACGTGGTGTCTCAGCATGGAGTGTCAGTGGATACGTCGAAGGTGGAGGCAGTTGTTTCTTGGGAATCACCCAAGAGCATGGCAGAAGTTCGTAGTTTCCTGGGGTTAGCAGGTTACTATGGGAGGTTTGTTTCAGACTTCTCTCGAGTTGCTGCTCCATTGACAGCTTTGACGAGGAAGAACCAGGCCTTCCTATGGAGCGAGCAGTGCCAGAAAGCTTTTGACTACCTGAAGGAGAAGTTGGTCAGTCCTCCAGTTATCAGGTTTCTAGAGGAAGGGTTGTTGTATGAGGTTTTTTGTGATTCTTCTGGACTTGGTCTGGGGTGCATGCTGATGCAGAAGAAGGGTGTGATCTGTTATGGGTCTAGGCAGTTGCGCCCTCACGAGCGTAACTATGCCACCCATGACCTGGAGCTTGCAGTAGTAGTGTTCACACTGAAGTTGTGGCGACATTACCTCTTTGGGGGGCGCTTTGTGTTCTTATCAGATCACAAGAGCCTGCGTTATATCTTCTCCCAGCGTGACCTGAAATTACAGCAGTGGAGATGGGTCGAGTTTCTCCAAGACCATGACTTTGAGATCTCTTACACTAAAAGTAAGCGAAATGTTGTGGCTGATGCCCTGAGCAGGAAGTCGCATCAGGAAGTGGATCGGGAATCTGCTGAAGCTTGGAAGGCGATGGGAGAGATGGCTTTCTTGCACTTGGATGCCAGGGTAGAAGGTGTTAGAGGATGTTTGTTTCAGATGACAGTGCAGTCCTCCTTGATGCAGCAGGTGGAAGAGTCTCAGTGGGGGGACTCCGAGGTGGAAGTGATGCGAGATAGTTTCGATCAGGGGAACGCTCTAGAAGGATGGTCAGAGGACAGCCTACATCAGATGCTTTTCCATGAAAGGTTGTTTGTTTTGGAGGCTATGCGTGAGGGAGTTATCCATGAGTTCTATAGCTCAGCCTTAGCGGTACATCCAGGAGTTTCGAAAAATGTACCGAGGCCTGAGGGAACAGTTTTCGTGGCCCGGGGTGAAACGAGCAGTGGAAGAGTTTGTGTCTAAATGCCTAGTGAGTCAATAAGTGAAGCCTGAACACCGTGTTCCCAGTGGTCTGTTGCATCCTTTATATGTCCCCAAGTGGAAGTGGGGTGACATCTCGATAGACTTTGTCACAGGACTACCCAGAGCTCAGGGAGTTTATGATGTTATCAGGGTAGTGGTGGATCGACTAACGAAATTAGCTCACTTCTTAGCAATCAAGGAGGCGGGACCGGTGTGTACCTTAGCAGAGAGGTCCGTAGACAAGGTGGTGCGTTTTCATGGAGTACCAAGGACTATCGTCTCAGATCGGGATACTTGGTTTACCTCACGAGTCTGGAGGGGGTTACAACATGCTTTTGGCACCCAGCTACGCCTTAGCACTGCTTTCCACCCCCAGACTGATGGGCATATGGAGCGGACTGTACAGACATTGGAGGACATGTTGCGAGCATGTGTTCTGGATTTCATAGGATCATGGGTACGACACTTTCCTTTAGTAGAGTTTTCCTACAAAAACAGCTTCCACTCTACTATTGGCAAGGAACCATTTGAGGCTTTGTATGGAAGGTCATGTCGTTCACCCATTTTTTGGGCAGAGGTTGGTGAGATAGGTGCTCTTGGGCCAGAGGTAGTGCAGAGTACCACAGAGAATTTCCAGCTTGTACATGAGAGGATGAAGGCAGCTCAGGACTGACAGAAGTCTTATGTTGATCGTCGGAGGAGGCCCTTAGAGTTCGATGTGGGAGATGATGTGTTCTTGAAGGTTTCCCCTCGACGAGGGTGATGGAGGTTTGGGAAAGGAAGAAAGCTCTCACCTAGGTTCATCGGACCTTTTGAGGTGCTGAGGCGAGTCGGTGAGGTGGCATATCAGCTAGCCCTGCCACCTCAGCTGGAGAAAGTTCATGATGTCTTCCACATCTCCCAGCTCCGTCGGTACTTACACGATGACACCCACGTTATCGACTGGGGAGAGTTAGATATGGGAGACAACGCGACATTCAAGGAAGGACTAGTCAATATTGAGGATCGTAAAGAAAAGGTGCTCCATGGACGAACCATTCTGTTGGTTCGTGTGTTGTGGAGGCATGGCAGCCTCGAGGAGAGCACTTTGGAGCGGGAGACCCAGATGCACGATCAGTACCCAGAGTTGTTTTGACTTGTGTTTTTCCCTTTTTATTCTAATCTTGTGTTGATGTTGTACTCTGTACCCTTGTTATACGGAATACTTGGCTTGTCAGTTGTGAGACCTTTTGTTTCCTTGTTCTCTGGAAGTGTGTAGCATGTCCAGATGTGTGGGGAAATGGGAAAAACCTGATCCTTAATCGAGACGCATTAATGCAGATGCGATTGAACCCGTGCGGGCGAGTCAGTGTCACCTAAAGCGGATAATATCTCGACATAGGTGAAGGAATTTCCCAAAACCACATGTTCGGGTAGTGTGTTGGTTGTGTGGTGTTGGGGGTAGTACGATTTGGAAAATTCTAATATATGAAAGTGGGAAGACTGAATTCTTAATCGAGACGCATTAATCAGGATGCGATTAAACCCGTGCAGGTGAGTCAGTTCCGCCTAAAGTGGATAATATCTCGACATAGGAGAAGGATTTCCTAACCCATATGATTAGGGTTGTTGGTTGGGTTCCTATTATAACGAAAACCCTAAGAGGTATCTTGTTAGGTCGCTCTGGGTTGGTTTTTGAATTCTCGGGGACGAGAATGTTTTTAGAGGTATCTAATGTAATGGCCCAGATCTCTCCGGCCCATTCCTTTGTCAAAAAAAAATGAATGTCAATAAGTGTTCTGGAGGGTAAAATGGACTTTTCCCACACTTTCCAAGAATTTTGAAACTACACGCCATGTAGTTTGAGTACACGCCGTGTACCCCCGTTCCGGGTATACCCCGTGTTGGAGCCGTATCCTTCCCGTGTGCAATAAATTGGTGCATGCCGTGTGACCAGTTCTACACGCCATGTAGTCCTTCCCCGCATACGCATTACCAGTCAATGGCTGTGTACCATGTCAGAGTCGTGTCCTTGCCATGTGAAATAAATGAGTACATGCCGTGTGTCTAAACTACACGTCATGTAGCCCCCCCCCCCCCCCCCCCCCCCCCCGCGTATGCGTTACCCTCAAAATGTGTGTTAACCAGTCAACGGCCGTGGAGCTGTGTTGGAAGCCCTGTGGAGACCGTGTGAAAGAACCGAGTATACACCGTATACCATAAAGTACACGCCGTGAACTTTTTCTTTTCACGCCTATAAAAGGAGGGGTCCCCTCCTCCATTCAACTCACACCTCTCCCCCCCCTCTCCTCTGAGCAGAGCTCTCTTAAGAGACTCGAAGGCTCTTCCTTCCATAAATTCTTCGTCCGAGCTCCAATTTAGGATCTGTCAGCGGCCATGGGATCGTAACGACGATGCGGAGCTTCTGAGAATGGGTCTGTTGTCTTTCCTTTGGCCTTTCTTTCCTACTTCCACCCGAGGAGGTTTTGCCGGGACCCGACAGAAGTGACGGACGCCGATGGACGTCTTCTAAAGTTGATCCGAGGGAGCGCTGTGATCGGGAACCTATTGAGGTAGGGATCTTACCTTCCTCTCTCTAATTTTTGCATCATGCGGGGTGGATATCCTCTTTTTCTCATTAGAAATAGTTGAACCTTTAAATAAAGATAATAAAAGACATATATAATGGGGTTGGGAAGTTGTGTTTTTGCTGTTACTTTATACCCTATGATATTATGTTGTGAATTGAATGAGATTCTACCTATTGAAAATCACGGTCGTTGGGGGCCTTTGGTTATGCATTTAAATGTTTCCCTCTCCTTTTGGATTTTCTTATGGGTGGAAACCTTGTGGAATGAGTAAATTAGTTAATCACGTAAAGTTGGCTGTTTAAAATTCTGTAACACTTGTGTGATCACCCCGGTTAAACAAAATGGAATAATGAACATGTGGGTGTTGGCTTGGTTACGTGGCATGTGTTGGGGGTGTTTTGTGGGTTGTTGTAGATCGGGTGAGCAGCGGGGCTGTGGTTGACTTGGTTGTGGTTTGTTGTGAATGTTGTGATGGTGATGGGCAGTGGGGCTGCAATAAATGGTATTAAAGGGATAATAATGATAAACGGGCTTCGGTGTGGTTGTGGTTATGGTGGTTGGTAGTGGGGCTGGAGGGATGGGCTTATATGTGAATGAATAGTGGGTTGTGAATAATAAATTAAAGTGGAAGAGTTAATAAATGGTGGGGTGTGGTAATGAAACAGAAATAATAATCAATGGGGTTGGTTGGTTGATAAGAAGGGCTTGGTTGTGTTGCTTGTGTTTTCCTAACTTGATTTGTGGATGGTAGGGATATGTTTTACGAACGATTGATGTGGTTGGTTGTGGATAGTTTCCCAGTAGTCAAGGAACTAAATAAACTAATTATATTGAAATGTGAGAACCTAAATGGGGTTGGGGTTGTTTGTTGTATGCATGCTTCTTAGTAGTAGTGCTGAGGCACATGCTCAATTTCTTTGTTTAGAAGCCATAATGTGGGTTGTGTGGTTGGTATATATATATCTTTATCTTTTTTGTTTTATCGCACCCCACCCATGTTAAGAACTTAGTGTCGAACATTCCCATTTCATGGGAGAGGGTGTTTTCACCTTAGTTACTAACTCCTTCCTTGCCCTTCTCCCTTAGGCTATGATGTCTTGAGGTGACCTTACACCTAAGACTCTTCAGGTAGGTTTTGATTGGAATGGCTTTAGCCCAAGACTCTTCAGGAAGGTTATACTTTTTTCCCATGAATCTTTCGGATGAGTCCTGGGTGTGTGCGGGCGGGATACGTGGTTGTGATTCCCATGTGTGTGTGGGCGGGATACGTGGTTGTGAGGCCCAGGTGTGTGTGGACGGGATACGCGGTTTAGAGGCCCAGGTGTGTGCGGGCGGGATAAGTGGTTGTGAGGCCCAAGTGTGTGCGGGCGGGGAGAGTGTGGCAGCGTTAGGACGTTCGCCGTTAGGAAGAGCAGCTAACTAAAGCGAAATGGTGCGGGGTACCCAAATACTCTTGTTCTTATACTACTACTACCTGTTGTGATTGTGTTTTGGTGAGTGTGGCTGGTGAGGTTGGTTGGATAGAATTCCTTGCTAGGTTTCTTCTGTTGTTCTCACAAGACATTAGGATGTCTCTCCACTTGTGCACAAGAGCTTTAGGTTTCCCTACTGAGTATACTTGTATGCTCACCCTACGTTTACTTTCAGGTTTCCAGGAGGACTAACAGGGACGTGCGGGACCCTACTAGTCGGACAGTTGGAGTTGTTGTTGTTGCCGTACCTTTGTTTTATTTTGGTATTGTACTTTGAGCATTCTTGTACTTGTACATTGTTATAAAATTGTTTAAACATGCATGTGGGATTGGTTTGGGTTTATTTCTATACACCTGCTCTTTCCCTTTTTGGTGGTTGAGTTGTCCTATTTCCTGATATTTAAAAATAAAAAGGGTAATGCCTCCCATATTTGTGAAAAACTCATACCCTTGGTGCTAGTCGCCACCCCAGGGCCTACTGGAGGCGGGACTCGGGGGGTCATTATCTCCCTTTTTCCATTGCCAGCTCAGGAGGGGCATCTCTGGTGGTAGGGGGTCATGACAGATGAAAAGCATGACTCTCCCATAAAAGTGAGGGTTGAGTGGTAGTTTAAAGGGTGTAATATATTTTGAATAATATTTTGGATGAAATAAAAAATAAAAAACAATTACATAATGATTAAATTATATTTTTATAAGGTGATGACCTCATTCAGTGCCATCTTCAATGTATTTATGAAGAAAGTGGAGAATGAGAACGTGCTTTTTTTCTTCACCCTTACCAAAAAGGCAGTATCTCATTCATCATGTTCTCCAAAGAGTTTACAAAGGAGACACAAAAAGAGGAAAATTCTTCATTACAATATTTTTTAAGAATGAATTGTCAAATTTAGTGACATCCCGAAAGTGAAAAATGGTTCTTAGATCAATTGTTAGTTACCTCGATCCCTTAAATGAGGAGTTTTTTTATATTTCCTTATATATGAAAATTTTATAGAGAGTTGAGGGCCCTTAGGGCACATGAAATGAGTTTTGAGTAGCCTGGTATGATATGTACATTGAGATACTTGATTAATGATGATACAACACACTGAAGAGATGCAACACACGCAAAATGTAACACCCTGAGATTTTTTGAATTATTATTTTTTGAATTAATTTATATTTTTGTTTTTTTCATTTCTCGTGACACTTGAAATAGTTATATATATATATATACATATATATATTAAAACACTAAGTAAAAAAATTCCTTTTACATGCAATATAGACTTGGTTTGGACTACATTCAATACTAACTTGGCTTGCGCTACATGCAACACAGAATGGGAAAACAATGCACACAACACCGTGTTTATATGAAACACACACACACACACACACATATATATATATATATAATAAATTAAATTTTATAATTATAAACTGACCATTGAAAAAAGTAATATTTATTCTAATAAATTTTTACAAATATTTTTTATATTTTTTATATAAAAAAAACATATTGATATGGGAAATATTTTTTTTGATAAAGTCTATTATTGTTAAAAATACTATTTTATTGAATAGGGAACTTTTAATAATAAAATTAATTTTAGGCACATTTAGAAATTTAATTTGAGAAAATAAACATCATTTTTTATTTCAGAATATTTAAATTACCCAAGATTTATTTCTTTTAATTGTTCTGACAAACTTCATTTTTATATTAATAGTGAAAAATATGGGATTTTAATTAAAAAATGTTTTTAAATTTAAATTATTTATAAGGATAAATTTTATTTTAATTTTTTAAAAAATTAATTAGATAATATTTTTAACAATTAATCCAATATTGGTCATTGAAATCAGTTCCACATTGAAATTAAATTTATAAACTGTGCAATTGTTTGATCCTTTTTACTATAAAAACTACTTGTATTGTCCCGATAACAGGATTAATATTAAAATAATTTCTGCCACTTTTATGATTATAATTTGAAAAAATGGATTCCATATTTGTAATCATCATAATTAATAATGTCTAATATGGTCAACTTTTTTTGACCAAAATGATTAGTTAAAGTGAATAAAATTATTCACAATAGTTAAGGCCAAAATATGATTATTTATGGATTAAACCTTAAAATAAAGACAAAAAATGACCTCAAAACTTGTCCAGAACCATTTGGATGTCAATATCTATACCTTATGATAAATTATATCTACATTGGTCCATTATTGGATCCACTAAAACATGAAAAACGTTGATGTAATTCTCTCTTCAAATATTTACATTAGTGTCACTCCTCCTCCACTATAAAAGGCCACCACATCTAACCATTCCTCACACCTCTCAAACCCTTTATGTTTGGCTAATACCTGCCCAATAAAATTTCCATAAATCATCACTTCGACCTTGAAGCATGCATTTGTGATGAAACCCTCTCAATGAATCCTTTCGGCTTAGACCATAAAGAGATAACTGATTAAGTGGTAACATCTTCTCTCAAACACTTTTATATTATTTTCCTTCATCACCCCCTCCACTCTATTTATTCAATTATTTTTTGAAAAAATTAGAATCCAAAATATACTATGTTTTTTTAATGGTATGGTTGGACCTAAACTTTCACACAAATCCATCTAATAAATATTGAACATAATGTTTCTGTGTATGGTGAATTACTACCTCACAAAACAAAGATTGTAAATTTTTCATTTACCACCTAATTGTATACATTATGATAAAAAATCTATTATATATGTAATATATTATATTAATAATTTAATTAATATTTTTTTATTCATCTTACATGAAACATATCTTTGCATTCAATTTGGTGTTAATATGATAATCTCGTTAGGGGACCTGTAGATTATCTCCCCTAAAAGTGATGTGATTCATTAACACACCACATGGAATGTATAAATGATGGGTTATTGAACTTATATGATATATATGATATAATAATGATATTTTAATATATATATATATCATTTAAATACATTCTTTCAATACTATAATTAAAAACTAAAACAACGTTCATCCATATGTACAACTTACCGTCTCCATGAACGGTGTTTTCCCTTCCATAATCCTTTATGATATAAATTATTATAACATAAAAACTGAATATACATGATATTTATATCATTATTTACATTCTTAAATCATGATATAAGTATAAGGACCAATGATATAACCAATTAAGGCACATACAAATGACAAAGCGAATATTACTCGAAGTGAAACATTAACATTGGATCATTAAAAAGTGGTTAAAATGAGGTCATAATGAAAACATATATGGTACTATATATAATAATATTATTATGTATAATATTAAAAATAAACTTATATTTATTATACAAGAATCTTGTACGAGTATGGGGAGACTCAAGACACAAGGTAAGGGTAATTTCACCTCACTTTTAATTTTTATGTGATACATGTTATGTCAGCTACTATATAGTTTTGTGTGGTGTTTGTAATGACAATTATTTTATTCTATGTATATTATAAATAAAATTATGGGTATTCAAAATTTTTATTTTTATTCATATTTCACAAGGTTTATGTTTCAAAAGTTACCAAATTAGTAAAAATGTTTTGTCCAGATTTTATATCTTTTAGACTCTCGTTTTGTTATACACCAAAACTATTTTTTGAGGCGCATATACTTTAATTTTACATATCGTGTCACAAATCTCAATATTTTCATGATATTACGTGCTTCATGTAATTTAGTTTTGTTACATAGAGAGCATGATCCCAAGATACCAAGTTATAAGAGTTTATTGAGACAATCTCATTTCTTTTCGATATTGTTAAGTTTATGATTCTTATGATGAAATATAATGATCCATCACTATATAATTTTCATGAGTTTCCTTATAATCATTTATTTCATGATATACTCGTGTATTTGTTCCATTTTCAACACTTTGGTATATGTGATTATTAAGAAAGTGTTTTTAGGAAATCCAGACATTACCCTCTCATCGGTTATAAATCTATGTTCTCTAAAAAGGGGTTTTCAAAGAATATTATACCATTCCCCATTAATATATAAAATAATATTTTACCTTTTTTACTAATCTTATAAATGAATATTCTTGTCACTTTTCCCACAAGAAATATTTCTTTCCTTTTTAGCATGCAAACAAAATCTTATTTTTGGTTTTCTTCATAAGACATGTATAAATTTACCAACCTCCATCCCTTTAAATATTCATTTTAATTTTTAAAAAGTTAATAATTAATAAAAATGTTTTTAAATGTATTTCTCAAGGAAAATTGTTTTCAAAATGGTTTCAAAATTATTTTATATTTTTTCAGGGAAAACTATTTTCAAAAAATTTCAAGCCTTATTTACATGTTTCTGAACTTTTTCAATGAAATTTTTTTCAAAACCTTTTCAAGATTATTTTTTTTTCATGAAAAATGATTTTTAAAATTTTTTCAAGTTTTCTTTATAATTATTAAAATTATTTTCAACGAAGTGGTTTCCAATTCATTTTCATGATTTCTTTTAAATTTTTCATGTGTTTTCTAATAAAATTATTTTTATAATGTTTTGAAGATTATTTTAACGGTTTTTAAGGACAAAGTTTTTGAAAATGATTCCATATCTTCTTTATAATTTTTCAATTTTTTTTGTAAGAAAAGTATTCTCTAATGGTATTATGTATTAAGAAGCCTCATTCAAAAATTAAAAAATATTTTCCTCAAGAATCATTATTAGAGGACATTCCAAAATTATTTTCCGTCTAAGATGAAATTTATTGATGTTCCTCTTAACTTTACAGGAAATTATTTAATGGTTCCATTAATATTCTTTCTAAGAATGATTTATTCTTAATTTCATTGTCTTTATGAATCCTATTTCCCATTCATGGGTTATGCGTATATGAAATCTCTTTCTCTTTTATATATTATGCTTATGATGAAATTATTATGAAACATGTAACAGTTTCCAATGGTTATGATATTTTTCAATTTTTATGATACCAATTTAAATTCATGGGTTATGATATGTTTATTTATAATCCTGTGGCACATGTATGTATGATTCCATTATGTGACAGGTGGGACCAATATCTCCATCTATTGCATTGGGTATAGTTTTATATATTGTGAGATATATTATAATGGTATTAGGAGTGAAATAATGCTACTAAGACGGTCTTTAGAGTGAACCTAGACTACTAATATACCATGGGAGTGAACCATGACTACTATTATGGTATGAGGAGGGAAATCATGATACTATTATGGTCATGGATATGAACCATAACTACTAATATGGCCTTGATAGTGATTCCTTTCCTACTATATATATCATTATATGCTTAAATGTTTTCAAAAATTCCATGTCTTACTCCTATGTTATTCGTTCTTAAAATATGTCCTTTACTTCATTTTTTTCAGGTATTATGAACTACCAATATTTTTTCCATGATTCATGTGTATTATCTTTTATATGGAAGGTGTGATCTTTTATTTTCAAGATGATGTTCTCATACCCTTATGCTCATGTTCATGAAGACATGTCTCCCTTGTTTACCCTTACTGAGCATTTGACCTCACCCCTTTTTATGCTTCCCTTCTCTAAGACAGGAAGAAAGGTTTTTAGGTATATTTAATATAGGTGTAGACATTTTTATAAGATTATTAAGATCTTTCATTAGGATATAATATTTTGTTTCAATGTATCCAATAAAACAAAACTATTATTTTCCTCGTGAATTTATTTTTTTAAATGTACTAAATATTCATCGAAAATGATGTAAATTCCATTTATGTTAATTTGGGGTTTATATAGTTGGTATCAAAAGAATATTATAGTTAAGAATTGGAAATTATGTTGAGAAAGATTTAGTGAGACCCCTATGTATATTCTTAAGGATATATCTAGGGATGTCTCTAAGGATATGTTTAAAGATGATTTAACGTTTAGGAAAATTTCATGGGATTTCGATAAAGAATATTCAGTGGTTTCTTAGAAATAAATCCCTTTATAGATACTAAAAGTGTATGTGGATCTATAATATATGTACCTAGGGGTAACAGCTCTGACAAGATGTTACGATCTTAACTCGGCATAATTTGGAACATGACAACAGGCTTTACTGTACACCTAGTTTAACCTTCCTAGAGGATATGCTTCGGTAATTCACAAACTCCTCATGAACCATTATGAAGGATTTAAATATATTTTATCTATGAATAACCTAGGATAAACCTAGGGTGTATTATATTATGGATGGTGTCATGAATTATACCTAACATAAGTAATTATTTTTCTGATTATGAGTTTCTTGTTATGATAAGTAATGCTGACACTAGGCTTCTGGTTTTAGTAAATGTCGGGAACTGAAAGGATGTAGATTTATGTTGAATTTGATTGAATATTTGATGAAGAGAAGTAAAGTTGGATGATCATTATAGTGAAAGATATTATTATCATTCCTAATAATATTTCATAGATCATGATTAACAACATAAATCTAAACCAACTCTCGAACTCATCAAGGAAGAGATATAAGGAGTTCACTGAGTTTTCAGGTAATGGAGACCATGGAGAAAATAAGATTCAGTTTCCTTTATGTCAATAATGTGGAAATAATCACCTGATTTAATTTCTTAGAGGAACAAGAATATGTTTTGACTGTGGAAAATAAGGAAACAAAGAAAGTGATTATAATGGAAAAAATGAAGAGTTTGGTTAATGAAATGTGTGAGAATATTGGCCTCCCTTAGTCATTATCGAAGGTTATGTGTTTTAAGTGTGGAATATATGGTCATTATGCTACTCAATGTACCAATAGGAAGATTCCTAAATAGAATCAGCAAGTTTGTGTGATTAATGGCCTCATTGATTATGATGAAGATACTTTGAATGAAATGTGAAGGGAAGAAATTATTGTGTAATAGAATAGTGATAAAGTGGAATAATCAATGTTCTTAGGTATTTGATTTTAAAAGATGTGTATAGTGAAATATACAAGGATTGTTCTACTGATGTTTTTTCTCAGTATTGACGAGTTTATGTTGGAATGATGAAGTGATTTAATGACAAGGTGATATTTTTACTTATAAATGCTAACCCATTATATATTATTTATATTAAGCTATTTTTGTATGGATAATGATATATGGGATATGAATAAGTAAATTAGACTATATTGATTACCTTGCAACTATGTAAGGATTTGTTTTTGATAGGTGGTTCATTCTATTATTGATGATTTTTATAGTATTTTTAGATTTAAGGAATATATCCAATATAATTTGGAATAAGGAAGAATTAATTTTCTGAAAAAGGATTTATCATAATACAGATTGTTACCATGTTATAAGAGAATATATGATGAGGTTATTCAAATGTTAGCAATTTGATAACCATGAGATACTTTATGATACAAAGAGGAATCAATGTTAGGATGATTTTGTGACTCTCTTTCTATGGTTTTGGATGTTCATATTTGAGAAGGGTTATAAAGTTAACCATTCATGAAAATTTTATGTTATACATTGGAATAAGTATTTATGAATTGAGTTAGTATTGAAAAACATGGTTAAAAGTCTATATAGTGATTAACCTTATTTCAAGGATATCCATATTTTATATTTTAGAAATTATATTAGAATTGTTTTTCAAAAATGACATCATGTATATCTGGTGACAACCAATCATATCTGGCAAGGCCGTGGGTCTTGAACCCATGAACAAATGATGATAATGGTTTCATGCCTACTACTAGCCTATGAAATGTCCAGGTAAATGTATAATTATTTTTTGTTGAGTAAATATTTATTATGAACCAGTAGTGTTACTTATTATTTTTATATATTAATGAATGTTTCTTTTTATTAGACATATATATATATATACTTTTGATTCTTTTATGGGCCTTAATATTCATTAAAATTTTATTTTAGTGCATTAATTGTCAAGTATTATTTTTGTAAATTCATTCCATGAGAAAATGGATGTATTATAAATTTTTCAAAGAACAACCCATGAATGAAATTTTTTCTAGAAATTTAAAAATAATTACTCAGCATTCTGAAAGTGATAAAAAATGTTATCATAATGCACTAAATTTTGTTAACCCAATGGATTATAGATTCATAAAATATTTATGTATTTGAGGACCTAAAATTTCCATTTATAATTCACTTGTTTATGTTTGAATACCTCAATCACATCCTATAAATATTTACACTTTTCCTCTATGTCCAATTTTCACTTCCAACCTATTTTCTCATATGTGGAAACCCAGTTAAATGTTACTTTGAGTTACCATTATTGTTATAAATTTCCCTTTTAAGGGAATTTATAGTATCACTTTTTACTATGTGGGTTTCTATGATTGAAAAATTAAATTATTAAATCTTTTATAACCCAAATGAATTTATAGAGTGAAATTCATTTTGAGGGGGTAGAATGTAACACCCCAAGATCTTCTGAATTATTATTTATTGAATTAATTTAATTTTAAATATTTTTAATTCCACATTACACTATAAATATTTATATATAGATATATATTAAAACAGTAAGTCAAAAATTACTTTCACAAATAATACCATCTTGTCTTGTGCAACATGTAATACCAACTTCACTTGCGCAACACGCAAAACCGACTTGGCGTACGATGCAGACAACGCTAAGTTTCTATGAAAAATATATATATATATATATATATATATATAAACAATTAATTAATTAAATGAGATAATTATAACATAACAATTAAACATAGATATAATAATAGTAATAAATAATTTTGAAATATTTGTTTTAATTTTTTTATATAAATAAAACATATTGAAAATGGAAAATAGATTTTTGGTAAAGTCTGTATTGTGTTAAAAATAATGTTTTCTTGAAAGGAATGCTTTAAATAATAAAATAAATTTTGGACACATTTAGAAATTTATTTTCATAAAATGAACTTCATTTTTGAATTCAGAACATCAAAATTATCCTAGGGTGAACTTATGGCATTTTTCGTACAAACTTCACTTTTAGATGAATAGTGAAAAATATAAAATTTTAATCCAGAACTATTTTTTAGATTAAATTATTTATAAGGGTAAAATATGTTTTAATTTGTTTTAAATCTTTAATTCGATAATAATTTTAATAATTAATCCAATATTTTTCATTGGAACCAATTTCAAATTGAAATTGTATTTATAACCTTATGAAACTTTTGATCAATTTTTCTATAAAACCCCATAGTATCGTAAAGGCAACGAGATTAATATTAAATACAATTTTCCACTTATGCCATTATAATTTGTAAATATTTATTCCATATTTTTAATCATAATAATTAATAGTTTCTAATAATTTCAAATTTGTTTTCTACAAAAAATATTAGTGAATGTGATTAAAATTAATCACAACGGTTCAGGACAAATTATGCTTAATTAAGGACTAAATCTTAACCAAAAGGGCCCCAGATTTCTAGAAACTTTTCCAAACCCCAATTATGTACATATTTAGACCCTATAATAAATTTTATTGACCTTTTTATATTTTTTGTATCCACTTTCAGCATGAAAAATGTGGATGGAATTCTCTCTTCAAATGTTTACAAGAGTGCCACACCTCCTCCACTATAAAAGGCCACCACATCTACCCATTCCTCACACTTATCAAACACATTATGTATAGAATCTACTTACCCAATACACACACCAACAATCACCAATTCTACCTTGAAGCATCTATTTAGAAGGAAACCCTCTCAAAGAAGTCCTTTGGCACAAACCAAAATGTGTTACCCGAATAAGAGGTTACATCTTCTCTCAAGATCATTTCCACTGTTTTCCTTATTCACCCCATACTCTATCTTTATTCAATTATTGGGTGAAAAAAATAGTATACTATATATAAAATGATCTTTATATACTATGTTTTAGACCTAAACTTACACACACCTCCATCTACTGGATACCAAACATAATATTACTATATATGGTGAATTACTGCCTCATGAAATTGTGAATGTACATTTTTCATTTACTACGTATCAGGGATTACATTATGATAGGAAATATATTATATATGTAATATATTACATTTATTTATTCATTAATAATCAGTATTAATTATACAATATACATATCTTTACTTTTCATTTTGTATTAATACGATAATCTTGTTTGAGGATGTTTGGACTACCACCCCTCAAAACGATGTCATTCATTCACACACCACATGAAATATATTAAGGATGGGTTAGTGAACTTATATGATATATATGATATTATCCTTAAAATTTAATATATATATATATATACATAAATATATATATATATATACATATGTCATTTTCATACTTTTTTCAATACGAAATTTAAAAAAACAGTGTTTAGACATATGTACGACTTACAATCTCCACGAACGACGTATTAACTTTTTTACTCCTTTATGATATAAATTATTATAATATAAAAAAATTATATAAATTATATTTATATCATTAATTATATAATTTAATTATGATATAATTATAAGGACCAACGTTATAAAAAATTAAGACTCATACGAATAACAAAGAAAATATTACCTCAAATGAAACATTAACATAGGATCGATAACAAGAAGGTAATATATTTTCAAATTAGAACCATATATGGTATTATGAATAAGAATATTTCTATTTAAAATAGGAATTCTAAAATTATATTAAATATATTGGAAGCTTGTATGGGTACAGAGAGATTCAATACACAGGGTAAGGGGAATTTTATCTCAATTTAAATTTTTGTAAGATACATGTTATGTTTGCCACTAATTTCTTTTGTGTGGTGTATGTAATAATAATGAATGTGTTATATATATCTTATACTTAATATTATTTTTATTCACATTTCCAATTTTAATACATCTTTCATGGGGTTTATTTTTCATAAGATACCAAATGGATAAAAATATTATATCTCAATTTTCCTTCATTGAGAGTCATGTGTTTTTTTGAACCTAAACACTTCTTTGAAGTGAATATAAATCCATTTTACATTCTATATCATAAATATAAATATTTTCCTTTTAATGTTCTTTCCTTTCATGGATTGCATGAAACAAAGATATCATGTTGTAAGTGTTTATTGAGACAATCTCATTGCTTTTCGAGATTGTTTATGTTTATGATTACAATGATGAAATATTATTATCCATCACTCAAGAAAATCATGAGTTTCCTTATAAAAAGTTATTTCATGATATAATCATGTATTGGTACCATTTTATAGTCTTTGGTACGTAATATAGTTAAAAATTATTTTTAGGAAATCCCGACAATACCCTCTTATCAGTCGTAAATCTATGTTTTCTAAAAAGGGTTCTCCAAGAATATTATATCATTCTCCTATAGTCGCTAAAATAAATTTATAACATTTTTTTGTAATACCAATATCTTTAAAATAATATTCTTATCACTTTTTTAATAAGTAATATTTCTATACTTTTACCATGAAAAATGAATGTTCTTTTTTGTTTTCCTCTTACGACATGTATGAATTTACCCATCGTCATCCCTTTGAAGATTCCTATGCATTTTAAAACTGATAATATTTAAGAAAATTTTTCTAAATGTAATTTTAATGGAAATTTGTTTTCAAAAAATTTTCAAACATCTTATAAATGTTTTTCATGGAGAACTATTTTAAAAATGTAATCAATCCTTATTGTGAGGTTTTGAATGTTTTTTCAAAGAAATGGTTTTCAAAATGTTTTCATGTTTCATTTATACATTGTCAAAAAAAATTAAAATGTTTTCAAGCTTAATATATACGTTTTCATAATATTTTAAAATAAATGGTTTTCAAAACATTTTTATGATTTTTATAAAAAATTTCAAGTGTTTCCAGTGAAAAGGGGTTTAAAAATGTTTTGAATCTTATTATAAATTTTTTCATGGAAAAATGTTTTAAAAATGATTGCATGTATTACTTTTATGTTTCCAAGGTATTTTCTATGAAAATTATTTTAAAAATATTTTTAGTATTAAAAACCATTTTTCAAACAAGAAAGTATATTTTCCTCAAGAAATGTTTTTAGATAACCTTTCAAAATTACTTTTTTGTCTAAGATAACATCTATTGATGTTACTCATGCATTTCTAGGAAATGATATAAAGGTTCCATTCATATACTTTCTATGAATGTGTTATTATTAATGTAATTCTATTTATGAAACCCATTTCATCTTCATGGGTTATATGTATATGAAATCTGTTTCTCATCTACGGGTTATACTTTAGATGAAATGATAATGAAATCGGTAACTCCTTCCAAATGTTACGATATGTTTTCATGTTTATGATACAAATTTTTTTCATTGGATAACATATATTTTTTTATTATATTGAGGAAAATGTCTATTTGACTTCATTTTGTGATGGGTGGGACATATATCTTCCTCTAATGAATTAGTTAGTGTTTTATATCTCATGATATAGACTATGATGGTATGAGGATTGAACTCATTCTTCTAGGATAGTCTTTGGAGTGAAAATATACTACTAAGCTATCCAGGGGAGTGAACCATGAATAAATTGATGTTATTAGGAGTGAACTCATACTACTGTGATGGCCATTTAAATGATCCATTACTACTAAGATGGTCTTGGTAGTGATGCACTGGATTCTATATAAATCATTATATGTTTATTTGTTTTCCACAATTCCATGTCTTACTCATTTTTTATTCATTAATATCATATGTCCTTTACTTAATTTCCATTCATGTCTTATAAATTTCTAATATGTTTTACATGATTCATGTGTATTATCATTGATATAAAAGGTATGATATTATATTTTCATGATCATGTTCTTACACCCTTATGTTCATGTTTATTCTTATATGCCTTCCTTGTTTACCCTTAAAAATCATTTTAGATAAACCCTTTTTTGTTTCCTTTCTCCAAGTTACAAAGAATGGTTTTTAGGTAGAAGTACTAAATTTTCAGATCAATTTGGGAGATTTTGAAGATCTTTCACCAGGATATAAGATTTTGTTTCCATGTTTCCAAATACAGTAAACTATTACAGTCCTCGGGCATGTATTTTTTACAATGTACTAAATATTCTTAGAAAAGGATGCAATATCCATATGTGTTATGAAAGGGTAACTATAGATAAATTGTGGTTCTGTTATAGCTCAGGAGAACCTCAGTGGTTAAAATAGTTGAAAATATTGTTGGAAGGGTGGCTATGAACTAGTGAAAAATATTTAGTCATGCATCGTAGTGTGGAAAACAATGGGTGGAAGCGCTGCTGTGTAGATATGATGATGGTTCTGGTTAAGGATCTGCATGAGAAAGATAGATCATTGGTGTTTAAGATGATGAAACTGAAATGATATTATAGTTTCTTCAGTGATCATATAAATGTGTATAACATTATGGAATGGGTCTTTTGGAAACAAGATACGCTGTTGTGATTAGATGAGGAGGAAATAAACCTAAAAATGAACATCAAAAAAAATTAAGAAAAATTATAACACAGATATGACCTGAATAATATCTACCTTGTAGATTGTGAGAATCTCCATCTAAACATGTACCACAGTTCCATTTCATATCTATTTAGAAAAATATATCAATCAGCCTTTTAACAATGTGAAAAATGGGATTTAACATCACAAAAAATCATTTTTTCCTCAGTGATATAAAATTAGTGGGCTTTATTAGTGCAAAAAATGCACTAAAAATGGTGGACCTTTATCAACACTAAAAATAATGTTGATAAAGGCCCTCCTTCAACATTGTGTTGTTTGAATAATAGTACACATTAGAAAATACACTTTTAACCTGTATACAAATACACTTTTATAAAGACCCATAATTTAATTGAAATAAATTTTACATCAATGATAAAAAACACAACTGTATAAATTTCAATCAATGTTTTGTATAATGAAATCATTAATTACTATCCTTAAACATTAAAAAATATTGATATTTCATCATCTATGGAACACCCGTGACCCCCCTCTCAAAAAATTATAACCATGGTATTTGTTTGTGAACAAACCAACCCAACCCAAGAAAAATAATCCACCTATATATGAAAACAAAGCATATGTTAGAAATAAATTAATGTAACAAATTAAACATAAATATGAATGAATACATTAATAAAATTATAATTTAAAATAAAGGGGCACAAATAGATTCATACAGGTCACACCGTTCATCAGATTGTGGTGGGGTGATTCTTACACGTCAAAATTGACTTATGGGTCATTATACAATAGTAGATAAATAATATAAATGTGTTTTCTCATTTTTTAGTACGTCACATGTTATGTTTACTAAATTATATGTCAATTTTTAATAGGAAGACACATTTAGGGTCATATCCACCACATTGTACATCATATTAATGTATGAATGATTCAAATATGTCACAAAATAATTTAAAGAATATTTTAATAAAATATCAAAACAATATGAATTCATTTTCTTAGTTTAGAGTATGTCCATTATTTTTTTTGATAAATTATTAACTCAAACTAGAGAAAAACACATTGATTCATATAAAAAACATTGTTTTTTGGTTTCATGCCAGACTACTTCCTACACATTAAAAATAACTTATGATTTATTTTCATTAAGTATCAATATAATTAGAAAGAAATTTCTTGGTCTTCAGTCAGTGGCATACATTTTGAACTAAAATGACAATTTTAAACTGATAAAAAATAATTTGAGTCATATCGATCACACCGTGTCTGAAATTGAGGTATAGTTGATTTATACACTTTTAAAACAACTTACTAAAAATTTTAATAATACATCAGAATCATCCATATTTTTCATAGTTTTCAGTATTTTAGTAGATATATTTACAAATATCAATGTCAATTTTAAATAAAAAACACACATGGAGTCATATTGATCACATTTTATGTCTTAGTATGTCACTTGGTATTTTTAATAAAATTAATGTCTATTTTAAATAAAAAGATGCACATGAGGTTATAATAGTCACAGTGTGTCTCATATTGAAGTGGTGTTGATTCCTATAAGTTAAAAATGAAAAATGTATTGTTTTCCAAATGTATCAAACTAATACGAATGTATTTTCTCAGTTTTGAATATTTCAATTCTTCATTTTTTTCAATTATTAATGTGGATTTAAAATAAAATGACACCCTTGGAGTCATATCTATCACACAGTGCATTGGATTGAGGAATGGATAATTCCTACACATCAAAAATGACTAATGTATTATTTTAATAAAGTATAAAAAATAGTATGAATGCATTTTCTATGTTTTGATATTGTGATATACATTTTTACTAAGATTTTATTTCAAACTAGAAACACACACTTTGAATCATGTAGGTCACATCGTGTGTCTGTTTGATGTGTCATTACTTCTTACACATCAAAAATTACTTATGAATCATTTTTATAAATTATAAAGACAATCATAGCGTTTTTTGTTTGTATTAAATGAGTGGCACAAGATTGGAAATGAAATTTTAATTTTAATCCAATTAATAACACATTGAGTCTTTCTAGTCACAATGTGCTTCATATTGAGGTGTGGTTGATTCCTATAAGTCATATATGACTTGTGGATAATTTTACTAAAGTATCGAAAACAACACAAATGATTTTTATAACTTTTTTATGTCACTTTTTCTTATTACTAAAATTAATGTCAATTTTAAATAGAAAGGCACACTTGGAGTCATATCGGTCACCCCATTCATCATATTGTTGTTCAGTTCGTTCAAAAGACACCCCAAATGACTTATTTATCATTTTACAAAAGTTTCAAAAAAATCCGAATGTGTTTTCTTAGTTTTCTGAATGTCATGTGTTCTTTTAACTAAAATTAATGTCAATTTTAAATAAATAGATGCTCATGGAATTTTATAGGACATACCCTCCATTGGATTGAGGTGAGGTTGATTCTTACTCATCAAAAATGACTTATGAATCATTATCCTAATGTATCAAAACAATATTAATTCTTTTCCTCCGTTTTCAATATATCAATTTTCTTTTTACTAAAAGTAATGTAAATATTTTATAAAAAGACAATATTTGAGTCATATCGGTCACTCCGTGAATGATATAGAGGTCAGTCTTATTTCAAAATATCTAAAATGACATATTAATATTTTTTATAAAGTAAAAAATACCATGAATGCTTTTTTCATAATTTTAAGTATGTATATTGTGTTTTTACTAAAATGTAATTTCAAACTTGAAGCACATAATTTGAGTCATATGAGTAATATTATGTGTTAATTTAACATGGGACTACTTCCTACACATCCCTAATGGCTTATAAATAATTTATCTTATTTATCATTACAATCATAGTATTTTTTTCTTGGTTTTTAGTGAGTGACAAACGTTTTCAATTATAATGTCAATTTTAGACAAACAACAGAGACTTTGATTCATACCAGTTTCACCATACCTCGGATTGTGTTTTGGTTGATTTCTACATGTCCCAAATCACTTATGGGTAATTTTTTTATGCTTTGAATGATCCAAACTCATTTAATTGGTTTTTGTTATATCATATTTTCTTTTTACTACAAATTATGTCATTTTGAAATAAAAAGACACACTTGGAGTCATATCAATAAACTGTATGTCAGATTAAGGTGTGGTTGACTCCTACCTTTTAAAAATGACTTATGTATCATTTTCATATAGTATAAAAATAATTTGAATTTGTGTTCCTGGTTTTAATTATTTCACTTGTTATTTTTAGTGAAATTAATGTCAATTGTTAATTAAAAGAAACACTTTGTGTCATAACAGCAACACCATGCATCAAATTTAGGTACAAAAGATATCACACATCAAAAATGACTTATGGATTGATTTCCAAAAGTATCAAAAAAATATTAATGTGTTTTCATGGTTTTGAGAATATGATGTGTGTCTTGAACTAAAATATAATTTATAAACTATAAACATATAGTATAAGTCATACTGAAAACATTGAGCATCATATTGAGGTGTGAATAAAGGATTACGAGACATATGTTTTATTTTCAACACTCTAAAAAAAGCTAGAAAAGATATAACATGTTCCAGTACTATAGAAAAAAATCCCCATGCTCTCTGAAACACAAGTGTCAGAGAGAAATAGATTTCTTCTTCTATTATAAAGGAACATGTTCCTTGTTTTTGGCACATTGAAGGTAGTTGAAATCAAAATATGACATCCAAAAATATCTATGAAAAAAATAATTATTATAAAAAAGAATAATAAATTTACATTATAAATAGTAAGTAAACTTATGGAAAAAAGAATTAAATAAGTTGTATGAATTCACCTTTTAGTGAAAGTTGTAAAAATTATTGACCCATTTTTTATGGTCATTATTTCAGTTGAAGCCTTAAAGTCTAATATCACCCAAGCATTAAACCCATTGAATAAACCACGCCAACACGAGAAAAGAAATCCACCTGTATATGAAAATAGTTCTTATGTTAAGAATATTATATATAAATAAATAAATCATAAATATGAAACAATGCATTAATAAAATTTCTATTTTCAAGCTAAACCATAAATTTGAGTCATAGAGGGTACACCATGTATCAGATTGAGTGAATGATCATAGTATAAAAGTGAATCATCCTTATTGCAGAAGTTATTTCTTCAGGATATTTATGATAATGAAAAAATATGTATTATATAGAAATTATGTGGAAATTAGGAAAAATTGTAGATAAAATGATGTGATAATACACTAAATAAGTAGTAGGAAGTCACATTATCATGATATTTTCCTATATTCTAATACCAGGTATCATCCCTATTTTTTTATAAACAAATCTAATTATTCTTTTGAATACACGGACTTTTTATAGCCATGGTAGTACTAGAATAATATAAACACATAAAGGAATAATAAATATTTTAAATGAAATAGTAATTAACTTCCAAAATACATCATTATGGATACTAGTTTGTTAATGGTGTATGGTATCTATCTTATATTTGAAAGCATAATAACCATAGTCATTTACATTGGTTTCTTTGAAACATTGTCAAAATATTAAGGCAAATAAAAAATTTGTTTCTATTTTAATTTTTATGGTAATTTTTTATTATATATATACTTGATATTTATCACCTTATAAAAGTCTATAGGCTTCTTATGCACATGTATTTTCCCCATTCCTTGATTTTCATGATATTTTAACACAACCCTATAATATCAAAAATTCTAATTTAAAAATAATATAAATTATTTAACTTGATGTTTAGTTATAAAACATTATAGGTTGGGTAATACAAGTTGAGAAAAGTCATCATGTGTGATCAGTAGGTTGGAAATCAGTGAATTGAATTTTTGAAAAAAATATTTAGAGTATCAAAATTGACTGCAATGAGTGGCTAATGTTGCCTATGAAAAATGTTAATAAGTAATGAAAGGAATCAAAATTATATTTATATGATTAAATTGTAGAGTTTTACCCCTGAAATATATTTAATAAGAATAGAATTTCATCCATAAGTTTTTTTAAATGATATAGCCTCTTTGGAAATTATTTCCACAATTTTAGTTGATTCCTTTTTGGTTTGGTCTATAGAAGTGATGTGAGGACTAATGAGTCCATATTTAAGTTCATAGGGGTTTACCATAAAATATTATCGATATAGAAGCCTATAAATTATAATAATTTTATTAGGTAATAATTAATATAGGAGATCGGCTATTTGAATGGAAAATCATGAAAACACAAATCATGTATGAATTTACAACTGAGACTCATAGCCATTAATACTGGAAGATATCCTTTACATTCTGAAGAGAAATGAAGTCTGAAATGGTCTATCTATAAAAAAATTTCAAATCAACCATGTTATTACTTCATGTTTGTATCATTGTATCCACATGAACATTCAATGTTAGTAAATGAAGACATTCAATAGACAGGATGAAGATTCATTGTGAAGTTATTTTCAATTGTTCTATTAATCCTTTAGATAATTTTAATTTAAACATTATTTTCACTCCTACCTTTACCCATCTGTAAATATATTCATCAGTTTCGACTTTTTTTATTTATTTTTTATAATTTTATCATTATAAAAAATTGGAAATGAATACCTCACTATGAACATGTTTTTTTACAATATATGAATGATATGATATGATTGTACTAATATATTTATCTACCATGTGAATGTATGTGTCGTCAAGTGTAAGGGATAGCTCAGCACTCAGCTGATGATTTACTCAAATCCCCACTCTCACATGACCTATTAGAATTTTTCGGTTGTGTAGAGTTTCTTTATGGATATTGATCATAATATACCTCATAACAGGGATATGGTTGGGTGTTAATATATATAAATCATATTCATTTTCATCATATATAAAATAACTATAGGAAAGGTATCAGTGTATTTTGGATTCACATTTCATAGAAACAATTATGAGAATATTTATTACTTATATAAGATGTATCTTTAAGGGGAATAGATCACCTCAAAGATTGTTGGGGTGGGATCTTCAGACAGTGGGTTTTCATGAGTTGTTTATTCTCTTTTCATTTCCCCATAAAATTTTCTAGCAACTCAGACTACCAACAAAATTTTTCTTCAAGGGTTGATAATAATTCCATTATCTCTTCAATTTTTTTTATCATTATCCTTTATACATTTCATTTCTCAAAATATGTTTGGGGTGTCACGCCAAAGCCCACACCTCTAAGATGTCCATACTATTATGGATGATTTAAGGTTTCTGATATTAGGTGTTCATATGGTAAACATGTTGATGATTCCTTTTTCTATGTCAGATAAATAATATATGAAAATAAGTAATCATAGTTATGTAATAAAAATTTAATGAAAAAAATTTATTATGTTATACTTTCACATGATTCCTGTGATTTTTATGTCTTTTCATCCATTCTTATCTCATTCGTATTTACACATGATTCCTTTTATAGCATATGTTGTGGGATGGAAGCGACATTAGATTTGGATTGATCAATCGTAATAAAAATAGAGGAGGATAATTATGTTTTTGTTTCATGTAACATAAATATATTATGGTAGATTTAAATTACATACCATTTTTTTCAAGTGAATCATACCACATCCTTTCATTATGATAGGGGGCCATTGGTTTTGTTTCCCATTCCTTATTTTCATCTCTCAGTTGATGAATCATAAATTATAAATTCTTTATCAAACTTATCAATACAGATATTCCAAAATAATTTTTTACCATCCACAACATACCGAGATAAATATATCCTCGTGACTTATAGTAAATGAAACCAATGCTTCTTGTCTTGTTAGGTGTTCATACATATGTTGTGGGTGAGGGTTTATTTTCCATTAAATTTCATTGAGATGAAATTTCATTATAATTTTGAAAAACTCTCTATGACTCTTTCAAAAAATAATTAATACAAATTTCATGTGGGACTCATATACTATAAATGCACTCAACAAGGGACTATAAAGAGTAATTAATGTTTCATTATTTTATTTTTTAGTAAAATAATGAATGGATAACATAATTTTATCTTAATCTCTTACCAAATTATTTTCTTATGTGTTGTTATAGTATGATTCCATAAATCTACATAAATTGGAATGTGATGTTGAGTAATGAGCCTAACTAAACAATTGAACATGTCCTTGTTGGGGTTAACATTATTCCTATGTGGATTCCATATGATCTTGAATTTGATACCTTTTACTTTCATCTTAATAATGTTTTATAACACAATCATGCTACGGTGATTCTAAATTTTTTGGGACATCGTTCTTCACCATATACCATTTACTCAGGTTCAAATTCATTAATTGGTTGTTCTTATAGATTTTTATCATCGACATATGGAAAATTTTGTTATTCCATTGTTCTAGGAGAAGCATTATATTGAGAGACCTATTGTTACTTTGGATCAAGAGAATTAGACTAAAAATTAATTTTTTTTATCAAAATTCCCATTTTAAGGGATGAAGGGGAACCGAACATGAATTCAATGAATTAAGACATCAGAACATGCTTCAACTATTTAAAATCTGAAATACCAAATGAATCAGCAAAGAGTCCCCTCCCTATCATAAGCAACATTAAGAAGAATTTCAACCATTCCAACACTTCATAATAAGCTATCCCATACAAATATGGGCCAGTACCAATGGCCAAGGCCAAACCATCTCAAACATCCAAAACCAAATCTCCTATGTCTGGTGAAAACATGTTGCTATAATTCTCATTTGGAGTATACTCAAAAGATAATCAGGAATAATGGACCCCTTGCAGACCGCAGGCCAAAAAAAACATCACTATGAATCAAAACATCAAAGACATCATGAACCAATCACGAATCCTTTTCACTAAACCAACATACTAACAATATCACAGATTCCACGTACACCACCAAGCCAAAAAAATGTCGAAATCCAAAACCAGGTCCTCCCCACTTTGATCCGCTCTACAACTAAATTCGAGTCCGTCTGTGATGAAGAAGAACAATGGAGACGTCATAGGGCGACGCCGAAATAGTCGTCGATCCATCCAGAAATTGGAAGCACTCCTTCGAATCCAAATCCATCACATATCCAAGAACTACACCAGATCCATCAACAATATTAGATCCCAATTCTGGAATCGCAAAGGACTCCATATCCTTCGTTATTCCAAGAACTACACTATATCTATCTCCATTCATCAGGTTCATTTTTATATAATATAGATCCATTAATTACATAACCATTATAAGATAAAAAATGCACTATTTTTCATTTGGATATTCATTAAAGTCATTCTTATTTTGAGTCTATATTTTCATCTAAATATATATAAATGTTTTCTAAAAACCATCCAATAAATTTTGATTATGTTAATTTGAAATGAATATTTCATCCCTTAATGGATTCAATTGGATAAGAATATTTTTCGTCTTTCAAATTAGGGGTAAATCTATAAACTGTTATAAAAAATATAATGCTCGGTCTAATCCTAATCTGTAATATTTATTTTGATGATATATTTTCCAAAAAAAAAATCTTCAACCATAATCGACCTATTGTGATGACATTTTGGTGGACTAATGATTTCCACCTCGGATAGGTAGTCGGTACATCATTCAATGGCTTCCCAAATAGTGTGTCACTCTACAATACATCCCTTTGCCAACTTCAATTTTTTATATTCCATTTGAAAATATTTATATATCCTTCAATGGGGTAAATCCATCTTTAATTTAAAGGACCACTTCGTCGAATCTCTCTCACTAATTAAACCATCAAGTAAACCATAATATCAAATAATTCCAATGGGAGGAACATTTTGAATTCACATAATATAAAGGAAATATCCTTTTCCATAGTCGTAAAATTCATTGGGTCTATAAGTTTCCTATATATAGATTTGAAAAATAAATAGATCTTGGTTATTGTATGAAGAACATTTATGAAAAAATGAAACATAAAGCTACATGTATTAGATATTTCATTAAAACATGATAGTCAAGTTATTTCAGACCCTTTAAATTTAAAACAGTCATTGAAATGGTATTATTGATATTTGATGAACATCCCTATAGAACCTTTACATCATTCAAGAAGTTACAAAACTAATATATCTCCCTCCTGGGAGGAGTGTAATAAACTGAATGAAGAAAATTTTATTTTCACCCTTAATTTGTGTCAACTCTTCCCATATTATCATGTCAATCATGTCCTACCAACCCTTAATTCCCTAATATGTTTTTTAGGTAGATTTAGTAAAATTTCAATCACACTATCACATACATTTTTTCTATATGAATAACATCAATAAAATGTTTTACGTATAGACAATTCCAAGATGTCGTTTAAAAAATTAATCTATTTTTCAACTAGTTTTCATAAGGTTTTTCAAAAAATGGTTTAACAAATGTAGAGCGTATATATTTTACTTTCTCAAATAGTTGGTCACCTTTTAGTGGATATCGTGTTTTATGTTCTTCTAAAATATTATCAAAAGATTTCATCCTTGATTAATACTTCATCGGGGTATAAATATGGAATCTCTTATAAACAAATTCTTTAATGAATTTTTCATCCCAATTGATTGTGTACCAAGTTCAAAAACGGGACACCCTTGATTCCAATTAATGATATATCATTAAACAATTCCTTAATAAGTAAATTCATTTATCATCCCATACAAAATGGATCTCCATAAGAAATATTCATTTCTATAATCATCATAAATCTTAAAACCAAAATCCCACAATAATTTCAAATATTCAATCAATGGATCCAAATAAACTTAAATATCATTACTTGGTTGTATTGGTCTTTATATAAGAATAGATAAAATAATTGTTTTTCACTAAAATCATTTCCATATTTTAAATTACAATGCATTAGTACGGAGGTTAATATATTATATTTAGTACAACCATCATACAATTTCGTCTTTTCCCAACTCTTTAACTTATCAAACAAATTTGTACAATCACAATGTTCATCTTTTGTTGTCATTATCATTTCCTAAAATATGATATTCATTATAATTCACACTTGTAATCACATCCTTAATACAATCTTCTTCATTTTCCATGATTGTAATCATGCTATATGATCTATAAAATGTAGTGTTATTCCAGTCACTAGCTATATTATCTCTTTCCCCATGTTTATTATGATATTAAAAAATTCTATATATTCCAGGATAGATCTTGTGTTCTTCCAACTCATCTGGGCAGATTAGTATTGAATAACAAAAGTATAAACATAGAAAAATGAATTAATAAGTTTCATATGATTTATCATTTTCAAAAATAATTAACTTTTTCACCACATCATCTACACTTTTTTCATACGGTTGGAATAGATCCATTTTCTTTTCATATCCATCCTATTTGATTTGGTAATACTAATATATAACAATATAAATAAATACACAACAACGGACCTTTAAAATAAGTGGATCCCAACATTTTAATTTTTCAAATAATTTTATCATGTTTTGATGGAAATGAGCAATTGATTTTAAGAAAAGAATTAACAAACTAGTGGTAGGTGTTATCCACTGAATTCATATGCAATGTTTATTGGTACCTATTATGGGATGAATACTACTTAGGGTAGTTCATGTAACATAGGTTAATGTATATAAGTGATGGTGGATGAGTCTCTGAAAACAAAATGAAATAATAACTATTAAGGAGTTGAGGTTGATTAGGATGATAGTTATTATTTCATTTTGATCCCTGGGGATCATCCCCTTAGTAGCTAACACCAAACCCAAGGGAGGATGTAGTTGTGGAGGACACCCTGAATTTAAACCATGTAGTTAATGTTAATGAAAAGGATTTTTAGGATTTATAATTTTGTTAAACATTAATTCACCTTTTTTAGAAGTGAGGTCATGATAGATATCCAATGGGTTGGATAGAGTTAGTGACATACCTTTTCCATAGCATTGTTATCAATATATATTATTTAGGAGTTGAGATTTTATGTATTTAGGAGGTCTCTAAAAGTTAATATGATCATAAAAAAATAGATATAACCTTTTTCCCTTACACATGTTTTTATTTATAAATATAGATACCACTCATTCGGTTGATAGAGAATTCTACATTATAAAAAACGAATGAATCTATTCACAGTTATTTGAAATAAAAACACTACATTTTAATGTCAATGTGAAATTTAAATGTTCATTTATTAAGATCATCATCGTAATCAGAAATATCATCCTCATTATGAATCATCATAGAAATCCAATTGATTATCGTTAAAACAATTCATTTACAATTAAAATCAAAATTACATTATAAAAAAATAAACGAAAATAAGGTTATTGAATGTAATAATTGAAATAAAAAAATATATATGGTATATTATTGGGAAACCATTTTTATAATATAAATTACAGCTACTGAATATAATAATGGTTTGACAAATAAAGAAAAATAAATGATTATATTTAAAACAAATCAACACTAACATTGAATTTACAGACATCATGTTCATAGTCAGATTGTGAAAGAAATTAAAATTGATCAAATATAAAATATTTCACATCACACCTCTTAGTTTTGTAAATGTTAGTCCCCTGAAAAAAAATGAAAAATTAATTATCCATACACCCTAGATTTTGGTCTATCACGTGCGTATAAAGGGGAACACAAGAAAAGGAGATAATAGAGAAATATGAAGATATAAGACTGTTACTCAGACCAGATACAACATGGATGGTTGTTTGGGGGATCAGATGACACATTCATAGTATTGTTGAAGTGAAGATACATACCATTGGGTTCAACGAGGTGAGACTGAAAAAATAGTATTATCAAAGGTGCTAAAAATATAAATCAGCACATACCTTAGATTTGCAGATATCAATTTGTTGATAATGTCTGTCAGTAGAAGCAATAGGGTCTGACAAATGCATTGGCAATGATAGTAGAGCTCCAGTTCCAAGAAATCTTGAAGGCGTGAGTGGTGATACCACTCTGTTAGGGTTTTTTTGTAAGAACTCTTAAGACATTTTTAGTGCTTTCCAAAAAAATGTTGATAAAGACGAATTTTATCAGTGTTAAATTAAAAAATGCCAATGAAGATCTAATCTTAATAATTTTGTACTATTATTAAATATATTTATAAATATATATATATATATAATTATAAATAATTTTTTCTATATATTTAAATAATTATATTTATTTAAAATTTTATTAATATAATAAATATATTTACTATTACTTAATAATTATATCAATAAATATATTCTAAAATATTTTTATATAATTACAAATATATTTCTATATTCATATAATTATATATGTACTTATTAATATATAAATATATATATTTATACATTTAAAATAAATATATTTATTGTAATTTTATAGTTATTTAAATATATATCTACTTATCTATATTTATAATAATAAATTAATATATAAAAATATATTTCTATATACTAATAAATATATTTATATAATTATAAACAAATATATTTATAAATATTTCAATATAATTTAAAATATATTTATACAATTATATATATTTATATAATTATGCAGCATGGTCCTCATCGCTTTGGTATATTTATATAATTTAATATATTTATATTAATATATTATTATATATAATTATAAATATAACAAATATATTTATTATAATTTAATAATTATATATATATAATTATAATTATTACTAAATATATTTTAAAATTATTTATATATTTTTATAATGATAATATTTATATTTAAAATTTAAATATATTTATTGTATATTAATAATTATTTAAATATGTATTTATATATATATAATTATAACAAAATTATTTTAAAAGTATTTATATATAATTAAGAAAATATTTATAAAAATATATATATTTATTAATATATTATTATAAATTTATTTAATATATTTATTATTTAAATATATTTATTATTATTTTTAATTATCTAAAAATTTATTAATTTTTTGAAAATTTCATAAAATGATATTTTTAAAAAAGAATATATATTTGTAATTGTATAATTAAATACAAAATTACAAAATAATTAAAAAATTATAATAGTAGGTTATATAAATTTCAACTTATTTCAAATTTTAAAACATAAAACATAAATATGAATAAATAGTATTCATATAAATTTCAATCATGTTCAAAATAATACATGTATAGAAAATCAATATATGTATAAATAAATATTATAAATGATTAAATATACTTTTAACATTATTAATTAATGTATAATAAGAAAAGGATAAATTATGTTAAATAAGTGACAAAAATATTGAAAAGTGAATTCATTAAATTTACATGAATTACAAGCATCCATATTTACACATATACATGCACATATACAAACAATCATTTATATACACACATACACAAATATATATGCAGCTATACGTGTACATTTATTTTAAATTATTTAATATTAATATAAATATATTTCAAAATAAATATATTCATTTATATATTATAAAATTATTTAAATAAAATATTGACATATTATATTTATTTTAATTATATACTGATTTTTAATCAATGTATATAAATAAAATATTAAACATTTTGACTAATATAAATTTAATAATTTATTTTATATAAAATTATTTTAAAATATTTAAATAAATATTTATATATTGTTGTTTTTATTATAAATTAATATTTTTATAAACATTTTTATATAATTATTAATATTTTTATTTAAAAATATATATTTATATAATTATAGAAATTTATAAAGTTATATATATTTATATACTTATATATATATAATTAAATATTTATTACTATATAAGTATATGTAATTATAAATATAATAAATATATATTATTTAAAAATATTTATTATAACTTAATAGTTATCAAAATAAATATATTTTTTATAATTATATTTATAAATAAATATATTTATAAATATTTGTATACAAATGTAAATATAAATATATTTTTATTTCTTTATATATTTATATAACTATAAATATGTATATAATTATATATCAATATATAATTATATATATTAAAATATAAATATACATAATTATAAATATAATAAAAATAATTACATTATATAAATTTATTAATTGTTTTAATTATTTATGTATATATATATTTATAATTTTATAAATACATTTTTTAAACATTATATATATTTTTTTAATTATTAAAAATAATATATTAATATATCTAATTTATTTTATTTATGAACATGTGTTTTTTAATTAATGTATATAAATTAATCATATTTTATGAATATAAATAAAATAATTATATTTATTTATTTATTTATATTATTATTTTGTACTAAAAAAATGTATCAACGTAAAGAATTTTTCTGAGTAATATCTACTTTTATGAGAACTAAGAAAACAATAGATAAAGGGTGCACCTTTATCAATGGTTCTTAGTGTTGATAAAAGCAGGTGCTACCCATGCGCTAATTTGTGGTAATGTTGGCACTAATTTTGGTTGTTTTATGTTACCCTTTCACAAGGGAAACATACCTTTACATGAGTTTCTTTACACTAACATTCATGTTATGTCACCCTTACATGATCTTTGAGATGTATGGATGACATTTACATGGGAGTCGTTGTACCCATACGTGAGTGCTCAATGTAACCATTATGTAGCCACAATGTTATGTGGGATACCCTTACACATGCTTGAGATGACCCTTACATGATGTCTCTAGCAATCATGTTACCTGTACAAAAGGTCTATGTTACCTTTACCAGGCCCCTTATTGGAGAACTTACCCTAACAGGATCAAGGATTTAACCTTATGTGAGAAGCATTATGGAGATCTTACATTTATGTGAGGACCAATAGATACTTACATAGTAGGTGGAACTACTTTTATGTGGTAGGTTGTGGTTTATACTACCCTTACATTTTGGGTGATTGACCATTACGCAATGGGTGTGAGACCCTAACATTACATAATAAGGGATTGACCCTTACGCGGTACTTGGTCGACCATTACATTGTTCCTACCATTCGGGTTTCATTCTAACAGTTTATTCTGAAAGTATCTCAGCCACACATGTGTCCTGATATAGTTGGAGGTCATTCAAGTTGTTAGGTTTCTATGGATTTAAGCACTGATTCAGTGATATAGTGTGATAGATTGAAGATCTAAGAGATTAATGAAGAGAGAAATTGAGATGGGAGAGGAGATAATCAAGAGAGAGTACGGTCATTCATTTCCCTAATTATCAACACCATTCATGGTTCAATCTGGGAAGCTTGTGCCAGTGGATAGATTGATAATTTTAGATCCTGATGAGGACAAAAACAATCTTTCTGGGCTTTGAAAGGTGAGACCAAACCCTAATATGGGGGTTTTGGCCCATTTCATTTCTTTCAAATTGAATTTTTTCCCCGATCTTCTAGTTTCTTTCACTTTATGAACGAGTTTCAGGTGTTTGGCCACTAGTTTAAGTATTTTCATATGTATTTCCATTATCCTGAACTTATGTTGTATTATACCATAGTTTCTTTGCATAAAAATAATAAAAATAAATGGGGTGAGTGGTGTTATTATAATGGAGTAATACCAAAGTGTTTAGAACCAAATAAATTATGTTATGTTCTTTATCCTTCTATCTGTTTCATTCAATATAATTTATTTTTTCCCTATTTTTAAAAAAACTTTTCTTTTATTTTGTATCTATTTTTTTTTAATTTCGTCTTAATATTGATTATTTTTTCTCTTTTATATTATGGGTGAGTTTTTGTGACACTACATCCTACATTTGAGGTTTTTTATGCCTCTGGGGATACCTCCCATAAAAAAATATGTATCATAGAGAGGTTATTGAGTCTAAATATGTATTTTACTAAGACAAAGAAATATATTTTTGATGGATAGAATGATTTCAATTTGTGGAGAGTTAAAATGTGTTACCTTGTTTTCTATAATTGACTGGAAGAGGCTTTGACATGATCTAAGAGGATAATCACAACTTTCACTACTATAGGAGAGACCTCAACCTGTTTTGAAAAAAATGTCCATTCATTATAATTATTAGACCTAGGTGATAATATCTAGCAATAAGTGCTCCATGATATGTATACTAGTGAAATTTGGTTGAAGCATGAGAGTTATTACATGACTAGGCCCCTTTTTGTAATTTTATAAAGGAAAATTCATCTTTATATTTTAAAAATGATCCATGTCACTTTTCTGCTGACTCGTTTTGTTAAAATTTATAATATGGTGATTTAATTAGACAATACGGATATAGAAATTAAGGATGAGGACAAGGATGGGCTTCTATTTAATTGATGTAATTATTTATTTAATCATGTTAGGGACTCATTGATGTATTGAATGGATTACCTCACTTTAGAAGCAGTGAAGGTATCTATCATATATATGGATCTTCAAATTCATGGTTTCAAGGTAGAGTGTATTAGGATTGTGTTTGGGACCTATGTTCTCAGTATAAAGGATCAAAAAATCCGAAAATAAAATAAAATAAATATTTTAGACATTTTAGGATGTTTTAGTTAAATTATTTGGGAATGATAGGCCACATAAAAAGATACTTCATTGAGGATATTACTAATAATATTATGGCCTCAAAAAAGGTGGTATACCCCAGTTATGATAGTGTTTGGGTTCTCTGGGACTATTTAGTAGCCATTATTATAGAGTATGGGTTTCTTTTGTAGGAATTTATTTTTTAATCCTAGGACTCGATCTTCATGTTATTTGTATTATAAATTGGTTAGAGTAGAGGGTGAGGGTAAGGATGTTTTTTCGATATGTTTGGTCTCCTATGTAAATTTGTCTCATTTCAGCTTCAAGTCTTTGTCTTCTTTGAGTTTTATACGATTTTTTCTACTTTATTTTATAACTATTTCACATTTTTAGCATGTTAATATTCTATATTTCTAATTTTCAATTTTTATTCAGTAATTTGGTAATGCTCTATTTTCATTGGGTGTTTTATAGTCATGGGAGTCCTAACCAATACCTCTTATGGAATGGTTGTAGGTGGTTTCATTAATATGGTGAAAGAATATTGGATAAGTATAGGTATGAGTTATTTTTAATGATTCTTATTAGATTCTTGTGTTCTATGAGAATGTTTTTGTAGTTGATAGTCATAGATTTTTTCATGCATGTATAAATGTTCCACTGTGTTATATGCTAGGAAGTAGGTCTTGATTGGTTGATCAAGATTGAGTTTAGGGTCTTTTGTTTGTGAAGTCTGTCTGAACCAGCTACTAATTTAGTCTAGTGTAGGATTACAGGAACATCAACCATGTGTGCTTTATATTTTCTTTTTCATGGTAGTGATTTTTTATTTTGGAATGTTTTGATTTCAATGTATTAATTTTTTTTTAAATGTCATGTTTATTAATCATTAATTGAATGACTATTCATGTTTGATTAGTTTTATTTTTCTTAGAATTGTCTTAGAAACTATTTTTGTTGTTTTATTTTACCCTTATGCGAGGGAAGTTTACATTTATATGAGGTGTTGTTTCACAATATTTATGTGTTATGTTACCCATACATGAGCTTTTAGATGAAATTATTAACTTTATGTGGGTGGTCATTGTAGAAAAACATTAGTGTTGGATGTATACCCTTATGTAGCCATGGTGATATGTAGGATACATGTATGTATTCTTGGGATCACCCCTTTTAGAATTATGTAGTATCTATGTTACCTATACATGGATTATATTTTACTGTTACATGACAAGTGGATGGAGTGTCTTACCCTTACCTACGACATGATTTACCCTTATATGAGAAGACCATTAGAGGTATTACCATTACATGTGGACCAAAAGACCCATATAAAGAGGGTGTGACTTCCTTTATGCATCATGCCAATGTTCTTTCTATCAATATAGGGTAAGATACAAAACAATATAAAATATTATAAACAACCTTATGAAATAGATGTGGTACTGTTAAATAATGAGGGATTAAGTGATGTGTAGTGCCATGATAACCATTACATAGTTATGACCATTTGGGTTTTGTTTCAACAACTTCTCCTTGAATCATCTCAGCCAAAAACTTGTCGAGATGTAGTCATATGTTGTTTGAGGTGTTTTGTTGCTCTTGATTTAATAACTTATTCAATGGTTTAGAGATACATATCAATTATGGTTGAGTTATAAGTCACGATAAATTGAGAGAGGGAATGAGATGATCTTGAGTGGGAGGTCTTGTTCATTTCCTTTACTATCAAGACTATTATATGATTTATCCATAAAGCTAGTTCTTGTAGAGATCTTAGGGATTTACAGTAATGAGGATGATGAAAATTATCTTATAGGGCTTTAATAGGTGAGGGACAACCCAGGTTAGGGGGTTTTGGCTTGTTTCTATTCATTCTAATTGAATATGTTTTCATTATTCTTCTGGTTTCTATTTCAATAATCATGGGTGTTTTGTTTAGTCTCTTATTATAGGCTATTATTATTCTATTCACCTTCACTTTAATGTCTAATATATTCTTCTAATTTTTATTTTCTTAATAATATTAATAATAACAGGGGAGGGTGGTGATCTTACTATAGTATATGGCCAAAGTGTTCAGAATCATGTAAATTCTTGTATGTTAATTATCATTCTAGCTATTAATTTTGAAATTGATTCTGTATTTTCTTTTATTTTTCATAAAATCGTTTTTTATCTATTTCTTTTCAAATTTCATCATAGGCTCAATTCATGTGTTTTTTCTATTGTGGGTGGGTTTTTACGATAATTCCTCATTCCTTTGGTAGTTTTTTGTTCCACCAGGGATACCACCTCATAAGAGTTCTTATATAGATTGTAAAGTTCTATGAGATTAATTTCAATTCCCCACTCTTCACACAGGATGGAAACCTCATTCGATATAAATTCAATACCAGATATGTTTTTAACATATTGACCTTTTTTGTAGAGGTATTCTTAACCATGACATTGAATTTTTCTATAGCAGAGGTAACATGATTAAATGAATTGATGACATATACCCATTTCCAATGACATAATCATCAAATATAAGAAGAAAATAAATATTACTACTGAGGCTTCTTGGGTTTATCAATCCATAATATTCAGTATGTAAACACTCTAGTGGTTTCTTTACACAACATTCTATTTATTCAGGATTGAATAAATGGTTGGATTTCAAATTTTCAGTCAGATCTTGTCAAATCGACTAATTTAATGTATTACCATCATTGGACATATATTGGTTATGTCATATATCTTCATGGAATAAAAAAACATTTCATCCTCATTCTCATCCTCTATTAGATCTCCGAGACATAAAATATTTTTACAAATACTAGGAATGTAACATACCTATCAGAGAATGTATTGGAAATTATTATTGAACCAGATCCGGGATTATGAAAAGTTTATGAGTTAATGGGTAGGAAAATCCATGAGGCATATAGAAGATGACATGGAGAGTACCAAACAGAACGTCGTGAATGATAAATTTAGCTTCTCTTCCATTACTTGGCAATGACATAATCTAATTACACTACAGTAGAGATCAAGATATGGGTATTAATGAAGGATCAAGGAGTCTATGATGTAGTAATACATGTTTATGGTGTGGAAATGAAGATAAAGAAGGATAAGTCAATATATACATATTCAATCCAATATTTACTAGAATAAATTCTCTTCCATGTTGAATAGAAGAAGCCAAGAAAAAAAGTGTTGGATAACATCAATGTTTTTTTGAAGTGTGTTGTTTGGAGAATATGAATATTCAAAACCTAAAAAATGACGTAGATTCACTATATATGATTGATGGGGAGTATATTAATGAATCCATAGAAAATTTTAGTATCATGGAATGTAAATACAATAGCCTTGCCTGCATAATTAACGATGTTGAACTTGTTAATAAATCTAATAATTCCATTGATGAAAAATACTTCAATGTTGTGGAAGAAATTGAGAAATTTTATGATATTGGACACCTGGTGTTTGAGTGGTTAATTAGATGACTGAATGATTATGATTAGAAATCTTGGAACCACAAAAATATTAGAAATGGTGATAGAAAACTCTAGTTAACTCATTCTATGTGGCGTGTGCACATGATGGAAGACGATGTGGGATCCTCAAAGCACAAAACTAGAAACCCTAGTTGGAAAGGATAGGAAAGAAAACATGGAAATTAGTGTAATTTTGAAATGTTAGGTTGGGGAAATAAAGACATATATTAATTGGATGATGTTTTTTGACTCTTTCACTTGGTTCATGTGTGATGCATGCTATCATTTCCCCATGTTCCCACTTTCCAAAGGGCCATTAAACACATTCATCGGCAACGTATTTTCCATATTCAAAATAGGACTATAGTATGTTAGTTTATAATTCCATGGATAATTCCTTTGATATTGTCTCTAACTATGGGACTCCCTCAAATATTAATTCACGTTCAAGAAACTCTTTCCCAGTTCCACCACTATGTGGATTCTGGTTAATTACATTGCTTCTATCTTGATAGGTACGTAACCTTCAATCAGGAGAGTATTAATGTTTGGCATCTATGGACATATCTATACAATGAGGTCATTGGTCACCTATAAATATTCCTCTTGGGAGGATAACTCATATGAGGTATCTGAAGCACGGAACCCAAGACATCTCATGTAGTTTATGAGGTAATTGAAACCATATGCATAAGTTTTCCATGGCTTTGTACCATAGTCATATCATGATTATTACATGGGTTTGGTATTATGGTTCAAATCGAAGGTTATATTTCTGATGGAGAAGCACACAAGGATAATGTCTTGTGGGAAATATTGGTAGATCAAAATTCCCCATTGAGATAGATCAAAGAGGTTTGTCCCTTGGAGGGATGATGTAACAAATAGATCGGTGACTGATAAATGAGAACACCCCATAGAGGTGGATTTATCAGTATAATATCTAGGAGGGAGAAACAAGATAGTTTATTAGTGGATCAGAATGCCCTGTGGTTTGGATCCGAGTGGGACACCCCTATGAGATTGCACCAAGATAGTATACCAGTGGAAGTATTATGCCTCAGAGTGGAATCCACCATACTTTGTTTAGAAGATATAGATAAAAACACATGTTGTTTGATTCCACCAGTTAAGGTCATATGGAAGGATTGATCCATGAATTTTAAACCCGTGCGGTAAGGATTGTTGGGTCAAAAAAATAATTGATAAGGAATGGTGTGGGGTATAAACATAGAATTTTTCCTATCATAAGATGATTTTTAAATGGGGAATGGTGTAGGGCTTAAACATAGATGCCTCCCTATCATAATAGGATTTAACATTGGGGAATGATGTGAGGATTAATCCGGAAATATTCCCTATAGGGGAAACTGTACTCCTACGTGGGTGCCTTGTACTTCCATGAGGGTAGATTATAATCCTCAGTGCAGGATGGTGGCATACCATTATGATCATACTTGGGGAATACTGTATTTATCACATAGGGTAACGATATAGTTTTATATAATGTTATAAAAACATTTTCATGTATTTCAAAGTCCTATGAATAGGATTTGGAACTAGGAAGTTTTACATCATGATGATTGGATGTCGGTGGACTCACTTCGGACCCCTAAGGCTTACAAAACCACTGCTCATGTACCTTCAGGTGGGATATAGAATTGTAACTTCCATGGAAGAGTTTTCTATCATAAGGTCCGTGTTAGAGTCCCTATTCATAGAAATAGTAGAGGTTAGAGTACCTATGCATAGAATAAGTAGGTAGGTATAAGGTTCGATCCACACATGGAGTGATGTGGTTGGACACTGGTTTGTGTGGAACTGTTCACAATGGAACTCGAGGTTGAGTTTAACTGGTCTTGGATTGATATGGGTGCTCCAGGAACACAACCTTTGTGAAGAGATTTCCGTATAAGGGAGCCACCATAAAGGGGCCAAGAAGAGTGGTTTTAGGAATATCAGGTACTTATGAAGATGTGTTTTTTAGTGATGAGGTTTCATGAAGAGGTCAGGAGCTTTGCTATGTGGTATTCTTTGCGAAATAGGGTTCTCGTTCCTTAGAGTGAAGTCATGATTAAGAGGGTGAGTGATTCATGGAGTATGAATGTTCCATGAATCCCTAAGTTCCTTATAAGTTATTATTGATTCATGAAGGTATTGGTTATTCACAAAAGGAATAAAAAATTGGGTTTTAGGGTCTCAAGAACACAAGGGAGGAGGTTTCATTGTGATAAGATACATTAGTTTATCCATTTTCTTATTTTTTTTTGTGATTGTGATTGGGGTTCATAAAAAGATAGAAATGTTTAGAAGTCAAAATTTTTTCTTCTGTCCATAAAAATTCTGACTGATGTAGATATTTATAGTGATTTAGTTTTCATATATATTGAAGTCCTTCTCAAATATTTATGATATTTTCAAATAGATGGGAGTCTTCGTTCTAAATTTCACTCTATAGAGATTGTTGTCTGGCTTTCATGTGGGCAGGAAGTGCTCTGAAACTCTGAATGTCACTGAATGGAGGATACCATAAGACCATTGTGATATCTCAATGCATATCCCGGCTCAATATCTTTACAATCTCAAACCATTCTCAAATAATATGAGCTTCATGAAATAAATCATTATAGATATTATAAATTTTTTTCCTAGATTTATCCCAAATTGGCCATTATGGTTGTGTATTTGTAAAATTCTATCATGGAACACATATTTTGGTGCCAATAAATTCCCCCCTCATAATTAGAGCTGATGGGAAAAGGAGGGCTCGATTCTGGGAGGAAATAATAGAAAATTTCCCTTATGTGAAGAGAAACATTTGTGCTATCATTTCACAAAGCATGTAAGAACACGATTATTATTCTTGAGGTATGACTTTCTTTTTTTCCTTTTTTTCCTTTATGGTTTTCGAGAAAATAAAGAAAATGGGGAAAATCCCAAATTTTCCAGGTACACGCCATGTACGTTTCCACACACCATGTACTTTGGCCGTGTAGGATGAGTATATGTGGCATGTAGGCCTGTTGGTGATGAAGGGTGTAAAAAATTACTACACACTATGTACATGGTATTTTCATGTCGTGTAATCAGTCGGAAGGTGAACAGTAAGGCGGTGAGAGTAGCTACCAGCGGAGCAACAGTACACGCTGTGTATTCAAAAATACACGCTGTGTACTCATGTCGACAGATGAACAGTGTGGCGGTGAAAAGTAGACACCAGATAAATAGTTAAAAAAATAAAAGTACATGTCGTGTACTTGAGAGTACATGTCGTGTAGTTTGTTTTTCACTTAAAATAGGAAGTATCCTCCTCATTCGACAGAGGAGGCAGTGGACATGTTTGGAGCACCGGAGGAGAAGGTTGGAGATTGGATGTGCTCCTGGCCGCACATCGGAACTCAGTTTCCTTTGTTGACAGTCTCGATTGAACTGCGCGAGAGAGTTCTTAAATCTTCTAAATCCCTTCATTCTAATTCATTCTCAAGGGGATGTTATTTTTTTTAACAATTAGTTGTTAATCCCATATCTATTCCATTCTTGAGTGTTTTGGGAGGCATCGTTCACCTATATTGATCAGAGGTGATCAAGGTAGGTGGTATGATGTTTAATTCCAACAACTTTGTGTTTTTGTGTACCATTGTGCTATGTTCCCATGTTTGGGGTGTCATATGGATGAGGCCTTGATGAATTAAGATATCTAGAATTCCATAGATAATCTGATAATAATAATAAACTATTTTTTGGGATCATTTTTTGGATCTAGTGCCACCTCGTGGGGGCGTATCCCTTGTTTATCCGTTTGGCCAAGATACCCATGGGTATGCCATGATTTATCATTCTTTGAGTTTTCTTGAGAGAAAATTTATATAATTTATTGCTATGTGTTGGGCTCGGCCTGGTTAATTTCTGAGCCCAAGGGAAGTGTTTTTCTTAGCTTGAGGGAAGTGTTTTGTTTAGCCTGAGGGAAACATTTCATATGCCTAAGGGCTGTAACTTCCATTCATGAGGGAAATAACGTAAGGCTTTCATTCTATTTAGAATGAGGGAAAGGCCTGAGGGCATGATTCTGTTTAGCCTGAGGGCAAGATTCAGTTTAGCATGTGGGCAGGATTCTGTTTAGCCTGAGGGCAAGATTCTATTCATCCCGAGGGAAAAATTTATTATGTCTGAGGACACTGTTTACTTCTTATATTCATTGTGGTGATTTTACATGTTATACCTACCAAGCTAAAGCACATGCTTGTTATTGTTTTACCTTGTACTTGTTAGATAGCTTGTTGCACTTTTGTTGCGGCATTGTATAAGAGATTGTAAGCTAAGGCTGAGTTTCAGGAACTTATAATTCAATTATATTGAATGTTAAATAATTAAATGGGAATGGAACATGTAGGAGTATCTGCTTTTGAGTACTTCCTAATTTACTGCATTTCCATTATTCCACACTACTGTTTCACAAATTCAATAATAGTTGGGCACAGACCATTGGTGGTTTTCTACTGGGATTTATTTCTCACAACATGTTTGGGTCATGCCTTAGGTCCAAACAGATTATTATTCTATTGGTATAGATAAGGGAAAGAGTCCCTATATATGTACTAGATTGTTGCAGAGGAGTAGGAGAGCATGGTACTGAGCTTAGGCTTGCGATGCAACTGATATCATGCTACGTTGTTTGATTTTTCATTGCTGTATTTTTCCCTTGATTGCAGTGTATCTTGTTTTGGATTATTTCATAGACTTAGGGGCATATTTCATCATTATATATGACTGTTGTTCATTTCATTACTTCAGTACTATGTCCATTTCAGCATTGGTATTGTTTACTTCTTCTACTTTTGTATTCTTGTATTTTTTTATGCTGTGTTACACTTTGAGAAATGAGGGCATAGTTTACCCACTATCAAGCCTTGGCCCTCACTGCTAGTTGGCAGCCTCTAGCATTTGGGGAAATGCGCTTGAGGTCATGTGAGCAACCGGGTTCAGGGAACCCGTTTAGTGGCACCCGGATCTAGGAGGTTAAAAAGTGGTATCAGAGGACTTTTTTTTCTATGAGTTATTTTATTATTTGGCGTCAATGGAAATAGATAGATAGTTAAGGGATTTGGTAATAAATGTGCTAGAGAGTAGCTACCTTATGTTCAGGTAAATAACAGATTTCCTCAAATTAAATTGTGATTTTCAGTTTATGATTATTAAAATTGATTTTATTTTCACCATTGGTTGACGCACTTGTGGTGTGCTGTTATTATATTTTTATAGCTGGGTTCTATTTAGTTGATACTCGATGAGATTAAGGTATTCCATCTCATGCATCATTTAGGAACATATTAGAATCAGATGCCATGCATAGTTCGCATTCCATGTAGGTGCATGAGAAATTGCATGTTTTTGTGATAGATGTTGTGCTAGAAATGCATGATGTTGTGATAGATTCCTTGAAAAATACCATCTATTTGATAGGGTATTGTTTTTTACAGTTCTGGGAATGAACACCAAACTTTGTTTTTTGAGGATTATGGGCCCTCGTTAACCAGAATTTGGTGGATAATTGACTTTGTTACCTTGTTATAACACGTATAAGATTCCATGTTTTGATTCTCGGGGTGTATGGGCCCTCACGGATTGGAATTTGGCACTTAGGATTTGGTTTCAGTGTTTTTCTGGGCTCCAGAGTAGTTTCTAAGGCTTACATTCCAAAAAAACCCAGAATACACGTCATGTAGTTCTGACAACACATCATGTATTCTTCTGTTCGGGAAGAAAAGAAAAAATTTTAGGTACACATCGTGTACCCTAAGTACACTCAGTGTAATCTCTAACGGTGTCATAGGCTGAGTGGGCAGAGACATGGGATGAGGATGTTCTAGAGGGAACATGTCGTGTACCAGTTGTACACATCGTTCATGTTGACCATGTTTCCACCCATGTAACTAACAACACGGACGGAGGAAATCTTCGTTTATACACGGTGTGTCAATGCCGAACATGTCGTGTAGCATAACCTGGTAATCCAGACATGTAACTAACAACATGGGTCGGTGTAATCCTTTCTTATACTCACCATGTCCATCTGGAACACGTTGTGTAGTGTGAGCCATGTGTCCGACCATGTCTCTAACAAAAATGGTCTGCAAAGCTCATCTATTACACGCCGTGTACCTGAGGGACATGTCGTGTTCTCTTGACTGGTGAAAGACCATGTGGACATGGCCATGTGGTTGGGGAAACAAGGTGGTGTACACGCCATGTGAAGGTGTCACACACTGTGTAGGGTCAACCGAGTAGCCAACCGTGTCACTAACAACACGGAAAATTGGAATTTAAGACGTCCACGCCATGTCTATCTGGAACATGTTTTGTAGTGTGAGCTATGCACCTGGCCATCTCTTGGACAACACTGGTCGGTGAATCTTGTCTAGTACATTCCATGTAGACCTCATACACAACGTGTAGTCTCATTTAAAGGAGAGCCATGTGTCTAATCCATGTATAAGGACTCGGGTAAGGGAAGAAAATTAAGTTACATGATGTATATGTAGACAACACGCTATGTGTTTGGAGTGTTACACGACCAGTGTTGGCACATTACATGCCCATGGTAAATAATTTAGGGAATAGGTTTTTTGGTTTTATATATGTTATGTACTCTTGTATTGTAAAACTTGAACATTTTATTTCTCACATTCCCTTCTTACAGTCCTTGTTTTCAGTCCTTAATGATATTAATCTAAGGTGTGTCTTTGACCTTGTAGAGTCATGCCACCAAGACGACCACGAGTTGTTTGTGAAGATAGAGGCAAAGATTATACTCTAGAGATGGTACACCATAGGCTATCGATGGATACTCGAACATATCTAGATGCGGCACCGACCGTTATACCGGACATAGGCGCGAAGGCACAATTCCGTGAAGGCTTTGTGCGGTTCATGAAGACCTTCCAGGGAGCACCGACGGCTGCCAGATATATGGCAGAGCTGACTCGTATATTCTAGTAGCAACATCAGCATACATTTTCAGGGGATGGCGGACCATAGGCTGTGGAGTCTTGGATGGGTTCTATGCAGTCTATCTTCGAGCATCTGGAGATGCCTCCAGGGTGAAGGGTCACACTAGCTACGTACGTGCTGGATGATTCCTCCAAGAGATGGTGGGATGTTACCACCCAGACCGAGCATCATCGAGACATGGTGTGGAAAGATTTTTAGGTAGTCTTCTATGACTCTTTCTTTCCAGAGATGCAGAGGACAGGTCGAGATCGAGAGTTCATGAATCTGCAGTAGAGCGCTATGTTAGTGATGGACTATTCTGTCTGCTTCACTGAGCTACAACGCTTTTCACCTGCTCTGGTGGGAGATGATACATTGAGGGATCGAAACATTAAGGATGGTCTTCAGTATGACTTTTGAGCACTGTTGAATGTTTTTAGGTTGACTAAAGGGCATACTATTTTGAACCAGGCACTGATTACTAAGCAGAACCTACGGGAATCTAGTGGTGCTGGCCAGGGTGGTTCGGCACCAGTTTCCGGACCTATTTCTACAGGTAAGAGGAAGAGACATAGGTATTTCTCTCACTGTGGTAGTACTAGTCACCAGAATTCTTTAGGTGGCCCGGGGATGTGCTACCAGTGTAGTGATGAGAGGAACAAGAGACCTCAGTGTCCACATAACCCAGTGGAGTGTCGAGCTTGCGGCAAAATGGGCCATCTAGAGCTCTTTATCAGGGCGTTTATATCAGTGGCTAGTGAGAGGGGTTCTGTACAGACTCCATGTGCATGGGTGGGGCCAGTGGCTTCATACCAGTCATGTAATTCTGTTACATCAGGATGTTCAGGCCGAGGTGGTGGTTGTGGTTGTGGTAGCCAGACACCAGGATCTTAGAGACGGCAGGACAGGTTAGCTCAGGGTATCCAGGTTGTGTCACAGGGCCATTACATTGGTTAGGCATAAGAAGTTCAATTGACCCAAAAGTAGAAGGATCCCGGACCTTCCAATGTCAAAGGTTCTGTTCTAGTAGCTTCTGTTTTGCCTTTAGTACTTTTCGATACTGGTGCTACACATAGCTTTATATATGTTCCTGTTGTGGAGGGCCTTGGGATCTATGGTTATTCTTCTTCTTATGTTATGACGCTAGACACTTTATTGGAGATTATAATAGCTGGTGTGTGTCAGTGCAGGGGGTTCCCCTAGTGGTTGGAGGGTGTCACTTTTTATGGGACCTCTATGTCTTAGAGATGAAGAGCTATGACATCATTCTTAGGATGGACTTGTTGGTACCCTTTGGAGCCTTTGTATATTTCTATCATCACAGGGTGACTTTCAAGTCACTAGAGGGTGGAGAGTTTCTATACAAGGGCGAATGGGTTTTCCAGGCAAGCTGAGCTAGACCTGAGCATCGTGGGCATGGTGGTGTAATAGCCCAGATTGCGAGCTTATATCTGGATGACCAGGGAACTTGTCAGATGGATTTCCCTCCAGTGGTTGATCATTTCAGGTATGTCTTCTTAGAAGACTTTTTAGGCCTTCCTCCAGAGTGAGAGGTGGATATCTCTATTGTGCTAGTGCCAAGAGAAAACATTGTGTCCATTCCTCCTTATAGGATGGCTACACCCGAGTTGTAGGAGCCCAAGAGGTTGTTCGGGGAGTTGCATGGAAAGGTTTTCATCTGACCTAGTACTTCTCCTTGGGGTTCGCCTGTCCTGTTTGCTAAGAAGGAAGACGGTACCCTCGGACTTTGTGTGGATTATCGGAAGCTGAACCATTTGATGGTCAATAATCGTTATCCCTTGCCAAGGATCGATGGTATTTTTTATAAACTTTAGGGAACACGAGTTTTATCAAATATTGACTTGAGATCCAGATATCTTCATTTACGCATTAGGCCATCGGACATACTGCTTAAAGCTATTCAAAAAAGAAATGGTCTATATGAGTACTTGGTCATGCCATTCATACTCAAAAATGCACCAGCAGTTTTCATGGCTCTGATGAATCGTGTGTTCCACCCTTATCTGGACTCTTTTGTCATAGTCACCATGGATGATATCTTGGTGTACTCTCACACTCGACGCGACCATTCTACCCATCTTGAGATCATTCTAATTACACTGAGAGAGCATCAGTTATATTTTAAGCTCTCAAAGTGACACATTTGGATGGATCAGATTCACTTACTGGGTCATAAAATCTCAGAGGTAGGAGTTGTGGTAGACCTAGAGAAAGTGTAAGAAGTAGTTTCCTAGGATCATCATAAGAACATGTTTACATACCTAGTTTCTTGGGTCTAGCTGGTTACTACAGGTTCTTTATATAGGACATCTCCCTCTTAGCAACATTGTTGATGTGTTTGACTAAGAAGGGTGTGAAGTTCGTTTGGTCAGACTCTTGCGAGATAGCCTTTTAGGAGCTGAAGGGAAGATTGACATCAGCACCAGTCTTGATACTTCCAGAGTAAGGGAAGATCTATATGGTTTATTTTGATGCATCAGGTATTGGTCTAGGAGTAGTGCTGATGCCAGGCAATTGAGTATTTGTGTACGGGTCTCGACAGGTGAGGCCACATGAGAGGAATTACAGGAAACATGATCTCGATTTGGCTGTAGTTCTTCATGTGTTATGGTGATGGAGACATTATCTCTTGGGAGAACATTTTGTGGTGTTCACAGACCATAAATGTCTCAAAGAAATTTTCACCCAGTGTGACCTGAATCTAAGATAGTGAAGGTGGGTTGAATACCTTCAGTCCTCCAACATTGGGATTTCCTATATAACTGGAAAGGGTAACGCAGTTGCTGATGCACTGAGTAAGAGGACTCAGTTACAAGATGTGCAGGAAGCCAATGGTGAGTTGAAACTCATGCCTTTTTTCTCTGAGATGCATTTGGAGGTGCACGATAGTCATGGGTGAGCATATCTTTCTTCCGTATCTGTGACTTCTACCCTACTGGATAGAGTGAGGATATGACATTTATCATATTTAAAAGTCCTAGTTCTACGGGAGTTGGTGGAAAGTGAGGACCCTCCTCCCGGTTGGATGATAGGCGATGATGAGGTACTGTTTGTCCATGGATGACTGTGGGTTCTATGGGATATATGCGAGGAGTTGATGCGGGAGTTTCATTCATCATCTTGGGTAGTGCATCCCGAAGTTTCCAAAATGTATCATGACTTGAGACGTCAGTATTGGTGGTCGGGTATGAAACGGGAAGTAGCTTGTTTTTTTGCGAGATGTTCCACCTGTTAGTAGGTGATGTTGGAGCATCATAGGAAAGCTAGACTGTTACAGCTGTTACCCATCCTAGAGTGGAAATGGGATGATGTCACGATAGACTTCATGACGGGGTTGCTGAGGTCCCCTCAAGGCAGTGATGTTGTGTGGGTTCATGTGGACAGACATACAAAAGTAGCTCATTTCATCTGATAAAGGTGACCTTCGGTGTTGATGTGCTAAAAAATTTGTATATCCGAGAGGTAGTACGCCTTCATGGGGTTCTTCGTTCTATCATTTCAGATAGGGACGCCCACTTTACATCTCTTTTCTGGCAGAGTTTTGAGAGGGAACTGGATACACATGTGATTTTGAGCACAGCTTACCACCCTCAGACCGATGGCCAGACAGACCATACGATACGGGTGCTAGAGGACATGCTGCGTGCATGCGTCTTGGACATTCGGGATCTTGGGAGAATCATATACCCCTAGTCAAGTTTTCCTATAATAACAGTTTTTAGGAAACTATTGAGATGGAAACTTATGATGATTTATATGGTATGTCATGTCAATCACCCATGTGCTGGTCGGATCTAGGTGAGGCAGCTTTACTGGGACTACATCTCGTGCAGGAGACTTTAGAACATGTCCAGTTGATTCAAAAGTAGATGGCTATTGCACAGTCTCATTAGAAATCTTATGTTGATCACTACAGAAGACCCTTGGTGTTCATGGCCGGGGATCAGGTTTTCTGGCGTGTTTCACCGTGGTTGGGACAAAGGTGGATCAGGAGACCGGGTAAACATTCACTGAGGTATGTTGGGCCATTTGATATTATAGAGAGGGCTGATACCGTTTCCTATTGGTTGTAGTTACCACAGAGGTATCAGGCCATGCACGACGTCTTCCACGTATCTCAACGGTGCCGTTATCACTCAGAACCGTCTCACATTTTTCATCCCCATGAGGTTGAGCTTCTAGTCATTTCATCCTTTAAGGAGAATATGATTCATACTATTGATAGAATCATGAAGCTTCTCTGATGCTGGTCAGTTCCTCTCATACGGGTGATATGGTGCAATAGTCGAGTGCAGGAAAAAACCTGGGAGCGGGAGACCTATGTACGTGCTCAGTGGCCAGAGTTGCTCTAAGATTTATCTTTACCACCCTTGGAAGGGAAATTTAGAGACAAATTTCTTTAAGGTGGAAAGTTTGTAAGAACCTGGTTCTTATTCTTGAGTTACAAGTTTCTTATTTTCCTTTTCCCTTTATGGTTTTTGAGAAAATAAGAAAAATGGGTAAAATTCCCAAACTTTTTATGTGCACACCATGTAATTCTTTACAGGTCATGTACTTTGGCCGTGTGGGATGAGTACAGAGGCCGTGTAGGCCTGTCGGCGATGAAGGGTGTAAAAACTAACTACACATTGTGTACTTGGTATTTACACGACGTGTAATCATTTGACAGGTGAAGAGTAAGGCGGTGGGAGTAACCACCAGTGGAGAAATAGTACACGTCGTGTGTTCATAAATACATGTTTTTTACTCATGTCGAAAGATGAACAATGTGGTAGTGAAAAGTATCCTCTAGAGGAAGAATTAAAAAATGAAAAGTACACGCTTTGTATTTCAGAGTAAAAGCCGTATAGTTTTTTTTCGCTTAAATCGGGCAGTATCCTCCTCATTCGGCAGAGGAGGTGGTGGACACATTTGGAGAACTGGGATAGAAGGCCGGAGCTTGGACAAGCTCCTGACCACACACTGGAACTCGGTTTCCTTCGCTGACGGTCTCGATTGAACCACCGGGGTGAGTTCTTCACTATTCTCGAACCCTTCCATCCAATTCTTTACCATGGGAAAGTTATTTGAGTTTGAATGAGTAGTTGTTAATCACAGATCTATGCCATTCTTAGGTGTTTCAGGAGGCGTCATTCACGTATATTTATCATAGTAGATCAAGGTAGGTGGTCTGATGTTTAATTCCAACAGCTGAGTTTTTTTGTGTACCATTGTTCTACGCACCCATGTTTGGGGTGTTGTATGGCTGATTCCTTGATTAATTAAGATATATAGAATTGCATAGATAATTTGATGATAATTATAAACTGTTATTTGGGATTATTGATTGGATCCAGGCCCACCCCGTGGGTGCGTTTCACTTGTTTAACTATTTGTCCAGGATACCCAAGGGTATGATGTGATTGAGCATGCTTTGAGTTTTATTGAGAGAAAATGTATATAATTGTTTGCTATGCGTTGGGCTCATCCTGGTTACTTGCTTAGCCTGAGGGAAGCGTTTTTCTTAGCCTGAGGGTAGTGTTTTTTTTAGTCTGAGGGCAACGTTTCATATGCTTAAGGGATGCAGCTTCTGTTCTTGAGGGCAATCAATTGAGCGTTTCGTTTCTATTTAGCCTGAGGGAAAGATTCTATTTAGCCTGAGGGAGAGATTCTATTTTACCTGAGGGAAAGATTTTGTTTAGCCTAAGGGCAAGATTCTGTTCAGCCCGAGGGAAAAAGTTCTAATGTTTGAGGACATTGTTTACTTCGTATATTCACTGTAGTGATTTTACATGTTATACCTACCAAGCTAAAGCACATTCTTGGTATTGTTCTACCTAGTACTTGTAAGATTACTTGTTGTAGTTTTGTTGTGGCACTGTATGGGATATTGTTAGTTGAGGCTGAGTCTCGGGAACTTATAATTCAATTATATTAAATAGTTAAATAATTAAATAGAAATGGAACTTGTAGGAGTAGCTGCTTTTGAGCACTTTGTAGTTTACTGCATTTTCATTATTGCACACTACTATTGAAAACATTCACTAATAGCTGGGCACAGACCATCGGTGGTTGCCTACTGGGATTTATTTATCACACCCCGTTTGGGTCATGTCTTGGGCCCAAACAAATTATATTTTTGCGGGTGTAGATAAGGTAAATAGTCCCTATACCGGTACTTGATTATTGCAGATGAGTAAGAGATCATGGGACCGATCTTAGGCTTGTGATGCTGTTGAGTTCTTTCCGCGCTGTTTTATTTTGATTTGTTGTATTTTTCCCTTGTATTGTATTGTTTCATATTGAAGTGTATCCTGTTTTGGATGATTTCATAGACTTAGGGACATATTGCATCATTATATATGAATATTGGTCATTTCTTTACTTCAGTACTATGTCCATTTCAGCATTGGTATTGTTTACTGCTTCGGCTTTTGAATGGTTTTATTTTGTTCCAATGAATTACACTTTGAAAAATGAGGGCATAGTTTCCCCACTATCAGACATATTCCCTCGCTGCTAGTCGGCAACCTCTGGCATTTGGGGAAATGTTCTTGAGGTCATGTGACCAAATGGGTTTGGGGAACCCATTGAGTGGCACCCATATATGAGACGTAACAAAGCTCACGCCCTTTGTGAGTGATCTATTATTCCAATCATCACTTCTTTTGAAATGCACATATTACATGATCATTCCATCATGAAATATTCTCTAAAAATCAACCTATTTGAACTAGTTCTTTGAGAATGTCTTGCATGGGAGCAATCATGAACTAGACTCAAAATGAAAATAATTCATGAACCAATTGGTCGCTCAAGGATCCAATTCTACTTATGCATTTAAAGATGAAATTGTTGGGAATATAAGGCTTGTACAGACTTTTCGGAGTTCACCAAGAAACAGCTCACTCATTTCAATAATAAAAAAGGCTCAAAGGGAATAATCAATGTGCCAGAGGATGATACACAAGGGATTCCAGCTGAGAGATGATTTTTTTAACCCTTTGAAGAGTAGAGATGATTTGTCCTACTTATTCAGAAGCACGTTGGGATAGTACCCATGGAATAGGGCTACTGGAGGCCACATCGGGATAGACCACACTCTAATCAAAACATACACTCTCTATAACCATGTTAAAAATATTGACGGGGAGAAGTTGAAGGAAAATGCATCCCCCCCCAATAGTATTAAACGATCCTCAAGGTGGATTTGGTGGATATCATCAAAGGTTTCAATGAATAGTAGATATGTTATAAATTTGAGACATCACTGATGAATGGGCCTAGGACTATTGGTAATGAAAATCATGATTTAAATTTATGGATTATTTTAAGAAATTTGGACTCTATAAGATAAAAAGATACTCATTATTTCGTGTTTATTTCCACCAGGATATCATTCTCGAGCTGCTGAGGAGGTGGTTTCCATGGACCAATACATTAAATCTACATCATGTGGAGGTTGGTATTAGCCTTTGGGATGTTCACCATATCGTTGAGATCCCAATCTAGGAGGTGATGTATTATGAGTTTCACCAAGAAGAGAATATGTGGGGGGACCAAGAGAAGCTTTTGGCCCTAAAAAAGGAATTGGTAGATCTGGTATAGGTAACCAGTGATGAGATATGAAGGATGAGGTATATCCTATTTAAGAAATGGTGACTCATTTTCATGAATAAACCCTAACCAACAAAGGAGGTACCCATGTGGGGTGATCTGATAAGTAATCTTTTTCAGAGGACACACATAGGTCATGAGGAATACTAGTGGGTCAATGATAACTCCTACCAGTGGATCTTGTAAGCTATCAAATGGTAGCTATAAGGATAAAAAAATCAATCCAAAATCTGCCATGGATAGGCTGGTATGGTTCATTTCCACACTCATTTGTGGGTGGATACTCCCTGTGAGGGATATATATATATAGGGGTGTGGTTGAGAACCTTTATTATGGTGGAGATCCTAGTAATGGGGCAGTCTATGAAGTTAGATTTCCTGATTTTAGAGAATTTGTACAAGTTGTTTCACTTGGGTATGATTTTCAACGTTTGGTTTTGAAGAATATATGGTATATGTTCACATGATAGTATGGAAAAGTTAGAAATGAATTTTCTCCACCTACCACTTCATATAGGATCATCCATGATCATGCACCGATAATAGAGACTACATATCCTGGGGAGATGCTGAGGCTATAAACCACCTAGGCCAATAAAGGAGAGTCCCCATAGTCATAGAGATGGATCCCAGTGGTGGTTAGAGTGCGCAATAGAGGCATAGCAGACCCAATGGGAAGGGAAGTAGCATCAAGTCTGACTATCCATGGCCTAAATTTTTGGTGGTCTTCGGGAGAAAAACATCAGGTTTGGATCACTTGAGAAAGGTTTCAAGAGAGGAAGGTGAACTATCTTACCACGTCCCGAGGGAATTTGTTTATGGCCTTGGGAATAATATAAGTTATTTAGATGTTCCCCGCAATTATTTATTTCCAAATTCCTTGGAGACATAAAGACTTCAAAAGAAGATCACCATCCCTAGGGAGTTGTGTAAATATCTCATCATTAATGGGATATACCTTATCGGGATGGGCCACCCAAAATAAGGTTTCTACATTCCCCATTCTGATTCAATGCAATCATTGACAGAGCAGGAGGATATGATATACTCTTGTAGAAATTCACATCCCTCAACCAACCGGGTAAGGAAGTTTTATGTAATTTTTTCCCCTCTGGAAATTCATGTGGGTTTTGTGGTTGTTGGTTTGATAGAGGGTGGAGGATCAAGAATGTCTTGGGGAAGTTACACCTATCCGGAATCATATAGATATATAAATCCTAATATCGATCAGGAAAATCCTATAATCTTTGTCCATTTTTCGGAATCACCCAACCATTAAAATTATTTCATAATCCCTTCATTCACTTGTGCAATAATCAGAGAGTAAGGAAGAAATATAGGTTTGTGATGAGCCTCAAGAAGAGGGTGAGGGAACCTAAAACCTTAAAGGTGTGAGAATTGGTCCCCTTCTTGACACCATATCCACGAGTGGCCAACCATTAGTTATATAAGCACTTGTGATTGAGTCAGTGACTATATAGTTAATGGAATTTCCTAAGGAACTAATTTTCAACTTCTAGAAACTCTTTATTCGGTTTTATTATTCATGTAAACCACTTCTTTAATCACATATTTGTTTTTTATGATTTTACTTTCTGTATTTGGATAATTCCTATTAAAATTTCCTTTCAAATAGATTTCGATGATCAGATTCCAATATCAATTCCTGAGCCGATGTCACTATAAGATAAGGTGGTGACAAAAGATGTTATTCCTCTATTTGAAATGGTTGGGGAGACTATTAAAGTCAATAAAACCATGGATTTTATAATTTAAGGGGATATTTAGACCATGCACTCGATAGAGAGGGTCAATATTTTTATCATAGTGGGGTTGTATGAAGGTGCTATGTTGGTAGGGCCTTTGGTTGCAGCACCAATGGAGGCCACTGTTACAGTTGATGTTGTGATGGAGAGGAGTTACTTTTTCAGTTAGACTGGATAACTAGGGATGCTTCATTTGATTATCCTCCTATAAAATTGCCACAGGTGGTGACCAAAAGAGTTGAGGAGGCAAGAATAGCCAGATCTACCTTAGAGCATCCTTAAGGGGTAGTAGAGGAATACACCATATGTGGAGATCCTGATGTGTATATGAATGTAGTAATAGATCATCATCCACATACACAAAAAAACATACACATGGACGATCTATCTGATGATGTATTGGTGGTCTTCCCTCTTTACAATATGGGACTGCCAAAAAATTTTGAGGATTTGGGCATTTAATCCATTGAGGAGAATCAGATTTTTTTCCCAATATGTAGAGGTTTGAGAAAAACTTCATCCACCACACCAATATAGCTGACCAACCAACCTAGGTGGGATCTCTCTAACACTAGCTAGTCAGCTTGGGGGGTAGTGGGGTGAATTTCAAAATACATCACATGATGGATTGTGACATTCTTTTCTAGTGGGAACATGATGAATGGAAGGTGCATTACAATGCTTGGATGAGGCACGTGACTAAGATAACCATGGTGCTTACAATAGTTGAAGGGGAAATTTCCCACATATAAGGCCTAGTGTAAGAGTATGTGACGGTTACTACTACTCAAGATAAGATCATTACTAGTCTGAAGGCATAGTTGGTGGTGACCAAGGCCCAGGATGGAGAGAAAAAATTATTTGTGGATGGTTATAGGGATGAATAGAATATGTAGTGGCACATAGTCAATGAATATAATCCTAAATCTGGTGAAGATAAAGAAAACTTTATGGAGTGGAAATGGGCACTGGAGATTACTTAGAAGAGGGTGGATGAGCATGAGAACTTGATTTTCATGGTCGAACATTGAATGAATTTATCAAAGGATAGGCTCTAATAGGTGGATGACCATATGAAACATTAAATATTTTATTATAAACTCTCACATTTTGGAACATGTTTCTTTATATTAATTATCACACTTCAACCATATTTATGAGATAATTAGTAACTGATCCCTAAGATCACATAAGTCATGCTATGTGTGAGAAATAAGGGATGAGAATGTGATTTACCAGTCATATGAGTGTGTCCGGAAATTTTCAAGCATCTAGGATCTTTATTGGTTGATTAAACATAGAGAGTGTTTGAGCTGAGATGGGTTGTGGCTAGAGAATGGGGGTCTTTGAACAACCTACTGTCTTTTCAAAAATACACAAGTGCATGAAATTAGATAATTCATTGGGTGTTGAATTATACCTGATCAATGGTGAATGACTCATCTGAATCAGGATGTCTGGTATCTAGAACACAAAATGGAGTTTCTTGACGATGGAGTATAACTAGTGACCATGTTTTAAACATAGAATCTATGTCACATTTCTAGGGATTGGGATAAACAAATAAGGGTCGACCACTAACAAATTTTTAAACACATGACATATCTCAGTACGTCATCCAATGTATTTTTGAATATTGACCTACGATGGTAGGTGAGCCAGTGTGTCATGAGACTATTTTATTAGGGGGAACGTTTATACATGGAAGAGGATGGGGATCAAAATAAAAGGACAAAAAAACATGTAGATTAAGTGATAAAATGTTTTAATGGATTCCACAACTCCAAGAATTACTCCATCATATCATAGAGAAAAGTTTCATGGGAATATCATTCTAAGAAAATGTCAATCTCATCTTCAAGTGGAGAATCATCTCAGATACTGAGCGATGGTCAAAGAACATGAACGATGTGGTAGTTGACTAGAACAGATGGGAAGGGATTATCAGCAAGGGACTAAGACACCTCACATTTATCTGTCTTAAATTTGGGATAATAGATAGGTAGTTTAAAATAATATGGTGACGATGTTTTAAATTCAATTTAATTCCATATGATGAGGACAATTTATCGTATGATTTTACATAATGTGATTGGTATGTAGTATGAAGGGATTACACACTAAACCCGAAATCATTTCTTCCTAATTTCAGGCCCAAAGTGCATCCCATGTCCATTACAAGGGGTATAGATATAGTTTAATGTAATGTGAAAGGTTGTGTGGATCAGTGTGAATGGGGAGTATATGAAGAACATCCACATGAAATATCCTAGAGACACCTTATATTCATATAGTTTATGGTAGTGTTGCTCAGACCATAGGGTATGTTTTATAAAAGGGATATGTGTAACATGGAGGAATGAACACCTTACGTGAATAGAGGGTCATGTGAGGTCACCCAATGCTACAAAAGAAGTCTTCGAGATATCTCACACAATTTTTATGATTGTGATGTTTAGAATATGGCTTGTAGTTTATGGTGATAAATCTCAGATGTAGAGTGGGTACCCTAGAAGGATATGTAAAACATTTAAGGGTAAAAACCTACTGTTAATCTTGGGAAAAGGAGTCCCAAAACCATACAAAATATTTTTAGGGCTATGAAACATATTTTATCTTCAAAATTTATGGACCATGGTAGGGAGGAAAATAGATTAAAGTCATTATGACTGGACATGGGGAAGCATTTTTCTCATTGGTATCTTTGTGGCACAAAAGAGGTTCTTGATTTGAATGGATCCACAGAGGGCCCCATATTTTATACTGACATTTAGAAGATCTATGAGTAGTTTTGTGGCTTAATAATTGGTATAGAAATGGGGAAAAGGGGAAAAAGGGTTGACGATTTTGTAGCTGGGATGAGAGATGAGATGTTTGTTCATTGTTATGTCTCTCATGAGGATGAGAATCAAGCCACACATAGTTCTAGAATGTCAAATGGCAGAAGACTAACACTAGCAGGGAAACCCACTATAAAAAGGTAATTGAGACATCCCATGTCCCTCATGGGAAATCCAATGTCCGGGTAATGAGGGAATGTTTTTTAGCCATCTCATACTAATCATATGGGGCATACCAATTTTAAATGGGGAAAACATCCCCAATTATTTAATAGTCATCCCAGTTTTAGATGGGATACGACTGTTGTTTTAATATCTAGAATTTTGTATGTTCAAATATTTAGTTTAAAGTCATACAACACAAACTATATGGGACATAAATACTTTACAATCATAAATCATGTGAATATTGAAAGATGTTTAAGGTCTTGTCACATGGACCAATGAGATTTTAGTTATGGTCATGGTGTTTTCAACAAGGATGAGTTTTTCCTCAAACAAATATGTGTAGTGCTATGGAATGAAAAACATGATGTGAATGGATGTCCATGAAGTCCCACCACCTCCCAACACATTCATTATCTTAATATTGTGAAGTAATTCTTGAGGAAATTTGTTATGGTGGGAGGTGTGATACACTCTTCGTCCATAGTGATCTAATATTATGCTCTATTAGAATAGAACATATGAATGATATAAGGTCCTACCCATTTGGAATCCAAAACTAGGGTCTTATTTCCATGTGTCTTTGGAATTTGCAGAGCCAATACCTTTTCACCCTTGAGAGAGGAGTAGAGGAGAACCAATTGGTTGAATTCTCTTGCAATCTTGTTCCATTTCCTCTTTAGATTATGCAATGCTTGGGAAATATTTTCTTCAATGGAATCTAGATCCTCTTGATAGACTTATTCTATTTTCTCTAGTGTATATTGGTCATAGAAAGCTATATGGAGTGATGGAAATATGATCTTAAAAGGAATGAATGCCTCTGTTATAAACACAAGGAAATTTGGGGTCACCTCATTAGAATTCTATGTTTTTTTTTGAGAGTCATAGAAGGAAGTGGGGATCTTTACTATCCATCTATTCTTTTTTTGGACCACTATCATCTATAAAATGTTAGAGATATTTTTGTTGAATGACTCAATCTACCCATTTTCCTTCACATGGTAGAGGGATGGATGGTTGGACATAATATTGTACTTGGCATGCAATTTCTTAAGCTCGGAAACCCAAAAGTTGGTTTCTTTATCTATGAGAATGGTGTGAGGAACTCCAAATCTATGGATGATGTGGGAGATCGAGAATTTGATCACAGATAATTAATTCACTTCATTTATGGGGATATCTTCTGAGTACATGGATAATATTTCCATCATGATCAGAATGAACCAATACTAGAAACTTGTTGCTGGTGGATATGGCCTCACAACATCGAGTCCCCATTCAATAAAGGGAAAATAATACTTGTTGTTGTGGATATGCTCTTCCGATATTTGAATTCTTTTTCCTAGATTTGAAACTTATGACCCCTCTTGGGAAACTTAATGTTGTCATGTATCATACATGGGAAAGAGAAACCCAGTCTCCAAATCTGGTGGTAGAGTTTAAATCCCCCTCGATGGGAACAATAGGACTTGGTATGGACTTCTAACCACAAATAGAAAAAAAAGGCTATTGCCACAGTTCATAATCGTGGAAATAGGGCCCAAAAATAAGTCCATAAGAAACAACCATGGGTTTTCCCAACCATGGGTGCAATCGTCGTGGTAGTTGGGTCTGACCTATTGCCATAGTTTTAATCGTGGCTATAGGTGGCCTATTGCCATGATTTTGAAAATTGTGGAAATAGGTGTCTTTGTTTTCAACCGTGGTAGTAAAAATATGGCCAAGGTTTTAACCATGTAAATATGGACTTATTTCGATGTTTTTAACTGTGGTTATAGCCCAAGAAAACTTTGGAAATAGCCTAAAAATAATGGGTACCTATCCGGATTTGATCCCAGCACCTTCCCTTCATGTTCCAGCACCTTAACCACTACACCACCAAGTCTTTTGTTTATATATCTATATAATATGTTATATATATTATTTCAAACAGTGGAAATATCCTAAAAACCCATGGAAATAGTTCTTACCGCCATTTTTTGGCGGGAAATTTTTTCTCCCGCGCAAGGGTGGGAGACATATATCCACGGTTTTCAAAACTGTGGCTATAGAACTTAGAAAGAAATACCTATAGCCACGGTTTTAAAAACTGTGGATATAGGTGTGGGATATAGCCATGGTTTTGAAAACCATGGTTATAGACCATGAAAAAAAGACCCATATCCACAGTTTTAAAACTATGGGTATAGGCCACATAACCATGTCTGTAGCAACCTATAGCCACGTTTTTAAAACTGTGGCTACAGACATTTTATTTTAGCATGTTTTTCTAGTAATGAACAAGACCTAGGAAATATCATCTCCTTAGATGAAAAGACGGATAATTCCATAAAATCCACTTTTTTAAAGAGTCCTCTCAAGGTTAGGTCAGCTATGACGGGTGAACTGCATTGCACATGCCAGATTATCACTTTATCAGCTCGGTCTGGTGAGAGGATTCCATTTTGGAGATACTCAAAAAAATGATATGTCCATTTGGGTGTTTCCCCTACCAAGGGGAAATATCAGGGTCCTGAAATAGAATCACCTTTTCACAATTGGTTTACTTATTAGTTTTTATAATCATCTAAAATGATGGATATGATGAACCTACAATGCACCACATGAATGAACATGTCACCTTGGTTAGGATTTGAAAGCGATCCAACTAAACTGGTCAAGGTGTTGGCTTGACCATTTTTTGAGAGAGGGACATGAGTCATTTCGGGATGAGAAGGTAACTTGGACATCGGCTGAAAACTGCATTCCAGAAGGCGAGGAGGATCTTTCTTTCTAATTATTTAGTCACCATTGATCTATTTGATGACTAATCCAGAGTATCCTTTTACTTGAAAGTGGCAAACATCAATCTCGATGGCCATATTCAGATAAGTAATGAGAGCCTAATATTATTCCTCATTGTTGGTGCATGCTTCTTACAAAAGGAATTAGTATGGTATGATGACTTGTCCCTGGGTGATAAAGATGATCCCCAAGCATACTCTAATGATCTTGAGATCATTGATCCTTCTGCCATCTGGGATCTGGGATGATCCTTCTTAATTAATTTTACATCAAATCATAACATGGTCCACTGAGATGATATGATCAAATGGGAATCAATATCTATGAGAAGCTCTTCAGGGGATATATGGGTGTTTATAAAGTATACAAATTTATGTCCCTTGACTGGCTTCTAAATAATGAACTTCATGTCCAACTAATGGAGGATTACTACCCATCATGAAAAAAATATAATCATTATGGGGGTGATTCATGAAATATTTTAGTGGGTCTAGTAAGGTTACCAGATTTATCTTGAGATTATTCATGTAATGTCGCCACTTCTTCACTACAAAATAATATTGCGAGAATCACTTCTCTATTTAGGTGTATCCAGTATCAATGTCAAGAAGCATGTGACTAACATAATATAAACTATTTTTATCTACACTCATCGTTCCTATGGGTGAGAAGGGAACCAAGGGACCGTTATTGGGTTGTTATGTAAAGTACTATAGGCTTACTAGAATCGGATGGAATCTGAACCAGAATAAATAAAAGATACTCTTTGATTTCATCAAAGGTGTTCTTGAACTCCTCATCCTACAAGTAAATTATTATTTTCATTATTAGTCTTAAAAATGGATTACACATGATGTCAAAATACATGATGAATCACCATATATTGGCTAAGTGGCCTTGGAGTCCCCAATGGTCCTGGAGGATTCTTGTGGGTGGCATATGATTGATTGATTTGATCTTCAATGATTCGATCTCAATGCCTCTATATTAGAAGATAAAGCAATGAAACCTTTCAAAGGTAACCCGGATTGCACACTTCATGGCATCCATCATCAAATGTCGTGAGCTGAAGAAGAAAAACACTTTCTAAAGGTCTCTATTATTTTCCTCTCGTGGGTGGGGTTTGACCACAATGTCATCCATAGAGAATTCCATCAGCTTGATGAGAATCAGGTTAAAGATTTGATGCATGGTCTGCTGATACATGGATCCTAGATTCTCCTAGCCAAAGGGAATAACTTGATGGAAAAATCATCATTGGGGATCCATAAAAGTGACAGACTCCGCATCCTCGGTTCCATAGATATATGGTTAAACGATAAATATCCATAGAAGAAGGAGAGGTCTTAGAAAATTGTTGTAACAATGATCAACAACTTTCTTATTGGAAAGGGAAACTAATCCTTCGGAAAGTGAAGGTTAAGGTCCCAAAATTTGATACAAACTCTGATATTATTCTTATTATTCAGAACCAGAATGAGATTTGATAGAAACATAGGGTTTTAATCCTTATTTATGAATTTCAATTTGATAATCTTATCAACCTCTAATTAAACCAAAGCACAATAATATAGGTGCATAATTTTGGGAGGCTTCATGAATCTTTGATGATTGACTGGGAGGCCATGATGGTGAAAAATGACCTGAGGGTCCATCCCATGAATCTACTTATAGCTCTAGGTGAATACTTCATGGTTCTGCTTTCAGAAGGCCACAAAATACCACAGCTCCTCTGGACACATGGATGGACTGATTAGTGTGGGCCTTGGATCTGCCTCAGAACCAAGGTTCACCTAAATCAACTCATTAATGGTGGTAGAAAAAACCTCTTCAAATTCACACTATGGGATAAAGGGACATTTGCGATGGGTCATTGACCCGTCGCAAATAGTCCGTCGAAAGGGATTTTTTGTGATGGGAGTAGAATACTGTTGCTAATAATAATGTTTTAGTGACGAGGTGATGGTACCCATCGTAAAATGTGTGTGACGCCTTGGGCACCAAAACATGAGAAAGGGTATTTACGACGGGTTATGATAGCCCATCGAAAATACCCAGTGACATTTTTAGTATTTGTGATGGGATTTTTATCCCGTCACAAAAACCATGTCAGCATGTTGTCTTTTTCGATTGGGCCCGCCACAATAATACCTTTTAACCACTACCCCTAATTAATTGGGGCTCTAGACATTTGCAATGGGACTCCCATCACAAATAATCTCTTCACAAATAATGTAATCTATATTGTAAAAACCTGTCAAATTCAAGGGAAATTTTTTAATAATTTTCATTGTAATTTTACAGGAACGCAGTTTCTGACGGCACCGGATTCCGAGGCCCGGTGCACCCGGAATAATTATCCGAATTTTATCTCGGGTACGTTCAGTGGACGAACGAGCGGGATTTCCTAACTTTTTAACCGGTGCTCAGATCGAAATCCGAGGGCACCGATGAAACTGCAGCGCTGGTAATTTCTTAGGAACACCTTTTCCGGAGTTTCGTTTGCTTGGGTGAGGTTATTAAAATATTGGGATAAGTAAAGAATAAAATAAAATGGTGCAACCAATTTTATTTTTGTTCAAAGTAGTTTAACCTAAGATAAGTGGTTGGAGTGGGACCCAATGATGTTATAAACTTCCCTTGAGAGGATTTAAGGTGAGGTGGGGCCCACAAGAACCCCACCCCTTCAAATTCCCTAAACCCCTATAACTTTCCCCCTTAAAACCCCCTTGTATTAAATGATGTGACTTCCTTTCACATTAAATCATGTCAATGCTTATTGAGAGTTATGCATTTGAATTTTAAAAATTTAAATGCATGGAAAGTTATAATAAAATAAGCATAACACTTATTTTATTTTGGGGGTTGTTTTGTTGTGTTGGGTTTTTGAGAGAGGGAGTAATCTTTCCTCTGAAGAAGTTCATCTTTCATGTTGAAGAACGCAAAGAACACCACTCTCCGACGAAGAATGCTGACACCAAAGAAAGACGACGTTCCTTTCTACTCCTCTCTGTAGCCGGGGTGAGACGCCGCTCCACCTCAGATGATCTCTATCATGCGTGTACAGAACCTCACCCCGCGATGCTCATCGAACATCATCTCATTATCAAGGTAGGGGTTAATTACTTTTTGTTCGTAAAATATCCTTTGTCATTCTTCGTCTTTATTTTTCAGCCACTTGATATCAACTTATCAGGAGGAGGTTGGACCACACAAACACAGCCGACTCTCCTCCCCCTTTTGTTGTCATGTTGTTGCAGTTCGAAAAAAGGCGGCGCGGTGCCACGACACCGCGCGGAATCATGTGGAAAAGATGTGCGGCGCCATCGCGCTGCCCCGTTGAGGCCGAACGAACCCATGGCCAGAGTCGGGCTGCAGTGAAGGGGCACGACACCGTCACTCCATGCCGGAGAACCTCGAAGACACCACGGCCGGAGCAGGGCCACGGCGGAGGGGCGCGGCGCAGCGCTGGTTAGACCAAGGCCACGGCCTTTGGCCACGGTGGAGTAGGGAGCGGTGGCCAGAACCACCGGCTTCCGGTGCGTCGAAGGGGTGGGACCACAGGGTCCCATGGTATCAGCACGGCCGTCCAGCTGGGTCGGTCGATGGAGGAAGGCTGGGGGTCGAAACCCCTGGCGGGCCAGAGGAGTGGCCCCCTCACGTGGGTGTCGTGGTTACACAAACAGGGGGGCAGCCCCCCCTGTCCGCTCAGCTCGGCACCGGCCGAGTTAGCTGCGCGGGCCGCCTGAGCGCGCCGGGCCGGGATGCACCCTAATGGGCCGGACCTGGACCCGGGTCGGGCCGACCGGGGGGGGGGGTATTGGGTTGGGTCGAACCGGGCCCGAACCCCCTATTTTCGGACAGATCCATTCAACCACTCATAACATGGGATACGGACCTCCGATTGACGCACCGTTAGTTGCGATGTGATCCTTGGATCAAGACGGGCGTTTTGGTATATTACACTCAAGGTTTCGGAGAACTTTTGGTTCAGCCGGGTTGGTTTGAACACGAAACCAACTAGGCACTCGGAATAGAAACGCATATAACTTGAGCTCCGAACGTCCGATTGACGTGCCGTCAAATTTTTTGGATTCCTCTTAGTGAGATGGACCTTTTGGCTTACTCCACTCGAGGTTTGGACGCAGATGGAGTGCATTTGGGTGGGTTTTGACTTAAAATCCAACTGGGCCCCATGAATGAAAAAACCAATAACTCTCAGACTGGGCGTCCGATTGACGCGTCGTCTGTCACGTTGAATTGTATTTGATGATACAAAACATTGGGATAAATAAACTTCGGACTTCGTGTTAGTTGATGTATCAGCCCCTCAGCTCATGGAGCGGACCCTCTCGAAACGAGCTTGATGTGTGCATGAACCCTAGAGCTGGCTGCGACTACGACGATGATGACGACTGTACAGAAATTCTCTGTGGGTTCGACAGCGACAACTACAGCACTCAGTGATCCTGTGTGGATCAGTGCATACTGATCCTGTGTGGGTGAGCGCTCAGTGGTCATGTGTGGGCCAGTGCATACCAATCCTGTGTGGGTCAGATCCTGTGTGGATCATTACGGGGGTTAGTACCATCGATCCTGTGTGGGTAATTGCGGGGGTTAGTAACTATTGATCCGGTGTGGGTCTGAAGGCTTAGATGAATCAGTGGCTACATCTGATCATCTCTATCGTCTTACGAAGAAGTATACCTATGTGAGCTGAGTCTTTACTTCAATCAATATCTTCAATATTATTGACTTTCTTTCCTATATGGATTGAGTTGTGTTATCCAGTGTGGATTGGGTTGTACTCCAATGTGGACGTGATCGAACATTGCATGGATGCTGGAGTCGAACGGGGATTGATGGCTTAGGTATATGTATGGGAATATAACTAAGTAGTGTTGGAGTCGATCGGGTTATGCCCGCACTACACTGTGTTGGTTGCAGACGACGAACAACGCTGATCGTGGTTGAGTCTTGTGAAGCAAGTCGGTACCTAGAGGTGGACTATAGGGAGGGACGTACACAGAGCGGACGGCTGGACCCGTGGAGCTATGGAGACTATCTATACCCACCCTTCAGGTGGGACTTCTAGTGGACGGCTCGACGTTGCAGCTTTACATTTTAGTTGTTTTACTTCTTTTCCAGTTGTACTTTACATTCCGTTTGGGTTTGTATTATAGCCCACTTACTTTTCCGTACTTACTATTGTACCCAGTTTTACTTAGTGTTTACTTCTTCTTGCTTACTCTATGTTCTTGTTTAATTTATAAAGGCAATGCCTTCCCTTTTTATCAAGAATTACGCCTTGGTGCTAGTCCCAAACCCCTGGCCTATGGAAGGTGGGCTTGGGGTAGTCACGGCATGGGCCCTGAGGACGGGTCATGACAAATTTTTATCAGAGGAGTTTGGTTCTACCACAGAACTCAGGACTCTGATCATTTTCTATGTGAAGCAATAGTGTTAAGAGTATTGAGTGTGGTTATCAGTCCAGGGAGTCCAGTGATGGTGCGGCGGCCGACGTATCCGTACACCAGGACCCTGACTTCTGATTTCTGACTTAGTGCACGAAGACACTGATTGCATATGTGTTTCTTGTTTTCTTTGTGATTACTTTATGTCATCTCTCCTGGTATACTGTATTAACCCTGGCGCACCTGTCTCTTTTCAGGATGGCCCCACGACGGCAGCCATCTAGGGTTCCAAGTTTTGTACGTGACGACAGCCCAACGAGCGACGAGGCCTCGGTGCATGGCCCTATTACCATAGAGGCATCGGCGGTACCACTACCCGCCGAGCCACCGATGCTACCAGCCCCAGCCGCTGAGAGTGCACGTTGCCTTGGTGCACTGCATGAGTTTCAGCGTCAGAGACCACCCAGGTTCTGCGGGGAGACGGACCCTCAGGCAGCCGAGTATTGGCTGGAGTCGGTTGTGCGAGTTTTCAAGATAGTGGAGACACCAGATGGCCTCATGGTGATCCTCGCAGTGAGCCTCTTGCACGCGGCAGCAGGAAGATGGTAGAGCATGATGCTCCAAGTGCACGACGAGGCATCACTCCTCTGGATGGACTTTGAGAGCCTCTTCCACATGGATTTCTTCCCAGCCACCCTCTGTGCGGTGCGCATCCAGGAGCTTCTACAGCTGTAGCAGGGCAGCATGACGGTCACCCAGTACTCGGTGAGATTTACCGATCTCTCGTGCTATTCGACGGACATGGTACGAGACCCATTCTTCCAGGCCTGGACTTTCGAGCAAGGATTGAGGCATGAGATCAGGTCATCGCTGATCTCCCTCAGCCTTCCGACATAGGAAGGGGTACTGGAGCGAGCCCTTCTCATCGAGATATTTTTTGCTGAGCCTGCACCAGTAGCGAGACCTACCGCAGGGCGGCACGTAACAGAGTCTTTTGCAGCTGGTATTTGAGGGATGAAACATGGGTCCTGGCGGACCAGACCATCAAGAAGACGACCTCAGGACACTGGCTCAGAGGTGCGGGGTACACAGCGCAGAGCCAGTCTTTCGAGAGGCAGACAGTTCTATGCATGCGGCGGGCAGGGCCACATGGCTCGTGACTGCCCGACCCGCCATATGGAGGAGCAGAAGACGGTTCAGGGACCACACAAGAAGAGGCAGAGGGTCGACCGTGGCAGTCGGCAGGGATCAGGCAGACGAGGAAGAGGAGCTGGCCGAGTAGTAGGTGGTGGGAGACGCTTTGAGGCTCTACCACCACCACCACCAGGAGGTCCACCCCAACCACAGGGAGCTGGCAAGCAGAGGCAGGAACAACTTTAGGCAGCGGAGGCCTACGACCATGATGCGCCCGAGATGATTCGAGGTACCATCTATTTCTATTCCTCCTTTTCTAAAGTTCTTATAGACACAAGAGAGAGTCATTCTTTCATTTCCGCTGCCCTTGTTTGGAGCTCGGAGATTACGACGGTGCCGTTGTCTCGATCCTTACAGCTAGAGACTCATACGGGAGTAGACTTGATGATTACGCACTAGTGCCGACAATGTGATCTTACTCTAAGAGGCGAGAGCTTCGGCTGGGATCTTCTTGTAGTAGCATCGAGTCCTTACGACGTCATATTGGTCATGGATTGGTTATCTACAGTCCAAGCTCAGATCGACTGTATTAGGCACAAGGTGAGATGTGTTCGCACCAATGGGAGGATGTTCACCTTCACCGGAGAGAAGGGAGCTTTTGCAGTGCCGGATGGACTCACGCAGAGGAGAGGACAACCGATCACTCATTAGTTGGCTAGCCTCATCCTAGGAGCAGTTGACGTGCAGAGTCCGAGCATACCTGCAGTGGTGGATCAGTATGCGTACGTATTTCCCGATGACGTTCTGGGACTACCTCTTCACAGAGAGGTATACTTTTATATTGCCCTGTACCCTGGGACAACCCCGATATCCACCTCAGCATATTGGATGGCTCCTTCCGAGCATCGAGAGCTACGGGTACAGCTGGAGGACTTGCAGGACAAGGGATTCATCCGCCCTAGTGTTTCTCCCTGGCCTTCCCCAATTTTGTTCTCCAAGAAGGCAGACGGGAGCTTTCAACTTTGTGTCAACTATCGTCTCCTAAACCAGGTGACCGTGAGGAACAAGTATCCACTACCGAGGATTGAAGACCTATTCTATCAGCTCAAGGGAGAATGGTGGTTCTCAAAGATAGACCTCAGGTCAGGGTATAATCAGCTTAGAGTTCGGGATGAGGACGTGCAGAAGACGGCCTTCATATGTCGGTATGGCCACTATGAGTACTTGGTTATGCCTTTCGGCGTAACCAATGATCCAGCATTGTTCATGGGCCTCATGAACATGATCTTTCAGCCTTACCTCAATCGATTTTTCATGGTCTTCATCGATGACATATTGATATACTCGACGACTGAGGAGGAGCATGCCTACCACTTGCGGGTTGTACTTGATACACTCCAAGATCACCAGCTTTATGGTAAGATCTCGAAGGGTCAGTTCTAGATACGTGAGGTCCACTTCTTGGGACACGTCATCTCTGAGGTAGGAGTTGCTGTAGATCCTGTGAAGATCAAGGCAGTGCTAGATTGGGAGCCACCCAGGAGCATGACAGAGGTGCAGAGTTTCTTGGGACTAGCAGGGTACTACTGGAGATTTGTGCCAGACTTCTCCAGAGTTACGACACCACTTTCAGCTTTGACAAAGAAGGGGAAACCCTTCGTGTGGTCAGATAGATGTCAGCAGAGCTTCCAGGAGATGAGACAGAAATTGACCAGTGCATCTATCTTGAGGCTACCGGAGGAGGGAGTAGGGTACGTAGTCTACTGCGATGCATCAGGGACCGGACTCAGATGCGTCCTAATGCAGGAGCAGACAATGATCACTTATGGATCATGTCAGTTGAGGCAACATGAGAAGAACTACGCTACCCATGACTTGGAGTTAGCAGCAGTGGTCTTCGCTATGAAGATGTGGCAACACTACCTGATGGGAGAGTGCTTTACAGTCTACTCTGACCACCAGAGTCTCAGGTACATCTTCTCGTAGAAAGACCTGAACCTGAGACAACGACGATGGCTCGAGTTCCTAAAGGACTATGACTTTGAGATAGTCTATACTCATGGAAAGGGGAACGTAGTAGCCGATTCTCTCAGAAGGAGGACGGACATTCAGCTACTTTGGGAGGCGACAGAGCAGCTAGCCTCTTTATATATATCCTTCATGGATAGTGATGGAGTAGCCTTTCTTTAGTCACTCACAGTCACTCCTCCACTTCTTTAGTGAGTCAGAGAGGCACAACGTGGGGACGTTGACTGTGAGACTCGGCATGCACAAATATCCTCAAGACAGGCACCTGATGGATTCTCTGTGGGAGGAGAGCACGCCAAACTTTTCATAGGGCGTACCATGGTACCTGTTGCTTTACATGAGGAGGTGTTGAGTGTGTTTCACCCTTCACCTTTAGCGGTACATCCAGGAGTGGCGAAGATGTACCAGGACCTCAGACGACAGCACTGGTGGCCAGGTATGAAGAAGGCTATAGCAGATTTCATTTCTTGATACCTCACCTGCCAGCAGGTGACGCCAGAGCACCAGGTACCAGCAGGCTTGGTACAGCCTTTGGAGGTCCCGGAGTGGATGTGGGATGGGATATCTATGGATTTCAGGACTGGAATTCCACATACTTCCAGAGGTCACGACTCCATTTGGGTGATTGTCGACCCACTCACCAAGTCGGCCCACTTTTTACAAATCCGAGAGCAGGGCTCAGTGGAGAGCTTGGGAAGCCTCTACGATCAGGAGATTGTACGGCTTCATGGTGTTCCATCATCTATCGTCTCTGATCTACATGCTCACTTTACATCCCGACATTGGAAGGGGTTGTAGGAGGCGTTCGAGATGCAGCTAGGTCTGAGCACTGCCTTTCACCTTCAGACAGATGGTCAGACGGAGAGGACCATTCAGACTCTCAAGGACATGCTCCATGCATGTGCCCTCAACTTTGGTCACAGCTGGGAGGATCAACTACCCTTTGTGGAGTTCACGTACAAGAAAAGCTACCACTCCACCATCGGGATGGTACCATACGAGGCGTTGTATGGCCGACCTTGTAGATCACCGCAGTGCTGGACAGACCCTGGGGAGTCAGCACTTGTGGGACCAGAGATGGTCCAGGCCACGACGGAGAAGGTCCAGGTCATCCAGGATTGGATGAGGATAGCTCAGAGGTGCCATAAGTCTTACGCTGACAGGAGGAAGAGACCACTAGAGTTCGAGGATGGTGACCACGCCTTCTTATGGGTCTCACCACGACGTGGATTGCAAAGATTTGGCCAAGGGGACAAGTTGTCTCCGTGCTTCATCGGACCATTCCAGGTCCTCAGCAGGATTGGTGAGGAGGCTTATCGCCTGGCTCTACCACCTCAGTCGCACCGAGTGCATGACGTCTTTCACGTATCTCAGCTGAGGAGATACGTGCACGACCCGATACATATCATTGACCATGGGGAGCTGGACATTGATGATGGGGCGACATTTGCGGAGGTCCCAGTGGAGATCGAGGATCGACAGGAGCGGGTCCTACATGGATGGTCGATTCCTCTAGTGCGCCTCAGATGGCAGCACGAGAACCTCCAGGAGAGCATTTGGGAGCGGGAGGCTCAGATTCATGCTCAGTACCCACAATTGATTCCCTTGTTTATGATGTATCTTTACAGGGACGTAAAACCCTGAGGTGGGAGTAATGTAAAAACCCATAAAATTCATGGAAATTTTTTTCTTAATTTTCTTTGGGATTTTACAAGAATGTAATTTTTGACGGAACCTGATTCCGAGGCCCAGGGCACCCGGAATAATTTTTAGAAGTTTAGCTCAGGTACGCTCAGTGAACGAACGAGTGGGATTTCCTAACTTTTCAAACGTTTCTCGGAATCGAAATCTGAGTGCACCGATGAAACCACAACACCGTTAATTGCTTAGGAACACCTTTTTCGGGGTTGCATTTTCTCGGGTGAGGTTATTAAAATATTGGGTTAAGTAAAGAATAAAATAAAGTGGTGCAACCAATTTTATTTTTGTTCAAAGTAGTTTAACATAAGATAAGTGGTTAGAGTGGGACCCACTAATGTTCTAAACATCCCTAGAGAGGACTTAAGGTGCGGTGGGTCCCACACGAACCCCAACCCTTCAAATTCCCTAACCCCCCATAACTCTTCCCCTTAAAACCCCCTTGTATTAAGTGATGTGACTTCCGTTCACATTAAATCATGCCAATGCTTATTGAGAGTTATGCATTTGAATTTTAAAAATTTAAATGCAAGGCATGCTATAATAAAATAAGAATAACACTTATTTTATTTTGGGGGATGTTTTGTTGTGTTGGGTTTTTGAGAGGGGGATCAATCTTTCCTCTGAAGAAGTCCATCTTCCATGTTGAAGAACGTGAAGAACGCCACTATCTGACAAAGAATACCGACACCAAAGAAAGACGATGTGCCTTTCTACTCCTCTCCATAGCCGGTGTGAGACGCTGCTCCACCTCGGATGATCTCCGTCAAGCATGTACGGAACCTCACCCCGCGACACCGCGTTTCACAATGCTCTTCGAACATCATCTCGTTATCAAGGTTGGGGTTAATTACTTTTTGTTCGTGAAATATCCTTTGTCGTTCTTCGTCTTTATTTTTGAGCCGCTTGATATCTACTTATCGGAAGGAGGTTGGACCGGAAAAACACAACCGAATCTCCTCCCCCTTTTGTTATCGTGTTTTTGTGGTCCGCAAGATAGCGGCGCGGTGCGACGGCACCGCACGGAATCATGTGGAAAAGATGTGCGGCGCCGTCGCGCCGTGCCGTTGAGGCCGAACGAACCCACGGCCGGAGTCGAGCTGCAGCGAAGGGGCATGGCGCCATCGCGCTATGCCGGAGAACCTTGAACACACCATGACCAGAGTAGGGCCGCAGCGGAGGGGTGTGGCACCGTCGCACCACGCCGGTCGGACTAAGGTCGCGGCCTTTGGCCGCGGCGGAGCAGGGAGCGGCGGCCAGAACCACCGGCCGCCGGCGTGTCGAAGGGGCGGGACCACAGGGTCCCACGGCAGCAGCGCGACCGGCCGGCCCGGCCGGCCGATCGAGGAAGGCCAGGGGTTGAAACCCATGACTGGCCAAAGGAGCGGCCCCCTCACGTGGGGGCCGCAGTTACACAAACTGGGGGGCAGCGTGCCCCCACTCTCCGTCAGCTCAGCACCGGCCAAGCTTGCCACGCGGGCTGCCTGATTGCGCCAGGCCAGGCCGTGCCGCGCCGGCTGTGCCGGGCCACACCCTAATGGGCCGGACCCAGGGGGGTATCAGGCGGGTCGGACGGGGCCCGAACCCCCTATTTTCAGACAGATCTGTTCAAACGCCCATAACATGGGCTACGGACCTCCGATTGACCCATCATCAGCTGCGATGCGATTTTTGGATCGAGACGGTCATTTTGGTATATTACACTCAAGGTTTAGGAGAACTTTGGGTTCGTCTGGGTTGGTTCGAACACGATGCCAACCGGGCCCTCGGAGTGAAAACGCTTATAACTTGAGCTCTCGGCGTCCGATTGACGTGTCGTCGACTTTGTTGGATTACTCTTAGTGAGATAGACCTTTTGGATTACTTCGCTCGAGGTTTGGATGCAGATGGAGTGTGGTCGGGTTGGGTTTGACTTAAAAACCAACCGGGCCACTCGAATGAAAAATCCAATAACTCTCAGACTGGGCGTCCGATTAATGCGTCGTCTATCACGTTGAGTTCCTTTTGACGATACAGAACTTTGGGATACATAAACTCCGGACTTCGTGTCAGTTGATGTATCAACCCCTCGGCTCGTGGAGCAGACCCTCCTGAAACGAGCTCGCTGTGTGCAGGAACCCTAGAGCTGGCTGCGACTACGACGACGATGACGACTGTACAGAAATCCTCCGTGGGTTCGAAAGCGACGACTACAGCACTCAGCGATCCTGTGTGGATCAGTTCATACTGATCCTATGTGGGTCAGCGCTCAGCGGTTTTGTGTGGGCCAGCGCATACCGATCCTGTGTGGGTCTGATCCTGTGTGGGTCATTGCAGGGGTTAGTACCTATCGATCCTGTGTGGGTCATTTCAGTGGTTAGTACCTATCAATCCTGTGTGGGTCAGATCCTATGTGGGTCATTGCCGAGGTTAGTACCTATCGATCCTGTGTGGGTCATTGCCGAGGTTAGTACCTATCGATCCTGCGTGGGTCATTGCGGGGGTTAGTACATATCGATCCTATGTGGGTCTGACAGCTTAGATGAATCAGTGGCTACATTTGATCAACTCTTTCGTCTTACGAAGAGGTATACCTGTGTGAGCTGATTCTTGACTTCAATCAATATCTTTGATATGATTGACTTGTTTTCCTATGTGGATTGAGTTATGTTATCCAGTGTGGATTGGGTTGTACTCTTATGTGGATGTGATCAAACATGGCATGGATGCTGGAGCCGAACGGGAATTGATGACTTAGGTATATGTATGGGCATATACCTAAGTATTGTTGGATGTTACTTCATGATTGTATCTTTACTTTGTGGATTTTGGGAGACCTTCAGGGGTCTCGGGGTCCCTACTGAGTAGCGTATACTCACCCCTGCATGGGTTATGCCTGCACTACGTTGTGTTGGTTGCAGATGACGAAAAGTGTTGATCGTGGTTGAGGATTGTGGAGAAAGTCGGTACTTGGAGGTGGACCACAGGGTCGGATGTACACGAAGCGGACGGCTGGACCCGTGGAGCTCTAGAGACTATATGTACCCACCCTTCAGGTGGGACTTCCAGTGGACGGCTCGACGTTGCAGCTTTACTTTTTAGTTGCTATACTTCTTTTCCAGATGTACTTTACTTTCAGTTTAGGTTTGTATTCTGTCCCACTTACTTTTCCGCACTTACTATTGTACCCAGTTTTACTTAGTGTTTGCTTCTGCTTTCTTACTCGGTGTATTTGTTTACTTTATAAAGGCAATGCCTTCCCTTTTTATCGGAAATTACGCCTTTGTGCTAGTCGCCAGCCCCTGGCCTATGGAAGGCGGTCTTGGGGTAGTCACGACACGGGCCTCGAGGACGGGTCATGACATATATATACCCCCACCTGTTTTTCTTCTTATTTCACTCATTTCTATACTCTTCTCCCTCTCTACTTGAATTTTTTCACTCAAAATTTTTCATACATTAAAATTTTAATTCGAGGCGTTAATTGCAGCTTATATCATTCAAAAGCTTCAGTTGTAAGTTATTTATCTATTTCTCTTATTTTTAAGCTAATTTATTTTGTTTAGGTTATAAATTTTGTTAATTAGTTTCATTCAAAATAATTTTGAATTAGATGGTTTTATTTATCATATTTATGTTTATTTTTATAAATAATTACATGTGATTAGTATGAATTAGTATTAATTAATAGTTATTATATCAATTATTATTAATTAGTAGTAATTAGTATGAAATTGTAATAATTAGTGTTAAATTGTAACAATTCATATTAAATTTTAACAATTCATATTAAATTGTAATAATTAGTATTAAATGCTAATCTTTAGTATTAAATTATAATAATTTTAATAATTTTCAACAATTAGTAATAATTTAGAAAAAAAATTAATAATTATAAATAAACTACAATAATTAGAAATAAATTGTAACAATTAGTGATAAATTCGAATAAATTAAAATAAATTGTAATAATTAATAATAAATTGAAACAACTAGTTATAATTAGTAATAAATTCAAATAATTAGTAATAAATTATAATAATTAGTAATAAATTCTAATAATTAGTAATAAATTCTAATAATTAGTAATAAATTTTAATAATTAGTAATAAATTCTAATAATTACTAATAAATACTAAAATTTAGTGATAAATTAAAATAATTAGTAATAAATTACAATAATTTATAATAAATAGTAATAATTACTAACAAATCGTAATAACTAGTAATAAATGGTAATAATGAGCAATAAATAGTAATATTACAAATAAATTGTAATAATTAGAAGTAAATTTCCAAAATTAGTAATAAGTTTTTATCAAATTCTAATAATTAGAAACAGATTCTAATAATTAGTAATAAATTCTAAAAAGTAGTCATATATTCTAATTAATAAAAAGTTATAATAATTAGTTATAAATTGTAATAATTATTAATAAATTCTAATAATTAGTAATAAGTTTTAATAATTAATACTAAATTGTAATAATCAGTAACAAATTGTAATAATTAGTAATAAATTGTAATAATTACTATTAAATTTTAAAAATTACTAATAATTAGTAATAAATTCTAATAATTTGTAGTAATTAGTTATATGTTGTAATAATTAGTAATAAATTGTAATAAATAGTAATAAACTGTAATAATAGGTAATAAAATGTAATAATTCACATTAAATACTAATAATTACTAAAAAAATTCAAGTAAATAGTAATAAACTACAATAAATACAAAAAATTAGTTATATATTATAATAATTAGTAATAAATTCTAATAATTTGTAATAAACTAGTAATAATTTGTAAAAATTCTAATAATTATTAATAAATTAGAATAAGTTGTAATAATTTTTATAATAAATTATAATAATTATAAATTAATAATAATAATTGGTAATAATTAGTTTTAAATTATAATAATTAGTACTAAATTGCAATAATTAGTAATTAATTCTAATAATTAGTAATAAAAGGGAAGAATTAGTAATAAATTGCAACAATTAGTATTAAATTGTAACAAATTATAATAATTTGTAAAAAAAATAATAAATAGAAATAAATTATATTAATTAGTTATAAATTACTAATAATTACTAACAATTTACTAATAATTAGAAATAATTAGAAAAAACCGGCTACAATTTCAAATAAGTATCAAAAATTACTAATAATTACTAATAAGTGGTAATAATTAATAATAATTATAAATAATTAGAAATAATTAGCAAGAAATGGGAATAAATTGTAACAAATTGTAATAAATTGGCACAATTTCTAAATGATTGACAACTCCCTTTTTCTTAACGCATTATCTCCATGCAATTTTATCTCACTGAAATCACTATGAAAAATCAATCCTCATGTATGGATATCCATTATCAAATGGATGAGAGTAGAGAGAAATGAGTTGAGGCCTTCCTGCTCTGTATTCCCATGCATATGAAAAAGGATATGTATACGTTGGTGTAAATTTTTCATACTAATTTCAATCGAAGAAATTTTTAAGGAGTTGAGCCATTGGGAAAAAGAGGAGCTTTTTCCTAATGCCTCATCTCCTTGGAACATTCTTATAGTGAAATCGCTATGAAAAATAACCAATGATGTACGAAAATCTAGAATTGTATACACGAGAATGGAGATCAGTTTGGCGAGGCATCCATGCACTCTATCCCCATGCATACAAAAAATTGATATCCGCACATCAGGGAATATTTTTTAGATTTATTTCAGTCAGAGAAAGTGAAGATGATTTTTTTGGGAAAAAGAGTTGTCGCAAATCCCCTGGAAATTGTGTTGCCGATAATTAGAAACTATTTGTACAAATTAGTGGTAATTAATAATAATTTGTGTTAGTTAGTATAAATTATTTTAATTTAGTGTATATTAGTTTAAATGTTTAAAGAAACTATAAATTAGTTTAAAAAGTTTTAAATTATTATAAATTGGTAGAAATGGTAATTTATTTTTTTATTTTTTTGGATATAGTTTTTATTATATCAAATTATACAAAAAACTATTTATTATATATTTTTAGAGAAATATGGAATAAGGAATTCAACAAAAATCATTATTAAATGAACACTCTTGTTTAAATTAGTGCATGAATCCAAATCATTTTATTTTAAATCCTGTATATATTGTGGGTATTGAATAATTCTTATCATTATCATCATAAAAAAAGAATTTGTTTCAGATGGGACAGATAATTTCCCTTGAAAAAAGTGTGATTTGAAGACATTTGACACATTTCAAAGCATTGGGAATCATTTTTTTTTGGTTTTCAACTAGATTATGTTTTTTGTATCAACTTGGTGAATACAGTTCAAGAGAAGATACTAATAATTTGGTTCATGGTCCATCACAATTTCAAAATATAGTACATGTTGTGGAAGCTGCATAATTTAAAAAATATGAAATTGAATATTGTATTAATATAACTCTTGAGTTGGAACCATTTCATTTTCAGGATTTGTTAAGGTCTGATGAAGATGCCATATATCCTAGTTGCACGTTAAGAAACTTTTAAGTAGTTACTAAATTTATGCCAATTAAATTAGACGATGTAATGTAAAATAGCTATTTTGATCAAATATTATCTTTAGTAAAAACACATCTACCATAAGAAAATGTATTTCCTATAAACTTATATGAGAGCAAGAGGTTAGTTGGTAATCTCAGTCTTAGTAACCAGAAGATTACTTCATGTTCAAATGATTGCATCTTATATTATGGTCAAAATGAGTCATTGTATAGTTTTCCCACATGTGAAAAATTGTGGTATAAAGAGGCCCAACAAAGGAAGTCTAGATTGATTCATGTAAAACTATTGAGTTATTTGTTTCTTACACCCAGATTGCATCATCTATTTATGTCTCAAAACACAGCAAAATTGATGTGATGGCACAAAACCAACATTACAATAAAAACAACGTTCAATCATCCCTCTAATGGTGATTCTTGGAAACATTTTGAATAGGTGCATCCATAATCTCATTTACAAGCCCAAAATGTGTGATTAGGTCCTTCTACTGATGAGTTTTGTCCATATAATTCTTATGATAGTCAGTATTCTTGTTTGCATATCATTATAACTCCGTATAATTTAACACCTTGGATGTTGATGAAGGAAAAATATATATTTATGAAATTATTAACTCAAGAAAATTTGATAAATAATATTGATTTTTATTTGATACCGTTGATTTATAAGTAAAATTCATTGTGTAGTAATGGTGTCAGTACATTTGATGTTGTTGCGAAGCAAAATTTCTTGTTGAAAGTTGCACTGGTGTGGACAACTAGTAACTTATTAACATATGGAATTTTATTTTTCCAGAGTTAACATGGTACAAAAGCATGTTCTTATTGTATGAGGGACAACAAAGATTTTATGAACTTCAATGTAAAAAATGCATTGTTTTCTCAACAGTCATGGTAGATTTTTTCCAAATGATCATCCTTTTTGGAAGAAAAAATATCATTTTAGAAAAGTCACAATTGAAAGAGATGGACCTCCGACAATGATCTTATGTAAAGAGTTAAAATAAATTTTCTTTCCATTACATCTAATTAGATTTGTCAAAAAACAAATTAATAGAAAATTGATGGCTTTGCGAAAGAACCCAATTGGATAAAATAGATCATTTTTTCGGATCTTCCATATTGGCCTAATTTGGTGGTCCCTGAAATGTTGGAGGTTATTAATATTTAGAAGAACCATTTTGAAAATTTATTTCATAGATATTACGATACACCAAGTAAAACCAAAGATAATGTAATGGAATTATTAGATCTTTCCCAAATTTTCAGGGGACCAGATCATGACCTGTTTGAAAATGTCATATCACAGAAGTTAATGAAACTAGAAAATATTATATATTGTTCAAAGAGAATCTATTATTTTTTTATTGGATTGAATATTTGAGACTTCAATATGGGTATGCATCCAATTTTGGCATATATGTCTTAAATAGTAATATTACAAGAATAACAAGTCATGATGGTCAAGTTATAATGGAAAGACTTCTGCCGATTTGGTTAAAACGTTTGTTGAATTATATAATTTTGGATTAAAAAATAAACATATGAGATTTTTATGAGATTTTTTTAGATACAAGTGACTAATATGAGTTAATAAGACTTTAAGATGATGTTTCATTAATTTTATGTAAACTAGATAAAATCCTCCTACTGGATTTGTTTTAATCAATGGTACAGTTTATGTTATATTTTCCACTTGATACAAAATATGGAGGTCTGGTACAGTTCCAATAGATATTATCATTTGAGAGAATCATGGAGAAATTGAAGAAAAAAGTACATAACAAATCATTGGTTGAAGGCTCAATTTTAGAAGCTTATTTTCAAGAAGAAATTTCTTTTTTCCTCTATCATTACATTCAATATAAATAACCCTCAAAACACAAACATATGTGCTGTAACAATGGAATTTTTGATGATTAAATGAGAAATCAATAATCAGTTTTCAATCATCTAGTAGTTGGATCTGGTGGAGTTTAAGAACAATGGTTTTCAGATGATGAAAATAACATAGCTCATATATATGTTCTTCTCAACTCTAAAGAATTTTAACTATTTTTACAGTGAGGGATCCTATCAGATATTCTATAATATTTTCTATAGTAAATTAATCTTATTTTATTTATAGGTTATATGATAATCATATTAAGAAAATCATCTATAGATTACTATAGTTTCTCTTAATGAACATTGGGAAAAAAACTTTTTCTACTGGTTTAGAAAACTAGAAATATAAATTATTTTTGGTTTAACATATGAAATCAATTAATAATATTTTGTATTCATATTTTTAAAAAAAATTATGTATCTCAAAATGTGGATAAATTGATATTTGATTTTTTGTATTGAGTAACTCACCATAAAAAATGATTAAATATAATAATACATATGTGGTGAATGTTTTTTTATTTCCTAAATGTGAATATGTAGAAAAAAAATACAATGAATAGTGAAATTTTCTTAAGATGATCACATCTTTGAGAAACCGAAGTTGATGTTTACGGAATGCTGGAAAAAAAAATTAATGGTTTTTTCTAGGACATAATTACATAATGATGTTTAAATGTTAGCAATTTAATACTAAGATGGGATTGTGTGTTCATCCGACACATGGAATCGTTGATATTATATATAAAATTCTTCTTATAGTAAATTATTTTTTATTAGCTAATCTAGAACCTCATAACTATTTTTCAAAATATCTTTCTAATTCAAGAGAGTTGCATGATTGGTGGAGCATAATAAAAATTAAATCTTGGGAAAATTAATTTACTCAAAGTGAATGCGATTCTGCTGAATTTGAAGGAATTGAAGTTTTTCAAGAGACTACTCCAAATCCATATTTTTCATGAAGAGACATGAATATCGATGATGAAATCCACAATTAGGGGTTAATGATGACATTGAATTTAATGATGTTACAAATGAATTTTAAATGACAAGGGGTGATGAAATTGAAACTCATATAGAAATTAATGATGCTGAGGAAGACTATGTAGACATTAAAGTCTTCAAATATGATGATGAGGATGAATATGAACATTGACACAGTTAAATGATATTTATAATTATAATATATTTATATATATATATGTAATAGTTTATTGAAACTATTATCTAACAATATTCATTTGATATTTCATATAGAAGAGGATCTCTATCATCTATTGCAAGAAGATGGTCTACCAAAGGATGAGGAAGATATCATTGCTTGAACAACATTTCACCGGGATGTATCATGTCATGGATTCGATCCCATGGTAGTGAGGGTGGAAACATGAGGATCATGTGATAGGTTTTGGATCAACAAATGGGTCACCACGGCATCAGTGGTATCCCCCATAAGGGGAGCCACTAGTTGCGGTGTAGACACCCAACAGCAGGCGGCCACCAGATTGACGGCCAATGGTAAAGGGGCCCACAGGGGTATAGTTGGGGGATGTGATGAGAATCCATAGAAATAAATAGATACGATGGAGAGCATCGACGAAGTGATAGGGATCCACATCAGGCTAACTAGCACGCGGTCTGGTGGACCGCATGTGGGAGAAGCGACCAGCCGAGCCGACCGCGTTGATGTGGTGGGGACACGACAACTGACGTGTCTTGGTGCATGAAACTGGTCCATGTTAGAGTAGGATTTTCTAGAAAAATAGGATGATCCCAATTGTCCGGGTCTACCTAGAGGGTCAGGTCGGTGGACCTCTATCTGGGTAGTGTAGGATTTGTCCAACTAGGTTAGACCAGACTTAGAACCCCCCCCCCCCCATTTTCAATAAAAGTCCCATAACTTTGAAACCATAAGTCTATTTGACATGACATTTGAATAATTTGGATCCTCAGGATGACACGATACATTTGAGATGTGTTAGTGGGTTTATAGTTGGACAAGAAGGGGATGGTAGTGGTCTATTTTTCTCTTCTTATGGGGGATCGATGTAGGATCTCGATCCCATCATAGAGGGTGGCAGTAGATATTGAGATTGTACCATTGGTATTCTCTAAGAAGTATCGATGTAGTATCCCATTCCTCTCATAGATAATGGTCCATTTTTATATGTGATTTGTCTCATCCCACATTCAATAGTGACTCAGCGGTCCGGATCATGTATCACACTAAGAGGCATGATTCATCATCACTTCTCTTTATGGTGTCTTAGATAGGGTTTTTGGAAAACTTATGACAACTATTTTCACAAGAACTTATACTACATCTAGGATGATGTTTCTAATAGGTCTAGGATGTCTCCCAGGGAGCCCTTGGTGCATGACCCCTATCTTTGTATCAAGATCAGATTCTTTCCTTCACGACTTGAACTGACCAGTGTGCTTTAGGTAGTTCTTAGGGTGTTTACCTTGGGAGGGGAGAATATTAGTGGGACCTCTTTGCAAGGGTCTCTGATCACTTCATAGATCTAGGAGTGAGTTATATCTGAACGAGAGTTCCTTTAGTAGAATCCTAGGACTATGGATTGTCTATGATTTTGAGACTCCTTATCTTAGCAAGAACTAATGTCTCCGGGAAAATTTGTAATGTATCAAGACCAGATGTTCTCTTAGATACTTTTGGTTGACTTGATATACATTCTTACTATCAGATAGATCAAGGAGTTAGATCTCCTAGAATTGAGTATGAAATTTGTAGAACCATATGGCTGGTAGTGGATGAGACCTTGAGTCTTGGAATCTATTTTGAGTATACCTATATGTGATTGTTATATGTGTTGTCAGCATATACCTATATTGATAATAATGTACCTTCTTAGTGGTGTTACCTTTTCATTCTTTTACTTTGTGTTTTGGGGTGCCTTATTGAGTAATGTTTTAATCACCCCTTCACAGGATTTTCCCACATGTGTCGTGTCTTATGAAGATAGTCAACACATTGATGTTGTTTTTGGAAGACTAGGACTAGGGTGGGCCTAGTTTGCTCAGACAGATTAAGGTATGTTCCAGTGTCTTATAGACAAGAGTCTAGTGTCGTACCTTTTAGTTGGACCTAGTGGGGTTTTCTTTGGATGAGATTTAGTACATATGTTACAAAAACCTTCTTTTTTTAGTGCTTTTATTATAGACCGATTGCACATTACTGTTCTATTTTCTATCAGACTCTATTTTTGGGTTGTATTGGAAAGCATTTGTTTTATTTAATTAGTGTTTTTACATTACATCATATTTTCATTGGAGTTGTGTGAATGTCTACTAGTTCTTAGAAAAATGACTCCCATTTATCGGATATGCCTACTTAGCGCTAGTCTCCAGCCCCTGGCCTATCAGAAGCTAGTTTGGGGTAGTAACGGAATGGGACCTGGGAAAATTGTCATGATATAGTGGTATTAGAGGAGGTCATCTCTATAGTACGAACCAATAATCGATGATTTTGGTTTGGGGAAACTGTGATAACTATTTTGAGTTTGTCTTTTGGGCCACAAAATCTAGTGTTGGGGCAGGGACCGTCAAATCCATACACCAGGACCCTAGATTCTAATTTTCGATACAGTACATAAAAACACTAGTTATAGGAAAAAAATGATTGTAAATTCATCTTAGAGAAATTAATTGTGTTTTTCATGTCTTTATTATGTCATGTCACTAGATATACTATTTTTTTATGGTACATTTTATATTGTTTCAATATGATTCAATGTAGTCATCCATCCAAAATTCAACCATGTTATCATGAGGATGATCTATATTGTGACGAGATATGATTATAGGTATTTGTACAAGATAAAGAACCTCTGTGTACTGTAAAAGATGTTACACCACCTATAGAGTAACACATGGCACTGATAATACCATTAGATAAGAAGTTCATGCTAAGAGAACTTCACAATTTTATGTGATAGAAACACCTCATGTTTTGAGGAAATCCAGACTTTCTGGTGGATGAGGACTGGCTTGAGGTGGTGACTATGTTTTTTGTCCAGTCAGGGAACTATTAAATGATATGGTGGTCTTTGTGGTGAGTCTTACACATGGCTTAGGAGGGCTATTAAAAGGTTTAGTTTACCCAATCATAGGATGAGGTGACTCTTCTATGGATATACTTTGAGAACCTTTGTCATAGAACGGTCTCTTATCCAAAATGATAAGGGATATGAAAGACCAAGATATTCAACATGCAGGGAAGGGAGAAGTGTCAGTATCTAGGTATTCATTGAGGCAAACCAACCATCATAGGTACTCAATGGATATGATACCTGACCACTGATTCAGGGCTCAGACCATTGGGCAAGGTGTTCTTAGGGAAATCTGAGCCAACATTATTCCTCTGTGAATTCATACTTATGATTGGGTTCTAGAGAGATCCATTTTGGTTCCAATTCCTTTGGATGTGCATATAACTAATGGATTTTTGTAGTGGGAATGTAGGAATCAAGACCTCGGGAGTAGGAATCTGACAACAGTCTCAAATACGTAGATGTGTGAGATGTTTCGAGAGATAGTCCCAAGATAGGGGATTTATGGATTAGGTCTAATAGAATGAGTCCTGTCGGCCTATAGATAGGTAATGCTTTGAATGAGATATTAGGGGACATCTCGCTAAATATTGTCCCGCCCATCATGCAACTAACAAGAAAATGGTGGATGATCCACTGAGGTAGAGATAGTGATAAAAATAGATAGATCTATAGGGTGGATGAAATGGAAGTAGAGAAAGGAGAGCAAGAGGAGGTGGTATACATTTCAACATGTTACCATAACCACCCCATGTGGTCCACACCAGGATCATGGATCTGAAGGATTGGGGGAGGATAAGCTGGATGAGGTCAAGGAATATGATCCAAGGGCTCCACAAATTATTTTGAGGTATAGTCTGTGTCTAATCTAAGCTATCATATTAATATAAATAGGTGAAAATCATTCTTTCCTTGTCATGAATCCTTTTCAGGACCTAGAGTTTCTAGTTAAAATGTTGACTTGCCCATTATGTCTGGAGATACCATTGAGAGGAGACTCGATAATCACACATATTCCAACAGTGTGATCTGACCCTTTACGTGTGAGTTTCGGTTAGAAACTCTTATTGGTAGAATTGATACACTACGATGTCACTATTAGTATAGATTAGTAAATGATGGTCCGTGATTAGATTGAATATTTTTGGAAAAAGTATGTGGTGCGTCTGCAATGATGGAATGGGGTGTTCCTTGGTTGGTGAAAAATGAAATCCAGGAAGCACGAGATAGACTCATGCCTAGAGGGGTTCATCCCATCACTCTTGAGTAAGTTAACCTTAACCTTGGGGAAGTAGATGTTATGAGTTATTAGTTCCCATCAGTAGTGTCATAGTATTATAATGTCTTCTCTGAAGATGTTTGAGGTTTACCTCCCCAAAGAGAGATAAACATATACATTGTTCTACACCCTAATATGGCAACGATATCACTATAATTATATCAGATGTCTTTCTTAGAGCTTCATGAGCTAAGGGTGTAGGTGGAGGACTGGTTGAAGAAAGGCCTAGTATGATCTAGTGTTCTAGGTTAGGTGTGTATTTCTGAAAATATAACCAAGTAACTATGGAGAACGAGTATACATTTCCAAAGGGTTGGTGAACACTTCGATCTGATGAAAGGGTAATCCTTTTTCCTGGATTGAAAAGTGATTGCAATCTTTTTATCAGTTAATATAGAGTTTTATTAGTGTCTCAATCATGAGTTTTCATAAAAGGGAGTCAAGTATGTAGTGTACTATAGTGAATTAGGGACCATACATGGTTGTGTCTTGATGTATTAGCAAGAAATGATTGCCTATGGTTCACATCAGTTGAGACCACATCATCATAACTATGAAACCCATGATATTGATTTGGTAATGGATGTCTTCTCATTAAAGATGTGGAGACACTACTTGATGGGAAGACAATTATTCATTTACTGAAACCACAAGAGTATCAATTACATATTTTCTTTGAAGGATCTAAACCTGAGAGGATGGAATTGGACAAAGGTTATCTAGGACTATGACTTATAGATAGTCTATACTCCTAGGAATGTGAATGTGGTGGAAGATTCTTTTTTCCAAAGATACATTTCTTAGTTTCTGAAAGAGGAAATTGAATAGTTGGAATTGTTACAATTATCATTCATTTATCTAGATGATTCATATTACATCCATTCAGTGGTTTTTAACCCTCTACTCTTAAAGTGTGTTTGGGAGACACGACTCAGTGATAATGACAGTGATAGTTTATGTTCTTAGTTTTTTATAAGCAATTACCTCGATGAATATTTGAATGGTAGGGAGTACACTATTTCATTCAGAGGATTCACAGTAGTATCCTTGGATTCTTGGAGTGGTGAGATGCATCGGGATATGCTTGTGGGTGTCATAGAGGACACAAGAGAAGAAATAACATGTTGAATCTTGTCTTAATTATTGATATAAAAGTTGAGCGCTTGTTTGAATTACATTTGTGGTTTGTCAACAAACTGTATAGATCCCTTGTTCTTGGTAGGGCTTTCCCTTTTCTTCCTTGGGGTGTCAAGAAAACAGTATTAAAAGATATAGACGGACTTCGTGAGGGGTTTATTGTTTACCTCCAGGGGACATGATACCGTCAGGGTGATCATTGATCAACCCACTATGTTGGCCACTTCTTAGATTTTTGGGAGTAGTGTTTTGTAGAGAGCTTGGAATGCCTCAACATGCAGGAGATAACTCAACTCCATGGAATACCATAGATGATAGTTTTTTAGAAGGATGATCTCACTACATCCTAGTCATGGATATCATATATTAGTAGGAGAGGACCCTTTGTGGAACGTAGATTCCTTTAGTGCATGCCCAGTGGTAGCTTAAATCTCTAGAACACGTGGGAGCGGGGGGCTCAGGTTCATGCTCGTACCCTCATCTATTTGGGTATCCCTTTGTTTGGATTTCTGGGATGTAAATCCTTAGGGTTGGGAGAATGTAATGACTTGGATTATCCCAATTGTATTTTATGAAAATTCTTGGAAAATTACGGGACCAAGCACTTAGATGAAGTGCAATTCTGATGCCCAGTGTGCTCAATATGATCCATCTAAAAATGTTACCATTTATATAGCATGTGTGAGTGGTTTTCAAGAAAAAGTAGAATATAATCTAATTAAGTTCCCAGATTAGAAATCTGAGGGCACCGTTGAGTTCAAAATGGGGTGCTTTCATTAGGCAGTTCCTAACATCGACCAGCACGGGTCCACTGCAAAAGTAAATTTTTTGAATTTTTAAGAATAAAATAATTTGAAAGAGTTATTTTATTTTTAATATTTCAATGTAAAACATCAGCGATGTGATGTAGAGACTCAATGAAAATGAAATTCAGTGACACGAGAACACTAAAATGTGTTTAATGCTGAAATAAATTTACCTCTTAAGCATTTTTATTGTTGAAAAACATTTTCCTTCTTTATACATTGGTTGGTACACATGATTGGCTGAATGATAAAAAGAGAATTTTTCTGGGAGTAATGGAGAATATCCTTGGTGAAATATTCTCCATGGAGAACAACATATGGAATTGAGATGATAGATCGAGGTCCCTCATGGATAGATCGCCATCAATATAAAATCCTCTTCTTCGACTAATCCAAACACAAGGTAGGGTGTAATTTTTAATTTATTTTCTTTCCCCTTTCATTATTCATATGACAAAAAAATATTAATCAACATCAACATTGATCGAGATATGTCTCTATTTGTTGGTTATTGATTTTCTCCATCCATTCTTCATTCATTGCATGCATTATTTGTTTGTCCTGTGAATCAAAAATTCAAGATCCATCATTCATTTATCTCTCTATTGTTGGAATAAAAATATGATATCGGGGATCTACGATGGACATGGAATGACAGTGGTGTGACGAAGATGGTCACGAATGGATCGAGGGGGTGAGAAAGATATTTTTTCTCAAACAAATTTGTACTAGGATGGATCATGGCATGAATTCGATCCCACAACAGTGAAGGTGGTGACTTTAGGATCACAGAAAATGTTTTATATCAATAAAAAATCCACCGTATTGGTGGTAATAGCCCACAAAAGGGAAACCGCCATTAGTGGCATGTGTCAGCATGACCACCCGGCAGCAGGCAGTCGCCAGCTCAACGGCCAGTTGAAGAGGGGCCCACATAGGTTCCACTATGGGTGGTGATATGAATCCATGGCCAGGTTTGGTCATGGAGGAGTGGACAGGTGATGTGGTAGGGTGCCATGTCGGACTGGCTATCACATGGTCATGTGGACCACATGTGGGAAAAGCTGCCAACCAAGAAAGATGCGTTGATTTGGTAGGGACACAGTAGCCACCTCTTCTGGGTGGAAAGAACCATCCCACATTTGAGTGGGCCAAGCTGGTATAATGGGTCGAGCCTAGCTTGGCGGGTCGGGTCGGCAGAGCCTAGGCCGGGTCTGGTCTTGTCTACAAGCCCTTTTTCACTGAAAGTTCCATAACATTCAAATTCTAAGACCATTTGACAAGATTTTTGTGGTGTTGGGACCCTCTTGATGAGGAAGTCCTTTTGAAGTGTCATGGTAGGGTTTTTATTGGACCACAATAAGCTATAAGTGGTCTATTTTTCATTTTTATGAGGGATCGATGAAGGATCTCGATCCCCTCATAGAGGCTGAAAATAGATATTGGGATCATCCCTTTCATCTTCTCTATGATGGTTCGTTGTAGTATCACATTCCTATCATAGAGAATGGACCATTTTCCAAATTGATTTGTCACAGCCCGGGTTCAGTAGTTACTCATTGGGTTGGATCATGTATCGCATTGAGAGGCCCATTCGGTCTTCCTATCTCTTCATCGTACCTTTGATAGGTTTTTTGGGAATATGTGTGACCAATATTTATATGAGAAATTATCCCATATCTAGGATGATGTTTCTTTTATGTCCTAGATGTCCCATATTGAGCCGTAAGTATAGGACCCCCTATCTGCGTATTGAGATCAGATTCTTCCCATCATGGCTTAACCTGACCAGTGTGATTCAGGTAGTTCTTAGTGTGTTCTATTTGGGAAGGGCCGAAATTAGTGGTACATCTTTGAGAGGGTATCTGTTGAATACATATCTTAATGAGTGAGTTATATTATAATGATCATTCATTGAGAAAAATCTTGTGACCAAGGATTGGCTGTGATGTCGATACTCCTGGTCTTAGTGTGACCGGATATCTCATAGAAACATCATGATGTATTGAGACCAGATGTTCTCTCAAATAATATTGGTAGACTATTTCTAGATTCTTACTATCATATATCTTAGGGAGTGAGATATCCCAGAATCAATCATGCTACGAGCTGAACCATATGGCTGGTATTGGATGAGACCTTGGATCTTGGAATCCTTTTTGAGTATACCCATATGTTCTTGTTATAAGTGTTATTAACCTATAACTGTGTTGAGATGAATGTATCTCATTAGTGGTGTTTCCTTTGTGGCCTTTTACTTCTTGTTTTTGGGTTCCCTATTGAGTATTGTTCTACTCACCCCAGGATGGGATTTTCCCTCACATGTCATGTCTTGTGAAGATACTCAACTCTTTGATGGTGTTCCAGGCAGACCATGACCATGTGGGGCCTAGTGTGATCAGAAAGAACGAGGTGTATTTTGGTGGCTTACAGACAGTAGTCCAGTGTCGTGCCTTATAGTTAATAAGGTGGCGTTCTCTGCAGAAGAGCTTCAATACTTGTGTTACAGACTCCTACTTTTTGGAAGGATTGTATTCTGTCCTAGATGTACTTTACTACCTTACTTTCTATCGTACATTATTTTTGGGTTGTAGTGGTATGCATGTTTTTTCTTTACATAGTGATTTTTCTTTCCAGCATATTTGGCTTGGAGTTGTGTTCATGTGTACATGTTCTTAGGAAAATTTATCCCATTTGTGGGTTATGCCTACTTGGTGCTAGTCACCGGCCCCTATCCTATGAGAGGTGGGATTGCGGTAGTCGCAACACGGTCCATGGGGGATGGGTTGTGAAATGTGTAACCAACACTCAAATGGAGTAAGGGATAAGATCTCTCCCTAAACCTAGATAAGAAAAGTGGAACCACAAAGCACCGCATTTGATGCACCAATAGAGAAAAACAAAGTAATCCATAGCATAGGGAGATGTTTCAACTGTAGTAGGGAGACCATCCGTTTATTTTTAAAGAACAAAAGAGGGTTATGTCATATGACTTTATACTGTTTTGGATATTATATATATAAACTCTTCCTGGTGATTTTAATACATCAACCATGTCCAAAAAAGACATCTCTATCTTCAAACAGAACGTATTCTCACATTAACCATCCAAACTTTTGAACAGAAATGACATAGTCTATGTGTGCCAAGGGTGTCATCCATAAAATATAGTAGATGTAAATTTGGATCTGGTAATAAATATAGTTGTAAAAAAGTGTACTCATGGGTAGGGATGGAAAAATTGATGAGGACCTCAAATCAACCATTGGGATACATGGGTTGGGTTGAAAGGATGGGTCTTTTTTGTTGTTCCGATTTCACTATTCCCACGCAATAGTGGACTATTATAAGATTAATGAGCTCTCATATCATAGATGGGTGTCAAGACATGGGTTTCCCAGTCGAATATCAGGAGTAATCAAATCACATACTCTAGATCTTTCAAACTACCAAGCAACTCAAACCATCCCAACTGCCCAACCATTGATCACATGACTACTAGTGACAATGCAAAGATACGAGCTCTGTTGGTTTGTGAATGGCCAACCCTGTTACTAAATTTATTCTTTAGGTGCACTATATATAAATTGAATTGTACTGATGGTCTCAGGTATTATTATATATAGTCACATGTAGCTTCACAAATAGTATCACACCTACCTTTAGTTCACTTATATTAAGTAAAACATGCACTACAAACAAATCAAAAGTGTTTGTTCAACCTTTTAAAACCCCAACTATTAGAATAATTATTGTAATGGGTGGTTAACTTCAAATGAATACAAATAAGAATACATGTACATTTTGAGACCATTGTTTTTAACATTTACTTTCTTCGCTAACATTGATAATTTTTCATCAAACCTTTCTTTCGTTGAAGTGTGCATTGGTCACATAGAAGACTTAATGAAGCTTGAAGAGTGATAATATATTCGCTATCCTCCTTCTAATCACATTAATTTATCGTTATTGGTTCTAAAAGATATATCTATCTTTTGATCCTATGATGTGACCATCCCTCATCTGGTTAAATCTATTTCATCTTGGGATATGGTTCATCCTCAGGGGTAGATCTATGTAATTTAAATAATTGGTCATCTCTATCTTCCATCACTACTAAAGGTGTTAATGAATCCCGATATATGATTCCAAGATGAATCAATAGTCACTAAATAGATTAGATTACTTTGATAATGGTATATGTTTTAATGGATTTCAATATGAGGCTTCAATGTAGTAGAGCATCAGAACAAAAATCTTTCCAAACCTCAATACCCTTCTTCGAACCACCTTCCACATCTTCTCAAACATATATATACTCTATAGTTTATCTATATTGTCTGTCTATATTTTATATTTTTGATTGAATTATTATTATTCTATGAAAGGTCTATCAGTTATTCTAGTTCTCTACTCACTATATTATACCGACTGTCACTTATCTTTCTCTGGCATCTTATAGAAGTCAGAATTTCTTCTTTCATTCAGTCTGTTCCAGTATAATATAGGTAGTAGAATATTTTGGTCTAAAATGGGATAATAATATGTACTATTATAATAGACCATATATAGATGATACCGATTTTTACTCCTAGTTAGAGTCTCATGAGTTTTATAGGGGTCTGAGTGTGAACTTCTTCTCTATGCGTCTTCCCGATCGGTAAGGGGGTAGACTACAAATCTATACATTTATTTCTATCAATAATTGGTCATCCTTGAGTCCTCTATTTCTCATTACTCTACACTAATTTTCTATATTATTCTTTCAATTCAAGGACCCTTGTATCTCTAATCAGGATACAATATAGAAATGTTAGTTTTGTGATAGGAAAAACCTAGGATAAAAATAGATAGAATAGACAGAGAGATAGCATCGTTGCCTTCTACCTATATTATACATTCAAATGAGACATTTCAAAAATAAAATCTTGTTGCATATCTGTTTAGTAGTATTATTACAATGGATGAGGGATTCATTATTTCCACGAAAGGGGAAGAGATCCCATTTTTTTCTAAGAAGGATAAATAGTCTATCTCAGTTCTAAAACTATACCATTAGACTAACAGTGGGGATGTGACCTTGTCCATATTCTTGGACTAAAAAAGTGATGAAAAAACTATATACAAAATAGATAGAGTATAACATCCAACAAATATCTTGATGAAAAAAGAATCAACACTTTATATCTTATGATCTTATTTGAGGTTATTAAAGATATATTAGATGGAAGGATATATCCACTTGACAAAAAAGCACTGCTTAAGTGACATGTTATTCTTAGTGAAGTGTAGAAAAATCCTCCACATCAGTTTAAGAAAAAAGGTCCACTATTTATATTATACTAAGTCCTTATATGAAGGGATCACTAAGAAGGATGTTCGGAGTGAGAAGAGAGGCAATCTACTGTCTAAGATGAAGAGTTTCTAATTTTCTACCACATTAACACTTTTCATTTGGCCAGAGACAAAATTTAGGACAGGTATCGAGTGACTCTAGTATCGAGCCTCCCTACACTTGTTTCATCATGGATTTCAAAAGGTTCTAAAATATATAACTCTTTGTAAGGTTCTTAAAGATTTTACCCTTTATAAAGGGTAAGGATAGAAGGGATCCAGTATGTCTAATACCGATATTATACAGACTATATATCTATAGTGTATTGAGTGTGTGGAATTTGAATATGCTTGTGGGAGAAGAATAATTATTATCTTGGGAGGCATATGCATAAGGTTTGGTAGGGTTTACATTATAAATAAACATAAAGGCAACATGAAATACTATTTTGGGGGCAAACTAAGAATAGGGAATGACCTCTAACCCTCTATGTTGGAATCTCAAAATCACAAGAAATGAATTCTTGATATTTTGAGGTATATATGCAATCAACGATATAAAGGGATAGACCCATAAGTTTATAAAATATCTAACCCTTTAAGGTATGGTTCTGAAATATCACAACCATTCTAGAGGGTTGGGATACATCAACTTGACTATGTTCTTTCAGAATGTCTACTACCACCTGACTTTTATGACTTAGCTCGTCACATCCTAAGAACTCATTATAATTTAAGTAGTAGAATCAATGATTCCAATATATGGTACTTATATATATATATATATATATATATTTATCCTACATGTGAAACCATTTTCATACTTTATATCTATATCTATATCATCAAGAATCTAATAGAAGAATAGGGATGTTCTCTTTTCTCCCGAATAGTGGCTCAATGCCATTGGATGATTTCAAGGATTCTACAACATGTGCGATTTTTCCTGAAGCACTAGTCTGATCACTATTCCTTGGTTTGGTATAATATAGGTTGTAGATGGTATAATATAGTAAGACCATTATAATCACCACCATAGGAACCACTATATGATGTTATTTACCTGTAGTGGTTCATATAGTGGTACCTATATCGGTTCGCCTATATACTTTATAAAATAGTAACTGGATATATCATACTATGGGATACTTCATGTATCCTTAGTATAATATAGTCATATTTCATTCCCATTTTAGGATATATTACTAGATTATACTGTTTCCTAGAGAACACTATGAAATATTTTTATATGAATGACAAGGTTGTCTTCAGAGTTATCCATACTCATCATGTACCTATTTCGATCACACTACTTGTAATACAAAGAATGAATTCAATTTTCATTCTAAAGCCCCGACCATCCTTGTAATATAGCTGGTTATAACCCTAGAAATTGGGGGAAGATAAATATAAATATGGTTAGAGGTAATGAAGTATAAGGAGTTCTATCAATGAAAAGATGGTTCTGATTACTGAACATGGAAGTTGAGTATGTTGAATAAGTCATAAAAAAATGAAATTAGGTCTCAAATGTTCCATTGAAGATAAATGGTTTCTTAAAGAGGTTATGTCGCGAAATATAATAGTAGTAAAATTAAAATGAGGATCACCTAAGATGAAAATGAGGATGCTTCAATGAGAATGAATTTTGTTGGGTGATGAAAGTGGTATATCAAATCAATTGGTTTAGAACGAGGTCCCAATTTACTACTAAGAATCATTCCCTTCCCCTTTTTTCTACCCTTCATGTTCATCTGGATGGAAGAAGAAATCAACTCCCAGCACCAGCAGGTGATTTTTATTCCCTTTTGGTTATATTTTCCACCAGCTTAGCCTCGATTTACATTAAATTAATTCATCTCTATATCCCTTTTTTCTATAGAAGTGTGGGGTCATCCAAGGGAAAAGTTGAGTTCCTATATTATTGGGAATCTATGTGTATTTGTTAATTTCACTTAACTCGAAAATAAGTATACCATTAAATATCAAAAAATTGGAGATATATATGTTTAAAGAGTAAGATAGTCCAAAACCTTAAGTATCACAGAGTCACACCATTAGAAGAATAATGAAGACATTGAACTTCCCTTTGATGGGTATAATGGTGATTTTGACAGAATAATCCCCTATTGACTACAATTTAAAAAAGTATTATTTTTGTGGAAACTCGTGAATATGAGTCAAAGAATTCTGTATATATCATAAATAACTTCTCTAGAGTATGAGGTGCCATAGTCACCTTCTCTAATAAGGATATTGATTTTGATAGACCAAGAGAAAGGAAGGTGGTAGGGTAATTACCAAAGAGTATAAAAAATTGATGGTGACAGAAGTGATGCATAGGATAAGAAGTTCTTAGAATGAGTTCCTTTAGTGATTTATTGATGTACCAAAGCTCTCACATCTATTTAGTTTAGGACACTATGGACCTCAACTATTCTTATATAATCTGACACCCATATGCCTGCTCAAAAGAGAGCCTTCCCACATCAACCAATATAGAATCTATTTTTGGAGATATTATCTTGTCAGGGGGAACCTTTATAGATTCCACTGGTAGTTTTGTATGGAAATTAGTATGCTATTTTTTGGAATAATTAATATTAAAATTCTCATGCTTCATGAGATCCATAACGAACATGGTAATGTTCACCAGAACTACCACCATCATTTCAATTTCAGTCTTGAGATATATGTTGTATAATTTCTTGAACCTAGTTCTATGGTTTTTTTCGAATTTAGTTTGAGATATTATACCCATATAAGAAGTCACAACATTAATTTTAGAAGGTTTATAGACCAGGTTCATCTATTATAGGATTAAATAAGCCTGGTAGAGAAAAAAACAAGATCTGACATAGTAACATGGATATGTTAGGTTCTTGTAATTCTATGAAAGGGAATTTCACTTACTGATATTACTCTCCTAGAAGAGAAGACTAAATTTTTTATGAGATATTCTACTAAGGGTTCAGTGCATTGTTATTTTTGGGATTTTCTAATCATAGAGAGTCTAGGATCAGGAATGTTCCTATGTTTTCTTTCATCCATCACATTCTATTCTGTCCAAGCATGAAACTAATGGAAAATTATAGTTTGATGTAGATAATATTTTCATGCTTTGTAAGTTCATTCAAATTAGATGTGGTACTACCTATATTATACCTAGTTCCTATAAGTAATGAATTGAATAAAAGATAGCATTATTTACATTTTTAAAACAAATAATATTCATAAAAATTTCATTATCTTATAGGGAAGAAAATGGGGATGGAACTCAACTCCACTGATATAATAATCCTTCATCCTTCAGAATTGAAAATATTTTAAAGAATGATCTCATCATGATTGTGCAATAAAAGGTCATTCTTTAAGAATTTTCTGATATATTACCAATAAATAAGGGAAATAAAGAATATTTATAGTCTTTAGGGATGATTAATCTTTCATTGAGATCTAGATGTGGGAGAGGAATAACCATAGCTTTAGTTTTGAACCATATTAAGGAGCATCTGAATGAATACAATAATCGAAAAAGATATAGAAGTATATTGAAATCACTTATGAAATATAACCTAGTGTATTCTTTCATCCAAGTCACTTCTTTTGTTCTCACCCCACTATAAGTTCATTTTTCAGTCCTTGGATCCCTTTCTGAAAAAATAGTTCTTTCCTCCAATACAAGTCTTTACAAACCAAGGGAATCATTCATTGAACTTGTTCTCAAGACTACTTAAAAGATAGTCTCTATAGAGTTTTTAGAATCCACATCGTGTTAACCTTTCAAGCACTTTTTTCTTCTTCCAAATTCCTTACCCAATATAAATGTAGGATATTTTATAACCTAAACCTAAAGGGTAAGATGTTTTATAACCTATCACTCTCCCTTGGTTCATGAAAGCGATAAGCACCTCAAATCGACAGTTCTATCCTAGTTTTTCTCAACCCTTTACGTACTATCAATTTATAAAATTTCCATTGATGAAGTGCTTCATTTAACCATCAATATGGATATGTGATATTTTAAAGGAAACTGATCTATATCTCTACATACCATGTACATATGATTTCATTCCATTAGAATTCTTTCAAGTAGTTACTCTTGTTCTTTCTTCCTGTAATTAGGATGATTTCTAAGAAAGATTTTTCCTAACCAAAAAATGATAATGAGACCCTAATTTCCACTCATTGACTGGAAAAATTAGCAAGAAATACCCCTTTTATTTAGCATAGAATGAATGAGATTGAGAATCATACTTTATTTTATATTTTATAGAAGTTGTGAATCTAGTATTTATTAAACAAAAATCATGTAATATTTCTCACCTATTATTTTTGGACTAACCTATATACTTTCATTATAAAAAAGAGTTTCTATATTACTATAATAGATATTTTTTATTAGATTCTAAAATATTTGGACCTTTAGGGTTAGGAAACAAAACCTATGAAATTTGACCCAGCTTTAGAAGTTGGATTTTCAACTACTTTACTATAACTCCTACTCCTGAAGTAGGAAGGGCTAAGCATGCCTACATTAATATACTTTCATATATTGCTATATACGGTGTTCATTATAGTTATTTTGAAAATTATTATGAAGGGAGGTCATATGCAAGGGAAGAAAAAATATTAATGTGTACCAGAGACTGATACGGCATAGGGTGGATATGCTTCAACCAAAATTATTGCCTGAACAACTGTTCATTTTGTATTTACCTCATTTGATAGGGATTTTCACACAATGCCCTTATCTAAATAATAGGGATACCCAGTCGGTTGATACTTATTAAGATAAACAAGTTCCTAGAAAAAGTGAATCTACCAAAAAAGTAACAAGAGATGAAGAACAAGGTCTTAGATAAGATGAAATAGAGAAGATAATAATAAAAAAGCGCTCAAGATAATTCTCTTTCCATCAGATAGGTAAATATTGATTTCAAGTATACTGTGATGAAAAATCAATAAAATATTAGACTTCCGGAAATGGAATAAATGATGCTCCTTCTGAGTTTTAATGAATTTTCTCTCATTGAGTATGTATGTTAGAAAGATAAATGGGGAATAGGGAATCTGTACATTACACATGAACCCCCTTTTATCTAGAATAGGGCTCCACCCAAAGAGGGAATAAACTGATTTAGTTATCTAGGTTGTCCATTACAATGAGAAGAAAATTATTAACCATAGAATGAGCATTTTTTAGCTCTATAGATAAAATGTCATGAATATACATAGTAATATGAATCCAAAGGTTAGTGGTCCCACTCTCATTCACTATATAATAAATGCGTCGATTGATCTCATTACCATAAATATAAAGAGGAGAGAAATATAACTACTACTTTGTATAGTCCGGTGTTTTTGTATTGGGCTAAAATATGAATGTTTTTGATCTTTTTCATTTACTTAATGCTTCGATTTTAAAAACCATGCATAGGAAAGAAGTTTTTAGAGTTGGGATCATGTAAAGAGTCGTTAAAAGGGCTTGGTTAAAGGGTCTAGTAATTTCCCAGATGCAAGGATGGGTTTTGGGTGAACATGACTAGGCGGTGACATTCGCATGGGTTGTGCATGGTTAGTCAAACCGTGCGGGTCAACCATTCATAATATAGAATATGTCTTGTAGTGGTTGTATGGGATACATAGAGTTTTTAGACTGTGGAAGTCAAACCATGTGGTTTTCCATGTTTTTATTTTCTATTAAAATTAATTTAATTAAATTCATGGTTGAAAGGAATTTTATTAAATGAGTTGTTGGGGGTTTGTTTTAATTAAATTAAATTTTAAAGATTTTAATTATGTTATATTGAGATGGAGAAGTAATTTAATTAAATTTATATTATAGGAATTTATTTAAATGATAAGTAAATAGGTATTTTGGGTTTCATTTAATTAAATTCAAGGTGAATAGGAATGTAATTAATTAATTCTAAATGGAGGTTTTATTTAATTAAAATCATGGTTATGATGAATTAAATTATTTTTCAAAAAATGGGGGGGGGGGTTTAATGAAATCGTGTTGAGAGAATTTAATTAAATAATTATGTTTTGGAGAATTTATTTAATTAAATTCTTAGGAGAAGAATTTAATTAAATGATGTGTTAAATGTGGAGTTGAGGTTTTATCTAATTAAATTAAAGGTTATTATAAATTTAATTATTTGATATAAAATGGGGGATTTATTTAACTAAAATGTGTTGAGATGGTTGAATTATATAATTATGTGTTGGAAATTTTATTTAATTAAATTCTTCGGAGAATAATTTAATTAAATGATGTGTTAAAGGTGGAGTTGGTGTTTTATCTAAATAAATTCAAGGTTTTGATGAAAAATGGGGGTTTTATTTAATCAAATTATGTTGAGAGTAATTAATTAAATAATTATTTCTTGGAGAATTTTTTTAGTTAAATTGATTGGTGAAGAATTTAATTAAATGATGGTTTAAATATGGAGATTGGGTTTTATCTAATTAACTTCAAGGTTATGATGAATTTACTTATTTGATGAAAAATGGGGGTCTTATTTAATTAAAATATATTTAGAGAATTTAAATAAATAATTATTCATTGGATAAGTTATTTAATTAAATTCATTAGAGAATAATTTAATTAAATGATGTGCTAAATGTGGATTTGGGTTTCCTTTCTAATTTAATTCAATGTTAAGATGAATTTACTTATTTGATGAAAATGGGGATTTTATTTAATTAAATTATGTGAGATAATTTAATTTAATAATGATGAGTTGGATAATTTGTTTAATTAACTTCAGTTGAATCAGTTTAATTAAATGAGGGGTAAATGAGGTGTAAATGGGGAGTTTGGGGTTTATAAAAGAAGTGTTTTAATTAAATGATAATTACAATAATGTGGGTGTTATTATTAATATTAATAATAATAATATTATTATTATGTTAATGATTAAAATTATTTTAAGGGAAATAAAGAGAGAGAGGCGTACAACCTAAGTGAGGTGTGACCCCCCCCCCACTCTCATCTCTCCTATTGGTGGTACCCCACCCATCCTCCCAGATCCCTCTCTGCATGCCAGATCGTGGAGGTCTCTTCATGGATGTTGTATATCAAGGTGAGGTGAGTCCTTATCCCTGAATTTGTTTTGATTGCATCTGATGTTTTGACTATCTGTCTCCAATGATGAACGCATGGTGTAGCACCCATGAGGGGCGCACCACCCCTCATCCCAACTCCATTTCACACAACTATCTCCTTCCAATTATTTCATGAATGTTGTTCATCTCAATGAGATGATTCCTTCTCCAGGTGCTTTGTTCTTCACATTAGTCATCTAATCTCTCATTTTTCTAGTCTCTATTAGGCATAAATCCAATGGTATGGGATTGATTCAGTTTCTCCATTTCTTCTAATTATAGGTTGTTAAGGATATTTCTCGGGACCCATTGGTCCATATTACAATGACCGCCGCCAAAAGGGAAGCGACTCCGATTGATTTTGTACACCATCTTCATATTCGGGTAAGGATATATACACGATAAATGGTTTCTCATGCTTTAAATTAGGTTCTTATGGTATAATTGGGTGGAAGTTGATTGTTTTTGTTGTATGTTAGTCCCTGTCACAAGAATTGTGAGTTTTTGTTCTTATTGTTAGGTGTGACGACCAATTCCAAGTACGTGTGCACATTAATGTGGATGGGGGTCTGTGCATATGTGTCACGTTTCAGTTAGGAAGATTTGGTTTGCCCAAATTCATTGAGGTAGGGTTCTAAACTTTTCCTAATTAATAAAATGTAGTTTTGATGATTTATTTCAATTGATAATTTTGGCTGAAAGGTTAGATGAAATTTTTTATTGGGGGAATGAGATGATTAATTTACAATTAATTTTATTCCTTGAAGTTGTAAAAAAGATAATTAATCAGGAATTTTATTATTTGAAATTAATTTGGTTGGGATGAGCTAATTAATTATGAATTAATTATGTGCTTTGATATAATAATTTTTTAGAGATTAATTCTGAGATACTAAATTCTTTGATATTATATATTCAATTGTGAATTAATTATATTCTTTAAGATAATAATTTTTAGGGGATTAATTATGAGATATGATATTGAATAAATTGAGATAATTATTTATGAATTAATTATGTGTTCTGATATTTTAATATGGATAATTAATCAGGGGATCAATTATGATATTTTGATATGGGGATAAGCTAAGATAATTAATTTTTGAATTAATCACATGATATAGTGGTAGTTTCCTAGATATAATTAATTTATGAATTAATTTTGTGGTATTGACATGGTTACCATGTGACTAGTTAACTATTGAATTAAAAAGGGTAATTGTTGTGATAAGATAATAGTTGAATTAACTAGAGTTATTTTTTTGATAAGTTAATTTTTGAGTTAACTAAATGACTTGTTGTGTTTAACTAATTGTTTAATTAGTAATGAGGTTGATAATGATAATTAACCGATGAATTAATTATATCATGAATCGGGGAATGGTAACATGAATATTCATCGGTGTGTGATAATGGAATAGTAATAGAGACATTCATGGGCATGTTCGTATAGAATCGCAGCATGGACATTCATGGGTTCATGAGTATGAAATGATAACAATGATATTCGTGGTGCGTGAGTATGGAATGGTAACAAGGACATTCATGGGTTCGTGAGTATGGAATGGTAACATAGACATTCATGGGTGCGTGATTATGGAATGGTAACAAGGACATTCGTGGGTGTTTGAGCATGTAATGATAACTTAGAAAATCAAGTTTGTGTGAGTTTTGGAATGATAATTTCATTCAAATGGTTGAAATGTAATAACAGTAACATGATCATTATTTTTTGTGGTTAAATAGAGAATATTAAATTATGTGATAAACTATTCATTATAAATTATTTATATATATATTATTACTATTTATACTCTTATTCCGAATATGATCTAATGTATGTATCGTTGTCATGTGTACCATTGATACTAGGATGGGTTTTTGGTTATTCATTCAATACTCTTGTTTCTTTGTTATACCAGAACATTTTTTAATTTTATTTCATTTTCTGTATTAATCTAGACACCAGTTGTCCGGCCTACTAATATTTATATCTCACACCCTATTTTGGCTGCCATTGCACTAGGGTACTCGAGTAGACTCTACTTGTTTACAAGACCTTAGACATTGTGTGTTTCTATTTTCCAATACCTAGGTGTTAGGAGAAATGGATTGTGCAAGAGCTTACGATGCCCATAGAGATCAACCTATGGGATTTGGGCCTTTTTTCTGTACTGAGATATAAAGCATGATGATTTGTTTACTACTTTCAGATATGTACCACCATGACAAACATACATTGTATAAACTTGTGTCTTATATATTCTTTATTGAGTAGATATTACAATTGACATATACTACATTAGTTATTTCTTTATATTACTTTTTTTGTTGGAAACAATTTACATATTGTTATACTATTGTGAAAACTCTGATATGAGTGTATTGTCTCCCCACTGACTATCCTTACACCCTTGATTCTAGTCGACATCCTATGGAATACATGGAGGTGCACTTGAGGTCATGTGGTGGCCGATCCGGCTATTGATTCGATGGTAATCCAGGCTGGGATGTTACAAAGTTGTATTAGAGGGACCAATGTTCTTTCGTTGTCCAATTTATTTCTATTTTGGGTTGTTAGATAGGAGAATAGGAATGTTTCAATGCTCGGTTAATAGTCATGATTGGGACTGATCACCCCAAGTACGGGGAATGACCAAGAATCTAGGGATTGGAATTGATGTTTATACTATTCGAGGTTACAATTGATATTATTTCACCTTGAGTGACTGGTTTATTTTACATTTCATAACTATTTTGAGAATTTTGAACTTTTCCATGACCAAATATGTCAAGGAATCTACAATACATGAATCATATTAGGCACTTAGATATTTTCATTCAATGCATATAACATTCCTTGTAGTTTCATTAGTAGTCTCCATGCTAATTTTATTTGTGTGCCTTGGTTGAAATTCCCTGTTTTGATCTGCTTTAGAATTCCTCTTTAGATAGAATGTTTCAGTGATATTTTTAACATTGTGGGATGATTATTTCTGATGATACCTTTGTGATTAACCTTAGTTGTTATAATTCTATGCTTCTGTGTTGTAGAATTATTTTTTGTTACTTCTTCTGATTACATTCTAGAGATGTTATGATGTGTAAGTGGCTACTAAATTTAAAATGTTAAATGGAAATTGAATTGATTAAGTGTGATCCAAATTCCACCTGTGAATTGTATAGACTCTTTATGGATTTGTATATTTCCAATAATATCACTCGTGGGGTTTCTTTTTTGAAGAATCTGGATTAAATAAATGGGACCCTCAAAGTTATTCATCTGATTAAAAGTAATTTAGATGCTAATTGGAATGTTTAAAATGTAATTAAACTATACTATTAAATTTATAAATTGGTTTTTTGTTATATCTTTCCTATTTTTCTCTTGGGAATTGATTGAAAACCATGTACCTAGTTGGGAAATAATTCACTTGGGTTAGTTAAAATTTCATTAAAATTTTTAAAAGGTTGAAATGATTTAAAGAAATGGAAAAAATAAAGAGGTGATTTTAACACAAGTGAATTCTGTTTTGTATGAAAAGAGATACGGTTGATTAGTATGCTTTGTAAGGGACTAGCACATAGTTCGTAGCACCCTTAGAGCTGATATGTCTTATTTACACTGTGAGATATTATATGTTGGTACAGTTTAAGGGTCTTTTTCCCTAGTTGGATATTTGGGTTTTAAATAATAACACCCTTATTTGGAGTTTTGGTTATTGTATGTTGACTCTCGATATGGGAATAAGCATTGTGTAATGCTTAGTTCAATAGGTTAGGAAGGCCTGATGCATGGAAGCTGTTAAAGACATACTTGGGTTAACTCCAGAGTAGATTGTTTGGTGCGTTAAGGTAAGTTCATCCCACTGCTCAGAAGGAATTTTGGGACATGAGTGTTTTGACATGCCAGTTTGTTTAAATTTCAGATTTTATGTGAGATGATTATTTCAGATCGTGGTTTTTGAAACATCACACGTACGTTTAAGGTGTTTCTGAAATAAATTTCATAGGAGAAGCTAGTATTTTCTTTTGAGGAAATGGACACTTCTATGGTGGGTAGGGTCAAATCAGTTCTTGTAAATGTGTTCGTTTCTGCTTAACAACATGAATTGATAAGGTTGGCAGTATGTTCAAAAAAAAATTAAACTTTGTTTATTTATGGAAGAGTTTCAGTGGTATTCTTTGAATGAACATGAATGCCTTGGGTGAAATATGCATCAAGTTTTGGTGGATGACGTATCGATAGGTGAAGCTGATATTTTTGTTATGATTTTACTGGTGATAGTTTTCTTGACCTTCTTGGTGACATGGGTTTACACTTAGTGTGCTCTTCCTATTGATACGGGCATGTCCCCTATATTGACATCGTCATGGAGGTACTAATACAACTTCTGTCATATATCGTCCTAATGTTTTAAAGGCCATTTGGCTTAACAAGTGGTTTCTATCTGGGTTTTATGTGGGATGCATGGTTCATTGTGTTATGCCTTTATTTGTGGTGGGGAACAATAGCTTTAAAGTAGCCCTACAATGGATTGTCTTGGTAAGGTCACTAGAATTTGGGTAGAGAATTTCGTATACATGCAATAGCTGTTGAAATTGTTTTAAAGGAATTTCACTAGTTTAAAAATGTCTATGGGTTTCATGGTCGACGATGTATTTCAAGGAATGAGTTATGGATTGAGGTTTGAAAATGTTTAAAGGTGCTTAGGGAATTTGGAAATGCAATGCAAGCATTCAAAATAATTTTCTTGACCATGGTGGGTTGATTGATATTGTATTAATTTTAAATGGCTTATTTAGGAATAAGAAGTTTTTAAGGTGGGTAGTTTTATAGTATCGTGTTTTTGAATTGGGTTAAAATATGAAATTTTTTGAAAATTTTCATTTACTGCATGGTTCAGTTTTAAAAACCAAGATTTGGAAAAATAAATTTCTAAAGTTGGGATCTTTTAAAGTGTTAATAAAGGTCTTGGGTAAAGTCTCTAGTAGTTTTCCAGATAGCAGGATGGGTTTTGGGAGAATTGGACTAGGTCATGATGTTTTCATGGGCTATACAAGGTTTTTCAAACTATGCAGGTCATCTCTATGTAATAATGTAGGTGTCTAGTAGTGGATGCACAGTCTGCGTATAGTCTGTCAGACCATTCATGTTAAACCATGTGGTCTACCCATTTTTTTATTTTGGGTTAAATAAATTTAATTAAATTCATGGTTGAAAAGAATTTAATTAAATGAGTAATTGTAGGTTTCTTTTAATTAAATTAATATTGAGAAAATTTAATTAAATTATGTTGAGATTGTTAAGTTATTAAATTAAATTGAAATGAGTGGAAACTAATTAAATGAATGACATATAAATGAGGATTTGTGGTTTTGTTTTATTAAATTCACTGTAAATAGGAATTTTATTAAGTACTTGAAAATGGGGGTTTTATTTAATTATATTTGAGGTTAAGATGAATTTGATTATTTGATCAAAAATGGGGGTTTTATTTAATTAAATTGTGTTGATATAATTTAATTAAATAATTATGTGTTGGATAATTTATTTAATTAAATTCATTGTATAATAATTTAAATAAATTATAAGTTAAATGTGGAGTTGGGGTTATATATTTGAATTTCTGATTAAAAAGAATTGAATTATTTAATGAAAAATGTAGGTTTTATTTAATTAAATTGGTCTGAGATAATTTAATTAAATAATTATGTGATGGATAATTTATTTAATTAAATTTGTTAGAGAAGAATTTAAAAAAATGACATGTTAAATGTGGATTTGGGGTTTTATCTAATTAAATTCAGGGTTAATATGAATTACTTATTTTATGAAAAATGGCATTTTATTTAATTAAATTTTTTTTAAGATAATTAAATTAAATAATTATGTTTTAGATAATTTATTTAATTAAATTCATTAGAGAATAATTTAATTAAATGATGTGTAAAATGTGGACCTTGGGTTTTATCAAATTAAATTCAAGGAAAGTTTAATTTAATTATTTGATGAAAAAATGGGGCCTTATTTAATCAAAATATGTTGAGATAATTTAATTAAATAATGATGTGTTGCAGAATTTATTTAATTAAATTTGTTGGATAACAGTTTAATTAAATGATGGGTTAAATGGGTATTTGGGGATTAATCTAATTAAAATAAAAGTTAAGATCAATTTATTTATTTAATGAAAATTTGGGTTTTATTTAATTAATTTTTTTGATAGAATTTAATTAAATAATGTTGAGTTGAAGAAATTATTAAATTAATTTCAGTTAAAGGGAATTTAATTAAATAAGGGGAAAATGAGGTGTAAATAGCGAGTTAGGGGTTTAAAAAATAAATGTTTTAATTAAATGATAATAATAATAATATGGGTGTTGTTATTAGTATTATTATTATATAAATTATTAAAATTATTAGATGGAAAATAAAGAGGGAGAGGTGCACAACCTGTGTGAGGTGCCACCCCCTGCCCCCTCTTATCTCTCACATGGGAGGCGCATCACCCATGCTCCCAACTCCCTCTATGCACGCCGGATCATTGTGTCCTCTTCATATAAGCTATCTTTCTTGGTTAGGTGAGTACTTCTACATTATTTTTTGTTCGCATTGGCTATTTTGACTCTCTCTTGCTTGCAACACACCCATGGTGCAACACCCATGGGTTGCTCACCACCCCTCCTCCCAGCTCATCTCCACGTGGTTATCTTCTTCCTCTTCCTTCACCAAAAATTTTTCATCTCGGCGAGGAGTGACCTTCACCATGTGTTTCATTCTTCGCATCGATAGTCTCGTCTCTCCTTCACCCAGTCTCTGTTAGGATGAAACCAAAAGGACCGAGATTGATTCGGTTTCTTCATTACATCCAATTATAGGTGGTGTGGATAATGTCTTGGGACCTTCCAATATCTATTCCAAAGACTTCTTCTGAAGGTGAAGTGACTCGTCTTGATGTGGTTTACCATCGACATATTCAGATAAGGAGATAAACCCGATAAATGTTTTTTCACCCATTGAATTAGGTTCTTCTGGTGTAATTGTGTTGCAGTGGATTTTTTTATCATCGGCGCACGAATTGTGCATGTTGGTTCTTGTGGTTAGGTGTAGAGATTAAATCCAAATATGTGTCCGCATTAATGTGGAATTGAGTATGTGTGAGCAGGTTACATTTGAATTAGGAAGCATTGTCTTGGCCAAATTCATTGAGGTAGGGTTCTAAAATTTTATTAAATAATAAAATGAAGTTTTTATTGATTTATTACATTGGATAAATTTGATTGAATTGTAAGATTAAATTGTATATTAGAGGAATGTGATGATTAATTATGAGTTAATTTTATTCACTGAGGTTGTAAAAATGATAATTAATTAGGCGATTAATTTTGAGTAATTAATTTGGTTAAGATGAGATAATTTATAATTAATTAATTATGTTTTTTGAGAGAATAAATATCGAAGGATTAATTATGAGATATTAAATTGGTTGAGATGAGATAATTAATTATAAATTAATTATTTTTTTGAGATTATAATTATTGGCAGATTAATTACGAGATTCTAAATTGGTTATGTTGAGATAATTAATTGTGAATTAATTATGTGTTATGAGATTGTAATATAGATAATTAATCATTGGATTAATTATGATATTTTGATTTGGGGATAAGCTAAGATAATTAATTTGAGAATTAATTACATGATATAGAGATGGTTTCCTAGATATACTTAATTTATGAATTAATTATGTGGCATTGACATGGTTACATTATGACTAGTTAATTGTATAATTACCTAGATTAATTGTTGTAATAATGTAATATTTTAATTAACTAGAGTAATTGTTTTGATAAGTTAATTGTTGAGTTAACTTAATTACATGTTGTGTGTAACTAATTGTTTAATTAGTAACTATAGTGACAATGATAATTAATTGATCAATTAATTATATCCTGAATCAGTGAATGGTAACATGGACATTCATGGGTGTGTGATTATGGAATGGGAACATGCAAATTCAAGGGTGAGTGAATATGGAATGGTAACATGTACATTCATGGGTTTGTGTGTATGGAATGGTAACATGGACATCTGTGGTGTGGGAGTATAAAATGGTAAAATGGTCATTCATGGGTGCATGAGTATGGAATGGTAACATGGACATTCATGGGTGTGTGAGTATGGAATGGTAAAATGGACATTTGTGGTTGCATTATAATGGAATGATAACATGGACATTAAAGTGTTTGTGAGTTAGGGAATGATAACATCAAAAAAAAGGGTGAAATATAATAATGTTAACATGCTCATTATTTTGTATCGTTAAACAAATAATATTAAATAATGTGATAAACAGTTAATTATACATTATTTATATATTTATTGTTCACGTTCAGACTCTTATTCCGTCTATGAGCTAAAGTAGGTATCGCCGTCAGGTGTCCCTTTGGAACCTGGATGAGTTGTTGGTTATTTATTCAATTTTGTTTTTTCTTTGATATACATGTAGGCTGTTTAATTTTATTTCACTATGTGGATTGAGCTGGACACCGGTTGTCCTGGCCTACTAAGATTTATATCGCACACCCTATTCAAGAATCTATTTCACTAGGGTACCCTAGTAGACTCTAATTGTTTACAGTACCATGGGAATTTCATGTTAATATTTTCTTGTACATGGGAGTTATGAGGAAAGGACTGAGAGGGAGCTTGAGATCATCGTGGAGATCATCCTTGCGGATTTGGGCCTTTTCATTTTTTTTCTTTACTGGTATGTAAATCATGCAGATTTATTTATAGCTTTCAGATATGTACCATCATGATATCTATACATTGTATAAACTAGTATTGGCCATTTTTCTTATACTGTTGATTATTTATTTATATTGTCTTCCATAGTTTTATAATATTACTATTTTTTAACATTATGCACTCTAAATATGAGGGTATAGTCTCCCCACTAACTCTCTGTAGACCCTAACTTCATGTCAGCAGCCTCTGGTGTATGAGGAGATGCACTTGAGGTCATGTGGTGACTGGTCCGTCTATTGTTTGGAGTGTTATCTGAGTCGGGATGCTATAGAATTCCAAAAATCCTACCATCCCAAAATCATCTCAATTATAATATGCGACTATACAGTTAATGACTTCAATTCATCCTTAAGAAAAACCCTGAAAAGTGAATGTATAGAGACAAGTCTACCTTCAAATCATCTGTTTCATACAAAACCATGAGGAAAGGTGAAATGATCACTAAAAAGGTACAAAATAAAAATATTCAATGATGGATTATCCCCTCTATATAGGGGTAAGATTCAATTCCAATGATGTCTGCTTAAATAGTCATTGAAGGGCATCTGATTTATACATCAATACAGACTAACGACATGAAGGGAGGATTTTAGTAAATGGATCCCGTAATCCATTCTAGTTTTATTCATAATGTATGAATTTGATACCTTTAAATACTAATAAAAGGAACTATAGCCACTCAATCATCTCCCTTGATAACTATATAAGTCTAGATCCTAGCTATAACATATTTTCATCTGGTATTATATAGAGGTTTTGATGAACACCAAATCATGTTTACTGATGAGGCAAAAACATTTTTATTGTGGATTCAATTTTTGATGTATCATAATGGGATTATATTCTATTCCAAAAAAAATTATATTTATGAAAGTATATTCACTTCCCTACCTATACAATTAATGATTAAAAAACCCTCTATAAGATTGTATAGTATTTCTAATATGCACCAACTTTCACATGGTGAAATCCTTTATTGGAAGTCTTGTTGACTGAGGATTAACACCACTCACCACCAATTCATAGAAGTTGACTGTGAGATTAGAACTTTATTAATAACTAAATTCGATATATAGATGATTCAAATTTTTGCATGAGCTAGTTCAAAAATTCTATGAGAGTTATATAAGCTTTCAATCCCCATTGTCAGCTACACTATGAATTCAGGTCATCATGCACTGACACAATCACTATCTAAGGACCTATGATCATCCAAAATTAGTACCTGGTCATAATAAAAAAAATCCACCCTTGATGAATTAGAATTCTTATGTATAAGAATATTTTTCATTCTTAAGTATAAACTAATCGACATTATTTTACACGTTCATTCAACTAGGAGAGTAATACCAATTTTTTCCTAACATGACCCGGTATCATCAATATATAGTCTATTAGATGAGTACTGACAGTCTAGTTAAAGCATGTATAGAGGAATTTTTATATCCTATTACAAGAAAATGTGACTACCATTCAATCGTATTGGACCAATTCCAGATCAATAGAAGATAAGGTACCATATTCACTAAATTCATAAGGGTATTGACTAATATCCTCTATATATTTTGTTATTTTATACTGATTTCATGTATCATGTAGGACATCCACATTAGAGTTGGGCTTAGAAATTATTATCCCTTCACCATCGAACATAATTCCTACTTATTTTTGAGCTCTTATGGTCAGCAAAAATGAATACATTCTTATTTAATGAAAATACTTATGCCACCAAAAAATTCCCAATGGTCATTCAGGATTATGTTAATTTTAGTAAGTGTATGGAAGATACATGGTATTAGTATTAGGAATAGGTTGTTATCCCTCATATTTACCTAATTTAATGCAATTGAACCCTTTACTACTCTTTTTTGTGTAACTTCCCAACCTAATTAATCTCAAATTTCAAACTTATTATAGTATATTACTGAAGGTGTGGGACTTTATTATCATTGCAAATATATGAACGTCATCTCTTGTTACATTATATGGTCTTGGAGAAATGACATTAATCTACTCAAATAGTATGTTCTTGTGAATATCGAAGACATTATCACATCAAGCATAATCAAATAGCCAAAATAGTAAAATAATATGAAATGGGACAAGGATGAGAATCTACAGTTAGCATAGTTCATCGATGTGTGGAGTGATGTAATTTCCTTTCAGTATAATATAGAAATTTCAACCTAAGTCTTATAATGTTTTGGGGACCTTAGATGCTTGAGACTATTGGCCAGTGATTTTCCTTTGTAATGTTTCTATTTATTCTAATAATTTGGAGAATTTTTTAATATTTGTTCAGGGTTTCAAGGAACTTGTTCATCTCTTTTCTCCTTTTCCCCTATTCTTGAATTGAGGATTACCAGAGGACATGTAGAGAAATATAATAAATTTGGGTTCATCTAATTTGTTCATAGAAGAACTAGTTGGGTTTTCGGTTGGTATTTGGTTCAGAAGGAGGAATGAGGATGTGGAAAATAAGATTATGGTCTTAGATGTTATCTTAGAAGTTTCAATAAATCAACCCCCAAATTCATGGATTCAAGGGGGATGGAAAGAAGATCCTGAAGTAGAATAGAAGAGTCTTCATCTTTAGTTTGGAATAGTTTTCTTCTTCAGGATTTTCTCTATTATGATAAATATCTATACATCCTATGGAAATAATGGTTGGTTGGCCACCCAGTGCTCGAAATGTTGAGCTTTTTCTGAACAACCAAATGTCATCTTGCTACTCACTAGGAACTGTAATAGGCTTGCATGGAGTGCGTGAACTGAATTTTACTATTTTAGTGAGATCCATTGAACATTCGAGCATGAGAACCCCACAAACAGAAGAGAAAACGAAGTAGTCAAACCATTGAATGATCTATTGGAAATGAGAAATAACTTGAACTATGATCACCAAAATTGCCAAAGGAGGATGAGTTGTGGGTTGGAATGTCATGGGGGTTTCTTCTCTGAGTGGTAAGAATATCCCAATAGCACCTAAACATGGGATCATGGCCATGGATTTAATATATATAAGTACCTGGTTTTTTCCTTCACTGTAAAGAAGACTAGTGAGATGTATGTGAAATGATGCTCGAATGAGGAGTTCTACAAATCAATTAGGGATACGAAATTGGTAGGTGCATAATTAGTGAAATGATGTAATTAGAATTGGAATAGTGGAACCATTGGAAACTTTTTAACCACTCAGAACATCTCTATGAACAATCACTACACTAGTATGGGTGTGGTCAAGACTCTAGCAATCGAAATTGAAAAAATGTGGAGAAAACACAATTGGAGTTTGACTATCTGTGCTTATAACCTTTGATATATGTGTATCATGGATTGAATCTAAATAGGAGTGGACACCGCTATCAGGATCCACTCCACTCTCTATCATCCACTCCCATATTCCTTTATTGTGGCTTAGCATTCCACATTTCCGCACCGATAGACCCCCATAAGAGTCATCAAACCACTTTGGGTCCTTTGTGATCTATATGATATGTTCCCCAAGACTCCAAATAGATCATTGAAAACTAGTGGTAAGATCGCTACACCATCGAGAAACAAATAACATAAGAAAAGATTGCATCTAACCCCTACTCTAATGTTATAAGAAAGTGAGCGTTCGGTGGTTCTAGATCTGCTTCCATATTCATTTAATGACAATGGATGTCCGTCTTAATGAGTAGAGAATGGGTCCCTTGCTTTAGGAAGATTTAACCCCACATAGATTCTAGGCATTCTAGCCATAGAATAATAAGGATGATGTTGATTGCATCCCACCCCAGTATGCCCAATATTAGGCCTCTTTTATCAATTTCCATCCTTGATTCCTTTGGGTGTTGTATGGTACCACCCTTCTATTCAAACCCCCATTTAAATTCAAAGAGGCCCGATAGAATGTGGATAACAAGATAAAATATAGTCTCTACACTTGGATGAATCATGGAACATCAATCTCTATTCTGATAGCAATAATGGAAACTATTCTGATTCTAATAGTGGGTCTCACTAGTGTTTTTTGGACAAAAAAATTAGGGGAAAAAGATAGGGTGATCGATGGTTGCTTAGCCCATGTGCGACCACCAGGTATACAATATCACTAGTATGGTTTACTATTCAATAGTGTTACCTTCCATTCTTGAACTGCCAAGTCCAAATCTAAGAGGCCTGGTGGCCCTAAATTCTACTAAACCTGGGAACCCCTTCCAATTGGGGCCAATCATGCTACTATTCTTAAAAGAATTTGGAAGGAAGGGTTTCACTCTCATATCTAAACACCCCTTCAACTTACTACTACCACGACCATATGTACCCCCCAATCAATTGAAAATCGTACTACCTCTACTACCTATATTACACTGAATAGGAACATACATAGTTTGGCAGATAATAAAAACTCAAGCCCCTACATGTACATCAGTTGGAGTATAACTCATTCTAATCTAATTTAAATGCACCCCATCTCCACACCACCATGACAAAAAAACTCACATGTGATCTGGACTTATCCAGATCACATGTCTATATAACATGTCTAGTCTAACCCTCCTTGACCCTGATCCACTACTTAATATTGGAAACTCAATAAACCAATAGAACATCCGATCGAAGAACACAACCAACACCACTGATAAAGGGAAATGTCATAGTGGAATGTCCTTTAGACCACATAGGCTTAATCATGAGTTGTCCATACCATGAGATTCCTGATCCACCCATTACTTCTTCCTTTTTTGTTTCAATTGGTTGTGGCCCATTCACATCTATAGCCATCATGCCCATCGATCACACTTAGAGGGTGTAGGGATTTGAGCATATCCCTGAATGTGATTCATGTAACACCCTAACCCCTCTAGGATGGAGCCAGTGTGTTACATGTGATATTGGCATGGTTAGAAGGAATAAAAATCCCAAAAGAAAAATCAGTTTAGTAGTCATTAAAAAACTAGATACATAGATGTTACTCAAATTACATTGGAAAAGTTTAGAAAATACATTACATAACAAAAAATAAAAACTGCATCCACAATAACTCAATAAACGATCTCCTCTTTGTCACCTATTGAAAGTAAACAATGAAAGGGGTGATCTCAAACTCTTGGTAAGGATTAAAATTAGTGGAATCATGAGTATAATAATAATTTAATCACTATCAATCTGACAAAATAAATATGGCATAGTGTATAAATGAATAACTAATTCCATTAATAAACTGAGAATGAAACTGCATCCATAGATTTTGTCATAGTGAAAACCTCATGGATAATAAAAATAACTTATAATAAATAAATATAATTATTATTAATTGGATGTCATGTATCTGGAACATGAAAACATAATACCATAAAAATGGTTTTGTTCTATGGGTTGATACCCGTCTGATTTTTGGAAACAAACCCGAAGGGTTTGTCGCCAACTGATTTGTCTCATGAGACCTACCGATGCATTGAGGGTCTATATCGGCCCCCACCCACCACTGAATGTCCAAATAATTCATTATACATTGATTCAATACATGAGAAATATGCCTTTTCAATATCCATATAGAGTAGAGTATACAGATTCATCAATATTTCCTTAACTGAAACAACTTTCCAAATAAACACCGTATGTAAAATGGTATATGGTTTAGACAACCAACATATCCATTACGTGAGATTATGAATATTTAATATAAAAAAATTTCAAATGAAAATTGCTCTCAAATGGGAAGTAGGTACACTACATTAGGATTAATAGGTGCCCAATACAATGTTAGTCACAACCAAATAGAAGTTGAGACAAAGTCTCTTACCACAATGTAATTAGTCGAATCATATGACCAGAACGTAATGGACATATAATGAATCATTGAATAACATGAATATAAATAGAATCATGTTATTTTATATCAAATTTCAGTACACATATACCACATACAAGAAATATGTGGGGAATAATGAAAATCTCCCTGAAATGAAAGTGAGAGGAGAAACCCTTTACAAACCATTCCGCATGGTAACAAGTGTTATTGCGAGGGATTAATGAGAGGTAAAGGGGTATTAAATTATTTATATGTCATAAGGGAAGTATGGGGGAGGTTAGAAAATATACCCCTTCATTAGGAAATAAAACAAAAGAGCACAACATAAGAGAGATTCTTGAACAAAAGTGAGAGAGAGGATCCCTTACCTTATGCTCGATGGTGTTCTTGACTGTTCTTAACGTCCTGAATAATAAAATTTAGATTCAATAATTAATAATTATATAACCTAATAAACATGTAATTTATATGGTATAACCTTATTAAGTTCATTAATTTCCTTTTTTATGGGTTTAAGAGATTCAATTTTATTGTTTTGGGAGCATTTTCTTACTTGGTTTTCATGACTCATTTACTTGCTCTCATGAATGGAAGTTCATTTGGAATGTGGAATAATATCCAGAGTTGTTAATATATATTATTAGTGATATTAAATATATATAAACGATCTTATAATGATTACAGGTTATATACTTGAGTATTAATCATTAGTAAAATGGTTTTGATAAATGCTTGGATTTGGCTTGGAAGTTTTGTATACAATGAACTCGTTTTGTATTATTATTCCGTATTATGAGTGTGTAAAGATTCCAGAGAATTAATAAAGATAAAATAAATATATTATGACCTGGTTCAATAATAAATATGGTTTCATGACCAGTAATGAAGTAACGATTAAAGAACGAAACCTCATCATCCACAAAGGTTATAAATTGGAACCTCATGGACGTTGATTTCGTTTATAAAAATAAAAGAGAGGGAGTAAGAATATTGATTATGGTTCTTCCATTAACATGATAAAAATCCAGCATATATTTGATACTGGAGTTATCATGATAATTTGGACAGAGGAGTTGAGAAGAGGATAACAAATGAAAATAAACTCAAATGAAACTAAAAGAAAAAGAAAGGTGTTTTACCTCTTGAAATGACTTCCTCGAGAAGTTCCTTAAGGAACGGGATTTTGGTCTTTTTGAAAGACCAAGAAATTTGTAGTCGTGGGGAGTTACTAGGGAAGGGTATTTGAGAAGAACATTGAGTAGATTCAAGGCTTAATGGAGTGAAGAGAAGATGGAGCGGTGAGGGTTTTTTCTAGTGGAGGAGATGGGTAAATTTTGAATATTTAATTCATTATTTTATTATTTCCTTCAAGACAACCAATAGTATTGTTTCATGTGACCCCTAATAGTTATAAGTGAATGTGAGTTCAATCCAAGTGTCCTGACATCACTTATGATGTCGTAAATAGTGTATTTAACTAATAATTTGTATATACGTTATTTTATCATATTTCACTATTCATAAAAAATTCTAGAATTTTAGAAAAATCCCAAAAAATTACCATAACCATTTATCGACGTGTAGAATTCAAAATTGAACTCCATTTTTCAAAGTTAATTTTCTAAATATTAATAATTTAATTTTTATATAAATTCATAGTTAATTTGAAAAATAACAATCTTGAAGGTGTAATTAGTTTTATTTCTCATTGAAAAAATAATTAATATTTCATTATCTTATTTCCTTAAGAAAATAAAATAATTTTATTATTTACTATTCATAAGGGTCATATTACTATTCATAAGGGTATGTTACTAGTCACCAAAACTCATGTTTGTTTTATCAGACTCCAAATGACTTACTGATCATAACTCTAGATAACCATTTTTCGAAATTCAAAACATAGAAGTGAAAAATCTATACATTATGGCTAGGTTTTGACTATCTCCTAAATGACCAAGGGTTGTTTCAAAGGAACACAACGATGAATAGAATATATTTAATAGAAACATACCATAAAATGTTTGGGTTGTTACAATTCATACGCCATTTCCCAATTCCAGTCCCCCTCCATATTCGCACTGTTCATTTACTCCATCCCATACCCCACTTTGATCCCCAAGTCATTTATAGGTTCTCACTGGGATACATAATGTATCACTAGGATACATGATTCATATATCCTAGTAAATGGCCTCGATATACCAGGGTAGCATTGATCTGCTTCTAACCACACCATCCAATAATGTGATCAAGTGGGTGGTGGGCCCAAGCTAAAAGATATAAACCAACATCTCGATCCCTGATCAAGGATTGAGTGAAGACACTGAATCATACACAAGATCACACAACATCACAATAAACCAAAAAGTGAACCCTACTAAATTGTTTCCTTAGTGGTAGACTTCAAGTCAACTAAACCTGTTAGCCTCACTTTGAACTGGATATGTGTCAAAACATGCATGACCAATCGTTTTCAAGTCTAATTATACTACCTATATTATACAGATATTGATATATATTTTTATATCAAACACTATAGATATCCCTTCTCTAGTGGTATCAAACCCATCATCCAAATCTATACACTTATCACCCCCTTTCATTGATATCTAATGGTTACCATTATATATGGAAACCAACAAGAACAAAAGAATGATCTCTTGTGCAAGGGCACATTCATCACATTTTCATCATGATAGTGAGATAGAGACATGGAAGACAATTCCATTTACTATAATACTTGAGACCTGATTTATTATGGTATAGAAGAGTCCTGCCAATTTATTTAACAATTATGTTTTAAATTTTGTTCATGGTGAGGTAGGAACATAGGTACTTATATATATTGCATGATAAGAAATATAAATATTTTATCAAAGGAATATTACGATCAATGTTCTGCAAATTCCATTGGCACATCCACTCCAATTTGTGTGGATCGATATTATTAGTTGTTGTGACCGTATAATAAAGATATTGAATATATGACTCCCAATTCTATTGACATTCACATCATTAGTTGACTAGCTAGAATTAATGAAAGATCTACCTGAACCACCCTATCAGACACAGATTTATGTCGTCAGATCACTGATATATGAAAAGACTGTATCAACAATAGTGGTAGTAGAGTTGAGGGGGAAATCGACATATATAGAGGATGAAATGGTTTATATGGAAATCAAACAAGGGGAACTAAAACCACAATACCCACACCAGGGTATTGTTTATCATACTAACATGATTAAAGGGGAATAATACTGAGTCCACGAGTACACAAATGAGAAATACATGGGTTGGTGCATCAGTGGTTGAATTCCCCAATTCACATACCAGTTGAGTTCATTCAATACTAGCGATTTGTTATGGAACATCTCCATCTGACTACCCCATTTCTATAATGGTACTAGAGAACTATATTTCTCAAACGGTTGAGTTTCTCTGCTTTGTTTTTCCAATGGGTCCATGCGTTCTATCCACTACCTTCCTAGAGTTTCTAAAATAGTGTAGGTTCTGGTGAATTCCATGGGGTCTAGACTATGGTCATTAGACATACAATCAAGAAATCAGGAAATTCCTTCTTGAACATACCACATATCAAGTATGAATGGACAAGGATCATCCAAGGTCTTCATCGGGATACCTGATTTAGGTATCCTAGGGATGACATGGGAGGACTAAGACAGGTCATACCTCGATATAATCTAGATATGTACTCTTATATATTGTATGTAGGAAAGAAATCTAGTAGCCTACTATCCATATAATACCTAGAGGATATGTGATTCTTGTATCCTAGTTTCTACAACCTATATTATAAAGATAATACATGACGTCCCTTGAGAATGACCAGGGGAAACATGGTGAAGTAGGTAAAAACAAGGATGAGGGAAAAAATCATCATTGAGTAAAATGAGGCTATTGTTTCATTCAATGAAAACCCCAAAATCATGTACCTAAATGATTTTTTTCCTACGAATTATTACTCACCACCAATTTAATCAATGCACTAATTACATTTCTTATTCTGACTGCCACTCCAGCTAAAGATATAGTAGCAGCACCAGCACCCACTAATTTTTCACATTCCACCATCTCGTTCCTTTAAAAATTCATCTCACATATCCTCATTGAATATTGAAATTGGATTCAGGCTATCTATCCCCACCCCTACCCTTTCATAGTAATTATTGAGATGCGGTTGATTCCCTTCGACCTGTTATATGGTTTTTCATTGGGTGTGGTGGTAGTGATAATTCATTTTATGGAATGGGAGAACCTACAGGTTCATTTTGTTTTAGATTTATATATTGTATTGGACCACCAATATGGAAACTGGATGATCTATGGGGAAATTTTAGGAATATTCTGTTTCTCTTGGAAACACCAAATAGAATACATACTCTATTTCATATTGTGTTCACTCACTAGGAACAAAGGTGGTAGATGAATTGGTCTATGTACTCTATTTCCCTGTGTTCTCACTCACCATGTTCTCACTGGGATACATGATGTATCTGAGGTCGTCACTTGGATACCTGATTTAGGTGTCCCAGTGATGACCTGGATAGACCAATACATGTCATAGATCAGTATAATTTAGTCGGTTACTATTTTATATAGTCTATAGGAAAGAAATAAGGTATCCTACAATCTAGATTATACCTAGAGGATAAATAATTATTGTGACCTAGTTCCCACTACAAATAATATGATGAGCGTTCCACTGCTTTGGAAGTGGGGAGCTTAGGTAAGAATCACAATGAAATGATTAAATGCTAATCTATTGGGTAGATGGTTCCTCATGGACATTATTTATATTATACCAAGCAATGGGATGGAGTTGGTGTTTTTAATGGGGTTTTCCGTTTGACCCATGAACCCACAGATTTATAGATGGCGGTGTGTATTATATTTGACTAGAAAAATCTTGTACCAATGTTCAACTATGTTTCTCAGTACTCGAGTTGAACTAGTAGCTCCAATTGATGACTAGCCCATGGCCTCTAGTTTCTTATCTCACCAGGAGATTCTATACCCCAACCCAATTCCTCTAAAGGGAAAACACATCTCTCATCACACTATTAGAATCGACTATATATAATAAAGTATTGAATGTTACTCTATATAGTTCAATATAGCCATGATCAAGAAAACATAGTTTAATGGTTGTCTAGATCTCTTTCTGAACCACCTCATCGCATATGAGTAGCATAATAAGCTATATCTGACCCCCATATGTCATAGTAAACCTATACCTTTTTTTATTTCCATACCATTTCAACCCCCTCCTGATGAGATAACAATCCTATGATTGGATTTTTTTTGAGTGTACCACCACTATTAGAGTAGAGTAGTGACTCAGGTGGATGAAAAAAAGTGATGTCCATAGGTTTACTATCTCACCATGAGTATCTTTATTGAGATCGTGTGGTTCATTGGATCAATTGTTTCCCCATTAGCTAGCAGTGCTATAGGGCTGACATCCATTCCATATTTTTATCACCTCTATCGGTCTTTCTACTTTTGGTATAAAATGGATTGTCTACTACGTATATTATAATGAATTCTAATTTCAAGTTGATAAGTTGATCCAATATTACGTCAACTATATATCATATATGACACAGTCCACCCCAGTTACTCTAACCAAAATAATTTTCCTACCTCAATCAAAACCCCCAATACCTACTTTCTACCATTAGCATGACTGCTGGAACCCCATTGATGAAATATTACTAGAATGTCCACCTCTTGTGTGATAGAAAATTGGTGTCCATATCATTATCCCGGTACTTATATATATATATATATTTAAATATATATATATATATATATTAAGGATATGCTTCTTGGAGTTTAGTTTTTTCCACTACAAGTGTGAGAAGAGTTTTTCTGCTCTCGTGACAATGATTATCTAGATGGCTTGTTGGGGTTGAAATATTGTTCGTGGTCTTGTTAATTCTCCTCTCTCAGTGTGGAATTGTTTGTCTCAATCCTGTAGTACCATCTACAAAAAGAGTCTTCTGGGTGGAACCTAGTCTAGTTGATTACCTAGAGGCACTATTAGAATATTGTATTGGCATATTTTTATTGGCATCATTACTGTAACATGTACCAAGTCTCCAAACATGACATTCCCTTGTTTCAAGGTGAAAACTAGAAGGAAATGACCTTTTTGAGCGCATCCATGACCATTTATTTTCCAATGATAATTCCTTCTGCTATATGGGCCATTGGATTAGCAAATCTCTTGAACCAATAAAAATTCTACATTGTGGGAATCCAATACCACTAATCAAACGCAATTCATGCATGCGGTCGTAGTAGTAGTAGGTGCAGACTTGCTACCCATGGAGGGAATTTTTAAAATTCCCCAGTTTATCAATACTCCACTCTAACAATTCCACACCATCTATATCAGAACTCATGGCCTTCGATGGGTTCATGGGAAAATAGGTATCTTGTGGTTTTGAGCATTGGGTTCATTCATGCAGACGATACCTTTATATAGTAGATCAATACTCTACTCTAATAGTCGATTATTACTATAATATAATATTCATTTTTCCATTAATTATTTGGTTTATGTCATTTATTCTATACCATGTAATCATATTAGCTAGCTCCCTAGGCTCCTACCTCATTTCATAGGAATGCAATTGCAATGAATTTTTTCACACTAGATACCTATGAGAATCCACTCTATCATGAATGTGGTGGTGTGAGTTCACACCATTGGGTTTTCCATGAGCTACTACCGATCAGTGGTCTTGAGCCACCATGGTCCGTTCAGTACTCATAATAGACTATATAGAGAAGACACTGATCTTTCTCAGCAGTGTTTGATGGCTAGTCCCCTTAATCCAGCCAATGGGTCATGTAATGACTCTAGAATGACTAGGAGAGCATTGGAAGGTTAACAATAAAATTGTAAGATGAACCTAGGGTGAAAATAAAAACCAATCAACACCAAATAATTCTCTCTCACTCCCTGTTCACTTTTCTTGGGTACGGCGAATGCTTCAGGAGCCGACCTGCTATCCCGAAATCTACTCATAGCAAACTTTCAAGGTGGTGGCCATCTCAAACACTCTAATGTCATCATCCACAAAGAGGATCCATCATGTGGCGTGGGATATGACCTGGAGTTCATCCACAACACTCATATGGAGAATACCATGCTGAAGGCATAACATCACCACTTGAGTGATCAGGATAGAGGTGATATGAGCTGTGAGTTCTATTTCTTGGTTAGCTACTTGGGGATTTAACTTTCCCTACCCTCCTTTCCAATATATCTAATCAATGATTCACTACTACCAAATTATGTTTTACTAATTATTTCTTCCACCATCTATCAATATATATGGGTATGCACCACCACTCCGAGAGGCACATTGTTGTCTTGAGATGAACTTCCATTTCTGTGTATCATACCACCCCCATTCACCTTGTCATATCAGTACCGTAGTGGCTTGAACCATTGTAAATGATCGATACCATTAGGTTTTGGGGTTTCTTTTCTCAAACCAGAATAGAAGTGGTTTTCTGCATGCATTGGGGAGGGGTTGACTGGCATTGAGGTCTTGGGGTGACCCATAGTTTACTATCAATATATATAAGACATTATGATGTGAAACCCCAATAATGATCGGAACACCTTGTGATTTCTAAGATAGTGAACTTGGGAACTGCTATTCTAGTTGGAAAGGTCTTCAATGTGAGGAAACATAGAACCTCATTACTCTACTCCAATAGTGTCAAGACAAGGTGGGGGCTAGGATGAATGGCAGGAGAAGGGGTTCTCAAAAAGGAAGTATGGATAGAGTCGATTGGAACCCATGTGGAATTAAAAGCATATCATCCTTCCAATACATGATTCTTCATCTTTTTTTTCTAGTATTGAATGGATTTAAGTAGAATGAATTCACCCAACCAGTTTTATCATAGAGTCATATGATTCACATTAGGCTGATGTCACCTTCTGATATGGATGGACTAAATTTTCAATTTGAGTCATTTTGGCCAATGCCCACATTTCCAAACTATGTCATTCAGTACATTACTCTAATAGTTTGGTGCTTCTGATCCCTAACTAAAGGTCTATTAGATGCCCATAATTATGGATCATCTGACAACTTCTTCTTCCAGTTTTGTTCTTCTAGTTTTGATGTAGGTACTCTTCTATGTAGTCTATTTTAGTAGATTATTGATCCTAGTGGTATTAGGGTACTTCAGTTCAGTACTCTACTATAATAGTGAACCTATGACATCAACCATACTCCATTACCCAAATTCAATGACAATGCTATGAATTGAGTTGAAATGATTGTTTTGATTTTTAGATGTTCCAAGCCCTCACACAAGGAATTGTGTCCCAATATAAGATACATATGGGGCCTTGGTATGGGTTCACAACAGAGGAAATTTATGAATTTGATGGGTATGAAGCATCGGGATATATCGGTCAATGCCCTACTCATGTTGGGAGATTGTGTATTTTTATAATACAATGGTCTTATCCAAGGGAGTACTTTAACGACACTAGTGAAAACTGGGGTTATTTCCTTATAAATTCTAATGGGGGTAAAGCCTATGGTACTTAATTCATTTTGTGTGTGTGCTGTAGTGGGGAAATTTCATGAGGAAAAGACATAAGGGTTAATTTTTCTAGTGTATAAAAATAATATTCTGGAAGAGTATCGGGATGTGATGCCCGAACACCTACCAAAGGGGTTACCACCCTTAAGTACCCTACTATAATAGTCCAGATCCTGGGTCTCAACCTCTATATAAATCCCCATATAGGAAGCCTCCACTAGAGGAATAATAAATTGAGTAGCATAGAATATAAAATCATAGGAGATGATTGGAGCTCAGGTACTCTTCTAATAGTCAAAACCTATCTCATATCAAATTACAAAAAAAAGAAGGATGGGTTGTTAAGGATGTGTGACAGTTTTCAATCTATAAATAAGGTGACCATTTGGAACAAGTACCCCTGACCCATTCTTGATGATTATTTTTATCGACTATTGGGTTCCATGTACTCTAGCAAGCTCGATCTGTGCTCTGTCTATTATAAAGTAACAATTACTAAAGGATATGAACATAAGAAAACCAGTGTGACCACCTTAGAATTCTTAGTAATGTAATATGGGTTGAAAAATGATATTGATACATTCACCCCCTAGATTCATCAAGTATTCCACGACATCCTTAACTTGTTTTTTGGACTACTTAAATGATATCTTTGTACACATCAGCATCTTAAGAGTACATAGGGAGCAATTTCATATAGTATTCCAACAGCTAAGGGAAAATCGGTTTTTTCAAAAATAGGAGAAGTGAGATTTTTCCCAAAAGATTATCCTATTCTTAGGTCATGTATTTAAGCCACGTCTTGTTCATATGGATGATATTATGGTGATAACTATTTAATAATGGTACCACTATGATCCAGTTACATTCCTTTCTTTGACTTACCAACTTTTACGATCACCTTATGAGTGGTTACTCAAGAAAGAAAACTTGCATAACCAGATGAAGGTTGTGAAATAGAAATGGAAACCATGACACCTTTTAAGACATTAATAGAGCCATGCCTAAGGAGATATTGTGGTCTCGACCAAATATTGAGAAACCATTCTAAGTACAGACAGATGTGTCTAATATTTCTTTAGGAGGTGTTCTCATACATGAAGGACATCCAGTGGTGTATGAAAGTTAAAATTTTAATAAAACTAATAGGAATTATATAGCTCAATAGAATGATATTTTGTCAGTGGAATATTACCTTAGGGTGTGGAGGATTGGGACGATTTTTAGTGAATGAAGAAGATCATCGCATATCTGGAAGGCCAACTCCTAGATCCACTTAAAGCTAGGACCATCTCTACTACAATAGAATGAAATTTCCATTTTCTTCAACCTAATCTCTTTCAATATATATAAGTACCATGGTAATGGATGGAAAATATAGAGGTCTTATACAATGATCATCTCAATTTTTCATTTCATAGATACCGTGGATTTGGATTAAGAACACACCGAGACCAGACAAAGGGTATGGAGTATATGGTCTACAAGGGGAAATTGAGTGCATTGATATATTGACCTCATTATACCTTTGATAAGATCGGGAAATGTCTATTTTTAAGGGGGTAAAGATGGAAAAAAATAGATATGATACTCCAGAATCTATCTAATTGTGTCTCAATTCCCTTCAGAAGGACTCATAGGGATAAGGAACTGCTTGACCGACATGTCACAAAAACCAATGAAGTATACTCATTCCATACTTCTATCAATTCATTTTGAACTAATTGAGATTCCTTCAATCCCATGGAATCACTATATTCTTCGATCCCTAGTATCTAGACCGCCCTTCTCTTATGAATGGATATACCCTTCGTCCCCCCACCGTAGGATTCGAATACAGAGTTCATTGCTAGCTTATTGATCCACACTATCTAGTATATGAGCCATCTAGTATTGTGGTGGTCAGATAGCCTTACGCCCCACATTTTCCTTCATGGCACACCTCCAATGCCATAAGATTGAAAACAACCTGACGACATCCAACTACCCATTATGTTCTGGAATTTTGAGGGGGTTGTTATTTACTTTATGTGCCCATTATTCCTTGAATGGATAGTGGAATACTATTAGAGTAGAGTATTGAGAGTATTCTTAATGAACTTTGTCTCACACTAGAGGTGTAAATGTCCAACAACATAACTGTATCGTCATTCCGTATCGGGTCTTTAGGGTGATGCTAATTCTTGTGATGTGGGTTGATGTCTCTTGTGAATTAAAGAGATCACAATGGTATTTGGGGTTGATCAGGGGTAGAAAAATTAATAGAGAGAGTGAAATTCATGTTTTTTGGGGTGATATGGGCCAATGAAAGAAGGGGGTACTAGTTTTTTCATGGCCAAAACCAAAACACATTAATGATGGAATTCTCAATATAATATAAGTAGTAGAATGAACAGTGGCCAATTCTATTCCAATATATCATAATTTTCTAGGCTAAAATGAAACATCGACGATCTAGTTGTAATGAGTGAGTGGCAACATCAACTAGATTGTAACTGAGGATCCATGATTTCAAATTTCTCTTTCCTAGATAGTTTCTTTGGGAGTTCACTTACACTACCCTCCTTTCTGTTCTAGCAACACCATAATGCACTACTGCCACATTCAATTGGACCTTTGATCAATTCGCCCATATATTAATATCGATAGGTATACACTCCCACTCCCATATAGATGTTGGTGTTTTGAGATGTCATTCCTAGATGTTTAATGTCTAACATACCAAAAACATTCCCCTTGTCCTATCGGTACCATATTGGCTTAAACAAGCGGAAATGATCAAGGCCAAAAAAATTTCAATTTTCCATCATTGAACTAGAACATAGGTGATTTTGTGAATGAAATGGGTAGGGGTTGAATATAATTGATGTATTTTGGATACCCACAATTGTGTACCAATATATATAAGTCAGTATGGAGTGATACTCTAATCTAGGGTGGAACTCCCGAAAATTTCTCTGATAGTGATATTGAGAACTATTATTCTAGATTGAAAGGAATTCGGTGTGGGGAACTGTACAACCATCACATGAGCACCACAATGTACATAAATTGGTTGAACATCATATATCATGTATAATTCATAGTTATAAAATGGAACCATGAACTGAGAAACAATATAGAGGTGTGAATCAATGCAGCGGGCTATGACTAGTAAAGGGGTGTGTCAGAGGTGTGTACATGGATAGGGTTCTGATTCAAAACAGCATGTTGATCTTCAATACCTATTGATTCAAACTTCATGTTACCGATTATAGATAGCAATCTGACTGATTGATTACTATATCTTATTTACCTTTAAATCATGATGGCTCAGTTGTTCATCCAAGCTTCCCATTTTCATGGACCACTAATCGAATCACGTGTGTCTCCCCAACCATCAAGTCATGAAGACTCGACTTCATCCCACCAACTTTATCTTTTTGAGAGGTGGTCCAATGTGATTAGCACTCCATCCCAAGACTCATTCCCCCACCACTTAAGTTCCAAATCAACTCAACCATATCTCCACGTATAGTACATATCTCCAAATTCATAATACAATTATATAAAGGGAATAATACCACCACCAAATCAATTATCCCCATCATACCGACACTATTAGAGTAGAATACAGGCACAGATGAGAATTTTAGAATAGAGTACTTATCACAAACCATCCATGGTGTACTTGACAAGGACCATGAACCCTATATTCCATGAAAGAGTGGATGGGCCTTACAATATATACAAGTAGAAACTCTAGATGCTTGCATATATAAACATAGGAATGAATGGAATATCTCAAAAACAATGTAATATGTACGATTGATCTCTTTATCAAATGACCCATTACTATCTCACAAGATGAACTGATGATAGAAATGCATCACCATTGGGAACATGAGTCCAAATAAAATAGTACCCCATAAGACCCATTTATTTTGTTTCTTCCGAGGGGAAAACATTCCAATTCCGGTGGGTGGGGAGATACACATTATATAAAAACAAACCTCATGATCCACTGTTTGATATTCCCCATCAATTGATTTTAGTTTCATTTTGACCTTCCTGCCCTTGGGGAGTGTTCCAAGTGTGTTTAATCCCCACCAAAAGGTCTAACATTCATCATTTAGTACTAGGAAAAATGGATTATCTAATCTCATTTTTCCCCATGCTATCGCAACCAATCAAAGACCATGATACCAAATTGAGCAGACTTTGCTTCATCGACATTCCGTATTCGGTCTCTAGATTTGACCCCTCACCAATGAGACATTCCACTTTACTCGGGTGACTCCAATGGCATTGGTGTTGAACCTAGAATAACCATCCAAGAAACATATAATCCCACCACTCAACCATCACCCACAAGCCCTTGATGCCCAATTATTCTAAAGAACAATTCCCCCCATCATACAATTGATTCTAGCACAATGATGATCGAGGTTCCAAACCCAATTCTATCATGATAATTATCACCCTAGTTTATTAAACAAGATTTACAAGAGTATCCCACCCATCATTTCACTCAATATATATTGTCGTACCAGTCGTCAAACCATTGTCAAAGATTACCCACTACTTCCTCCCCAAACTGGAGTCTTTCCTTCTCATTCCCAGTGTGGCTTCTCATCCGACAAGACCAAAATCACATCAATGGATTGGCCTACTATTCAATGGCCAACAACCTAATATGATGTTGGCTCCATAAATATTTAAAATTCATCTATTTCCAATTTTCAAGCTCCCACACTATTCATTAGATGTGCTCAATCCCACACGTTACTCACATGTTCACCCAATGTGTTCCAATTCTTGTTTCTGCTTCCATCCCCATTGTCCCAGCCACTCACTGGGATACATCATGTATCCTATTGAGGATATGGTAAGTCTTCTAGAAATCACATACATCTGATTAGTACGAATTGGATATGGGTTCAACAAAAATTCAACTTTCTTGTGATAAGGATATTACTATTGTTCCTTATGGTCCAGGATCACCCTCATCGTTTGAATATGTAGTTCGGTGTCGTCCCATGTCACCAATCGGGATCTGGGTGGGCTGTTGAAGTTTATGGTTGCATTTTCATTTTTATTTTTCTTCTGAATTACAAATAAGTTCCCCATTCCTTACAGTACCCCAAGATCCACTATCCATCTTCCATGTCCCCAAGGCCTTTCGTGGGATTCAAAAATTATATACTAAGAAGACCTACAAAATTAGATTGCCTAAAAACCTAATTCGATGGGCCTACTAAAAATTATTTTTATGAACTAGCCTATACCTAGACCTCTCGATACATAAACCTATGGTGATGACCCCACAACTTCATTTACATCACGGACCATAAATAACTTAATCCTTATGGTTATACTTGGTACATAAACCAATGGTGGTGATTTAGGCCTTTTTGTTTTCCAATATGTCCAACACTGTTAAGGGTGAGTACTGAGAAAGGGAAGCAAGAAAGTATCCTCTAGACATACTCTTCATGGGAAGAAGTATATGTTGAATTCCCCAATTATGAGGTCACATAATCATCTTTAAAAGACTCTATATCACTTCTGAGAGGATTTATTTTTTTAGTACAGTCATGGGATTCAACTTAGGGATATTTTAAAAGAGCCTACTGAATGTATCAAAGTAAGTACCACACCACCATCCAGGAGTCATGACATAAGCATACGTTAACCTCTACCTTTCTTCAAGTAGAGAAATTTCATTCACTAATAGACAAGAGTAATAACTTTCATGAGATTTTATATGTACCTTTTCACCTATATTGGCTTATGAGACCTAAAAAATCTATTTATCAAATTCTATCTCTATAATCACTGTTCTCATTCTTTTAATTTTATATGTTTTAATATTTTTATTCATAGTAGATCATAGTCTACCTGTATGAATTAAATTCAAATATATTAGGGATAAGAAAGATTCATGATCATGAATATAATGTGGTCAAATAATTGCTCAAATGATTGTCAACCAATACACTGCTGACTTTGTATGTTTTGTGAGATTGTGATTCACTGTCTAACTACTATGATCTTCTATCATGAATCTGTCATACCCCTTGTGAGGTTTTAAACCCCTCAGTTGTCCATCATCCATGATGTTCACCACACCACCATAGGGGGTTGAACGCTAATGTAACACAAAAATTATCTAGGGGAACCATGTGTACCCTATTCTAATAGTGTTAAATAAGTGAGTTTCCAATGAAATCAAACCATTATTGAACTACTAATGCAAAAAACCCTTCACTAATATACTCTAATAGTGGCTACTACCACCAAGAGGAAATATTGGGTCGACATTCACTAATAGAAAATCGATAAAAAGTCGGACACTATTATATTAGAGAATTGGGTGTGGTCCTAGCTGCCTCAAGGTAGTTGGAAAGTGAGAATCCAATAGATCCCAAACATAGATTACCAAACTGTCTATCCATGAACCCCCCTAAAAACATTCTTATATCCATGATATAGATGTATGAGATCAAATCATCAATTTACCATAAAATATTTTCATGGGAACATCGACAGAATGATTGGCATGGTGCCTCTGGGACTATACCTCTCAAGTGTTCCCCGAGTGGTACGGCTCCCAACTAAAATTATTATAGCATATAATGTAGCTCAGTATAATGATTCACCACCATTCCATATCTATGAAAATCCACTTACCCATTCTCATACCACCCCATCCATTCCACCGGTACTTATATATTTAGTACTACACTACAATAGTCCAACTCATTTCACAACATATTATGCATCACACCTTATCTTTTAGAAGTCTAGACTTTAGAGTGGGTTGATCGTATAATAGTTTGTACTGATACCGACACATCACCTAGTGTCATAGTGGTTCAATAGATTTCATTTTATTGGCATGCTTTCTGATATGCACGGTCATCAACTGCACTATTAGAGTAGAGTAATGATCTATGACTAGACAATTGGAGTAGAGTATTGATCCTTCTGTCGAGCCATCTTGACATTCACATCCTTTAAACCATGATAAAACAACATGTTATTCTATTGTGTACCAACAAACCGTGTCATAGGAGAACATACCTACCCCTTGGTATCTGGTTCTTAGATACACTCGATGACTATTCCATGGCATTCCATTGGAGTCCCATGACTAGACTACTCATAGAATAGAAGATTGTCTCACTAGCTCTCCAGATTCCTATGGAGCCCAAATTGTCATTGTGGAAGGGGATTCATCATACCATAGATGTAGGTGTTCTATGATTAAAACACTAATAATTATTTGAATATCATATAGAGTTGATAGAAAATAGGTGGATTCAATTAATAAATAGTCTATAATGGGGGTTGGGAGCCTCCAATGATGACCTCAGGGGTCAAACAATCACTTTCTAGCAATAATACACCTAAGTAATCTACTATAATAGTGATGAAGAAATTACTAATAAACTTTTTTAGAGTAGATTTCTATGTTGAGTCTGGACTGATACATATATATATTGGTTGTTTGTGGCCAATGAACCCCAAATGATCCCTTATCCAACACTGTCAAAAGGAAACTTGCACAAACAAGGTAAGAGGTCGAGTCTATGATTCCCAGTGAACAAAAAATGCCTTGAACTAGCCCAAGCCCAGAGAAAATGGTTCATTACTCATGTAATTGTTTAGTATTAAAGGGATACAAAGGAGTGCAATGAAAATGATATACAATAACATCAAATCCATTAGGGATAATAGTCTATAGAATCAATTGAGTAGCTTAGTTATTACTCTTATATATAGTATATAGTGATCCTTGAACAACCAATTCATCTACACCTACTAGTTCATAACACTAATCTAACAGTGTTTTACCCCCATAGACTCCAATTGGTCTTATAGGGTACTCACCCTCTTCCTCTTGAGTTCAACACTATTAGAAAACATTGTGGATCAAGTACACTAGTTAACCTTCTGAGCTAAACAATTGATTCTATCTCATACATTGTATATTTTTCCATGGTCTATCCCACCATAGAAAGATATTGAATAATCTATTTGAGTAGGATTATAGGTTGTTGGAATTGTTATGGTGCTCATGGAAATTTAGAAACACAAGCATGGTTATTACTCTTCTAAAACTGAACTCTACACAAGTGGAAGCCAATATGGATGAGATGAAGTCATACCCGACACTCTCATCTCTTGTAACACTTCAGAACCCCACTATGAGGTGAGTTTTTTTATGGTTGGTGGTTTTTCATTAGACTATCTAATAGTGATCCCATCACAATAATGATCCCAATGACCACTAGTACCATGCTCCGACCAGTGAGTGAGTGTGGAACCACATTCTTCTAATCCACTTGACCCTACCTGAATGGTTGTGGTATCTTGCATTGGACTGTCCCAGCACTCAAACAGAAGTACCATCCATCTCTCTAGAGCTCATTCTATTTTCTATGGTTTCTAGTAGTCGTATACTCCACATGTCATGGTACAATAGGGTCACCATTCTTCCTCCACAAGCGAACCATAATAAGGAGATGAATATTTTATCATCGATTCTCAAAACACATTGTTTACCCTGAAACCATCCTAATAGTATGTTTAACCATTCCACCAATGTGCTACATACTATTAGAGTAGATTACTATGGAGCGCTGGCACCTACCACTAATGTGACTCAATCTGAGCTACAGTGTTATTGTGATACCCCCAATTCCAACTATCATTTGGTTTTTTCATCGTCTATACCCATTTCCATAGTATCATCATAGTAGTAGTCGTCATTATTGGTGTTTCTAATTGAATGACATATTCAACAGTGAAGTGGGTACTCATTTTGTCTGGTGATGCTGATGCTTGATTATTTCCTTGATATGCCAACACCATACCAACATGTACCCTTGTACTCTATCAGGTATGTCACCACCACTCCCAAGATAATGGTTCTTTTATTAACATTATCGATACTTAACCAAATGGTTGAACCCAATCCCCACCAATAGCAGTACTCTTTGATTTTGATTATACCACCTCGAATATAAAGATCAATCCAAACATGTTTACATTCCAATATCATAAATGATCCATCCATATGAGAAGCCCCGTGAAATGGAGTAAGTATGTGTAATTACAATACAGTTCATTCTGTATTGGATGTTTCATTGGGATAGGGATCAACATCTCATATCTCTCCAGACCTTCTAGTTGTTGTCTTCTATGACAATATCAATACTTTACTCTAAATAGTCCCACCTCATAACACCTATATGTGAATTGGAATATTAGAGTATATAAATAATCACATTTAAAAACATAGATAATGGTGTTATACACATTTCATCTCATAAGTCGAGTATGGGTATAGTCCGAAGTTGAGAATCCAATGGACCTCGAGAAATGGGTGGTTTGAAAGCATTAGACAATCAATCCGCACATGGGGTCACCACAGCAACATCTCAATATTGAAACAATGTCTAAATGGAAAAAGGTACACTATCAATTCATGGGTGAGAGATGGTTAAGATGAAATGTATGGGAGGTTGGGAGGCCAGATAGCACACCAAGATAGAAACTACAACCAATGGCATCAGTGTATCTCAGACTGGTGGGTACCCAATGTTCTTCAAGGGAAAGAGGCATACAAGGGTGTGGTAGGATCAAATGGAGTGGTGTGGTCAATTGAGTCATTGGGCATGGAATTATGGGAGTGGCAGAATTTGAATTGGATATTTCAGGAATGGAAGGAATCAAATGGATTGTTGTTGTATTTAAGATCGAACAACTAAGGAGAGTGGGGGAATGGTAATTTATCACTCTGATATATAAGTACCAATGTCTCAAAAACACTATTAGAGTAGGGTTCGAGTTCATGGAGACAATGAGGAAGTTTGGGTATCATTCAATAAATATAATATTGGATGGCGGTGGTGTCAGATCTAATCTATTATTGTAGTGGAATAATTGGGGGGATGCATTCTATAAGTGTAGAGTAATGATGTTGGGTATTTTCTATTGGGGTAAGGGGAATTGGTGATGAGATTTTCTCTTTCAGTGGTGTAGGACAAGGGACCATTCAAGATTTATTGGCCACAAACCACCAATATATATAATTATAATTACAGACTTAACTCAGTAATCTACTCTAAAAGAGTTTAGCAGTACATTTTTTTATCCCTATTATATTAGATTAATGATGCTAAATGTGGATAGAAATTGGTTAATTGACTCACATGGTCATCATTAGAGGCTCTCGAGATGCTATGGGTAAAGTGTGGTGGTGAATGTGTTCAAAAATTATGAATGGAGGTCGGTAGCCATGGTGGTGGTATTGGAGTTCAGTGGGGAGAGAGCTCAGTACATTAATCTAATAGACTACATTCAATTTCACATGTGTAGTGGTAGGTATAAATGGGTCACTAAGGGAATCCTTAGTACTCTTCTAATAGTCTATCAGCACTATATATGCAACCTTGACTTGTTTCTGTGATTCCATGTTCAGTAATGGTATTCAGTTCTCCAGCCAGATCAATACTCTACTCTAATAGTACTACAACCTATATTATACCGACTATTATATTGGAAAATGATACAGACCAAACTATTAGTGTAGTGTGATGATTAGAGAAACCCTACTACTATTATTGATTAATTACCACTTTCTACTCCATTGGTGGTGGTCTTGATGGTCAGGTGCAGGTGGGTGAAAATTGTTACATGATGTAAAATGATATGTGAGCTAAGGGTGATATGATGCACATGTCTGTAGAGTCCCCCAATGGAATAGAAGATAAAGAGGTGAGAGTGATGTGGTTCATAGTGTATAACGGATGGAATGCAAACTGCCAAAAATCTTATAATTCCAGTGTAACCAATATGGCCAAGGGTTCAAGATCATGTTGTGGCCTAGTGGTGATCCTTTGACCCATGACATTGTCATTGGATGTTTCTAGTAAACCTATGTATAATGGTTGTCCCCAAATGTTCCCTGACGAGAGTTGTGTGTTGGACCTACTACCTATATTATACTAAGTATAAACAGACCATCATCAACACAAATATGGTCCTTTCAGTTGATCCACTCAAGTGAAATTATGTAGTTCGACTCGCTCTATTCGATGTATGGGATAAAGATTATTAGAGTACAATACTTAATTCACTCATTGGTTTTTGCACTATGATTTAAATGGTGTTGTCATCTGCCAGGTAATGTTTGGAATAGAGGATTGACCATCTGCCGATGCAAACTACTATCACTATTGTCGCACAATAAGAGAGAGGACTGGACAATAAAATATCAAATGAGCTACAAATGGTACATCAATGATAACAACAACTACATGTGAAAAACACATTGGACTGATTGAGTAGCATTTTCAGCATGATTGAAATTCCTTCACCGTTGCACCACTAGAAAAAAAGGTTTATCTATGACTATCGAATGACATCGAATGAATGAAAATATATTATAAGTGTTTCTGGTTCACTTTCCATTTCGTGGTTCCAATTTGTAAGAATGGTGGTATTTTAGAAACATCGTATTAGAGAATGGGTTTCCAATCCAGAAATCATTTCCGCACATTGGTCTAGGGGATATCATTTCTAGTTAATCTTGAGTAGAATTTTCCTTCTGACAATCAATCTATAATATATTTTTAGTGGAAAGCATAGTCTTGGTACTCATTGATAATGTGGGGAAGAACCTTGATTTACACTATTCAAGAACCATCATAGAATATTCTAGGATACTTAAAATGTTTCAGGGTGTCCATCACATGATCGATTTGTAACGATTGGTTATGTCATATTTTCATATTGCCTTTGGAAAATAAAGCAATCCACCATTCGGATCCAAAGAACCATAATGATTCATATGTAGTTTGTTTGTAGTTCAACACTTCCACCAGAGTACACTCTATACTATTAGGACTATCGGTCATAACCAACCCCATGAAACAATTGTTCAATAGATCCACCTAGGTAACCCACCAATGACGATTCTAAATATGGATACAAGAACTCAACTGGATTCTTTCTCACATTCCAACCTCTATTATATACTATTTTTGAATTCCAAACACCAATTCTCTCTCAAATAAATACCATATTACACCTTTTCATCAGAGTTGAATCATAGAATAACTAAAATTGTGGTATGATGAACCCCCTTCCACAATGATAATACAGGCTCTGATGGAATTTTGAGAGTAAAAAAGACAAATAGACTTTCTATTAGCTATCTAGTCATGGGACACTAATGGGTTTCCATGGAATATGAATCAAGTGTAGTCAAAACCCCACTAAAAAGGGGGAATGTATGTTCTCCTATGACACATTTTGTGGGAACACAATACGAGATAAAGTTGTTTTCTTATGGGGTGAAGGCAGGGAATGTCCACTCCAATAGTCCAATCAGAGCTCAGTACTCTACTCTAATGGTGTAGTTGATGCCCATGAATCTCAGAAAACATGATAAGATCTAGCAGTCTATTGAACCACTATGACAAAGGGTGTTGTTCCAGTACTAATATGGCATATTATGCCATCAATGCACTATAATGTCTAGACTTCCAAAGTATGATGTATACTTCGTAATCTATGGTGAAATGAGTTAGACTATTTGAGAAGAGTACTGAGTATTTTTGTACCAGTGGAATGGATGGGGTGTTATGGGAATGGGTTAGTGGACATTCATTGATATGGAATGATGGTTAATCAATACATCGAGATACATTATATGCTAGAATACATGGAGTTGGGAACCATACCTCTTGGGTAAAACCAGAGAGGTATAGTCCCTAAGGCACTATGCCAATCATTCTGTCATTTTTCCCATAAAAGGTTTGACAGTTGTAACATCCCGACCCCAGTTAATTAGATTCGGTGCATTATTACATAACATTGTCATGATCACAAAAGATCAAGTCTCAAAAGACTGATTAGTTTAGTAGCTTTGGAAACACTAGATACATCCATATTGTTTTCATTACATCATAAAGTGAAAAAATACAACAACATATTTTCTTCATATCCCCTCATATTATCCCTATAGGTCATTCATAAAATACTTCATCACATCTTTGAAAAAATAAAACATTGAAATGGGTGAGATCAGATGCTCAGTAAGGATAACAATATAGCGGAAACTTTCATAAATAAACATAAAAGTATAAGTCAATGTATAACTAAAACAAAAGCCTTTTAAACTTGAACATAAACATAATATGGAAAATATAAAATCGAATAATTCCATTTACTTATTCACATGAATATTATACTAGTCAAATAATCACATTCAATATCAATAACCACTTTCATAATGAAGGAATGCATAACGCCAGATTATTGTAACCACATAGCCAAGGCCTTGTGCAAATACTACAAATAATATTTATTCAAAGCTACATTCCAAGACACTAGTTTTTCTCATGAGACCTACCGACGCATCGAGGAGCTATAGCGGGCTCCACCCATCCCTTATTAAGTCCAATGCATTCTTCATATGAACAGGTTTAAACATAAAATAAACATTCGTATTAAAAATAGCATATGAAATGTCAATACTTTCTCCATAAACCATGAATGGTATAAAAATAAAACATCCACAGTCAAACATATCACAAAACCTTCAATACAATATGGAATTTTTTATCATAATAAATCAACTTCAAATAAAGTTAAAATCCATCAAAGGATGTTGACATAGATGAAATCAAAACTATTTGAGAGAAATATCTCTTTTTGAAATCATTTAAAAGTCACATAATTATAAAAGAACACAGTTACTTTGAATATATTCTTATAATCATTTGAGGTAAGCTTTGATGATATTATAATGGTGGAAAATAGCCACACCTGCCATATAAGTTAAAAAAATCCATTCTTACCTTAATTTTTTCGAAAAGCTTAAAAAGGGCCTTGTTTGGAAAACGACGGAAAGATTTCTTTATAAACATCTTATAAAAATTCAAAAAAGGGTATAAATTAAATTAACCAATATTCTGTAAAATAGTAAGAATTTTTTTAAATACATTGTTGAGAAACATGGATGTGGATGACAAAAATGTCCCATTAGATAATTATGTATAAACAACCTCGGATAATGAAGAGATTGTGAAATAAACCCTTACATTGTACTTTTCCTTAGTTGAGGGTAGGTTAACCTCCTATATTATAGATAAATCATTTTTAATAAATTATACATGAATAATATACATAAATATGATATCATATATGAACTTTTAATATTGATTTGTTAATAATATTTTAGTATTATCGTCGTTTCAGTTGTTAACTGATTCGTTTTCCTTTATATACTTTGTTACGTAAGCCGTGTTTTTTATTGATAGGTTGTATCTTATTCATATCCATAATGATATAAATTCCTTAAAATTTAATTTTAATCATCAAACGAGAATTATTTTGAATAAATATGATAGGGAAATGAATCTCATCGTGTTTGTGGAGATGGTAATCTGTACGTACGCACGAACGCTACCTCCTTTTCATTTTTCATTTTAAAATGAATCAAAACCAAATGATAAATAGGAATATTATTATTCCAATATAATATAATATCTTATACGTGTTACCTAAGTTAATTAACACCATCGTTTATATGTTCCATGTATGGTATGAACGAGTCATATCACTTTGAGGAGCGGTAGTTCGTACTTCCTCAAATAAAATTATTGTTTATATATATAACATGAATAGAATAATGGTATGATATAAAATAGAATTACATAAGCTTATATATAAAATAAATATCATCAATATCATATTTATTTATAGTTCCATCATAATGGCCACCATGAGAGGATGTAGGAGATAATTGAACAATCATCGTTTCGTGAGGCGTTTGTTTGCCACCCACAGAAACATTATGTTCTTCACCAATTAGATGGAGGTGTGTGTATGTGTAGTTCGAATACTTCTCATAAAAATATCCTAGTATATTTAGGATACTGTTTTTGTTACAAGATAAAATAATAAGAAGTGTTTAGGGGTTAAAGAAGTAAAAGAATAGAAAAGAATCTAAGAGAAATCGTGACCTTAAATTTGGGTAACTCCATTTGGTTTGAACCAAAAAGGACTCTTGAAGTAACATCTTCCTAAGTTAAGGCTTCTAGAAGGTGTATAAGGATATAGGGATCTTAATTGGGTAGAGGTTGAGGAGCCAAAATGCTTGAGAAGTTTGAGGAATTGGTTAGAAGTGGTGTCCTTTTATAAGGGGGAGGAGGGGCTCTTTAGAAAAAACTTAAAGAATTAATTTATAATAAATTCATATTCGGTTTATAATGGATACAAAGTGGATTATTAAAAGTCTAAGGTAATTATGGATCGCTAACCACTCAACCAATAGTTTTTATATAGTTTTGGGTCACTATAGTAACCTTATCTTTTAGATTTAACTCTTTGTTAAATAGTTTGACATTTACCATGTCTCTTTGTATTTTTATATTATATAGTTAATAAACTTACTATATACTTCCAAAATACCCTCAAGTGGTCCATTAATGATACAACTATGATTATATAAGTCCTTTGGACGAAAATAATATTTTTAGGAATATATAATCAATTAATAATATAATATTTGTTTTAAAAACTCTTTTATGTCTATTTTGACACTATTGGGTATTTTGTTTTTGATAAATTAATAACAGCATTATTACTTCGAATAAAATTCATATAACCAATAATAATATGTCATATTAACCTATAAAATTATTTTAGTTCTTAAAAAGTCTCCAATTTCATTTATTTGGATATTTATAATATAAATTATTTTAATATTTAATTAATAGGTAATTACTGCATCACCATTGTGTCATAAATAAATTAAATTATTTAATGTATAAAAATTATAAATAAAATACCATTATGTAGGAAATCATTTTATATTTCTAATAAATATTTATAATCAAATTTATCTTATGTATAATCCAATATAAAAAATGATGTAGTTATTAAACTTTGATTTAAACTCCTTTAAATCTTCATTGATTTAAATAATAATAAATGTCCTAATATAATCCAAGTGGACCAAAGAGGTTCATATTTTATTCCTAAGGTTGTTTTTGGTCGAATTATACTTAGAATATATAATTAAGACATGTATTAGGGTAATAATTATTTCATTTTTACCCTTAATTACCCTATTTACTTTTTACCGTTGTAAATAAAAATAAAAAGTTATTATTCACAGAAAATTATTTTTATCTTATTGTACCACATTTTACTTCTTAATATAAACTGTGTCTCTTGGATTTTTGAAATTCCAGTCACATAAGTGGTGAAGTTATGTTTTATGTGAATATGCAAATTCTCCTAGGAGATGGGTGAAAGACGGTGAAAATTTCAATAAAATTTTTATATGTCTAAAATTATTATAAACTGACTCCAATGAATTACATTTAACATATATATGTATTACGTATCTATTTGGACCTAAAATAAATTTATATAAAATAAATAATTACTTAAATTTAAATTCGGTTTTAACCAATAACTTAGTGTTTTTTACTATTCATCAAAAAATGAAATTTTTCAGAAAAATATCAAAAATTCACCCTAGGCTAATTTCGATATATTGAATCAAAAAATGAAGTCCATTATGAAAGATACAATTTATAAAATTTAAAAAAGTGGGTATTACAATTCATAATAGCTAGTTTGATTGGTTGTGGTGTCTGTTAGAACTCGAAGTCACATACAAAACATGCTACTGTATTATTCAAAGAGAAGCGTACCGTGGAAGCTTGGGGCATTACATTCTCCCCTCCTTTAAATAATTTTTTCCTCGAAATTTTCCAAATTGGGCTTGGGAATATAATGTAAAGTCCCACATTGGAAAAAAAGTCAATAAATCTATCACCTTAAAAGAAAGAAAGAGAAGTACAAAGGTCACCCAAGAAAACTCATACTAGGATTCCATGAAGGAAAACATGGATATGGAAGATAAACTAAGTGTTAAGTTCTGATGGAGAGGGATAGAAAACATGATCAGGAGAAAGTTAACAACAAGAAATCCACAAACTTGTGATGGGACAAACGGTCATTATTTTCACAGTAGTAAAAGTATACATACAACATTTTTTTTAGTTACATTACATAAAGGTGAGGAATTCATTTATGATATTGACTAAGAAAATAAAGAGATATACTTAATTTTTAAGTAGAGTTTCATCCTTTAATAAATTTCCACCACTAAATCATTTTTTAAAAACGATTATTATTCAAGAAGACTTCGTCACACTGGAAGAGCTAGGATAAACTTCTATAGAATCACATGATCCACGAAAGATAAACTATATATTTACCATGTATTTAGAGATTAATCAAAACCAAAACGGTTAGTACAAGATCTGATTATCCCCCAAAATGATATTCTTTTATTGAAAGAAAGACTAATCTTAATTTATAAAATTAAACAAAAAATACCCCAAAGTTAAATAAATACCATTCAACAAAAAATAGTCCCTAAAATCCTTCAATATAATCCAAAAAAACATTGAAACCCAAAACTTAGAAGAATTTGGTTATGTAGTCTTCCACCTTAAATTTTATCTCCAAATGACATCAACTACTCTTAATGTCACATACTCAAAATTAGTTAACCTATTAACATATTCTCTATTATAGGTTAATCATTTACATAAATAACCCAAATCACTATAAATCCACAATAAAAACGTAGATAAAAATCCACCATTACTCCTCAAATGAAATCCCATAGTATTCTAGTTTCCTTTGGCATATAGTGTTCCCAACAAAGCGAGCATATTCCAAAATAACATTTATCAATTAATCACAAAATCATTTTCCTATACTAAGGGTATTCATTCTATAAGACATAAGAACCCAAATCAACTTATTATTGATTAATAAAATCATTTAACTAAAAAAAATTAGCCACACTAACCAGGGACTTCACGTAGTCCAGTGGTAGGTGATAAATCCCAATCACACTTTGGTTGTGGGTTCGAATCCCACAGCTTTGTCCTACATGACTGGTTGTCACACGGTCTGCGTGTTATCCTTTTAAAAAAACATATTTTATAATATTACCAAAATGAGATAAATACTTCAAAATAACCATAACATAAATTTAACCAGAAATGTTATCTCACACCTTGCATTTTCATCCCAAAATATAATAACTTGTAATTTCATCAAACCTAATGATCATATAAAACCAAATGTTTGTTTATATCTATATCCACAAGGGAAAAGATAAGTCTTCCTCAAATATCATTCTCACATGGAAAATTGTGGGGTTAAAAATTCAAGAGAAAATTATTCCAAAGTAATCCCATAATGAAAGAGCACTAATACATTTAAACATTTCACCGACCATTTATTTTCACATAGCTTCTTCTTGGACCTAGAGAATATCCTATAGAATAGGGCATTCACTCGGGTAATGGAAAAATCACTTACATTTATAGAAAGTGACTGTAAATGGATTTTTGGGATGATTTTTATTTTCCTCCATAGTACTCTTCATTTTTTCTCGGAAATTCTTCACATTATGTCCTTATTTCCCACACGTAAAGCATTTCTTTGTTCCGTTGAGACACTTTCTTGGGTGTCTCCTTCCACATTTCCTGAATGGTTGAAATTTAGGATTCTTTTCTCCATCGTCTCCACTGCTGGAGCTCTTATCATTAATCACCTTTATCTTCTTTGTTGAGTCTGGGAGTTGGTTAATATATATGTTGTTGATCAAATTTTTGGAAAACTGATTTGGCATGAACACGATATCTTTTACGGCTATCAAACATTCCAATTTGTTGCTCATTTCCACCACCATTCCCATCATGTACATCATTCTCAAAGTTACTATGACTTCCTTGGACTCAATCCATTGACTAAAACCAGAAAGCATTGTGTGAGTAATAGTAGTCGTAAAATCATTTAGAGAATATCATGACACCATATTCTAAATTTGAAACACCTTAGGATTAACCAAGGAAATTTATTCTCTTCTTATATTAAAATACTACAAATTGGTTTTTACAGAAAATGTAAATTATCCTAATCATATCCCCATGGAGTGTCGTAACCAAGAGTGCAGTAAGGCCCGTTGTCGTGCACCAGTTCCCGTTCGAGTCTAGCTCAAAGCGGTGTTTTTTCATTTTACCCCTAGGTACATCTGTACCAGATCCACTTCTACCTACTCGTATCCATACAGGGATGTATTGCATGGAAAACTCACAAAATCTATACAATACCAAAATTTTAGGAAGTTCTTTTATACTAATTCTCAATGTCTATCTTAGGGCTATGTGCTGTAATCCGAGTTTATCTAAATCTAGTTTCCAAGGTTTGTACTAAAATTCCTCTGATACCAACCATAATGCCCCGACCCCAGTTACCCAACTTCAGCGCATTATTACATAACATTGGAATGATCACAAAAGATCAATTCTCAAAAGACCGATTAGTTTAGTTGCCTTGGAAACAGTAGATACATTAATAAAGTTTACATTACATCATAAAGTGAAAAACTACAACAACATAATGTCTTCATATCCCCTCATACTATCCCTGCATGTCATTCATAAAATACTTCATCACATCCTGGAAAAAATAAAACATTGAAAGGGGTGAGGTCAGATGCTCAGTAAGGATAACAATATAGCAGAAACTTTCATAAATAAACATAAACATTTAAGGCAATGTAAAACTAAAACAAAATCCTTTTATACTTGAAATTCATCATAATATAGCAAAGTTAAAATGAAATAATTTCATTTACTTATTTACATGGATATTCTACTAGTAGAATAATCACATGCAATATCAATAACAACTTTCATAATGAAGGAATGCATAATGCCAGACTATCGTAACCACGTAGCCAAGGCCTCCTGCCAAGACTACAAATAAGATTTTGTCAAGGCCTCATGCGAAGACACTAGTTTGTCTCATGAGACCCACCGATCCATCAAGGAGCTATAGCGGGCTCCACCCATCACTTATTAAGACCAATGCATTCCTCATATGAACATGTTAAAACATAACATAAACATTCGTATTAAAACTGGCATACGAAATGTCAATAATTTCTCCATAAACCATGAAGGGTAAAAAAATAACACATCCACATTAAAAAATATCACAAAACCTTCAATACAATATGGATGTTTTTTATCCTAATAAATCAACTTCAAATAAACATAAAATCCATCAAAGGATGTTGACATAGATTAAATCAAAACTATTTGAGAGAAATATCTCTTTTTGAAATCATTTAAAAGTCACATAATTATAAAAGAAAACATTTACTTTGAAAATTTTCTTATAAGATTTTAGGGAAAGCTTCGACGATTTTATAATGGCAGAAAATAGCTGGCCCTGCCGTATAAGTTAAAAAAAGACATTCTTACCTTAATTTTGTCGAAAAGGTTAAAAAGGACCTTGTTTGGAAAACGACGAAAAGATTACTTTATAAACATCTTATAAAAAGTCAAAAAAGGGTATAAATAACTTTAACCCATATTCTATAAAATAGTAAGAATGTTTTTAAATTCATTTTTAAGAAACATAGATGTGGATGATAAAGAGGTTCGAGTAGAAAATTATGTATAAACAACCATAGATAATGAATAGATTGTGAAATAAACCCTTACCTTGTACTTTTCCTTGGTTTAGGTTCGGTTAAACTCTTATATAATAGTTAAATCATTGTTATTAAATTATACAAGAATAATATACATAAATATGATATCATATATGATCTTTTAATATTTCTTTGTTAATAATATTTTAGTATTATCGTCATTTCGGATGTTAACTGATTCATTTTCCTTTATATGCTTTGTTGCGTAAGCCATGTTTGTTATGGATAGGTTGTATCTTATTAATATCCAAAAAGATATCAAGTCCTTAAACATTACTTTAAATCATCAAATGAGAATTATTCTTGAATAAATATGATGGGGAAATGAATCTCATCGCGTTTGTGGAGACGGTAATCCGTACGTACGCACGAACGCTACTTCCATTTCATATTTCTTTTTAAAAGGAATCAAAACCAAATGATATATAAGTATCTTATTATTCTAGTATAATATAATATCTTATATGTGTTACTTATGTTCATTAACACAATCTTTTATACATTCCGTGTATGGTATGAACGAGTCATAGCAATTTGAGAGGGCGGTAGTCCTCACTTCCTCAAATGAAATTATCGTTTATATATACAACATGAATCGAATAATGGTATGGTATAAAATGGAATTAAAGAAGCTTATATATATAATAAATTGAATTAATATCATATTTAATTATAGTACCATCAAATGGCCACCATGAGAGGTGGTAGGATATAATTGAACAATCATCGTTTTGTGAGGCATTTGTTTGCCACCCACAGAAACATTATGTTCTTCACCCATTAGATGGAGGTGTGTGTAAGTTTAATTCGAATACTTCTCATAATAATATACTATTATATTTAGGATACTTTTTTTATTACAAAAGAAAATAATACGAATATTTTAGGGGTTGGAGAAGTAAAATAAAAGAAAAGAAGAAAAGAAAAATTGTTACCTTTAATTTGGGTAACTCCCTTTGGTTTGAACCAAAAGGACTCGTGAAGTGCCTTCTGCCTAAAGTAAGGCTTCTAGGAGGAGTATTGGGATGTAGGTAGCTTAATTGGGCATAGGTTGGAAAATACAAAAGGGTTGAGAGGTGTGAGGAATTGGTTAGAAGTGGTGTCCTTTTATAAGGGGGAGGAGGGGCTCTTTTGAAAAAACTTAAAGTATTAATTTATAATAAATTAATATTCAGTTTATAATGGCTAAAAAGTGGATTATTCAAAGTATAAGATGGGTATGGGTAGCAAACCACTCAACCAACATATTTAAGATAGGTTTGTGTCAATATAGTAACCTTATCTAATAGATTTAACTGTTAGTTAAATTCTTTGACATTTACCATGTCTCTTTGTATTTCTATATTATATAGTTAATAAGCAAACTATATACTTCCAAGAGACCACCAAGTGGTCCATTAATGATACAACTATCATTATATAACTCCTTTGTCCGATATTTAGATTTTTAGAAACATAATATCAATTAATAATATAATAATTGTATTAAAAACTCTTTTAGGACAATTTTGACACTATTGGGTATTTTGTTTTTGATAAATTAATAACATCGTTATTACTTCGAATAAAATTCATATAACCAATAATATTTTTTCATATTAACCTAGAAAATTATTTGAATTCATAAAAAGAAATAAATTACATTTATTTTGATATTTATAATTTCATTTATTTTAATATTTCATTTATTAGGTAATTAATGAATCACCATTGTGTCATAAATAAATTAAATTATTTAATGTCTAAAAATTATAAATAAAATACCATTATGTAGGAAATCATTTTAGATTTCTAATGAATATTTATAATCGAATTTATCTTATTCATAACCCTATATTAAAATTGTTTTAGTTATTAAACATTGATTTTAACTCTTTTAACTCTTCTTTGAATTTAATAATAATAAATGTCCTAGTCTAATCCAAGTGGACCAAAGAGGTTCATATTTTATTCCTAAGGCTTTTTTTGGTCGAATTATACTTGGCCAATATAATTAGGACATGTGTTAGGGTAATAATAATTTCATTTTTACCCTTAGTTACCCCATTTACTTTTTACCGTGGTAAATAAAAGTAAAAAGTAACTATTCACCAAAAATTATTTTTCTCTTATTGAATCAAATTTTACTCCTTTATATTAACTTTGTCTCTCAGATTATCGAAATTCCACTCACAGAAGCGTTAAAATTATGATTTATGTGGATTTGCAAATTTTCCTAGGAGATGAGTAAAAGACGGTGAAAAGTTCAATAAAATTTTTATATGTCTAAAATTATTATAAACTGAATCCAAGGAATTACATTAAACTTATATAGGTATTACGTATCTATTTTGACCTAAAATAAATTTAAATAAAATAATTAATTATTTGAATAAAATTTCGATTTTAACCAACATCTCAGTGATTTTCACTATTCATCCAAAATTGAATGTTTTCAGAAAAATACCAAAATTTTACCCCAGGCTAATTTCGATATTACGAATCCAAAAATGAAGTCCATTTTGAAAGATAAAATTTATAAAATTTCAAAAAGTTGAAATTACTTTTCATAACGGCTAGTTTGATTGGTTGTGGTGTGTGTTAGAACTCGATGTTATGTACAACACACGCTACTGTATTATTCAAAGAGAAGCATACCGTGGAAGCTTGGGGTGTTACAAAAGTCAACTGCAGATGGAATATCATACATCCATATCTCAGATATGGGAAGCTTTTTAGGGGGTTCAGGGATTGGTGGTTTGGTAAGCAGTGTTTGGGATCGATTGAACTCTCTCTTTCCAACCGCCTTGAGACATCTAGGACCAGTCCTAGTACTTTACTGTAATAGTGACCCACTTTTTCTATTTTATAGTAGTGAAATTCAACCCACCATTTCTTGGTGGTATTATCCACTGTTAGAGTATATAACTGATAGTTTTTGATGCATTAGTTGTTCAATGATCGATTGATTAAGTTGTAAGCTGACTTATTCAACACTATTAGAGTAGGGTACACCTTGTTACCTTTAGAAATGATGGTGTAGCATTGCAATTCAACCCTCTATGGTGGTTTGTTACACTTCATGGATGATGGATAGATGAGGGGTTTCTAACCTCATGAAGAGTAAGGTAGAGTCTTGATAGTAGCTCTTAGTAGTTATCTAGTGAAGCACAATCACACAAGATTTTTTAAGATAGAAACATATAGTTTGAAGGTTTTTTAAGAATTTATTTGACCACCTTCTAGCTCAACCATATTTTAAAGAGGAAAAAGTCAAAAATTGTGACATGTATTCATTTTATATGGGATTATATAGGATAATCATGATATTCCAGCATGAGGAAGAGGGATTATTAATTGGTTTAGTCACCCATATCATGTTTTTTTGATCTGGGAGAGAAGAGAGCATATGGCACTACCCTACTGTGATACTGATTCTACACCATTTGTAGTAGAAGAAATGAAAGTCCAATCATCATGATCCATGTGAAGATGGTAGGATGTTCTAAAATGATCAAGAAAGGATGGGACTGCTTCCTTGTGTACTTATTGATCATCTCCTACTAGGTATGCTTGATAAATAAAAAATGATTTTTTATTTTTCAGGTACCTCTTCCATTATTCATTGGATTTCGACTCATTATATGATCTAGGTACCTATACCCTTTTTCAATTGTAGTCCATATAAGTTGTTTCTAAATTAGTGTCATTTTTAAAAGTATCTATTATTGTAGGATTCCTATTCCAAATTAAGAATCTACCATATCTATATGATATTCGACTTTTATTAGTACGGGAAGACTACAAGATACTATAAAAATAAAAATAAAAAATAAATAAAGAAAATAAATAGACCAGGGAAAATGTAGCTGATTTTCTAGAAATAGAATATTCTAGTATCATAAGTCAATCTAGGTGATGAAGCACATATAGACTCTCATTAAAGTCAGTACTATGTTGTAATAGTGAATTATAGTGCTCTCTTTAAAGAAAGGTACCGGTGAACAAACACATTCATCATGATTCAGGGGTGGTGGTGTGCTCCTACCTTTGAAACATTTGGTAGGATATTTTCAAATATCCCTACGAAGAATCCCTATCCGGAACTGAAAAAATAAATCCTCTTAGAAGTGATAGAGAGTTTTTCAGAGAAGATTATGTGGCCTCCTAAATGGGGATTTATAATTATACTTATTCTCATTGACGGGATTTATAGTTTCTAATTTCCATATTCTATTTTACAGTACATTACTCAAATAGTTTTCGATATATTAGATGACTAAAATGTTATAATCACCACCATAATTTAATGTATTGAGCATAAACATTAGGATTAAGTACCACAATTTTTGTGAGGTCAATGAAGTCACATCATCAACACCATAGGTTTATGTACCAATAGGTCAAGGGATAGGCTAGAGCATTGAACGATTTTTTTTCTAGGCCCAACAAATTTTTTTTTCTGGATTACTCATTCTATAGGTCTCTATAGTATACCATTTTTTAATCCCCCAAAATGACTTGGGGACAAGGAAAATGTACAATGGGTCTTTGGTTATCGGAAGGAATGGGGACCTTGTGTGCAAGACACAAACAAAACAGAAAGGACAATGAAACCATAAAATCCTAATGCTTTCCCGGTACTTGATTTTTTACTCAATACCACACTGAACTGCATAGTCAAATCACGAGGGTGATCCTGGAATAGATGGAATTATAGAAATATTATTAACACGTGAATGTAGAATGTTTGTTTATCCCATAGTTTATTCTTACTAATCAGAGGTATGTACTTGCCATAAGACTCACTAGGCCCACAATAAAACAATTGATGTATCCCAATGGGTGTCTAGGACAATGGGCATGGATGTTGGAACATGAGACGAAACACGTTGGGAGATTGGGTGTGTAACACGTGGGATAGATCACATCTTCCAAATAGTGGAGAAGCAGAAAAAAATTAAAAAATTGGTTTTCATTGTTCGAGAAGCTTTCACAGTACGAGGTACATAGTATGTGAACAGTAATATAATCCATTAAGGAATTTAATGTCTTTTCAGATTAGAATACACACTATAAATGTGAAGGAAAGACTTCGGTTTAAGGAGGAAGTGGTGAGGAGTCTTTCACAATGATTCGACGACCGATCCATCATTATAGTATGAGTGAAACCAATGAGATATATACACTTATATATCTTGTTTAATCAACTAGGGTGCTACCAATAAAGATAAAACTTGGTTTGAAGCCCTGACCAACTCTCTGCCTGTATCCATGAAAAAATGGGGGGCAAGTGTTCTTCAGAATAATTGGGCATCATTGGAAAGTGTTCGGTGGTAGAGTGGTGGGATTATCTATTTCCTAACTAGTTATCCTCGGATCAACACCAATGCCACTGGAGTCACCCGAGTAGAGTAAAATTTCTTATTGGGGAGGGGTCAATCTAGAGAAAAAATTTGGAATGTTGATAAAGAAAAGGAATCTCTATTGGGAAGCACTGATGTTGATTGGTTGAGAAAACATGGGGACAGACTGAGATTAGATACCACATTATTCCTAGAAGAAAATGATGGGTGTTAGCCCTTCTGGTGGGGCTCGAGCATTCTTGGAACACTCTACCTGGGAAGTACATTCAGAATGAAACTCAATGGAATCGATAGGGGACTAATCATGTGGGGGAGCATGTGATTTAATTGGATACAATGTGTATCGCCTTACCTGATTGAGTAGGAATGATTTACATTTGGCATAAACAGAACCAATGGGGTATATGGGGTACTGTCTTATTTAGAATCATGTTCACAGTAGTTCTTAATGACTTTCATTAGTGAATCTCAGGATATAGAGATGGGTCATCCGATAACGATATCAATCCTACCTAGTAGAGTGCTGCTGAGACATTCTAGTCATTTCAATGTCTCTATACAAAAGCATCTAAAATTGTTACATATATATATTTTTTGGTCCATCCAATATTTCATGGCATAGGGATTTTATATTCCTCACTTAGTACACTTTTTAGGGTGTGCGTCCAGTAATCTACATTAATAGTCCCTCCAGTGTTAGTATTATACTCTAATAGTGTTGGTATGATGGGGCTAGTTGATTTGGTTGTGATCATATTCCTATTAAAAAATAGTGGAGTCACCTCGAAGATATTTACTATTCATGGAGTTGTGGTTGAGTTTTTTCGGATCTTTAGTGGGGGGGAATGAGTAATGGGATGTCATTCTAATAACTCTAGACTACCACCCGAAAAGTCATAGGTAGTGGAATGAAGAAAAGGATTCATGGCCCGATGGTCGGGGTGACACACATGATAATAGTAGTGATCGATGGAAATTGTAAAAACATGGATAAATGTATGAGACAACCTAGTTCGAAGGAAAAAAGGACACCACAATGAATCAACTGGATTATTCTATGAAATTGTGAACATGAAATTGGAATCGCTAGTGATCACGAATCAGTATGCCGTGACAAATATATATCCTAGAAATGTACACACTACTTGTCACACACCTTTACTGGTCATAGAACAACACATAAATTTTTATCTTCATAACATTACTCGATTCACATATACATTAAATAGCTACAACTCTCAAGGGATAGCAGGTGTTCGGAGAATGTGTTTATGTTGTGGTGATCATGGTTTGGTTTGATTCATGCTATGTCCATGACCTTTTTCCCATGGGGTGATGTCATAAAAAGGTATCAATTGGGTATCCAATGAATGTATTGGGTTGTCTATACTATTGTGATTCCATTGATCGGTGCTATATGGGACATACATGCATACTTATGTTCAGAACATCAGTTCGGGCATGGAATCCAAGTACTTATATATATTGGTGGTTCAACCGTGTGCAGCTCAACATCGCATCACTGAACCTCTATGATGGCATGTATCATTGACTCCACTCAGTCCTCCCTGATGTGAAACAAAAGTATTAAATAATGAGAGACTAATGGCATTCCATGATGGGTAGATTATGGCCACATTGAGTCCCACTACTCTGTAGTGGTATGTAGAAGATAGAAAACATACCATTAATTGAAGAAAGAGAATTGGGGTGGGAGTGAATGGGTACAAGGTAGTTGACTATGAAAATGAGACCAGAGGTATTCATGGTTTTGCATGATCGACCTAACTACTCTGATCCCACATGGAAAGCTACTCGATTCCTGTTGAATCAAGTCGAATGGGAGAATTGGGACCATTATGTACTGAGATGTTCAAGAGAAATGGTTCCATATCCAATCATGTGATGAAACTTGCATATGGGGTTTCATCAATGTATTCATCTGGGTGCATAGTGAATCAGCCTTCAGATCATCCTCCTTGTGAATGTGAATGATTATTTTCCTTTAGATATTATACATATCAATACCATGTGCCCCATATCAAGAAAGGGAGACATTGTGACCATGAAAGTCTCAATATTGAGTTACGAAACCTCAAATACCACCACTTACTACCACAACACACATTGAAAATGACAACTCAATCAGAATATATAAAATGGAAATAGTAATGGAGACAACCGAGGGGGATACTAGTGCACTAAAATGTATTGGGGAATATACTGGAGTTGAGAGGGTCTGGATGGTGGTTAAATTTTTAGAATTAATATGTTATAATATTTGTCAAGGATTTCAAAATGGTGACATTGGAAGGGTCATGTCAATGGTGCACCTAATTGTGGAGCTCAGTGATTTGTGGACCTTTCAGGGTTTTCACCATGAGACAACTGTCAACTTCATCACAACTCGTACTATGATGAGAGATATGAGGTATTTTAACTGCTCTAGTATCTCTTTCTAGGATGCACCCACGACCACCATATAAATGATAATGGAAAAGAATCCTTGTGGATTCCATCTTCTCAACCAATCCCTTCTCGAGTATGGTGTTGAAAAGGTGTCAACCAAAGTGGTAGCATGGTGCCAATTTAAGTTCTCATACAACTATATCTACGACCTATATTATATTGTGAGCACTAAGATAGTATAATAATAATAAAGGTAGTATAGACACCCCAATAATAATATAGAATGTATAATATAGGTAGTAGAGGTAGTTTACAGTTCATGATGGTGGGGTCAGATGGCTCGGGACAATGGAAAAAGGTTGAGAGAGTTGACAGGTTGGTCGGTGACCTTGCGCGTTGGTCCATGGGAATGCTATTGAACCTATGGGGATTTGGTATTAATGGTGTTGTACCTGTGGGAGGGATTTTAGTTGTTACATCCTCTCCATTATAAATCAAAATATTAGCTATTGAATGGATTCCAACATTGGATTACTGTTCTACAACTATGTTGGCACCCTGCCTACTAAGAAGGTACTACTACTATGTTTGGCATTGCACCCGACTGAATTGATAGGGTTGAATGGGATCAAATGAGATCTAGGTTTTTTGATGGAATATAATCCACTCAACTATGTACTCTTCTCTATATATTCATGAATTGTATGTGGTACTCGGGGAAAATTGATCCACCTACCCCATCAATTCAAAGGGGGGTGGGAAACAGTGATGGTTCTAGTATTACGACGATTGGATGTGGTATTTTATATTAAAATGGTGGGTGAATTGAGGTTTTCTACGTGAATGGAATCACTAACATGACCAAGCTCATGTACCGAGGCTTCAGTACTCTTCTAATTGTTTGGAGATGGGGGATCAGGCACTGGAGAGTTCTGAATTCCCAAGCACCAGAGATGACCACCTAACTCAATAGTGCAATGATAGTCCTTAATATATATATTTACCACCCTATTACACCAGAACATTCCATTGGTAAATCCTTGAAGTTCAGATTTGATTCCAAACACCATCCATCCCCAATTCCAATACCAATACCAAATGGCAATGTAGGCCATATTCCATAGCCAGCTCAGTTCTGAAAGGCATAGATTGTGAAACAGGATATGACTCTATCTATGTTTTTGGATATCTGAACACACTCAGGAATAGTAAACTGGTTGGTTTTATGACGATATGGTACCTTCCAAAATTTTAATCCCAATTTCTTTTACTCATATGCTTTGGAAACCTGAATTGGAGCAGCACTGGACCTGGTACTTATATATATTATAGGTGTACAATGAAGTTCAAAACCTGGAAATCCGCGAAAATAGTTTTATTCAAATAGATCTATCACTCAACCCCAATGAACCTTCCCATTTCCATATGGCATGCCAATACTATTTTATATTGAATACCATGGTGATATTAAAGTAGAAGGATGATGAAATCTATACATGATGAGTTTGGAAAACTCCGAAGTCCGCCTGGTCATTCCCAGACAAAAAATTCACAATGTACTCTAGGCGTCGGTATAATCTAGTTATATATCCTACTATATGAAATAAATCTGACAATATTATAAAAATTATACATCACGTATCCCTTATTGTAATCTGGCAAGGTACTCTTCAATATAGTCTATAGGCAGACCAATATAAGTTCCACTATAGGCCCCACTATAGGTAAAGAACCTCTTATAGTGGTGCCTGTAATGGTGTCTATAGTGGTATGTCTGTATCATACCTTCAGAAAACAATATCATACCAAATTAGGGCTCAAGGATCGGACTGACTGTTAATGCTAAAGATCACACGTTTCTAAATCTATCAAATCATTCATTGTCATTGAGCCTCTATTCTTCAACCAAGATAACATCCATATTTTACATTGGTATTCTTGATGATATAGATATTGACATATAGTCTGATAATCATTTCATAGATTGGAAAAATCAATATATATAAGTACCATGTGAAGGATCCATCGATTCTACAACTTATATTATACCAAGTTGTTAGGAAGTGAAGAGCTAATTCAGAGAAGTCATGTGGTAGTAGAATTTTTGAAAGAACACAGTCAAGTTGATATAGCATGAACCTTTAGAAAGGGTTGGATTTTTCTGAACCATAGCCTAAAGGGTCATATATTTTGGATCCTTATGGTTCAATCCCTTTCTATTTTTGCTCGCATCTATATCTCAAAACATCAGGCATTCAATGCTTCTAATTCTAAAATCCATTTTTAGTGGGTCATAGGACATTCCCTAGTATCAGTTTGTCCCCCAAATATTCTTTCATGCGGTCTTCATTTATATTTAGATTCCAAACCCTACAAACCTTTATTCAAAAGCCACCTAGGATATAAGTCATTATTCTCCATATTTCACATTAAAATTCAACTCACTCAGTACTCTATAAATATATAGTCATTATAATATAGGTAGTATACTTACTATCTCCCTTCTATCCTTACACTTTCTAAAGGGTCAGATATTTTAGAAACATACCCTAAATGGTTAGATCTTTTAGAACATATTTAAAGTAATGATGAAATGAGTGCAGGGAGGCTTGAGACTAGAGAGACTCAATATATGGACCATCTTTTTCCCTATCCAAATGGAAATTCTTAAGAAAGTTGATGATCATAAACTCTTTCTCATAGTTGGTAGATGACTGTTCATCTCACTCCAACCTTTCTTCTTAGCACTCTGTTCACATCCTAACTAAGTATAATATAGATAGTGTCACATTATTCCTAAACCAATGTGGAGGATTTTTATACATTTTTCTAATACTAACATCTCACTTAAGACTTGATTTTCTATCATGAGGAAATATTCTTCAATCTTCTATGTCTTTTAAAGAAACTCAAATAAGATCAAAAGGTCTTAATGGGTGCATCCATTATCATTATATTATGTAATGGATATTCTATTATATCTATTTAAAATATATTCATTCCATTAATTTTTGAGTTAATGAAGATAGACAAGGTCACATCCTTACTACTAGTTTACTAGTGCAATTTCATAATTGAGATAGACAATCTATCATACTTATGAAACTATAGGAGATCTACCTATTTTTTGTAAATAAATACTCTCTATTACCTTGCAATAATTTTCTAACTGATTTTGCTTCATGATTTTATTTTTTAAAGGTGTAATTTATCAATAAAATATTGGTAGTAGGCAGTGACACTGTATCTATGTCTATTCTATCTATTCTAGTCCTAGGTTTCTTCAATCCCCATATGAGCTTGCTTATATTGTATCTTGATTAGAGATACATGGATCCTTGAATTTAATGAATAAGATAAAATATTAGAGAAGAGTAATGATAAATAGAAGATTCATGGGTAAAAAATTCGAAATAGAAATGAAAGGATTGATTTTCAGTTGACCACCTTACTGGTCCGACATGCTCATAGAAAAGTGGTTTGAGATTAGACCCCTAGAATACTCAAGAGAGTCTAACTAGGTGCAATTCATGTTAACATATCTATATGGACTTTTTGAATAGTACAGATTCATATCCCATTGGAGACCAAAATACTCCACTAACTATATTCTAAAGAACTATAATGAATGAAAGAAGAAATTATGACCATTATAGGAAGATAGAGAAAGAAAAGAGACAATTGGAATAATATAGGTAGTAGAGAACCTGACTAGCCCAAGGACCTTTCCTGGAAGAATAAGATATTAGTAAAAAAATAATATATAGATATAATATATAGAAAAATTATATAGTCCATCTATGTCTGAGAAGAATGGACAAGTTGGCCGAAGATGGGTCCTTAGGTTTGGAAAGAGTCTGGTGTTGATGCCCTATTTATTTGAAACATTAGATTGAAAGACTATGAAACATCCACCACCGTCAAAGTACTCTACTATATATAGTCCCAATTGATTCACCAAGAACTTATATTTTTTGGAGTCAGTGACACCTTTGGTATGGCTAGAATATGGAGATGACATGTTATTAAAATGACTTATATCGTCCCCTAAGGATCAACCATATCCCATGATAAAAGAGCTTTAACCAAATGAGAGAGGATCACATCACATGGGAATATCCATACATATTTTTTAAAACTAGTATTGATATATTCACATGAGAAAAAGTATAAGAGAGAAGATATGTGAACTTGTTAACATTCATGAAGCCATCTATGTGACCAATGCATACTTCAAAGAAATAAAGGTCTGAAAACCAAGTCTCAATATAGGAAAATAAAGTCGATGTTCAAAAATAAGATCTCAAATGGAACATGTAGTCTTTTATATATTCATTTGAAGTATACCACCCACTATTTTTCTTATTCTAATATTGGGGGGTTTGAAAGAGTTAATGAACCCTTATGTATTGTTTGTAGTGATTTTTTTAAATTATAGTGTAATGAAGGTAGGTATGATCCCATTTTGAATCTATATATGACTATATAGAAGAGTATCTAGGTCTATTATTAGTCTTTTATTTCAATATAGTGCTCCTAAAAAATTAATTGGGTAGCGGGGTTGGCCATTCACAAACCACCAGAGCACATATATTGTCGTTGGCCCTAGCATTCATGTGATAGAAGGTTGGGTAGTTGGGATTGTTTGAGATTCTTGGTAGTTTGAATGATCAAGTGTCTGTGTTTGGCATATTCCAATTAGTCTACTAGGATGCCTATGGATTGAAAACCTAATGTCATATGAAAACTCAATACTCGTATAATAATTCACTGCTTTGTGGTAATGATGACACTATAACAACCCAAAACGCTCATCTTTCCAACCCCACCACCATATCCCAATGGTTGAACCAAGGTTCTGGTCTATTTTCTATCCAGACACATGAGTACACTCATTTCCGCAAAAAGATATTATATGTTCCTAGAGTCTAATGACTATATGTTCATGATGATTCCCTTATCACCCGCAGAATAGGCCATTATCATTAAAAGTATTGTATGGTTAATGTTTTAATAAGTTCAATTTGGAGGTAGGGATACCTTGTTTGGACATGGTTGATGTGTTACTGGCACCGAGAAGAGTTCATATCTACAATAGCCAAATAGGAATACAGTTCTATGGATTTTTACTCTTTTGTTCTTTCAAAATCAACTAATTATGTCTGAAATACTATTGAATCATCTCCTAGATCTATGGTATTCTTCGTATTTCCTCTAATGTTGCATAAAATTCAGTGCTTTAGTGTTTTGATTTGATTCTCTCATTTTCGGGAGAGATCCCATGGGTTACTCCATTTGAGTGTTGGTAACTTGATAGTGTTCCAATTCCTAAATCCAACCCCACATGGGCCATCATGTTGGCATGTTCATTCTGTGTGGTCTAACTACTTCACCACTCAATCAATATAATTCATGATTCTACCTATCCTATCTGACTATCTTCACATGTCCATTTGATTTCTGTTCCTTCATTTGGCCTGCTCCCGGGTAGTCCCAAGAATTTCCATCCATGTTTCATGACCTATCGTATTCACTATCGATTCCTACACTCGGCCTGCTGGTGTACATATGTTCCTATGGGGAATGATATCATTGGGTCACCTTCTTCATTTTTTCTTGGTCTTTCCACTTATCCCAGTCACAACAGTGACACCTCCTGAGATAGTATTCTAAATTGTAGAAAGTTGTATCTAGTATTTGATCTTCGAGTTGGCTATATATATGGAATCTATTTTTAAAAAAGTAGTATATATTGTAAAAAAATGAGGTGTGGACTGAAGGAATTCATTAGTGATATATGGTTGGGTGATGCACATCCCATAATTCTTGAGCAACCAATACCCCAACTCAACACTATTTTATGGCTACTAGTTGAGAAGTCTACATTTCCCCAATACTACACCTTGAGAAACAACCATACCGGAAAAATAGGAGATGGGGGTGTGGGATATATCATAGCCATTTGAATTCCTATTCTAATAGTGTAAATTCATATTGAAGCTTCAATGAGTTTCCCTTCAATGCTATAGTTTTCCTAAATATATGGGGGATAAGGAAGAGGTACCTGGGTGCTTGTTGTTTCGAGTTGAGTTTGAGAATAGTTATTAGTAGATCAATTGGAATTAGAAACATGGATAGCTATCGGCCTATCAATGTATCTTCATTGAGATATGGGGAATTAGGGCGTTTGAGTTAGTGAGGTTGAAACAATACCTATATTATTCTGAATTCGGTGAACCAAAAATTGTACTAGATGTAAGGCATTAAAATGGGGTTTTGATTCATCTATATGGGACCTCCACCATGAGCTGGTGGTGGAATGTTTTCTTTGAGGGACTATGACTGATGCACTCAGAACCTCTCATGTAGATAAAACACCATTTATCAAACTAGAATTACAATGGTCTCATATTTCCATCATCCATAAATTACTATTTGGTGATGGAATGAATGGACATTTGGTGGGGGCACATCAGCTGGTTGAGTATGACGTACAAGGATTGAGCGTGTGACCCAGATATCCATAGAGTAGATGTGATGGTGGAAAAGAGAAACTGTAGGACCTTTCAAGCTTGGTATATTACAGTTAATCATCCCATTATATACTATATATAAAGGGGGATCAATGATAAATTTATATAAGTACCATGACATTTCAATATGCACTGGGATTGCCTCATTCTTGGAATAGTACTAAATCAAACTCGAGACCTCAATAATATTGAGCGGTTGAACTCCATGAGGGTTTTTTGTGTATCCTCCATTCTTATTGAACACTAGTACTCTATCTCGTTCACTTCTCAAAAATCAATTAATCTCACTGTTGTGGTGTAAAATAATGCACCAGTCACCATTGGCTTGAGGCATTCTACTTCAACCCCATTGTCCCATTTTACTCATTATTAACAACCTTCCATCACCACCCCTACTTACCTATTTATTTTTTGAATGGGGAATATGTACGAGTGATATTGTTCTTAGTGGAGTGCAATATAGTTCAGGCCCTCCTCCCCCCAGCCCCCTAAGGGTTTCTTCTATGATTCCACAAGTAGAAACAACTACTAGGTAGTTAAGAAGGATTGTAAAGTGGTTTATTTTCTAGAATATAAAGTGGAATTTATATCTTGAAAACTACATATAAAATAATCCTATTTTATTTTATATATAGAGAGAATGAGTATGTCATGGTATTTATATAGCATGATATTTGGATGTTGCAAGTTGGAGGTGCCATGAACGTGGGGAAGTGGAAAGTGGTCATGAGCTATCTTCAGAAGTGGTACTAATCATGGGTGGATGAACTCGAGGTCAGATCATCAGTTCGATTCTAGAAGTTTGTACCAATAAAATAATGTCTAGGCCATCCCACATTATATATATTAGTGTACATAGACCTTCTTTTGTAGTCCGAGGAGGTCTGAGTGGTTCCAATGCCTCATTCCATTATAGAGGTTCCATGATACGACGTTGAGCTGCACATAGTTGAACCACAAATATATATAAGTACCACAATTCTATTCCCAAATAGATTTATCAAATATTCAGATTCTCGGATTCTACATACTGATTCGATAGGTGGAATAATAGTAGTATAGTCTACCCAATCTAGAAACAAGTTCTCCTACGAAAACCTTGTTATGCTAACCTATGAACCAAGTCAAATCTGTATTTTGAAGACAAGGGATCTAGTATTACATATATAATTCATGTCCCAAACTCCACTATCAACTGCCTTGGCTTGTACCATTTCTTGTTTCCTAATGTGCTAACCTAATACCCATGGTACCCTTTGGGTTTGATGGCCTAATAGTTTGGGAATGGTTACTTACTAAACACAATAGATCCAGTTCAAGGGAAGAGGTGATCATGTACTATTAAGGATTAGAGGGTGTATCTAGGAATTAGGGGGAGCACCATAGGTTTATATAATTCCATAGAACATGGGCAAGTAGATTCAAGACAATATGGGAAATTTTTTCCAGCGTCAATGAGTGCAACAACAATGGTGGCCAAGTGGGTGAAACAGTGTGTGCATTATTGGAGAGGTGGGACTGCGTTATTGGAGTTGTGGCATGAAAATAATCTGAGTGATTTGAGAATGATGGTTCATAGGATGAATGGGATCAGCAAATGGGGAAGGGATCTAAGCATGGAACCACTAGATTTATTCATGTAATTCCCTTTTCCACTTAACCACCTGAGTTTTTGAACATAGTTTATGCACCGAAAATCTAGAATCTTGAATATAAATTGACAACTGACCATCAAATTCAAATAAGAGTTTTCTTGGGGATACAATAGCGATATCCCCCTTCTGTTCCCCTTTTACTTTTCCTATACACACTTCTTGGGGTTTCTGGGTCAATGGAACCACTTCTCGCACTCAAGAACATCTCTTCACCTATGGGAAATTGTGGACGATCGGACTAGAAGCTTCTGCAAATGATCAAAATAATATCCGAGAAAAACCACTAGTAGTACCATATCAGCCATAATCTAGTGGTGTTACTCAATAGTTTCTTTCCCTATTCTGGGTCATATAACATTGCTGATATATGGTCGTAGTTGTTGGGATTTTCACTTGGTTGGTCGTGACTATGACCTAGGTGGATACTGGTTGAATGTGTTCCAAACATTCACCCATGAATTTTATATCATGTCTCTACACCACCATCAGCACAATCGACAATGAACCCAATCCACCCTCTTGTTTGTTTTCCCACCACAAGGAATTCATTTTGAGCTATGAATTACCATTGAAATGGAAAAGAACACTGGAGATGGAGCCACATGATCCTATTTGGTGCATTACTAATCAAGATATAACAAGAGAAGCTGGTAGTGATATAATGAATGGGTTTATTTTTCTATCACAGGAGAAGGGAGACGTCTTGAGAAATGAATGGTGCACTTTGATATTATGATTATAGGTTAGCCAATTTCAGTATTGAAATAATATATAGGGTTCCAGACACCATGTGCCTCATATTCTAGAAGTTAAAAAATGAGTTCTATTAGTGCAATCATGCCTTCAAGATGCTTAATAGCTCTCGATTCCTATTTTCAATAGTTCCATCAAACCAACTCATCCAATGAATTGAAATAGACATTCCCGAAATTTTCCCATTTCCATGAGGTTTTATAACATTTATGTGTATACTGAACCCCGTGTTTTAGTGATGGGATCATCAAGGAGTTCATCTCGAGTGATGGATTTTAATCAGATGAAATAATATAGGATTTTTTCCACTCTCTTGGAGTTTATTTTTCAGTTTTTTCAATCCCTAGAGTAGTACCACCCATTGAACCGAAAATGTGTATTCCACTTAAATATTGATTTGATCCCATATATTCTTTGATATGGCCTCTGTTCTTTCTAGTGAAATGGCCATTTTCAATACTACAGCTAGGCTAGGTTCAAGGTGTGCTACCATCCTAATATCTAGGGAGACATGAAATAGGTGGTCGACATTATTCAATTAGTACTTTAGGACTGAAGAACTAATTGAATCAAGACCTGATGAATTCCTATGGGGGTAGGATGCCCGATCACTACCTAGTTTGTTCAACTAGATACCTGAGAGACTCAGTTAGAAGATGGAAAATGATATGTTTTCTTGCATTCAAACCAACACAATCTTGTAGCATTAACTTCTGAAATCCCCCTATTGGCTTGATTTGTTCCATTTCTATCCTCCACGGTGTCTCCTATGAAATCCATCTATTCCCCTAGATCAAATTCTATTTCATCTTTAGAGTCAATATAATATAGGTAGTTGTGTTAGCTCCCAAAGAGACACCATTTTTTATAGAACCATACTAGGAATGATGATATTTACAATCAACTATTGAAGGTAGAGTGGGTCATAGAAATTTACAGAGAAAAATAAAATGATTCATGGTTTTTTGGGAAATTAGAGTGGAATCGATTTAACTAGAGAAGAGCCAAAATAGGTATGTATTGAACCGACATAGGACATCCAATTCAAATGTTAAAACAAAACATGACCATAATAATAATAGAGTAATTAAAAACATTTACATTATTTTGACCCATTCTTTATATGGCATGGTGGTCGATTTGATATCAGGTTATTTCCCATGAACCTTCTTGATATTTCATTGTCATGTGGGAATGAATCAATTCACAAGTTGATCCAACCCAATTCAGCTTCCCCTACCTATAAAACACCCTATGACATTCCAAAGTGTCACCACCCATCACTTAGAGATTGATGCTAATCTATTAAACTACACCATATCAGAATATCTATATAGTCATCGAGAATTAGAAATAGTAAATTCCATAGGGATCAATCATTAAGGGGAAAGGAGACAATAAAATCGGGGGTCACAGGGGGAGCTAACAACAGGTTGAGCATCAGTACTCTATATATCATAAATCTAAGATGTATATAGATATATCAATCAACCACCATAAAATCAAGAACCATTGGGAAGTCTAGTTTGATTGAGTACCATACTTCACAGTCCAGAGTATGCAACAGGATACCCCACCCTGTTTCTATATAGTTTATAGGGGTATCACCCTGTATAGTCTATCCACTTCCCAGTATAATTAATTATTAATATGTAACACCAACCACATTCCACAATTCCAGATGGGGTTTTCTTGCTCCCAATGATGAAACCTATTAGAGTAGAATACTGAATATGGTGATCCCCCTACAAAATGACCCCAAATAGATACCGATTTTTTTCGAAAGGCATAAGGGGTATGTGTGTTTCTATCCCCCTTAAATTATTGGATCTACCATTAGGATTTTTGAAGTAGAGCAAGGACTTTCCTTCCCACCGATCTTTCATGCACCCCATTAACCGCCAGGGTACCCGGGTGCACATCACTAGAACAAAAAGTACTTACCATGTCATCATTTATTATGTCGATTATAAATAACTGATGTGATAAAACATAAAAGTATATTTATCAATTGTTTTATATTATAATCGACATAATAAATGAATTGTCTTTATTTATCATGTTAGCTATATAATAAATGACGTGATAAATCAAGTATCTCGCTTTATCACATCAGTTATAAAATTACTGACATGATAAATGTATTAAAAAAATCTTTATCACGTCAGTTCATAAATATTTAGCATGACCAATCATTTAAAATTTTTATGAAGTATTGATTCTATTGATTCTGCTATTTTTATTTTAGGTGAAAATGACTTAGTCTATCTTGCACAGAGACTCTACAATATATTATTCATTCCTATTGCCTCCAAACTCATTTTGATAGCTTCATTAATCTTTTTTTCATTAGTGAATCTATCTTCTCGACTTGCAACTATCAAGTAAGGTTCACACGCTTTGATTTCTATCATTATAGGATGATATAAATTTAATTTTATTATTTTTTTCATCTTATATTTCACTATTTTTAATTTCCATTCTTATTAATTGATATATAATTCCAATTCAGTCTTCAAGTGATGTATTTAGTGATGCCAAGGATGAAGAAATGATTTTAACACTTTGGATCCTATGTAAAACCCGTGGCCTAGTATTATATATATATATATATATATTTCTATCATTTTATGACAATTAATTATGATCATATCATAATCTATATGCACTTGTTTTTAATGGTATTGCCTACGTGATCCATTAGTTGTGGCCTATGGTGTTCTACTCAAAACCTGCTTAAATAACATAATATCTACTATGACAAAATTTTTATAGGAACTTCTATGAGAAATGGAACTATATTGGATTGTTAAGATGATGAGAGTGACTTAATCTAAGAGATAGTGTTGAGAATGTTATCGAAATCAGTTTGTTAGATGATCTTGTTTTTTATTTTTAATTAAATATATATACGACATTATTCTATTTGGTACCAATCTTTTACATTTTATAATATCATATTTATGATAATCATTTTATTTCATTATATGTTACATTACTTAAATACTGATGGAATTTATATAGAAATTAATAGATATATTTATCAATGATTGTATTTTCATAAAACATTATAAAATTTCCCTCGCTATAGTTTTTCATGATCTCTTATATATAAAGAGACACTCAATTAACTTATGGAACCCAATTTACATACGATGAATGTAAACATGGCTATCATAACTAAAAAACATTTTAGATTTGGGTAAATTTTTTAATATTTTTGAATTTTCATATGAATATATATAAAATAATTTATTAATATATCTATCTATATTGAATATTGATATAATTTGTTACATATCCCACTTGATAAACTAGTAAAATTTATATATTCATTTTGTAATATCATATTCTAGGATTCTATACTACACAAATGATATATTTTTTATTAATGTAACATGGAAATCTATATGGTCATTATTAATTTAATGTAGTGGTTTTTAATCTTATTTCTCAAAAACAAAATCATTATAATTTTCAAATAAGCATATATATGTTTTATATTTCAAAATTGTGTTAATTTAAATTTTTTTAATATTTCATCTAAATATAAAACATGCTTATATAACTATATTTTCTTTTTAAAATTATTTACATCCATATCTTTTTATGATTTATCATTTATATTTAAACATATCTTCCATTTTTGTGTACAATTTCTAATTATATTTTTCAAATATGCCTATATTGTTTTTCAAAATAATGTTACTTTCAAATTATGACATATTTGGAATAAATATAAAATTAGCTTATCTTAAAAAGATATATAATTTTTATATTTGTTATATGTAATAATGAGTAAAAGATGAATTATGGCACATCTAATGAGTGATGAATATGGGGAAGGTTTTGATACTATTTTGGAATGTTCTAAACAAAAATCTCCAAAAAACAACACGTTTTTCTATACATGGCTAAATTTTGTAAATGTGAAGTAGTTGAAATGTAGAGAGATCAATGTTCATTTAATTTTTTATGGTTTTAATCTAAGTTACAACACTTGGATTTGGCACTGCGAAACTAGGTAGAATTTTAGATCCACTTATGAAGATGCTTTGCATGATGGCAACTCTGATGAAATTGAATAAATGATCCATTATATTGAAGTAGAAAAAATTAATAATGAACCAACAATTGAGCGTGTATATGGTGACATTGAAAAACTATTGTATCTTGGATATATTGACTTTACAGTGTTTTCATCGATGTTATGATTTCACAACCTAAATGTAAATCATGGATGGAGTGACAAGAGTTTTATAGAGCTACTACAATTGTTTAGATATATTCCTCCAAAAGGAATCGATCTTCCATATTCATATTATAAGGCCAAGAAAATATTATCCCCAATTATATTGGGATACAAGAAAATACATGCCTTTTTTAATGACTGTGTGATATTTTGGAAGGAATATGAATTTTTATCCAAGTGTCCTAAATGTGGTACATCATGATATAAGCTGAATGAAAAATCATAGGTTGATGTAGTGATTAAATAGATCATTGCCAAGGTATTTCGGTATATTCCTATAATTCCATGTTTAAAACATCTATTTTCAAATTCACATGTTGCAAAAAGGTTAAGAATTCCTGATGATGAGCAGATATGTGATGGAAAAATATGTCATCCAGCAGATTATCCACATTGGAAGAAAATTGATGAGCAGTATTCTACATTCAGGAATGAAGTTAGAAATATTAGTCTTGGGTTGTGCACAGATGGAATGAATCCATATTGAATCCTTAGTAGCACACATATTCATGCCCTATTTTATTTGTAATTTAAAACCTATCTCTTGAATTTTTTATAAGCATAAACATTTCATTTTGATTCTAATGATCTCTAAACCAAAGCAACCCAGAAATGATGTTGATGTTTTCTTATCACCATTAATTTATGATTTTAAACTCTTATGGGAGGATCGTATTAGAGTGTATTATTCTTATAAAATGGAATATTGTCAACTACATGTAGTGATTGTGTTCATTATAAATGACTTCCCAGTGTATGGAAATTTGTCTATATATAGTGTTAAGGGGAATAAAGCTTGTCCAATTTGAGAACAATAGAATTAATATTTCCAATTTCATTATGGGAGGAAAATATTATACATGGGTGATAAAAATATTCAACCTATGGATCACTATGATAGAAGATTAAAAAAAGGAATTCAATGTCTCACAAGAATTTGATATTTCTCCAAAACATTTATCCACTAAGGAGTATTTTGAGAGGGTGAAAAACTTTGAGGTGACAATGGGAAAGGAACATAAATATGGTAATGATAGACATATTTGAAATAAATGGTCAATATTTTTTGAGCTACCATATTGAAGATATCGTAATGTAAAATATAACACTGATGTCATGCATGTGGAGATAAATATCTATGAAACTTTGATTGAAACATTGTTAGATATTAAAGGAATGACTAAAAATGGGTTGAATACAAGATTGGAATTACTATAAATGGAAATACGTTTGGAGTTAACTCCCACTCCTGATGTAATATGAACACTTCTTCCCCATAATTGTCATTCATTATCCAAGAGGGAGAAAATTAACTTTATCTGTGTTTTAATGATATCAAAGTGCTGAATGGTTATTATTCAAATGTAAAAAAATTGTCTCTTTGAAGGATTTGAAATTGACCGGTATGAAGTCTCATGATTGTCACATCATGATGTAACAAATTCTACAAGTTTCATTGTGACGAATATTGCTTGTCCATGTTAAAAAGTCTATCATGAAGGTGTATTGTTTTTTCAATTCAATTAGTAATTAGGTAATTGATCAAGATTCTTTGATCATTTTCAAAAATGAAGTAATTTCTATACTTCTTCAATTGGAAATGTAATTTCCTCCATTTTTTTGATATAATGGTTAATATGGTTTGATAAAAAATTCTTGGTGGACCAGTATATATATGTTGGATGTATCCTTTTGAAATGTATATGAAGATATTGAAGGTCTATGTTAGGAATTCATATTGAAATGAATCCTTCACTGTTGAAAAGTATATTTCTGAGGAGTCTTCAATGTTTTATAAGAGAAACTTTTCTATGGAGAAGCACATTGGTTTGTCTCAATATCTCATTGAATGATTTAATAATGAGGGAAAAGGGATTCATGGCTATAATGTAAAATCGTTGTTAGGTGAATAGATGAAGAAGAAAAATTTATACATCTTGAATAACATGGATAATTCTTAACCATATATAACATTACATATTAATGAGTTGAAACAATATCAACCAAATAAGAAATAAATGTGTATTTTGAATGAGCATAAAAAATCATTTTTCCGTGGTTTAAAAAGACCATTCTTGGTAGATCAGATGAATCAGAGAAATTAAGATACATAGTGGTTAATCCAAGTTTAAATTTGATAAAATGGTCTAGGTATGCCATTAATGGATATGCATTTTATATGAAAGCTCATGAAATTATAAGTGTAGTTCAGAATAGTGGTGTATTGGTGATCGAAGAAGCAATGCATTTTTGGAGTTCTAATGACAAAAACCAAATTTGTTCATCAGGTGCATATTATAGGGTCATTGAAGAAATATGGAAGTAAGATTATCTAAAAATTAAAGATCCTATGTTTAACTTGAAATGGTTTATTGGTAACAACAGTGTTAGACACGATGATTTTGGAATGGCACATGTTAATATGAATATATTGGAAGATACAACTGATTATTTTATAATAGAAACACATGAAAACAAAATATTTGTTCTTTATCAATTTGATATGCAGTGGTGTATTGTTTTACAAGAAAACAAATATACCAAATTGATGAAGATGCTGATTTCTGTGAGATCCCTAATTCCATGGAATGATTAATAGAAAATAATGATGAGAAAAGTGTAGAAATGGTTTGTGCCATAAGGAATGATCATGATGAAGGAATTTGGGAAAACAATACATTATTACATTCCTAATATTACAAGTAATATATTTTTATTTCTCGTTTACTTTTAGTAATTACAAAAATGTTATATATTGTATTTTTTTTCTTTACTAAAACATGTATTAAATCAAATAAGTAGAAGTCATTTTTTATTTTAATTATGTTTTTTTTATTTTACCTTCTTTACTATTACATAACTTATATATTTGTTGATTATATTGAATGAAAATTATTTTAAATATATATGTTAAAAAATATAGTTTTTGTGTAAAATAATTGAATTATTAGTTTGGACTATTCTTTATATTCCTAACCAAATTTTGGATTTGTTTTCAATAATTTGCATGGAATTTCATATATCATTACTTTTTTTTGTAATTTTAGTTAACTATATGAAACGTGAATAATAATTTATTGAGTTTTAGTTCTCTTTTTAGTTCCATAATTTTCTGTTTTTTTCTTATATTAATATTGTAATATGAGAATTTTTATATTTTGTGTAATAAATGTTTGTTTTTTTTTATTTGAAAGATAATGAATGATCAATCCGTTGATCAACCACAAAATTATGGAGTTGAGCGTCATGATCATACCATTGTGTATGAACATCCACATGATTCTATTGACATTCCCCAATATTTTTCATGTGCTCCCACATTGTAAAAGAAGAGTTTGAGGGTTGGTAAACATGGAAACACACATTTACCAAAATTATAAGTTGCTCGTAGTCCGAACCAGAGGATATTTTTAGAAATTGGTGAGAATTATGTTCCAATAGGTACTAATGAAAATCAATTTAAGATTTTTTTATCAACTCTAGGTAAATGAAAAGTCATCATTTTGTTTAATAATTGGAGAAGTGTTGAAAAAACAATATTAGATCAATTGTGGGAGACTATTTTGGTAATCTCTTTTGATATTGTTTGACTAATCCTAATGTTTTTATATAATATCATTTTATCACTATTCTTTATCAAATGAAATTGGATCTAACTGGAAATAGAGTAGTTAGGAGGAATTTTTTATTAATGGAATCTAGGAAATGGAGGGATTTCAAATTAACCCTCAAATCTAATTTTTTTTGTGATAGGAAATATAATAGTTCATGTCATATATATCCTTTTATAGATGAATACAAAAGGATAAAATTTGGCAATAGTAGAAGACAAGAAGCATTTTTGGTAAGATAAACGTAATCATTACGAATTTTTCTTAAAATAATGATATTATAAATGAATTATTAGGGATTTTTTATTCTGAATTTATAGGACTCAAGGAGAGATCATTTGGAGATCCAATCCAGAAATGTATACCCTCACAATTTATATCTGTTAGGGTATACTTTAATGGAAGAACAAATGACAGGTGAGAATTTGCAAAAACCTAGAGTTGAATCTTCTAGCTCTGGAACGTTTTCCCCTCCACACCCTTTGTCTAGACAGGAAAAATGGAAGAGGGATCAATTGTGAAAAAGGTGAAATATCTTACTGAAGAATCAAGGGTCTTAGTTGAGAAGTTTGTAAGTTGTTTATTTTATTTATTTATGTCAAATCAATTCTTTATATACTTTGAATAGTTACATAAATTTTCAAATAATTTATACATGATTCTATTGAGTATAAGAGTATATGAGGGGTATTTAAAGCTAATGGGAGGAATGATATTTTATTTGCAACATTGGGAAATCCCAAAAACCTGGGTCGTGTATGATGATACCCAATGGGTGTCTCAATAATAAAAGGGTTACCATGTTCTTCAACTTCTTCCATGGAGGGTTTATATCAAAATATATATAATCATTAGAGGTTGAAGTTCACAATATTAATGCGACGATGAGGGAATATATTAGAGAGTTAGTACATTCCATGTTCCCAGACATGCAAAGACAATTTTTGACATTAGCTCCCACTCCACATCAACCAACAGCTCCCACTCCCCCACCTCCACCTACAAACCCCATTATTTATCCTCCACCTTCACCTATAGAACCCATTATTTATCCTCCACCTTTTCCTATAGACCCCATTTATTATCTTACTCCTTCACCCCCTCCTCTACAGCTTCTTTGTTATTGTAAGTTATATGTGGATGATCCCCACTATCATATAGTTGCATATGGGCTGATATATTATATAAGAGATAAAATTAATCATCAACAGTTTGAGGTAGATCAGCATAGGTTTTTTGTAAAGGACATTATAGATATATCAGCTCGAGTACCATTACCTATAGATGAGGTGATGATAGTTTGAAGAATTATTAGCCACTTTTTAGTTTTTCCATCTAGACGTATGATAACCATTACCATAGAAGTATTTGTATGTTATATATTTTATTTTATTTTTTTATTAAATTGGTTTTAATATTGGGAATTTAATATATTTATCTATTTATTTACAGAAATAATTTAGTGGTAAAGAAATACTCTATATCCATCAACAAAGACAAAGGTTTATGAAATCAGATTAAGATTCTAGTAGTCTTGACATATTGTCAGGATATTCAAATTTTTTAGTGGGTCATTATATGTTCCCAATGGAAGCTCATGATTGTGGACATGCAATAGATGTGGGTATTCTAAAAAATGATACCATAGAGCTTGTTACTAGAGATAAGTTGGGCGTCAATGTGGAAAACAATTTAATAAAATGATTGAGAAAATTATAATAAAATAATTAGTTAATATTGCCGAAATATTTCAAAAAATATAATTATCCAGTGTTGGAGGTTTCCTTATATTGATATGTTTGAAACATATATCTCACAAATTATTATTTATCTATTAACCTAATAAACACTAACATTAAATTTCCTTTTATATCAGTGACCATTTGATAATAGGGGTTTTTTCCAATGGAGAGAACACTTTATTGGATATTCATTGTCCATGGAGATGTGCATTGAAATTTTGATAACATGTTGGAAAAGTATGTTTTAAGTTTTTAATTGTTTTTTATATTATAGTGAAACTTAAATTTTTATTATTCATATTATTTTCTAACAGGGGATGGAATTTATTTTGAAGGTCCATAAAAAAAGTGTACCAGGATAAAATACATAAAAGTTATGGGGAATATAAATTTACAATAAGTAAATTTTGAATGTATTACATAAAAATGATATTTTTAATTGAAAAGAGCATTTAAACAAAATTTTCATAACCAAAAAGGCATCATAAAATGTAGATATTATAAGTTAAGATTTATGAATAAAATAATTACATCAAAGAAAGTTACAAAATTTGACTTGGTTAGATTTAATTATAAATTATTCCTTAATATTTCATTTATTTTATTCATTATACATGTTAGCTACTTAATTTTTAATTTTTAGTTATTTGATGACCCTCAACCTTATAATACAAAATTGTTAAAAGACTTCAATGCGGAATGGTCAAATTATATTATAGGTTTGACTGGATCTATTTTTTTAGTAAATATTGTAATTTTAAATGTTGTAATAGTGTATTTGGTAGTTTTTTTGTTGGTTTTAGTTTATTTTTTAGATATTATTGTAATTTTTTAATGTTTGTAAATGTAAATGTGTAATTTTTCTTTAGGTTTTTCTTGTTTTTGGTCTATTTCTACTTGTTTCTGGTATGGTTTTTGGTTAGTTTTGGTTGTTTCAGGTATGGTTCTATAGTGGAGAGGCTGAGATTCATAAATTATTTAAAACAAATTGTTTTTACATAGGTTATTTTACAACTGATGTAAAAAATAAATTTCATGGGGTTTTTTATATCTGTTATAAAACAACCGATGTAAAAAATATTTGGGATTATGGGTTTCCATGTTATCTTTTTTATAACTGATGTGGTATAATGTTTTTAAAATTCTTCATTTAGTAACCTACAAGAAAAAAATTAATCCTAATGATTTTTTATAGCATTTATTTCATAAATTGCATAAGAAATTCATCGGTACAAGGTTTTTCCACACCGTTTATATAAAAACTGACGTGGTAGACTGTTTTTAACATCGGATAATTAATAATCGATGTGAAAAAAAATCACTCAAGCATCACTGACATCATTTATTAAATAACCGACATAAAAAATTCTAAAATAAGCCTTTTTACATCAGTTATATTTATCAGTGTTAAAAATAATAGGTTTTACATTAATTGCAACAATGTCTCCATGAAAATGATGTGAAAACCTAAAGAACCGGCATAAAATTTTTTTTCCACTAGTTCAGGGCCATAGTAGTGGTTAGGAATGACTGGATTTGGGTACGAGATACACTTCTAATTTTTTTGAGATGACGTTCCATATTTTCTTGTATTGGGTTTCAGATTTCCACTACCATTCTCAAAATAGATAGAATAGATGGTCCTGCTTTCACTCCATGTTGTCCCCCTTTCTAGTTGAGTGTAGGTATTGGAATTAGCTTCTTTGATATGATCATTGAAAATATTGTGTGCTAGTGGGTTTTCTATGAAACTCTACTTCCAGTGGGTAGGTTTGGTGAAATGTCTGTACTCTACTCCAATAGTCCTCCCTTCGGATATAGCAATGAAAAGTGACTTGTTAGAAGTAGAGCATTCCCGCCCTAATGATTCCATGAGACATGAATAGATGAAGGAGTGGTGGTGTTGGCTCATATTATACTACCTATATTATACTGAGAACCAGATCGTTTCCCCATTTAGTAGAAAAGCTAGGGGGATCAACATATCTCTTAACCTAGTGTACACAACTAGTAGATCAATTGCAAATTGGACCTCAGGTTTCAGTGAGCTACTTCACCCAGTTTCATAGCCCCATTTCCTATTCAATCATAACCCCTAATCTATTCCAAATTTCAACAAAAACTACAATATATCCACTCCACATCCATCTCCGCTGGTTTTATTCCCCTCAATACTCTACTACCATGGGGGCCTAGATAAATCTTGTACTCTTCGGTTGTTCACTATTAAAAGAGTACAAAGATATTCAACATTATTGGAATTGTGAATATCACACATCCTAATTGCACATATATATACATATATATATATATAGTATCTGTGGGTTGAGTTGTGCAATAGAGTTATAATAACCAAAATATGGTTTATGTATCGATTGACTGGTCATCATTTTCTTTTCCCATTCACTAACCCCACATCATAACTATATATATGATGGGGGAGTTTACTTTTCATTACACTTCTAATTGTGAATCAAAAACCATCTCTTCCATATTTAAGTTCCGAAGGGAGTCCCGTTTCAGCTATCTATCTAATAGTTATGTGATACTTGTTTGGGGAAATCAGTATAAGGAAGGTAGTAGTGGTAGCAGGACTAGGACAAATCCACTCCAACAATTATGTCAGTGTTCAGGGAGGAAGTGGTTGGGCTATGTTATGCATAAACTAGAACAAGTATGAGTTGATAAGTAAAATAATGCTAGAAAACATATGACCATATGAACAACTGACATAGGTTCATCGGTAGACTATACTATTTCGCACGTCAGGAAACCATTTGGAAAGAACTAGACATGTTCTTGAAACACCAGTTGTGTCACTGTTATAGTATAGTACTAAGTATATACCTATATCATTGCATCACCTCCAGGACATGCATCCAATTAGTGGGGATCTAGGTAGAAACTATTTACTAAAAAAACCTGAATCTTCTAAAAAGATTACCTACGTATAGAGTATGACACATGCTCAGTGATTCAAGGCCGATGTTGTTGGGTACTGAGGGCAGGGTGCCCAACTATATCAACCTAGTGGTAAATGGAAACAGTAAACCTATAGTCTAATATATATTGAAACCCCAAGCTGTAGAAGTAGAGACCTATACAAATGGTGTCACGACTACCCGTCTTCCACCGAAATAGAATCCATTGAAATTGAGATCTCAGTTCAGATACCGAGTGCCCCATAACTAGAGGGTAAAACCCCATTCACCTTGAATTTTCAATTTTCTCTATGAAATTTACTCAAATACCTCATAGGATTGTATTAGTGATCTAGTCTCCTACCACCACCACTCTATCAGGCCACTCGTTCGGTAAATTCCCAATGCTCTAACATCATGAGTGAAATTATTTGACTCAATAGTTCCACTATAGGAACAACATGGTACTTATATATATATATATAATGTATTAATTACATATCCCTAGAAGGATCATGATGATTCATGGATAGGTGTGGAATGATTTTTGGTTATTCATCCCCCTTCTTTCAAGGTTTCCCACTACTCTAACATGGTCAGAAGACATCCCAATTAGGTAAAATAGGGAGTATCATCTATATATGGTGGTTTTCACAGTGAACATTATATGATAGAATACATGACAATTTTTATTATGACCGATATAGGATGATAAATTGGTTTATCATATTATTCATTGAATTTAAGTGCAATTATTGGGAATAGACTGAATTTTTTAGTTCATTTTAGGGAGGATTCATCCTAAAGTGTAATGGGTGGTTCACAATGGCCAAAGAAACCCAACTCTACAGAGCATGTATTCGTGTTCAATTCTAGACAACAAGATGGAACAACCCTTGTAGGGATGTACAATTCAAAAGGTAATCTGAGTTTTCGGCCATAGTAGACTGGACAGTTCATTGTGGTTGGGTGATAGAAAAATGGATCACAGGTACATCAGGGATAACTAGATGATGAATCCCAAAAATATAGATTGACAGTTTAATTTGGCACCTTGATGTCAACTCGTCACCTCCTAGGGTGGAATATTGTCCCAAGAGTTTAGTTGAGTGCTGATAAAAAATAGTGGTACGTGAGTTGGGTTTAGAACATCTTGAGATAGTTTAGTTATTATCTACCATGGGGTCATGGGAATGGAAAGGTACACATAATAGTACGAGAGGACTAGAAATGATTGTGAGGCCAATGCATTGCATGCCGAAACCTAGGTGGTGGTTTACAATGTAGTTATATTGATGGAATCATCTATATTGGTAGTGGTCAATGGTTTATGGATCATAGAACACCACATAGAATCATTCAAGAACTCGATATAAGAATAATACCTGAGCATATAGGTGATATGTGATCGATCCCCTTTGTCAATCTCACATGCGGAGATGATTAGGGAGATCTCATGGAGAAAGCGTATTCGTACGAATCGAACATCTAACTAATAAGTGGCTCGGAGCTCATGTGACACCACCCCACTCATGTACTCATGATGAACCACCAATAAAACTTCTATATTCCACTGTATCCAATAAAACAACATGTCTAACACTAGTGATTCATATGGACAATGAAACTGGAACCACATGAACTGGTTGAGAACACATAAGAATCATGGTCTGGTCGACATTGGAACCAATGCATCTGCCAAACTGATGGCATGTGGTTATTTTGGGTTCATCAGTATAATCCTACTAGGTAATATTCAATATAGTCTATTGGATGAATACTGTGGGTACAACTATATGAAACACTATAGGCAGTTCTTTTCCAATAGTGGTTCATATAGCTGTCACTATATTATACTGACACATCATATGATTATCGATGGTTCATGGATTTGATGGTTGATATGGTGGTTCTAGAAATATAGTTTGAGCAACTATACTAAACTAATAGTAGTATTCATATTACTATGATTGTATGGTGGAATGGAATTTTCATGTTTGGGATGAGGGTTGTCGGTTTGGTAGAGCATGGTGGTCGGAACGGTTAGTTGGTACAGTTGAATGGATGGTTTGGTAGTTGAGATGTCAAAAATGATATAATAGAAAGTCTGGGAGTGGGTCAAGTTCCTCTTATATATATTCAATTTGAATAATAATAGTTCAGGTGGAGGTGGTGCTCAGGTAGTGTTCTGGTCTCTACCACTGGACCAAGTGGAAAGGGAAACTAGTGCTTCGATGGTGAATATAGTCATGTTACCCCCATCCAAACATGTTCCAACTTCACCACCAATTTCATTTAAGTGATTATACTCAATTCCATTCATCGCATCCCTAGAATAGTTGAAATTGTGTGAAATTTATTTTTGAAAGTTTTCTTCTAGATGCTTCCCCACTCACCGGTTAGGGAATATTGTTTTCTAATTGTTTTAGTGAAATCATGTTGCTAATTGTGATTGAGTGGATCAGAAACACTTGAGATCCCACCCTCTCTAATGAAACCACCAAATAATAAGGGCCATGTTCATATAGCATGATCTGAAGTTCAACTGAGTGAGAATGAAAATACCTAGGGTACCTTCTTTCTTGGAAAGGAGGTATGGTAAGGTGTTCAAGTCCAACTACCAATGGAAAAATGGCCATCAAACTGGTGAAACCCAAAAACAAGATTCTAGAACCCACATGGTACATATATATATTATGTACTTTTACTGATATATCAAAAATCAAAATTCACAAAGTGGTATGATTGATTCCATCTCATGAGTTCATTGGAATTCATTGATGGGAATTTCCAAACAACTCAACTTTTCTACTTGAATGGTGACTTTCACCTTACTATAGAGACTCAGGAGCAGTTTGATAAACACATGGACCACTCTTGAAAGTGAAGGAGAATAACACTAGGATTCTCTCAATGGATTGGAACTAGAGTGGGGGTTTGGATATTGTATAATATAGGTAGCAGAATTGATTTTCTAGACAATGGTTTTGGTATTGGGAATGAATGGAATGGGGTTAGTGCTACCATAACCAGAGGACTCCCTGCTTATCTATTCCACAAAAGTGTGATGCCAGCATGTATCCATTTTCACCTTTTGTAATGTGGCCTGGTAGAAAATAATTAGGTTTTGGTGTTATGATTGAGATTGTAGTTGGGGGTTGTGGTTTAAAGTGGGTGGATCCATTGCATTGATGACATTAAAATGCCAAGGTCATTACATCCACCCCATTAGAGTGTGGTCAGACCCAGAAAGGGCCAGGGGATGGAAGTGTCCTCCCTTGATGGTACCAATAGCTCTATTATACACCAACATTTCTATTACAACCATCCTCACCACCAAAGAGTCTATAGGTGCTAGATGACCATGTATATAGGTTCTAGGTAGCTAGGATGTTGGGCCTCTTGTTTCAAAGAATACTCACACTGAGAAGGCTACGATATGATCTCAACCACTAGAATAATAGTGGGAATGGTCCACATGGTCATGCTACTCAATTTATTCTATCTACCTGAAATATCAAGTGAAACATGTTTGGATGAAATGGTCACATATGATATCCTATGCCGAATTATGCACAACCATGCTTGACATCATACATTCCAGACCTTGCACAATAGTCATTAGCCATTGAATCGACTCTCACTCCCAACCTCAACATTCACCACCCAGGATGGAGCTTGAGGAACATTATTTTTATTCATATAAGGACCAATTTCTCAATGGTAAGGGACATATATATTCATAATGATCCATGGGAGTCAAATCAACCAATTATTCTGAACTAATAATCATATTAGAGGGTTGAATGTACCTACTAGAAACAATGAATGCCCAAATGGTGAAAATAAATGGGCTAGTCATGAGCTATGGGGATGGGATTTCAGATGTATCTAGGTTTGACCAATTGAAATGTGGTGAAGTGTACTCATTTTATAGTAGTATAAAAGGAATAAAATTGAATCTGGAGCCCAATCTAGTTTGTATAGTGGTTTTGGGGTTGACTAACACCATGAAAAAAGAAGATAAGGCCGCCCGTACCGGTTCGATTGTTGATATGACCTTGGGGATGTTCCATCTAGGTCGTGTTATCAATGCTTTGGGTGTTCCAATTTAGAATTACTCAACACTAGGAATCTGAGTCTAGTCATGTGAAACTGAAAGGTCTGGGCATTATCATACATCAACATGTTCATGAGAATATGTAGAATCATCTCAAAGTGGTGGATAGCCTGATGCCTATCGGTTATGGGAAATGAAAAAACAATCATTGGGGAACGAAAAATAAGTAAAATCATCAATAGGTTCAATAAAATGATTTCCCAAAAGAAAGTGAATGCCACATCTCACGAATGAGACTAGGTCTATTGTGTCTATGTAGCTACATGACAGAAATGCTCAATAGTTTCACAATTCGTTCAATAACTATTAGCAGGGGGTTGATTTTCCAATACCAACAAGGTCTATATTTATAGTTTCCAATAAATGGACAAGGAAAAAGGAAACAATATGGGTCATATGTGGTATGATATGTTGATGCAAAATAAGTGCTTTTACCACTAATATCAGACTAGTATTAAAATAGAGTACCCATGGAGTCGAACACCTCCTAGCATCACATACCCAGAAGTAGTGAAATTATGTAATAACACTAGTTTGATGGTCTACCACTCCTATGTGGGATCAAAAACCATTCAGGAGGCACATACTATTTATCAATTTCTACTATACATCTTAGTAGTTTATCTTACATTGTAGGTGTGATCTATTTTATTTCAATGATATCATACATGTGAGGCTATGAAATGAAGATGCATAGATCAACCCTCTTTGGATGGTCTATTCCTATGGATACATTTCCTATAGAGTTGGACCTTCGTGTACAGGTTGGTGGAATCACAATGTTATTAATAGATCAAAAAATCATTTCTATGCTTTTTGATCTAGCTGTTGGTGGAGTCCCCATTTTATACCAGAATATCTTTTGGTTCTTCGGTTTGAAATGGAACATTTTAGATTCAAATTAGAGTATTCATTTTACCATATGTTTGGACTCACTACTTATTATTACTCCTACTATGCTCATAAGTGGGTTTTAATTAAAATTTTGATCTAGTCAAAATAGAGTATCTAAGACACAATTTGTAGGTAATCAATGACATAAAAGAAATTTCGTAGGATCCTCATAGATTACATGCAAAAAAAATTATCCTAAATCTCTATGTGAGTGGCTAGCTATAATTATCTTTGTGGAAAGAAGTATTCAAGTGAGTAAAAAGGATATAAATCTCTTGAAATCACAATGGGACTAGAAGATATATGAATACTATGATATATCAAACATATTCTTGGTGGAACTATTAAAATTCTATCGGGTGCTAAGGCTTATCATTATTGACTACATCGTTGGCTTTGAATGATAAAACTCATGAATTGTATTAATGGTCATATTAGACATTCAACATGACTACATTAAGTACGTCATTTCTATTAAGTATTAGATATTCCTATAATTCTACCTATTACACAAGATGTACAATCCAATTGGTTTGAAGGATTATTTTATGCTAATGGAACCATTGGTATTGCTTGGAAGTGTCAAAGACCTCAACTCGGTATTCATTTAAATTATAATCCTCTGCAAGATATAGAGTATTATAAGGTTGTTTTGGAGGAAATATTGACTTTGATATTTGTCAATTTGTTACTATGAATGTTCTATACAATATTGAAAAGATGTGATCATGATTATAGATTACTTTCAATAACATACTTTCTGATTTCATCTATCACAATGATTCATACTTATAAAGAAATATTATAGTCTTAATGATCCCAAAGCAATTAAACATGACAATATTCACAATAAAGCATGTAAATATTTACTACAAAAATGGAATTAGTATATGATATAGTCCACCCTTCTTTGATTGTATTGTTGTGTATAAGAGAGAAGCACCCTGAAGCTTACATCGTCATTCTACTTGGCTCTAGAATCATCAGTTAGATAATTTCAAAGTATTTGAATAAAACAGTCCTCACCTATCTTGAAATGGTATATTCCATGATTAGTATTAGTGTTCTTGTCTCTCTGGTTTGGGAACATCATATGTTTACTGTTGGGTTAGACATCGATACATGTTCGTACTTCACAGGTGATACAATGATAATAGTCGTTCCAACTAAAACTAAAGTCTTTTTTTGGATCACTACCTTGTGGGTGGTTTGATCTTGTATGAAGTGGATGAGCCTCATGTATCAGGGAATATTGCAGCACATCAACATTAATATGTGATGTTTGGGGGTGGATGAGTCTTCCCAATAGTGTAGATTCCTACTTCATAGGGATGAGGAGTTCCAGAACCACCTTTAAATAAGGAGGACCAAATTGAAATCCACTATATCAAAAATGAAATCATTTTCACAATCACAGCTTATCAAATAAAAGAAATGATTGCTAAGTCGACTTCCCCTGTAACCCCCTAAGATTTTATGAGAAATAATATTTTTAATGTCTTTGATGTCTTGTGTTGTAAACTACACCATGATTAACTTGTGCTATACACAAAACCGTATTATCTTGCAATATACGCAACAATATACATGGCTTTTGTTACACGCAAGAGAAACATTCCTCGATAGTTTGTGTGGTACGCAAGACCGAGTTTCACTAAACAATGATATATTATAATATTATTATGAACTAGCCATTATGAATAGTATTAAGCTCATTTTGAATGTCATAAAATTATAATTCATCTTAATTATTTTTTAGAACATGGTATGATAACAAAATTTATTTTTCAGATAAAAGAATTATTTTTCAAAAAAAATGCAGTTTTGTCCCCTTTTGATGGCACATCCATTTTAAATCCAAATTTTCACAAGTTTATAAGTTCAATTTGAAAAATTAAACTTATTATTTTGAATCAGGATATAAAAATTTACGTTGGATAAAATTTTGACATTATTATGATAACCTTCACATTTTGATGAATAGTAAAAATACGCTAAATTTTAATTAAAAACAACTTTTTTCATCAAGATAATTTATATGGTTAAATTATAATATTGAATTTTTTTAAAGTATAAATAGAATAAATTTTTACCATTTAATATTATGTAAGTCATTATCATTAATTTTACATTGAATTAATTGGTAAAAACATTTCGATCTTTTGCAATGTTTTAACTTTTAGAACCCATTTTCTCAACAACAGGATTAATTTTAAATTAAATACTGCATTGTCTGTGCTTTGAATGTAGAAAAATGGATTCCATATTTGGAATCAGTAGTTCCATATTATTTTAATGTGATACTTTCTATTATTAGGCATTATGAATAGTAACTACGGTAAATTTTATTTACTACAGTTAAAGGTAAATCATGTAATTAAGGGTATAAATAATATTATAAAATTACCATAACACTTATATGAATATAATAGGATGATTATATTTCCTCCTAAAATATACTTGGTTCGAAATGCTATCTTTTGGAACCCACTTCGATGTGATTAAGACCTTTAATTTATTTTATTTAAAGAATGTGAAATATGTCTCACTCAAACTTTAATAATTAAAGTATTTTTAATATAAGGTTATACAGAATATAAATTCGTTTATAAATACTCATATAAAAGTTAAAATGTTTTTCTTCATCATGGTAATTTATTTGTGATTTTTCAGAAATATTTAATTACCATAATAACTTATACATTAATGATGCATAAATTATTTATTTCGTGAAAAATCAATAATATAGTTTTTATAAAAATAATCATACCTATAAAAAGGACCATAAACTTGAAAAAAAATTATTTTTAGAGTATATATATACTATAAGGATCTATGTGTCTTCTTTTTGACTATTTGGAAATTTATAAAATATATTATGGCAATTATAATATTTTATTTTAAATGATGTCAAAGTTGTCACCTTCATAATTTAATAAACATATCATTCTAAAAGCTAAGTGTTTTAGAAGTTAAATTCGACTAAAATTATTCTCATAAAATCTATTAGATTTCTCTGCATCATAGTATTTTATTATTAATCTTTATGAAACAAATAAGTATATTAAGTAATTATACAAAAATGTCGTTGTAATTATTCTAATAAGAACAATATCAACTAAATTGTTCTAAAAATATTAAAATAAATATTATATGAACTAATTAATGTGCTACACAAATTTTCAAGATGAAAATGACATGTTATTAATCTATTTGATATTATTTTGAATATATAATCTCTTAGTATTATATTTAAATTCATATAAATAAATAGTGTCAAAATTGACAGTATTGATATTTTACAAAAATAACATATTATTAAATTGTTTAAAAATAAAAAAAAATATTTAAAAATTATAAATTGAAATTTATATGGTAGAAAATAAAAACCATTACCCAATTATGGACAATTATAAACACATATGTCAGTATTTATAACAATTTAAAATTTAGAAAACTATTACCACAAATAAGATTAAATAGATTAAATACGGATAAATCAAATTGAAAAGGTTTAAAATAATTTTCCAACATGAATAAATTTTATTGTATTATGATATTAAAACCATATGTAATCTCATATTATAATTTGAGTAATTTTTTAGGTTTTTAAGTGGGGTATGAATTTATTATAAATTATTATTTTTTAGGTGTCCAAAAGTACCCCTCTCCTCTCTTATAAAAGGGTACCTCCTCCCTCTCCTCTTCACTACATTTTGAGCCTTAAAACTCGGCCAAAACCTATCCATTTATTTTCGACACTTCCATGGAAAGATACTATAGGTCCTAATATTCTTCAAAGACCATCCTTAGTGCCCTAAGAGGAGGTTTAGAAGAGGCACGTCGAAGAAGAGGTAATATCCTTTACTGATTCATTCAAAAAAAATTTCTCCCACTACTTCTTCATTTTCTTTTTGTTTCATTATAATGTAATAAAATAAGTATCAATAAAATACTTATATGTTATTATAAATATTAAACAACCCTATTTCAGCTTCTATCCATCCTACGGAAAACAAAATCACCGTGCGTGCGTACGTACGAAATACCGTCTCCACGCCGTGGTGTAATCTGTTTTCCACTACCACCTTAATGGATGGGTATAATGGTGTAAAGAATAACAATATATGATTATTATAAACTGATAATAATTCTGATATATTCTATCATCCACTCCAGTACCATTCAATAATTATCGGAGCGATATCATCGCTCATGCGTACGTATAGATTACCATCTCCACGACGCGATGAGATTCATTCTTCATGTTAACCATTCAAGAATGATTATAAAGTATATATATTGAAAAATAATGAAATATATTACATAATAGTTCTAATAGATATATATATATATATATATATATATATATATATATATATTTCATCTACTTACATCCATTCAAGTCAATAAGGAAAGGAAAACAATGTTCATGCGTACGTACGGCCTACCATCTCCATGAACAGTGTATTTCATTCCATTTATCGATCAATTATATTATGAATATATATAAATCATTTTTACATTCTTTATGTAAGTAACTATGATATAATTAAACATATTATTAATTACAAGTCAAAACACGGACGACAAACTGAACGATTTTACCCAAAACGCTGCTTTAACATGGAATTTACAAATGAACGCGTAATATAAAGTCGTAAATGAATCATATATGATATCATAAATATTATTATGGTTATGTTGTAAGTTAATAATATGTTTAAAAACACTATAAAAGATTCTCAGACACATACAGAAGAAATTGTACTTAAGGTAAGTGATAATTATTCCAATCTCGTTCTTATCTGAGATTGTTTATTCATAAGTATTTACTCGGGTTATGTTTGTCATCCATGTCCATGTTTTCTAAAAATGTTTTCATAAAATGTTTACTATTATTACATGTATTTTTAAAGTCATTTTTACCCATTTTTGACTTTAACCACTTGGTTTGGAAGGAATCTTTCTTTTGTTTACCATATGAGGAACATTTTGACTTTTCCGGTAAAAAGTACAAGGAGATTGTTTGTTTAACATATATGGCATGAACAGATTTTACAGTTTCATAAAACCTTATTTCCATGAAGCATATTCTATGATATTTCATGATTATTTTCATCAAAATCCTTATCTCTTAAAATTTCATGGAATTTTGTGAAATGAAAATTATTTTGAAAAAGAAAGGATATTTTCCTTGAATTCATTTCAGGTGTTTTATCAAAACTATTTTCCATATAAGATGAAATTATTTAATATTTTTATGTTTCAAGTATAATTTCTCTATTATTTACATGGTTTTATTTTTCTTATGATGAAATGGTATCCATTTGTTTTAATTGGATTATGTTATAATGGGACGATGTTCATGAAACCCATTTTATTCATTGGGTTGTGATGAATGATTTATGTTTATTTTGAGGCACACGTAAGAATGATTTCATTATAAGATGTGTGGGACCTATATCTCCCTCTAATTAATTGGGTAAATATTTATATCTCCAGAGATAGACATGGATGGAATGTCATGTAAAATCTGGTTCTGTAATACAGGGATAGAACGACATGTAAACCCGGTTCAGTAATGGACGTTTTCCACTATGATGGTCTTGGATTTAATGACATGGATACTATAGAAATAATATCATGTTCTTAATGGTTTTACACAATTACATGTTTTATTCCCAAGCTATTTTATCATGATTTATGTTCCTTTATGATCTATTCCCTGCGTACTATCATGATTTAGTTCACAACTCATGATTTTTATGTTTAAACATTATGTTCATGTTTTTAAGTTAAAATTTATATGGTTTGTTATATTTTCTACATTATTACCCTTACTGGGCATTTGAGATCACCCTTTATATGTATTCCTTTCCCCAAGATATAAAGAAATGATTTTTTCAAGAAAACAAAAGGGTAGTATCTTAATGGGAGATGTTGAAGATCTTTAACCATGATTAGAAGATTATGTTACAATTTTCAAAAGACACTAAACTATTAACGTCCTTGGGTATCTTTTTTTATGTATTATGTATTCTGAAAAAGTAATTTAATGTCCATGTACATCAAACTTGGGTCTATATAGTTGGTATCAGAGGATTGGTTTAGTTATCCATAGAAAACTAGGATGCGAAAACTTTAGTGAGATCCCTAGAGATATTTATAAGTTATGTTTAGGGATGTCCCAACGGTTTAGTATAATTATATTTTATAGTACTATAATTATTTTTATAATCATGAATAACCTAGGGTGAACCTATGTTGTCATGTATTAAAGTATGTGTGATAAGATAGACATTTCGTAAGTGACTTTTTATGATTTTGTGGTTCCTTATTATTTTAATTTTTTCTTACACTATGGTTTCTGGTTTTAGTCAATGGAGGGAAAAAGAAGGAATTTGGTTTACATTGATTCCAATGGAAAAATTTGTGACTATGATAAAAAAAATTGTGTAATTCCTGGAGAGAATGATATTATGATTATGTCGAATCAGTCATCGCGATATATGATTAACAAGGTGAACTTTAGTTGTATTTCTAAGTCATCAAATAAGAGGAAGATGGTCTTTTATGAATGTTAAAATGGTGAGGAACATAGAGGAAGGAAGATTAATCTTTCTACATATCAAGAAGAAGGGATGAAGAACATTGAGGAATACCTCAAATGGAGGGGAAGATGTTATCTGTGTGGAAAAAATGGGCATAGAGTGACAGACTGTTATGGAGTTCAATGTCTTATCGGTGGAGAACATGGGCATAAACCGACTCAATTCCCTAACCTAGGAAGGTACTTCTTAATCGAGGAAGGACCAATTATATGCCAATAATTTTAGAGGATGTATTTAAGGGCTTGTGTATTGTAATTCAAAGATAATGTTGTTGAGGTAATTTTATGGTATATTGAAATATCTATGTTTTGGTCCATTGTGGTTTTCCATAAGAATATTGTACCGGTAACCATGAAAAGTGATTGAAATATTTTTGGAATGTTGATGATATGCGCATAATGAATGGATAAAAATAAAATAATATGTTGGATATTATTCATGAGCCCATGACTGATATAAAGACAATGTGATATCATGATTTTAGTATATAGAGTTTTTGGGATTTTGGTATGTGGAAAGAGATAACTTTTGACAGCATTCATGTTTTCACTAAGGTTCTATGATAATTTATGTTTCATGAATACATGATTAAAGTATTCACATGTTTCTAATGTGACTAGGAAGATATATGTTATCATATATGGGGGATAAATGATGGTATTCACATGCTTGTTATATGACCATTATAGTAATCATTTTCATTATATTGTGAGTTTGGAAGATGTATTTTGGATAAGCCTAAAGGTTGGAATGGAATAATTTGGACATCATATAGAATTGTTTAAGGGTAGAAATTTGTAGATATTTTTTCTGAAATGTTTTAATGGTGTAGTTTTTGAAAAAGGACAAATCATAGGATGGGCGACGACCCGTCACATCGAACAAGGATGTGGGAATTGAACCCACAACCGAAGTGCAACATGGATTTATCACAAACCACTGGCCTACAGGATGTCCCTGGTTAGTAGAAATTAGTTTTATTTTATAAAGTGGTATGATAGATGAAGTATAAATCCACTTTTAGAACCATATACGATTAATATAACCATATATTGACTTATTTATATTTAATAACTTTTTCTATCATTTTGTTTGAGACATATGGAATACCCCATTATTCTATCACATGATCAGCTAACAGTTCACGAATGAAAAATTCAACTTCATTTCTTTAAGATATGAAGTGGAAATTGTTCAAGGAACGACCAACAGTGAGATTGTACAAAAATCAAGTAAGTATTTATTCTAATTCAAATTCTTCAACATTAGGGAAATGATCTTGAAAACCAAAAATGTTATCCTAGTGTCCTTATATCTAATGAATCAGATGGTATCTTAGATCATCAAATATCTATGTGCTTGTGATTATTGTATTTTTCAAAGAAATGTTCTCTACCACTCTTCATCAGAACATAGTAGTAGTAGTAGTTCATTTTTTATTCAAAAAGAAATAATGAAAGGAAGAAAGACCCCTCAAGGGGGACAGAAATGGTGAAGCCCGAGCGCATCCCCCAACACAAAGGAGGTACATTCTGCAGGGAGAGAGAGGGGAGAGTTATAGAGGATGAGAGGGTCATCAAGTATACCCAAGCGGGCAAGGGAATCTGCTGCGAAATTATCCTCCCTCCAGCTGGGAGACAAATGAACTCCAAGTGAGATTCCCATTCTGTACCTTCTGATATAGTACATGATAATTAGATTTCACTTCCATATCCATATTTTCACTTATATTCTCCTATGTGGAAAAACATTATTGAGTTACTTTGGGTGACTGTTATGGTTCTAACATTCCTTTTTAAAATTAAGTTTGATTATTACTTTTTATTATGTGGGTTTCAATGAAGGAATCTTTCATGTAGTAAACCATTTATAACCTGGATGAATTTCAAGGGTGAAAGGTCATTTTAAGGGGGGTAGAATTTAGCACCCCGAGATTTTATGAGAAATAATATTTTTAATTTATTTGATGCTTGTGTTGTAAACTAAACCAATATTAGATTGTGTTATACACAATACCGTATTATCTTGTAGTTTAGGTAAAAATATACTTGGATTGTGTTACATGCAAGAGAGACCTTCCTCGATAGCTTGTGTAGTACGCAATACAGAGTTTCACTAAACAATGATATATTATAATATTATTATGAACTTTCCCTTATGAATAGTATTAACCACATTTTGAATTTTATAACATTATAATTCATCTTACACATTTTCTAGAACATGGTTTGAGAAGAAAATTTCTTTTTCGGATAAAAGAAGTATTTTTCAAAAAAAATGCAGTTTTGTCGCCTTTTGATGGCACAACCATTTTAAATCTAATATTTGACAAGTTTAGAAGTTCAATTTGACAAATTAAACTTCTCATTTTGAATCAAGATATAAAAAATTATGTTGGATAAATTTTTGACATTATTCTGATAACCTTCACATTTTGATGAATAGTAAAAATACGCTAAATTTTAATTAAAAACAACTTTTTTCATCAAGATAAATTATATGGATAAATTATAATATTGAATTGTTTTAAAGTATAAATAGAATATATTTTTACCATTTAATATTATTTACTGCATTATCATAAATTTTACAATGAACTCAGCTGTAAAAATATTTCAATCATTTGCAATGTTTTAACTTTTAGAACTTGTTTTCTCAATAGCGGGATTAATATTAAATTAAATACTGCAACTTCTACATTTTCAATTTGGAAAATAGATTCCATATTTGGAATCATTATGTCCAAATTATTTAAATATGATTCTTTTTATTATTATGCATTCTGAATAGTAACTACGGTAAATTTTATTTACTACAGTTAAAGGTAAATTAGGTAATTAAGTGTAAAAATAATATTATAAAATAACCCTAATAGTTTTATCAATATAATTGGATGATTATATTTCGTCCTAATATCTACTTGGGCCAACATTGTATCTTTTGGAACACACTTGGATGTGATTAAGACCTTTAATTTATTTTATTTAAAGAAAGTAAAATATGTCTCACTCAAACATTAATAATTAACATATTTTTAATATATGGTTATATAGAATATAAATTAGATTATAAATACTCATTTATAATATAAAAGGTTTTTTTATCATGGTAATTTATTTTTTATTTTAAAGAAATATATAATTACCATAATAACTTATAAATTAATGATGTAGAAATTATTTATTTAGTGAAAAATCAATAATATAGTTTTTTTTAAACAATAATACCCATCAAAAGGACCAGAAACTTGACCAAACCTTTTTGGTCGAGTATATATATACTCTAATCATCCATGGGTCTACTTTTGGACCATTTGGAGCCTTATAATATAGATTATGACATATATATTATATTATTTTAAATGATGTCAATGTTGTCACCTTCATATTTTAATAAACATATCATTCTAAAATATTGGTGTTTTAGAAGATAAATTAGATTAAAAGCATTTTTATGAAATTTATTTTATTTATATTCATCATAGTATTTTGTTATTAATTTTTATTAAACAAATATGTATATTAAAGGATTATTCAATAATTATGTTGTAATTATTTTATTAAGAAAAATTTCAAATAAATGGTTTTAACAATATTAAAATAAATATTATATAAACTAATTAATGTAATAAGAAAATTTTATAGATTAATATGAAATTTTAGGAATCTATTAAATATTTTTTTAATATATTCTCTGTTTGAATTTTATTTAAATTCAAATAAAAAAATAGTGTCAATATTGACACTATTGATATTTTATAAAAATAACATATTATTAAATTGTTTAAAAATCACAAAAAATATTTAAACATTATAAATTTAAATTTATATGGTTGAAAATATCATAAAGTATCCAATTATGGACAATTAACAACACATAAGTACGTATTTAAAATAATTTAAAATTTAGAAAATTATTACCAAAAATAAAATTAAATAGATTAAATAGATTAAATAACGATATATCAAATTGATAAGGTTTAAAATAATATCCCTACATGTCTAAATTTTATTCGATGATAAGATTGAAACCCTATATCATAGAATATTTTAATTTGAGTCATTTTGGAGGTTTTTATGTGGGGTAATAATTTATTATAAATTAATATTTTTGAGGTTTCCAAAAGTACCCCTCTCCTCTATTATAAAAAGAGAAATCCTCCCTCTCCTCTTCACAAAATTTTGAGCCTTAAATCTCAGAAAAAACCTTTCCATTTATTTTCCCCACTTACCTAGAAGCATACTATAGGACTTGATCTTCTTCAAAGGCCAACTTTAGTGCCCTAAGAGGAGGATTAGAAGAGGCGCGTCGAAGAAGAGGTAATATGCTTTACCGATACTTTCAAATTTATTTATCCTTATACTTCCTCTTTTTTATTGGTTTCATTATAAAGTAACAACATCAGTATCACTCATATACAGATATGTTATTATAAATATGAAACATCCCTATTTGACCTTCTATCCATCCTACGGAAAACGAAATCACCGTGCATGCGTACGTAGGGAATACCATCTCCACGTCGTGCTGTAATATGTTTTCCAACACCACCATACATGGATGGGTATAATGGTGTAAAGAAAAACTATTTATGATTATTATAACATGATACTAATTCTTATATATTCTATCATCCACTATAATACCATTCAATAATTATGGGAATGATATCATCGCTCGTGCGTACGTACTGATTACTGTCTCCAGGATGCGATGAGATTCATTCTTCATGTTTACCATTAATAAATGATTATAAAGTATATATATTGAATAATAAAGAAATATATGAAATAATAATGATACTATATTTATGTATATATATATTTCGTCTACTTACTTCCATTCAAGTCAATAAGGAATGGAAAACATCATTCATGCGTACGTACAACCTACCGTCTCCATGAACAGTGTATTTCATTCCATTTATCGATATATTATATTATGAGTATATATAAATCATTTCTTAAAATATATAATTAAGTAATCATGATCTAAGTAATCATATGAATAATTACAAGTCAAAACACAAACGATAAATGAAACGATTTTACCCAAAACGCGGCTTTAACAGGGAATTTACAAATGGACTGGTAAAATAAAGTCGTAAGTGAATCATATATGATATCATAAATATTTTTATGGTTCTATTTTAAGTTAATAATATGTTCAAACCCACTATATAGAAGTTTCAGATACATACGGAATAAATTAGACAAAAGGTAAGGGATAATTATTCCAATCTCGTTGTTATCTGAGATTGTTTATCCATAAGTATTTACTGGGGTTATGTTTATCATCCATGTCCATGTTTTCTCCCAATGTTTTCATACAATGTTTAATATTATTCCATGTATTTATAAAGTAATTTTTACCCTTTTTGACATTTACCACATGGTATAGAAGGAATCTTTCTTTTGTTTACCATAATAGGTACTTTTTTTGAATTTTCCATAAAAAAGTACGATGATAATGTTTTTTTAACTTATACGGAATGAATGGATTTTTACAGTTTTACAACAACTTATTTCCGTGAATCTTATTCTACAATATTTCATGATTATTTTCAATAAAATACTTTTCATTTAAAATTTCATGGAATTTTGAGAAAAGAAAATGATTTTGATGAAGAAAGGATATTTTCCTCAAGAATTCATTTTAAGTGTTTTATCAAAACTATTTTCCATCTATGATGAAATTATTTAGTATGTTTATGTTTGAAGTATAATGTCTCTTTTATTTACATGGTTTGAATTTTCTTATAATGAAATGATATCCATTTGTTTTTTATGGATTATTTAATGATGGGATGCTGTTCATGAAACCCATTTTATTCTTTGGGTTATGATGAATGATTTATGTTTATTTTGTGGCACACATAAGAATGATTTCATTATAAGATGGGTGAGACCTTTATCTCCCTCGAATTAATTGGGTGAAGATTTATATCTCATGAGATAGACATGGATGAAATGGGAAGTAAAATCTGGTTCAATAATATAGGGATGAAACGGAAAGTTAACCATGATCAGTAATGGAAATTTTCCACTATGATGGTATTGGAAGACATTCCTTGGCTACTATAGAAATCATATCATGTGGTTAATGGTTTTCCACAATTACATGTTTTATTCCCATCCTATTTTATCATTATTTATGTTCCTTTATGATCTATGCCTTATGTACTTCCATGATTTATTTCACAACTCATGATTTTGATGTTTAAACGTTATGTTCATGTTTTTAAGTTCTAATGTTTATGGTTTGTTTTATTTTCTCCATGCTTATCCTTATTGTGAATTTTAGCTCAACCTTTATAAGTTTTCGTTTCCCCATGATACAAAGATAGGTTTTAGGAAAGAAAACAAAACGGGAATATCTTTATGGGAGATGTTGGAGATCTTTCACCATGTTTAGAAGATTATGTTCTAAGTTTCCAAAGACAGTAAAATATTACGGTCCTTGGGTGTATATTTTTTTTATGTATTAAGTATTCAGAAAAAGTAATTTAATTTCCATGTACGTCAAGATTGGGTCTCTACATCCTCGATGGTCTAAACTAGCATAGTATTCACTTATAGGTTCTCTGCCTCCATTTTATTTTTCCACTGGTTCTTGTTTTTGGCTATCTTCCAATTGGAATCCTACAAATACATTCATTCCCTTTGAAAAGGACTTGTACTATCTAGCTATGTTTTTTCCCAAGATTGGATGATTGGAATTATTGGGGCATATTGGGGTTGGTTGTTGGGGAAGAATACCTGCCCTAATGTGTCTATATGCTTGAAAACCATTCTCTAAGAATTTTGGATCATAGACCAATCAGGGATAGTTCTTATATCCACTACATCTATCTCTCTAGTTGTTTGGATTCATTCAAGGCATACCCTGACATGATGCAGCATGATTGTCAAGTTTTCATGCAATAATATCAAGTTTTTATTCCTGGTCCTGAATGGATTACACACAAAGGGAATCAAAAAGAATGATTTAACCCTATGTTCTATTAGTAGTAAAGTTGATATGCACCGATACATTACTAGACTATGAATAGTAGTATTGATCTTGGTACAGAAAATTATGAGTAATCCCCCAATATTGAATGAAAAGGAATAATCCTCTCACATAATCTTTTCTCCTCCTTCCACCATTACTGATCGAGTACCTATTTGACTTGTAATTTCGGGTGCCTTTTTTTCCTTTTGTTTCACCCCATACCAGTGTTATCAAGTAGTTTGTCGGACCCCAGGTCACCCTAAGATGGTAGGGGTAAATCATGGTGTTAACATTTTCTTTTAATGTGAAGGATTGTGTTACCATGTTTGTGGGAACTTGTTAAATATATATGTAGGATATTATTAGCAATCAAACATTCACATACAAAGAGACGACACATCACTTTTACTTGGTTCATCACTAAGGGTAATGTCCAAGGAGAATAGGCCGACAATGTGTCTGCCATACAAAAATTCACTAATCTTCACTAGCATTGGAATTCAAAGGTTCTATCATAATAACTCAGTTCCATGAATAGTGGATTTACAATAATTTTGGGATATATTACTACGTCCATTGGAACACTTCCTTCGACTCCCCCTAGCTCACTACCGTTGGATAAGTCTTCCTCAGTTCACCGAAATGCAGGTGTCTTCAACAAATTTGTATTGCTGTCTTTTTCCCTTTCTATCACGAGATACTACTTGCCTAAATTTCCTGAATTAATACACTTTAAAGCACTGATAAAAAAACAGATATCAAAAGCATGTTATAAGATTAATACTAATCTTGCATGCAACACTTGATCTTGCATGCATGATTTGGGATTTGTCACGCAAGATGACTTTTTCACAACCCCTTCTTTCTACACAACCCTTATCTTTCGTGCAACTACACCAAAGGGTTCACATGGTATTTTCATTCTAAAGGAACACCTTGTATGAATGATTATGTCTATATAATTATTTTTCAGGAAAATGTTTTTCACTTTAGAGCAACCAGATCTTCCTTGGAAAATTATTAAGTCTTTCACGGTGGTATCTGCTTATTTATAGGCCCCGATGACCATGTTTTCAAGTTTTCAATGTGTCATTGTCGGTACATGGAAGATTCTTTCTAAGTGTGCAGGAACCCTTTTGATTTCACATTAGGTTCATATGATTCTTCTGCGCGACTTCATCTTTTTCACACATTTAAAACATGCATGAAATTTTTTCCTTTGCCACATTTTGATGTGCTGATCCCAAATCAAGAATTGTGAAGAAGATTCCAAACACCCTTCAATATTGCATGCTACACCAATTTCTAGAAACATGTATCTCCATATTCTAATTTTTGGACCCAATAATCTGACAAACACTTGGAATCGATTCAACCTTCAATACTGATGCACGCTTGATCTGTGTGGTCCATTTCATGGAAAACATCCTGAAAATCCAATGGAGGGTGAAAAAAAACAAAATCCATTTCCATAATAAAACAACCTTGTTTCCAACATCCCCTTGGGATTGTTGTAAATATCTGGATAAATTAAATAGAGCACCAATCAATATCAAAACCAGATACACAAGAATCAACTCAGCTAACACACTAAGTCTACGTGAGAAATTTATGGTGTAGAAAACAATAGGGGAAGCTTAAATTGGGTTCTCGTGATTTTTAATTCTTAATGAACTCCAATATATTCTCTTACCAGGTAACAGAATCATTAAATTCCCTATATGGGTTTCTCATAATCCCGAATTCTTATCATGACAAAGGTTCATTACATGTCCTGAAATATTTTCTCATAACACTGAATGTTCATCATTCTCCATAATCCCATCACTTGTAACCAAAAATAAAATTTATTCACCTATTTATACCATTGAATTTATTCCTTCTCCCCCATTAAAAATAAACCCAAAAATTAGTATTTGTACATTCTACTAATCAAAACACACTTCCCCTAGATTGTATTAACCCCATAATCCATAATCACTTCTGCAAAAATAATAAAAATTGTCAACATAACTCAGAAGAGGGGATATTTTGTGACCTCCTCATGCACTGGTAGGTGGTTGAACACCAAGGTTCACCTGATGATTTTCAAACACAGCCACAACTAGTGGCTTGGTCAAAATATCATCCACATGCACATCAGTCCCCACATGATCCAATTTAACCATGCATAGCAAAAAAAAAAATCTTTGATGAAGTGATATATTATTTAAATATGCTTTATATGATAATAATGAACCAGATTCTTTGTTACATAAATCACGCTATTGTTATCATAGTGAATCACCATTGGTTTTTTCACAACATAACTAATATATACCGATTGTTACTTCATCTATAGTGGTTGAGTTCATGAATATTTAGAGAAGCTATACTCAGCTTAAGTTGTTCTGAGAAAAGTTCTTTCCTATTTCTTACTTAACTAGCCCACACATTTCATGCCAATAAAGAATTATCCACCACTTGTGGACTTTCTATTCACCACATATCAATCCGAGTCGGCATAAAAACCCATGATAGTTTACCATCTCCTACTATTGAAAGGTATAATCAATAATTGTAAGTACCTTTAATGTACCCCATGATTCTTTTCACTACTTCCATATGTTCTCCCTTTGGATTACTCTGAAATCGGGCAGCTAATCATATTGTAAAGACAATATTTGGACATTTCTCTATCAGGTACTGTAAGATTCCAATTATTTGCATATAAATTGTGGGATCTACAGATTTACCATCATCATGTTTTCCCAGTTTAGTTCCAACCACAATTGGGTTGAAATTGTTTTGGAGTCATGTATATTGAACTTATTTAGTAACTCTCTGGTATATGTTTCCTAATAAATGAATGTACAATCTTTACTATAAGTAGCTTGAAACCCCAAAAAGTATGTGATTTCACCAATCATAGAAATTTTGAATTCCAATTTCATGTCATTGTAAAATTCATCCACTGATCCCTACTTATATCCACCTATGATAATATCATCAATATACACCAGTACCATGAACTGGCCTTTCTGATAAATATTCACACAGAGATTGTGATCCACTCCTCCTCTATTGAATTCATGATTTTTTAGAAAAGAATTCAGCTGAGAGTACCATGCTTGTGGTTCCTGGTTCAATCCAAAGAGATATTTCTTTAGTCTAGAATCCTCCATATCCTCATTTCCAAGAAGAAAAACCACTAGTTGTTCTAGGTAAAATTCTTTTTCCATAACACCATTAAATAATACAGTTTTGACATCTATTTGATACACTTTATTTCCTTTCTAAATTTCCATTATATGAGAAAGTCTAATTGAATCAAGTCTCGCCACCAGAGAAAATGTTTCTTCAATGTAAATAGCTTCAATATGTGAATATCCTTTACACACCAATCATGACTTTTTTAGAATCACATTACCATGCTCGTCAAATTTATTCTTGAAAATACACTACGTACCAATCACATTGTTATTTTTAGGTCTCTTAACTAGTTCTCTTGTTTTTTTCTTATTGATCTATTCCAACTCTTCATTCATGGATTTAAACCATGATTTATCCTTTGTATATTCTTCAAATGAGGATGGTTCCACAACTAAAACAAATGGTGATTGTTCATTATTCATCATTATCCATGTTTTTATGGGTGTAGTCCAATCCATGATGATGTTGAATTGATCAATTTTGTCTCTTTTATTTCTCATATGAGGTTCTATAGAATTATCTCTAGCCATGGTTTCCTCTTCTGATTCATCATCAATGTCAACATAATGATGTAAATCCCGATATTTTTTCACCACATCTTATACATCTATATTTGGATCAATTCCATTTTCAAATTTTCCCCATATTTTATCATATCAGCATAAGAATTCCTCGATGCATTTGTGGTTTTATCTATAATGATATTTATATCAATGCTTTCCATAATTTTACTAAGATTCTTATTGAAGAATTTTTAGGCTTTTATATTCAATGAATATCTAAGGAATATTCCTTTATCTTCTGCATCACTATACATTCCAGGGTTTATTTCATGATTCTAATAAAACAATTACTTCTGAAAACACATAAATACATCAAAGAGGGTTTTCTTACATGACACAACTCATAAAATGTCTTTATTTCACCCATATAAATCCATCTTCTATTTTGGATATATATTATAGCTTGAATGTACTATTTCCAATAATTGAAAGAGATACGACTCTCAATGAAAATAGTTATGGACATAGTATTCACCTGCTGATTCTAGTGCTTATCAAATCCATTTCTTTGTGGGGATCACACAACAATCACCTAATGTTGTATTCTAGGTTTCTCCTAGTAATTTCAATCTCAGTGGATGTGTATTCACCACTATTTTGAGACCATAGAACTTTTATTTTCCATCAAGTATCATTCTTATCGATTCAATGATAAGTTTTCATGTAGTCAAGCACTTTTCATTTGCTATGTAAAACAATAACACAACATATTCTAATATAATCATCAATTGAATGAATAAAGTATCTTTATCCATGCGTTACAAAAACATTTATCCGGCAACCTACGTCTGTATGGATTATATCAAGAATATTTGATTCCCATTTAGTATTTCGTTGATATAAACTACGTAAAATATTTCCTCGTATACAACAATCACATGTATTTTCCTATTCACATTTTAGATTTAGAATATCCAGGACTATCATTATCTTATATATATTTTCCATGTCTGATTGATTAATGTGCCCCAACCTTTGAGTTCCACAAGTCTATTTCTTCTTCAACTTTTTGATGAAAAATATTATCTCTTCTATCAACCTGGTTTAAGTTTCCATCTATCCTGAAACCTTTCATAAGAGAATTCCATATCTTTACATTTATAGTACAACCTTTTTTCATTAAATTCACTATAATTCACAAGTCATAGAGTTGACTCACACTAAAGATATTATGATGTAAATTGTCCACATAATGAACTATAGTCTTCTTCATCTCTCCATTAGCCAATTCAATGCTTCCCCAACCTTTAATCATCAGTGAACCATCATTAAAAAATCATACAGTTCCATAAACCTTTATCATAATATTCATTAATATTTCTTCATTTCCTATCATATGTTATGAGCATCCACTATAATGAATCTAGGTGATTATGCTCTTTGTATATTTCAGAGCTACTCCTTCAAGGGTGTATTTCTTAATTTTCGTCTTTTCTTTCCATGTGATATTAGATTGAGTTTAAGACACTGATGACCTTACAATTCTCTCTTAAAAATAATCAGGTTCTTCATACCAATACTCTTTTTCCAGAGGAGAAAATCTATTTGTGAGAGAAACACTATCTATTTGATGAGGATTCACGTGTATTTGAGTTTTGTATATACTGTTCACATCTATCCTCTGCCTGTAACTAACAACTTTGTGGCCAAATTTAGAACAACGATAAAAATAAATTGAAAATATATCATATATAAGATGTAGGACATAAATTTTTTATCCTTTGTTGAATTTATTGATATTTCTCATTCATATGTCTCCTTGCCACTTCGCAATATGACATGGTATGACCTTGAGAGAAACATAAGTGAAATTTAATAAGTGGAAATACCTTCTCGTTTATATTATTTATCATATCTCCATCCTTAGGAATGTATCTTTTATCCCTATTGTTACTGGTTTCCTGAGGAATGTTTTTGGTTCTCCTTTCAGTTTGAGTTGAGGTTTTTTTCATAAATTCAAGGGACTTTTCAACATGTACACATTTCTTATTGCCTTTATTCTCTCTCATTTTATTTCTATAATTTTATGTCTCTACATCACAACTAATTCCACTATTACCCATTTGTTCAAGTATTTGATCATTCAAAATCGTTTTAACTCCATTGGAACCATACATATATCCTTTAAAAAAATTAGCATCTGAGAATTTCCCAAATTGTATTCTCTTTTTTTTCTTATTTTGAATTCATTTCACTTTTGAATTTGCTCCTAATAGTAACAACATCTTATCTGAGTCCCTAAATGGTTTTGGTCTTATCCTTTAGTATTGAGGTTTGGTCATTAATTTCCTTTTCCAGTTCTTCAATTTCGAGCTTTAGTTCCACTACCCCTTCTAGGCTTTCAAAGATTGATGACTGAACTTTGAATAGTTCTTCCAGTCATTCAATTTTAGTTTCATGTTGATCTCCATATTCTGATGATTCTTCCACAGCTACTTTACACTTTTTTCTTATCATACTTTGATTCTCAATATTACTAAGGGAATTATTAAATTGAAACCTGATATTGGAATCAGTGTTCAGTAGAATATCTTTAGCATTATCTCCTAATGGTTTTGATTTTTCAACAAAGCATCTTGGATGAAGGAGTTCTACATTTAAATTCTAGTTCTTATTCCTCAAATAATTCATTATCATTATATTCTAATTCAATTATAAAACTATTCATATGTATATTCTTTCCATATTTAAAGTCTCCATTTTTAGAAAACCTTTTCTAAAAAATATCCATGTTTCCAAAATCAGTCTATTCATCATCTATCGTTGTTGAACACTAAGAGGCTATGTTCCCAACTCTTCCACAATGAAAACATTTCATAGATAATTTACCTTTAAATTTACATTTTCCTTTCTTCAATTTGTTATAAATGATAGAAAGATGTTCATTTTAATCAATGTATTCATTAGCACTAGGTACATAAATTTTATGTTTTTCATGACATTAAATTCTATTTCCTTTCCTACTATAGTCATTACATATTCTGGTTTGACTGTCATCTCATATGACGCCATACTTATCATCACATCATCTAGATAAAGTTTAGAGACATCTATTTCCTCAAGAGTTTACAATATTTAATTGTAAAGAGGTGGATGTATTTTCAATATTTTCTTTAAAATATAAAAGTCTTTAATCTCTTCACCAAGACCTAGAATTTCTCATATAACTTCTGTAATTTTACTGAAAAATGTATCTGTATTTTCATTAGGGTTCATCTTCTGATCATAAAACCTTTTGTAAAAAACATGGAGTTTTACCTCCTTCACTTTAATATATCCTTCATATATATTTTCAAGTTTATCCCACATTGAATTGGTATATTTGAAACTCATTACCTTTAGATAGATATTATCAGTAAGGACTATAGTGAATGAATTCTATGCCTTATAATCTACATTAAACATTTTCCTATATATATCAGTTACAGACCACCATGTAGGATTAGTGACTTTTATTTCTTTCATAGTAGAAAATATGACATTTATTATAAGAGATCTTAGATGAGATATCATCCTATTCGTCCAAATATAAAGGGTACTTTCATCGAATATGGTTACTCCCCTAACATTAAGTAAATTCTCCATGAAAAAAAGATAGATTTGTCACCAATAACCTTTATCATCTAATACCACTTATAGGAACCTGGGACTCCCTAAGAGGGGAGAGTTGAATCAGGGTGTCGAATTTTTCTTTTAACATGAAGGTTTTGATTCCCATATTGGTGGGAACTCAATAAACCAATATGAAGGATATGATTAGCAATCAAACATTCACATGGAAAGAGATGAAACAACACTTTTCCGGGGTTCACCACTAAGGGCTACATCCAAGGAGCATACTTTGACAGTGTGTTGGTCATACAAAAATAAACTAATATTCAAAAACATTGGAATACAAAGGTTTAGTCATAGACACTTTGTTCCAAGCACACTACCATTACAATAATTTGGGGATAGCTCACATTGTCCCTTAGAACACTTCACCTGACTCCCCCTAGCTCACTACCTTGGGAAATGTCTTACGCAGTTTATCAACTAGAAATCCACATCAATAGATTATCATTGAATTATTTGTCTCTATCCAGTATGAAACACTTCTTGAAACATAGTCTTAAATTGATACACTTGAATGAATTGATCAAACAAACCGAATATAAAAATCCTATTATAATATTAACACTACAATTGCACACAATAACTGATCTTGAGTGCATGATTTGGGATTTTTCATGCAAGATGAATTTCGAGAAATCCATACATTCTATACAACCCATATCTTTCACACAACTACACCAAAGGGTTCACTTGGTATTTTCATACTAAATGATCATGTTGTGTGAATGATTTAATCTCTACAATTCATTCACATGAAAATATTTTGTACGGAAGAGAAACCAGATATTCGATGGAAAATTCTTCAGTCTTTCATGGGGGTATACACATATTTATAGGCATCAATGACCCTATGCATTTTCTTTTGATGCATTTTTGTTGGTTCATGCAAAATTATTTATGATCACACCAAACCCATTTTGACATCATATTGGGAATGTAAGATTACTCCAAAAAATATCATCTATCACACACATTAAAATATAGAAAATAATTTTTCCTTATCTAAATTGTGATGCTATATTCCTAAATAAATCATTTCACACATGTTTCCTATCTCCCTTCAATCATTCACATAACTCCCTTTGCCAAAAACTCTTTTCTCCATATTCCAATTTGTGGGCCCAAAAATTTGGAAAACACTGAGAATTGATGCCACCATCAATATTGTTTCATGCTTGAACTATATGATAAATTTCTTGGAAAACTTCCTGAACATATAATGAGTATTAATGACAATACCAAACCATACTCCATTTATAGAATAGAACAATCTTGGTTCCAACATAGTTGAAGTATTCTAAGATGAGTGCAGTTACGATAACAGTGGGAATAATCTGATAGTAGTTTAACTAAAAATTCCATTTTCCATTAAGGTTCCTAGAATATATGTACTTTTTATTTCCCAAAATTTCATTCAATTCAATTATCCCAACATTGGGATACTTCATGTATCTGAGGCTGGTCTAAGTACTCCATTTCACCACCCGTCATCTGGAATACATGAAATATCTTAGTGAGATCAAAGAAGACTCTGTCCATTTCTGGGAATAGATGGAGTACCCCATACCTAGGAGGACCTCTTATAATATAGTGTATCCTACATTGTATGAACAGAACTTGGAGGGACTAGGATTCCTGAATTAGGTATCCTAGTAAATGACTAGGTGCTTCAGGCTACCATCATTATACATAGGTCATGGATCACCTGGTAGGACATGGAATACTTGATGTATCTTAGGGATAAAATACATGAAATATCCCAAAGCCTACTACCTACATTATACTGAGTATGAATCATTCCCTTTTGAGAGATCTAGTGAATCAGGGAGGTTCTCGTCATATAATCGGCTAATATATCCCATGTGTTGCATTAGTCAGTCCAATGGGATCTTTTAAGATTCAGTTTTAGTTCAATAAGAAGGAGAAGGAACTAGGAAAATGCGATACAGACATGGAAATTAGAGGAAGGAATATATGGAACTCTTTTCTCTGAATACATAGACCATTTACTTTAAATCAAAATACCTGGTAAAAGGTGACCAACACTATGGGATAGGCACATGTGTGTATGCAGTTATTGAGGTGAAGAAGGAAGGGATCAAGTGAATGAAAAGAAATGAATGCATCTCTTCCATCATAGAAAACTACATAAAATTAAAATTTATATTCCATGGTAGTAGACTCATGGGGTTTAAAATTATTTATTTGAAAATGGGGTGTCAACTAGATAAGATCTATTAGTCTGTCACTTGGAGTCATTCCATTTCCCAGAACATAATGTCGTGATTTCATGCTCCCAATGGAGATCATAGGGATGTATATTTTTGATGTATATGATACTTAAACAATTCAAAATGGTGATTAAATTAGGATATGATATTAGAGTAGAGTTCTGAGATAATATACCAGTTTAGAATATAAAAATATCTACATCTCATAATAATATAAATTATGCTCTCCTAATAGTTAGTAGAGCCTCTCCGCCCCTCAATCTCTTGAGGTATTGATACAAAGGATCAACATTTTGGAAGTTTTACTATCCAAACAGTGCTCCCACACAACATTTAATGTAAATGGGCACCCATCTGATCTATTAGTACCGTATTAATGACCATTACAGCAATGGTAAAAGGTATCTTTGGGACTGGAGAGGTCTCCAATCATATATACACAATGTTTTAGGAATGTTTTGAACCCAATTTCATATATTTGAATGTTGAACTACTAATAAAAGACTATACATATTGGAATTCCAATGGAGGAAAGTGTTTTCTCGAGTTCCCTGTAGACCACGCACCAAACTAACTCATTTTTCAATTGGAGAGGCAACATTGATGAAATGCCCCCACAAAATACATGGCGATTGAAATGGATTTAGGAAGACAACCCCTATTTTCCAATAACGAAAAACCCACCATCAATCAAATTACTACGGACACACATAACACTTTATAGACAATATGAAACATAGATGTGAGATGTGTCTAATAAACAAATATAGAATGAGATTAGGGTGAATGGTGGTTCATTCGTGCGCTAGTGGGAGTGGTTAAGGTGGAACATCAAACTCAATTGAGAGCACTTGTTTAGCATAGATCATTGGAAGAATCTAGTAATCCATGATTGGAGTACCAGAATGGAGTTGTGGAGAAAACTTCAATATGAATAAAATAGGACTCAATCATATCTCACCCATGGTGAGCCAATATTCCATCAAGCATGGAACACCACACAATATAATGGAAGATCATGACTAAGTACTCTACTATAATTGATTGACTTGAGGGGGTCATCACTATTAGAGTAGTGCATTGAAGAAGTGAAATACCACAATGCATCTTCAGATAGTTCAAGTACCCAAACCTTAAAATGAAATCTCACGATTCTGGTACTTATATATATTTTTGGAAATCATGTATTCCTTTTTTGATGCATTAGTAAGGGATTATTCTCAACGCCCAAAGTATATATTTATGAAAGTTTCTTCACATCCCACCATAAACATTTAATGATAACTATACCTTCTACATGGATGTGAAGTCTTTATTTTATACACTATTATATCCAGACAAATAATCATCATAAAAATCACGAGGAGTGGAATACTTTAATATGGGTATCATTTCCCCCACAAAAGCATGAAGGAAGAATTTGGTTGAAGTGTTGTGAATCCTTTAAGAGACCCTTGATAGTGTGACCATTTCAAGGTCATGTGATGGATCTGTGCATGGTTCATCACTCATGGCTAATTTTGCAGAGCCCTCTTCAACAAGCCTTCCTGCTCTTGAAAAGTCACCCCAGACAACCGATGGAGAGGCCTCAGGTTGCCACATGATTTTTCTTGGGGAACCACCAGACGCACCACCCAAAATCCTTCAAAAATAAATAATAATGATGTTCTAATTGAATAGTCCCCCAAATTTCAGGAAGATCTTGCGCCAAATCATAGTTGGAATGAATAAAATACCTTGGTGACATATAAATAATCTTGCATGACCACTGATTTTGGTAAAATAAATCAATGGAGATGAAAGTGTGGGAGGTGAGAGGGGTTCGAGGTCATCAGAGGACATGAGATGTGCACCCTATGTGGTCTGAAAGACACATAGAAACCTCACAGAATCACTCTTTCTTGTCATAATTACTTCATGAAAGTCCTCGAAAGTGTCTATACAACCCTATGGTGCTCCAATGACAAGAAGGTAGACCTATTCACTAAATGTTTTCACACTCTCTATATGACCCATATTGGTCTTGTGAGACCTCATCCAGAAATTGAGTAAAAATCAGAGATATTAATCAATCCAAATCACATGACCCCTGAACTCGGTATAATAAAAAAATAATATGAAAAGAGTGGTGGCCAGAGGGGTTCTTGGTCATTGAAAGGCATGAGACATGCCCTCGACAATCCACAAGGCATCGTGAGTCCCTGGAAACACGTATGCCTCGACTCACAATAGCCATTTGGATTATCTTCTTCACAATGCAATCTGTCTGAGGAAAATCCATGATGCTTAAGAAAAAATAGATAGATTTTTCAACAAAATTCTCCCTCACACCCATGCGGCCCATTTAGGTCATGTGATGCATCTTTAGAAAATATAAGAAACACACTTTACAACACATGTGAAATATCACAAGACCCTTAGCCTTTGTTTCATCACCAAAGTGGATCAAAATGAAGGATGCAAGAGACATTTGAGATCACTGAAAGGAATGAGACACACCCAGTACAACTATAGCGTTGTTCTGGAAGAACCCGAGATATGTCACCCAAGGTCTTGAGAGTTTCATCGAATAGACACTCAGATATCGTGAGGACCCTCAGGCAAGATAACATGACAACACCAAATATCTTCAACATGAACACATGATAAATCAAGTATCTGATAAAGGAAGAGAATTTTGATCACTAAAAATCAAGTGACGCCCCCGAAGCAGTCCATTAAAGAGGATCACAAAACCCTTTGGTGCTATACCCCTTCACAAGATGTAGCTTGGACTCACTATAGATACACCACACAAACTAATGAGTACCTAGGGAAGAATGGAAAAGAAATTCCCCACCATAACCTGAAGAAGGGGTTGGATTATTGATGACTACTATAGACATTGGATCCTTGACCCCACTACTAAGTTTCCGACTTTGACAGACTTCTCAAAATGATAGATCACATGACCGATCAACTTTTAATCAGGTAATACACCGACAGATAGCTAGAGAAGTCTTGCATTAGGCATAAATAACATTGCATGATCACTCATAGATCACGTGAAGGATCTATGGTAGGTTATGATAGGAATGTTCCACAAGAATACTAGATCATGTGTGACATGATACATACTAACAATAATGAACCCAATGAATTATCAATACAATGGTTAGAACCAAGATCCATGGAAGATGACTTGAGAAAAATTCATGTTTTTTTAAATCATGCACTTCATTCATGTAATACAGAGACATGTGAAACATCATGATACGTCATGAAAATCATATGACACACCTTAGACATGTCACTAGGAATACGTGAAGTCCTACAGACAATTCATGGTGCACCATATAGTGCCCCTGACAGTGCCACCTCGATCTTGTGAACCATTTGGATCCATCACCCAAGAATTGAGATTCTCTACATACACATCTCCTGAATCATATAACAACATTCGATCATGTCATGTGAGTCCCAAAAAAGAATCTGATAATTACACAAGCTCTTGTGATGCCCTCTAGGAAGGTCATATAAACTTTTGATTCCCTCCAGAATTTCAGCCAGGTCTCGTCATGCCTTCTAAGGATTTCAACCAAGATATAGAACACCCCTCAAACTATGCCATAATGACTCTAGAGACACTCCCCATATGTTTCAATACAATTCATGCGATGGTTCTCAGAAAATGAAAATTGGGTAATGTGACACCCTTTATGCCAGAAGTTCATGTGGCCCGCACACCCTAGGATCTAACAATGATGTATTTTCTTGGAATGTAAGCCCTAATCAAATGGGACGCCTCATATTATAATCCTCGACATCATATAAACTATGAGGAATCTGATTCTTTTCGTAATTGGGACACATAAGATGACTTCCTAAGGCCCAAGATCCATTTGAAATATCCTTAGGGACTACCGTACTATACAAGTCCCGTATACATATATGTCATGAGGCTGATCATCTTTTCCCATTATTTCTCACATCGAGCATACGTCAGGTGGGACTAGGGGAATGAAAAAAAACATCATTAGGCATCATGAATTTCCATGGTTTAGGGCATCCTCTATGTGTATGACCTGATATAAAGAAAAGTTCGATGACTTTGATTCATGCCCTATTCAGGTTGCGCATGACACCTCCCCCAAGGTTCGAGCTCCATATTTACCATCCAAGGTGGGGATAGCATATGAGTCCCATATCCAATGAAATGACATTGTTTACATGATACAACTTGTTTCTGAAAAATTATCACGACTCATGTGGGATTATGGAGATTCAATTATCACTTCATATACACTATAATCCTCCAATATGGTATATGGTAGCCTCAGTGCTCAAGCATCGACATATGCCAAACTATGACAACTCTAATTCCTTCCATACTCAAGATAAATAGGATGCCTTCTCAAGGCCCAATCATTACACCAAACACCCCAAAGACTATCCCAATATACTGGTCCCACAAATATACATGGTGAGGTTGATTATCTACCCCCTTTTTTCACACCAAGCATATCTCACATGGTCTAAGAGAGATATAAATGAAAACATCATTCAGAATTGAAGGAATTCCACTCATATAAGGGTATACACCTTGGGTCCAGTCCCAAGAGTATCAACAATATATGTAGTTTCATTCCTACAATATCTAGGATATGTAGGATGGCTGATAAGGGCTCAATCCCCTCCTTGTAATATCAACAACTTCTTCATATAGAAGAACATTTTGAAGAACTTGATTACATGGTTACATCGTATAAAGAATATTTTCTTTGATATGGATATGGATGGAGAGCCTCAAATAGATATATATGGATCAATTAATGAGGGTACCTATCTTCTTGTAATGAGATAATTAACTGTGAAACCGTTTTTTCAGGGTAATCGGCCCCACAACAAGATTTGGAAGAGATCTATGAATGTGCCTTAAATATATAATAGTGTATCAATGTAGTAAATAATTCACCCCAAAAGGGTGAGACGAGCCCGAACTCTTATTATCTCGACCAATGAAAGTCCCAAATCATCGTTGGACCTAAAAAAATATATGACCCCCAGCCTTTGGAAACCAGGTCATTAGATAGCTACATATGGTGGAATCATTGGGAGTTTCTTGGAAAAGTAAAAATGGTGGACTGAAGAGAAAAACCATTTCTTACCCTTGCAATAAATTACTTGGTGTCCTTTTTCTCCACACTTATAACTAACTCCCACTCCCTTCAAGCATTTACCAAGGTGATTCTTTTCATAGTTATCACATATGGAAAAATCATTCATTCCATTTTTCATATTATCCACCTTTATCTCTATAATCATTTTAGTATTTGGATTCCCTTCAAATACATAGGACTCAAATAAATATTTTCTTATCTTATTAACACATGATACTATTTCTTTATATGATTATAATATATGGGAAAATATTTCCATTTTAAATATTGGATTAATACCATTAAAGATATAATCCTTCTTACTCTGTAGATCATTTGAATTATCGGTGTTCTCATTCCTTCTACTGGGCACCATTACTAAAAAATGGAATACACTAGGTTAGTTTATGAATTGCAATTCATAATTCCGATTTTGTAAAATACCTAACATAAATTGAAATGATTATGCATATAATATATAATCATAAAAAAATGGCTTCTTTGAGGAAGTATTTACTTCTAAATCCTAAATAATGGCTTGTAATGAAAATGTGAATTATCTTAAGAATATCCCCCAGGAGTGTCGTAACCAAGAGTGCAGTAAGGCCTATTGTTGTGTACTTGGATACCTTGGGTCAAACCTGAAACTCATTTCCAGAGTTTTCAATCCTAGGTACATATGTGATAGAGCATCCAATGCCTTCTAGTATCAAGACTGGGATGTATTTCATTTAAAATTCAAAAAATATCTACATTACAAAAATTCTAGGAATTTCTTCCATACTAATCCTCAAAGCCTATCATAGGGTAATGTGCTATAATCATAGTTTTTCTAAATATAGTTTCCATGTTTTGTACTAAAATTCCTCTGATACCAACTGTAATGCCCCAACCCTAGTTACATAGAGTTGGTGCATTATTTTAATACATTGACATGATTATAAGGAATCAAGTCTCGAAGGGCTGATTAGTTTAGGAGTCTTGGAAAATAGATTACATACATGAACTTTACATTAAAATTTTATAACATAAAATACAACATAGATAATCCTTTGAGAATTCCATTATTCTTCTAGCTTAAACCTGCATATAAATCATAATACACTTCTTGGCATCCTTGAAGAATAAAATTTAAGAAAATGGGTGAGATCAAATGCTCAGTAAGGGTAAATAATTTAGCAGAAGCTATAAACCTTTATGGAAAGATGCTTAATAAAAAAAAGCCTTATAAACATAAAATTGATCATAATATGGAGAAAATAATTCAAACATTACCATATAAATTTTCACACCGATATTCTACTAGTCAAATAATCACAAGTAGTAATTAATTTCATAATGAGGAAATGCATAACGTCGGACATCATTACCACATAGTCAAGGGCTTGTGCCAAGACTATAAATAAAATTTTAGTCAAGGCCTTGTGCCAATACACTAGTTTTTCTAATGAAACCTACTGATGCCTAAATGAGCTATAGCGGGCCCCAACCATTACTTACTAAGACCACTGCATTCCTCATATGAAAATGTAGAAACATAACATAAATATTCGTATTAAAACTAGCATATGAAATGTCAATACTTCAACCATAAACCATGAAGGGTATAAAATAGTATATCACAGTAAAATATATCATAACTCATTCAATACAATATGGATGATTGTATTATTAATAACCAACCTTAATAAAGGAAAATATCTACTAAATTATGTTAACATAGTTGAAAATGATCAGTAAAACTTTTTGAGAGAAATATCCATTTTTTGTAAAATCATTTAAAATTCACACATTTATTAATGATTTAATTTAAAAGATATTTTGGAATCAACTTTTACCATTTGACATTGAAACATTTTAAATGAATTAACATTTTAAAACAATCATGTTTATATAAATAAATCCTTAACCCCATTTTTAGAACATAGACATTATGGTGAAAGATTTCGAAGAATAAGTATTTAAATATTTTAAAATGATGTTTTAGTTAAATTGAACCTTAAAAGAATCATTTTGAAATTTCTTTTATGAAACATGGACATGGATGAAAAATATTTCCTAAAAAAAACTAACACATAAACAATCTTAGATAATAATGAGATTGAGAAATTAACCATTACCTTGTACATTCCTATGGTCAAAAGTACATTTAACATCATGTATAATGACCATTGTAAGTTATTAAATTATAAAATAACTATATTAATATTTATTATATCATACATTATTCATTTATGACTTTATACTATCCATTTAATAATGATTTTCATGTTAAATTAACATTTTTGGGTAATAATTTCTTTCTTTATCTTACGTGTTTTAACTTGTTATTCTTGATCATATAATTTAGATCATGATTTAAATACTTATATAATATAAAAAATTATTTATATATCATATATATTTAGAATAAAAATATGTATAATAGATAGATATATGAAATGGAGAACACCGTTCATCGAGACGGTATGCCGTACGTACTCATAAACATTTTTTCCATTTTCGTATCGTATTGAACAGAAGTAATTGAATAATATATATGTAAGTAATATATATATATATATATATCCAGTACAATTATTGTTCCATAAATTACATTATTATTAATAATATATATTTTATAATCATCATCTAATAGTGAATGTGGAAATGAGTCTAATCGCGTCATGGAGACGGTATGCCGTACAAACACACCAGCGACGATATCATTTACTTAATGATTAAAAATAGAGTAATTGGATGATATATTAATTGTAAAGTGAAATAGAATTTTATTTTCATTATATATATATATATCATCAGTATTTCCATCCAAATAACATAGTGTTGAATAACAAATTACACCACAACGTGGAGACGGTAAGCCGTACGTACACACGTATGGTGACATTATCATTAATTGAATGGATAGAATAATAAATATTTATCTAAAATATTTATAATAAAATCATAGTATGTATAATTTACTAGATTTATAATTTTTGTATGGAAATAACAATGAAAATGAAAGTGGAAGAAGAAAAAAACTTTGAAAGAGGTGATAAAATAATTACCTCTTCTTTGGGTGTTTCCTTTTGATTTGAACTAAACGGCTCCTTAGGATGGCATTATTCACAATTTAATGTATCTAGGTTTATGTGAGGGAAGTTGGAAAGATATTTCGGAAGGGTTTGGTATAGCCAAATGGCTTTGGAGGTGTTATTTTGAGAGAAGGGGAAGTACCCTTTTATAAGAGAGGTGAGGGTCACTTTAGGAAAAGATTGAGATATTATTTTATTATAAACTAATTTTCGGTTTCAAATGGCTCAAAATTGATTTATTTCATAGATAAGGTGGTTATGGGTCTAAATACCCTCAACCAATAGGTTTCAGACATGTTTAGGTTACCATATTAACCATATCTTTTTAGATATAACTCATAGTTAAGTAGTTTAAGTATTACCATGTCCTCTTGTATTATTTTAAAAAATTGTTAATAATCATACTATAAAACACCAAGAGAAACCTAAGTGTTTCATTATTCATATATCTAACCTTATATAAGTACTTTTTCTAATCTTTATATTTTTAGAAATAATATATCAATTAATAACATAGTATTTGTTTTAAAAACTCATTTATGCCATTTTGACACTACTTGGTATGTTTTTTTGTTAAAGTCATAACAAAAGTATAACATAAAAAAATTTAATCAACCCTATCATGTCATATTAACCTATAAAATTTGTGTATGGAATCAAAATCCAAAATTTACATTTATTTCTATATTTATATTATCAATTATTTTAATCATTCATTGATAAAGTAATTACTACATCATCACTGTGCCATAAATAAATTTAATTATTTTATATCTAAAAATTATAAACAACATACAATTATATAGGAAATATTTTTTTCTTTCTAATGAATATTGATAATCTAGTTTGTCTTATGTATAACCGTATATTAAAAATGGTTTGGTTATTAAACTTTGAATTTAACACTTTTATCTCTTCTTTAAATAAAATAATAATAAATGTCCTAATCTAATCCTAGTGGACCAAAAGGATAATATTTTATTCATATGGTTGATTTTGTTCAGAATACAATTATCCAATAAAATTAGGACATATGTTAGGGTAATTATAATATCATTTTTACCTTTAATTACCCTATTTACATTTAATCGTGGTAAGTAGAATTCAAAAGTAACTATTCAACAAAAATTATTTTCTTCTTATTGAACCATATTTTACATAATTTTGTCAATCATATCTTATGGATTGTTGAAATTAAATTCATAGAAGTGTTAAAGTTACATTTTATTCCAATTTACAAGTGTGCCGAGAAGCTAGGTAAAAGTGGGTAAAAATTTCAATAAATTTTTTTATATCTAATCTTACTATAAAACGACATAAAATAATTACTTTGGAATTATATAGGTATAATGTATATATCTTTACATAAAATAACTTTAAATAAAATAATAATTATTTAAATAAAAAGTATGTTTTAAACAATAACATAGTGTTTTTCACTATTCAACAAAAATTAAATGTTTACAGAAAAATACCAAAAATACACCCTAAGATAGTTTTTATAATAAAAATTCAAAATTTAAGTCTATTTAACCAAATTAAAAACATATAAGTTGCATTAATTAATTTAAAATTAATTCCGGTTGTCAAAACCAAAAAGCAGGCTTTTGAAAAGAAAAAACTATCAAAAGATTGACATGTGTTTATGTCCAATTTAAATGTGAAATTAATTATATTTACCGAAATTATATTGAATGATAAAAATATAATCTAATTATAATTTAAAACCACTAAAATGAGTTATTTAACACTATAAATTATTTTGATTAAAATATTTGTTTTCAATTAAAATTTAGTATTTTTCATTATTCATCAAAATATAAATGTTATCAAAAAAGTACCTAAAATTTATCTTAACCAAAATTTTATTCCTATATTCTAAAAAAGAATTTTATTTTGTCAAATTGAATATATAAATGTGTCAAATATTTCATTTACAATGGGTTCTCCATTAAATGGCCATAAAATTTCATTTTCTAAAAAGTACTTCTTTTATCTGAAAAATTGAATTTTTTCTTATATTATGTATAAAAAAACACATAATATGGATGTTAATATTATATTAAATAAATAAAATTCACAATTATATTAATACAATTCATAACTTCTTTTGAACGTCTTGTTTGGTAAATCGTAGTGTGCTCGAACTGGGTGTTGCGTGTAGTGCAGATATTGAATAACATTAAAGAGATAATGTATTGTGAACTCCTGGGGTTTTACATAAGGTCTATTATTAGAGGAGATTTGGTTGACCATAGGGTTGCTGGTACCCAACTACTAGAAGATTGAACTAATCCAGCTATTCAAGAATAAAGGTTCATCAACTCGGTTTTTTGACATAGTAAAAAAACATTGAATGTGATGCCTCGTTTTACTTTAATCGACACCTTGAGAACCATTAATGACTTAAAACTAAGTATAATATTGGTGGTATAAATGACTTGTAGGATCAAACAACCAAGAGAGATGAGGTCTTCTTTTCAGGAGGTAGCTATATGCCGAGGTGTTGGTGGTTTAAGGGGGTTCATCAATTCATCCCTTTTGATATTCATTGGTTGAGTCTTGATACTCTACTACAAAATTTTTTCGTTATGTGGTTGCTAATCTTGTTTAGGAACACCTCCACCTTGATGCAGGTTATCATCCCAATTTCAGTTTCGATTCTTGTGGTTATTAGTTTTACATGTTACCAAAGAACTATAGTGACCTCGACTATCACCATTATGCCACCATTGAATGGGACATTATATTGGATTTTTTGAATATTGGACATCTGTCAGTGGGTATCATCCATTAGTGAATTTGGGAGATCCCAATTAATGTGTACAACATGTGATCGAAATCTCTAATTCCAGATAGTCCAAAGGGTTTCCATCGAGTGCATGGTGGTGTTGGCATGTTCCTTGCTAATGCCATTAGTAATCTACATTAATATTACCTGTCACGAACCGGATCTGGTCGCCACCATTAACGGCACCAAACCTGGCCCGTGGCAAGGCCCGAAGGGCGTTCCCTATCCCCACGGGCTGGCACAAGTGCCCGGGTATCAAACAAATCTGGTTTGGGAACGATTTACCCAAGTATGACAGCATAAACCATAAAAAAACAATCAATTATTAAAATCTGAAATTTTCATGCTAAACAATTCTTAACAAAACCAGATCTGAATACATAAGTTTAAAGACACTACAAGTGGTCTAAAAACAAATAATGACAACATAAAGACATCCCCATGGACTCCACATGACAAGGGGATCATCACCCGCAAGCCGTCCACGCAACTCCGCCCCAACGATGGGGACTAACATCCCGAACCGCCATCACCCTTAGCCTTCCCTTTACCCGAGTCAATCATAAGCAGGTCTACTTACACCCAAGGGGTGTAAGTAGGGTGTGAGACTAATCCCAATAGGATACCACCAGTTGATTCCAAATAGTATGCAATACAATGTGAACAAAACAAGCAATTTTAATACACAAGGTGAAACAGTCTTAAAATTCAAAGAAATGCAACTTTCAAATGAAAACAGTTTTCAATCCGAGAATTTCAGAATGTTAGAACATTAAATATACATGTGAGATACTGTAATGTACTTCCAAAAAAAACCCACAACAAGGGTATATACCACAAATCCTATGAGCATCAAAATCAGGAACACCCCTAAGCACTAGGTTGTCTCGGGCCCTATGTACCTCGTACCTCGGTGTAGAGTAACCATAGAAAAATCCATTCTCGTGCACGAGACACTAGTAGGGAACATACCCATAACCTAGTGGTCCCCAATCATCATCCAAATAGTCTATTTAGAGTTGTCGTTATCCATATTCTAAGTGGAACAGGGACAAAACCCATCTGATCCACTAGCCGTACTAGTACAAATCCGCCCCACCTAAGTACCCGGGCTTCCCCTTTTTGTGCTCAAACAATTTCAGCAAACAACACACATACTTTTTCATATAAAATATCACTACTTGTCACAAACAAATTTTACAGTTTCTACACACATTTTATACCATTTAAAACACACAATAAAATAATTTTATTTCCAATAAAACAACTTCTCAAAAATTCACATTGTTTTTCACCCAAAGCTCTTTAGGATAACCACCTTTCACACTATGATAACACTTTTAAGTTATTAAAACAAAATTTCAGTTCAAAACCCTTTAATGAAACCAAAAATTCAGTTATGGGGCATCCCAAAATAGACCAATAAAAGTTTTGAATGGAAACCCCTCAATTTCACCAAAAATTGGAACATAAAATTCATTTGCATTATAAATGCAACTAAAACCAATTTTTACAGAAACATTCAAGTGACGTAATCATTAGAGTACCATGAAAACAGAAAGATAATTCACTTAAATTGCACACACAATGGAATCACCTACCAAATTAACAAAACCCCTTGAATCTCCGTGTGAAATCAAATCGCACCCCCGCCGCACCAAGAGAGAACTAGATCAAACCTAAAACCACAAAAATTGGCCAAGAAAGACCAAAGATAAACCCTAGGTTCTAAATCCTAGTTTCTGGACATTAGTAAACTCAATTATAACCGAATAAACCCTAAGAACAATGAGTTAAACCCAAAGTAATTTGAAAGAGGAAAGAAAAGGGCTCATTTACTTGAAGTATCTTGAAGTAATCACTCCAAAACTCCAGTATCTGAAATTTAAAAGAGCCCAAATTTAGGTTACGTTCGAACAAGATGTATTATCTCATTTAGGAACTGTAATGGAGGAAAACAATTGAGAATTGAGAGAGTTATGAATGAAATACTTTACCTCTTCAAATCTGGGAGATTTGAGTAACCCTATGAATATCGGCACAAAATCGCGCTTCTACAGAGCTCCAAATGGGTGGGAGAGAGTTCGGACGCACGGATGGGTTACGTGGGCTTCAGTGAGACTTGGAATCACCGAAAAAGCCCAAATATTGAATAAGCTATTACAAAATCATATTTTATTTTGAAAACAGGAATTGTGCTTTTGGGCAGGCCCAACCCCTTAGACAAAAACCCAAATAACCCCTGGTTATGGATTTCTAAAAGCTCAAAATTACCTTGGTGGTATTAATAGGTTAGGGGAGGTCAATTAGGAATTTTAATGGATGAAAAATGTTGAAAAATGAAAAAGTTATAAAAGATACAAAATTTATTTTTTCATCTGGAATTGGGCTCACGGTTTGGCCCAATTCATGAATACTCATCTATTCCTCCCTAAAACCTAGGGAAACCCCCCAAAAAAGAAATGATGTAAAGTAAATGAAAAAAAAATACCTTTAAAATATGCCTTGTATGTGACAATTCTCCCCACCATTAAGTACTTCCCGCCCCGGAATGTCAACATGAATCTTGGTTGGAAAACAAAAATGGGTACTATTCCTTGACCCATGACTTTCGCTCCCATGTCTCATGTGTATCATTCCCATGCTGCCATAAAACCTGGACTAAAGGAATAGACTTTCCTTGAAGTATCTTCTCTTGGGAGTCCACTATTTTCATCGGTCTCTCAACGATAGACAAGTCAGGCTCTATCTCTAGTTCTTCCCAACTCAACACATGGGATGGATCCGGATTGTATTTCTTCAACTGAGAGACGTGGAAGAAATCATGGATAGACGTCAACTGAGAAGGTAAGGCCAACCTGTATGCGACCTTACCAATACGCTCGGTGATCTCAAAGGGTCCGACATATCGTGGCATCAGCTTACCTTGCTTACCCAATCGACGATGGCCCAAACGAGGGGCCACTTTTATGAATACCCTGTCACCCACAGAAAACTCTAGGTCTCGACGCCTCCGGTTAGAATAAGATTTATGACGACTCTGATCTGTCAATAAGCACTACTTGATCAACTTGACCTTCTCAGAAGTCTCCTTCACAAGGCTCGGCCCCAACAGAAAAGTCTCTCCTACCTCAGCCCAACATAGGGGGGACTGACAAGGCCGACCATAGAGCGCCTCAAAAGGGGCCATTCGAATCGTGGATTGGTTACTATTATTATAAGCAAACTCTACCAATCCCAAATGGCTATCCCAAGAACCTCCAAAGTCCAGGACACATGCACGAAGCATGTCCTCCAATATCTGATTCGCTCGCTCTGTATGACCATCCGTCTATGGGTGGTATGTTGTGCTCATCTTAATCTGAGGCCCCAAGGACTTCTGAAGGCCTTCCCAAAATCGAGAAGTGAAGCGACAGTCTCTATCCGAGACAACAGCTGATGGTACACCATGGAGTCTCACCACTTCTTGAAGATACAAATGGACCAACTCATCTACTTTAGTTGTATCTTTAATCGGAATGAAGTGGGCTGATTTGGTCAGACGATCAATCACCACCCAAATAGCATTCTTACCCCGAGGTGTACGAGGTAAGCCAACAATGAAGTCCATGGAAACCTCTTCCCACTTCCAGGTAGGAATGGGTAGTGGTTGGAGCAAACCGGATGGCCTTTGGTGCTCTGCTTTCACCTACTGACATGTGTAGCATCTTGAAACAAAGTCTGCTATGTCCCGTCTCATACCAGGCCACCAAAACTGCCGACGAACATCATAATACATCTTAGTGGAACCCGGATGGACAGCCCACTGAGACTAGTGGCTATCTTTCTTCACCACCTTCCGCAGAGGTAATGGCACTACTAAACGGCCCTTGAAGCACAAGATGCCCTCAGGAGATGATGACCAATCAGAGGATGTCTCCCCACCATGAAGGAACTGCTTAGACCGCTGACAAAGATCATCACTGGGCTGTTCCTACTAAATCAACTCCAATAGAGAAGGAGTCAACTGGACACTTGCCAAGAATGCCCCTCCACTATATTCCCTGGTCTCCACATGCATCTGAGAAAAGAGACCCATCAATTCCCACTCATCACTAGACTTCCTCAAAGCCTGCACTGGAACTCTTCGGCTCAAAGCATCGGCCACTACATTACCCTTGCCTGGGGTATAAACAATGTCAAAGTCAAACCCCTGCAAGTACTCGATCCAGCGACGTTGCCTCAAGTTGAGGTCCTTCTGCGAGAAGATATAAGCCAAGATTTTGTGATCCGAGTATACCACAAACTTCTCCCCAAAGAGGTAGTGACGCCAAGACTTCAAAGCATGCATCACCGCTGCCAACTCCAAGTCATGGGTTGGGTAGTTCTGCGCTACCTCGGAAGGCAGGAGGCTTGTTTTTCAGAAACTCTTGTGCTTTATCTTTTCTAGGACCTGTCTCCTCTGCCCTAACAGGAATAGGATCATGAGCTGGTCCCTGTCCCAAATCTTGGATAGCCCGAACAACAGCTTCCACAAGCCTCTGATCAATCGGCGTGGGAGAACTCTCTCCAGCTTCCTACTGTGGGTGCGTGGGAGCTTTCCGGGGAGGCATGTTGCTACAAAATGAAACAGTCACAAAAAAATAGTCAATACCACAATTCTGAAAATTGTAATCAAATACATCGAATATAAACAAACTAAACACATTCTTGTATTAAAAGAAACAACTACTCCACATCTTCCTGATGTCCACATGTGGTCTGCAGCCCACACGCCTCACCTGGAAGTGAAGTCAATCAGTAAATTCCAACATCCTCTGGTGACTCAAGGTCTGCCATGAGAGGTGCGGGCCAGGCACCCTACTCACAACCAATACCCCGAGCCCCGACAGTCCTAGCTCCTGTCTATCCCGACTCATCTCAAAATAACAATATAACCCAAAAACATTAACCTCCTTTGATACCATTTTGTCACGAACCGGATCTGGTCGCCACCATTAACGGCACCAAACCCCGCCCGTGGCAAGGCCCGAAAGGCGTTCCCTATCCCCACGGGCTGGCACAAGTGCCTGGGTATCAGACAAATCTGGTTTGGGAACGATTTACCCGAGTATGACAGCATAAATCATAAAAAAACAATCAATTATTAAAATCTGAAATTTTCATGCTAAACAATTATTAACAAAACCAGATCTGAATACATAAGTTTAAAGACACTAAAAGTGGTCTAAAAACAAATAATGACAAAATAAAGACATCCCCATGGACTCCACATGACAAGGGGATCATCACCCGCAAGCCGTCCCCGCAACTCCGCCCCAACGATGGGGACTAACATCCCGAACCGCCATCACCCTTAGCCTTTCCTTTACCTGAGTCAAGCATAAGCAGGTCTACATACACCCAAGGGGTGTAAGTAGGGTGTGAGCCTAAGCCCAATAGGATACCACCAGTTGATTCCAAAGAGTATGCAATACAATGTGAACAAAACAAGCAATTTGAATACACAAGGTGAAACAGTGTTAAAATTCAAAGAAATGCAACTTTCAAATGAAAACCATTTTCAATCCGAGAATTTCAGAATGTTATCACATTAAATAGACATGTGAGATACTGTAATGTACTGCCAAAAACAACCCACAACAAGGGTATATACCACAAATCCTATGAGCATCAAAATCAGGAACACCCCTAAGCACTAGGTTGTCTCGGGCCCTATGTACCTCGTACCTCGGTGTAGAGTAACCATAGAAAAATCTGTTCTCGTGCACGAGCCACTAGTATGGAACATACCCATAACCAAGTAGTCCCCAATCATCATCCAAATAGTTTAGTTAGAGTTGTCGTTATCCATATGCTAAGTGGAACAGGGACAAAACCCATCCGATCCACTAGCCGTACTAGTATAAATCCGCCCCACCTAAGTACCCGGGCTTCCCTTTTTTGTGCTCAAACAATTTCAGCAAACAACACACATACTTTTTCATATAAAATATCACTACTGTTCACAATCAAATTTTACAGTAGCTACACACATTTTATACCATTTAAAACACACAATAAAATAATTTTATTTCCAATAAAACAACTTCTCAAAACATCACATTGTTTTTCACCCAAAGCACTTTAAGATATCCACCTTTCACACTATGATAACACTTGTAAGTTATTAAAACAAAATTTCTGTTCAAAACCCTTTAATGAAACCAAAAATTCAGTTATGGGGCATCCCAAAATAGACCAATAAATGATTTGAATGGAAACCCCTCAATTTCACCAAAAATTGGAACATAAAATTCATTTGCATTATAAATGAAACTAAAACCAATTTTTACAGAAACATTCAAGTGAAGTAAACATTAGAGTACCATGAAAAAAGCAAGATAATTCACAAAAATTTCACACACAATGGAATCACCTACCAAATTAACAAAACCCCTTGAATCTCCGTGCGAAATCAAATCGCACCCCCGCCGCACCAAGAGAGAACTAGATCAAACCTAAAACCACTCAAATTGGCCAAGAAAGCCCAAAGTTAAACCCTAGGTTCTAAATCCTAGTTTCTGGACATTATTAAACTCAATTATAATGGAAGAAACCCTAATAACAATGAGTTAAACCCAAAGTAAATTGAAAGAGGAAAGAAAAGGGCTCATTTACTTGAAGTATCTTGAAGTAATCACTCCAAAACTCCAGTATCTGAAATTTAAAAGAGCCCAAATTTAAGGTACGTTTGAACAAGATGTATTATCTCATTTAGGAACTGGAATGGAGGAAAAATATTGATAATTGGGAGAGTTATGAATGAAATACTTTACCTCTTCAAATATGGGAGATTTGAGGAACCCTATGAAGCTCGGCACAAAATCGCGATTCTACAGATCTCCAAATGGGAGGGAGAGAGTTCAGACGCGCGGATGGGTTACTTGGTCTTGAGTGAGACTTGGAATCACCGAAAAATCCCAAATATTGAATACGTTATAACAAAATCAAATTTTAGTTTTAAAACAGGAATTGGGCTTTCGGGCAGGCCCAACCCCTTAGACAAAAACCCAAATAACCCCTGGTTATGGATTTCTAAAAGCTCCAAATTACCTTGGTGGTGTTAATATGTTAGGGGAGGTCAATTAGGAATTTTAATGGATGAAAAATGTTGAAAAATGAAAAAGTTTTAAAAGATAAAAAATTTATTTTTTCATCTGGAATTGGGCTCACGGTTTGGCCCAATTCATGAATACTCATCTATTCCTCCCTAAAACCTAGGGAAACCCCCGAAAAAAGAAAGGATGTAAATTAAATGAAAGAAAATACCTTTAAAATATGCCTTGTATGTGACAATTCTCCCCACCATTAAGGACTTTCCGCCCCGGAAAGTCAACATGAATCTTGGTTGGAAAACAAGAATGGGTACTCTTCCTCGACCCATGACTTTCGCTCCCATGTCTCATGTGTATCATTCCCATGCTTCCATAAAACCCAGACTAAAGGAATAGACTTTCCTCGAAGTATCTTCTCTTGGGAGTCCACTATTTTCATCGGTCTCTCAATGATAGACAAGTCAAGCTCTATCTCTAGTTCTTCCCAACTCAACATATGGGATGGATCCAGATTGTATTTCTTCAACTGAGAGACGTGGAAGACATCATGGATAAACGTCAACTGAGAAGGTAAGGCCAACCTATATTCCACCTTACCAATACGCTCGGTGATCTCAAAGGGTCCGACATACCTTGCTTACCCAATCGACGATGGCCCAGACGAGGGGCCACTTTTAAGAATACCCTGTCACCCACAGAAAACTCTAGGTCTCGACGCCTCCGGTCAGCATAAGATTTATGACGACTCTGAGCTGTCAATAAGCGCTGCTTGATCAACTTGACCTTCTCAGAAGTCTCCTGCACAAGGCTCGGCCCCAACAGTGAAGTATCTCCTACCTCAGCCCAACATAGGGGGGACCGACAAGGCCGACCATAGAGCGCCTCAAAAGGGGCCATTCGAATCGTAGATTGGTAACTATTATTTTAAGCAAACTCTACCAATCCCAAATGGCTATCCCAAGAACCTCTAAAGTCCAGGACACATGCACGAAGCATGTCCTCCAATATCTGATTCGCTCGCTCTGTCTGACCATCCGTCTGTGGGTGGTATGCTGTGCTCATCTTAATCTGAGACCCCATGGACTTCTGAACGCCTTCCCAAAATCGAGAAGTGAAGCGGCGGTCTCTATCCGAGACAACAGATGATGGTACACCATGGAGTCTCACCACTTCTTAAAGATACAAATGGCCCAACTCATCTACTTTAGTTGTATCTTTAATCGGAATGAAGTGGGCTGATTTGGTCAGACGATCAATCACCACCCAAATAGCATTCTTACCCCGAGGTGTACGAGGTAAGCCAACAATGAAGTCCATGGAAATCTCTTCCCACTTCCAGGTAGGAATGGGTAGTGGTTGGAGCAAACCGGATGGCCTTTGGTGCTCTGCTTTCACCTGCTGACATGTGTAGCATCTCGAAACAAAGTCTGCTATGTCCCGTCTCATACCAGGCCACCAAAACTGCCGACGAACATCATAATACATCTTAGTGGCACCCGGATGGACAGCCCACTGAGACTGGTGGCTATCTTGCATCACCACCTTCCGCAGAGGTAATGGCACTACTGAACAGCCCTTGAAGCACAAGATGCCCTCAGGAGACGACAACCAATCAGAGGATGTCTCCCCACCATGAAGGAACTCCTTAGACCGCTGACAAAGATCATCACTGGGCTGTTCCTGCTGAATCAACTCCAATAGAGAAGGAGTCAACTGGACACTTGCCAAGAATGCCCCTCCACTGTATTCCCTGGTCTCTACATGCATCTGAGAAAAGAGACCCATCAATGCCCACTCATCACTAGACTTCCTCAAAGCCTGCACTGTAACTCTTCGGCTCAAAGCGTCGGCCACTACATTACCCTTGCCTGGGGTATAGACAATGTCAAAGTCAAACCCCTGCAAGTACTCGATCCAGCGACGTTGCCTCAAGTTGAGGTCCTTCTGCGAGAAGATATAAGCCAAGCTTTTGTGATCAGAGTATACCACAAAGTTCTCCCCAAAGAGGTAGTGACGCCAAGTCTTCAAAGCATGCATCACCGCTGCCAACTCCAAGTCATTGGTTGGGTAGTTCTGCGCTACCTCGGAAGGCAGGAGGCTTGTTTTTCCGAAACTCTTGTGCTTTATCTTTTCTAGGACCTGTCTCCTCTGCCCTAATAGGAATAGGAGCATGAGCTGGTCCCTGTCCCAAAGCTTTGATAGCCCGAACAACAACTTCCACAAGCCTCTGATCAATCGACGTGGGAGAACTCTCTCCAGCTTCCTCCTGTGGGTGCGTGGGAGCTTTCCGGGGAGGCATGTTGCTACAAAATGCAATAGTCACAAAAAAATAGTCAATACCACAATTCTGAAAATTGTAATCAAATACATCAAATATAAACAAACTAAACACATTCTTGTAATAAAAGAAACAACTACTCCACATCTGCCTGATGTCCACATGTGGTCTGCAGCCCACACGTCTCACCTGGAAGTGAAGTCAATCAGTAAATTCCAACATCCTCTGGTGACTCAAGGTCTGCCATGAGAGGTGCGGGCCAGGCACCCTACTCACAACCAATACCCCGAGCCCCGACAGTCCTAGCTCCTGTCTATCCTGACTCATCTCAAAATAAAAATATAACCCAAAAACATTAACCTCCTTTGATACCATTTTGTCACGAACCGGATCTGGTCGCCACCATTAATGGCACCAAACCCGGCCCGTGGAAAGGCCCGAAGGGCGTTCCTTATCCCCACGGGCTAGAACAAGTTCCCGAGTATCAAACAAATCTGGTTTGTGAACGATTTACCCGAGTATGACAGCATAAATCATAAAAAAACAATCAATTATTAAAATCTGAAATTTTAATGCCAAAAAATTCTTAACAAAACCAGATCTGAATACATAAGTTTAAAGACACTACAAGTGGTCAAAAAACAAATAATTACAAAATAAAGACATCCCCATGGACTCCACATGACAAGGGGATCATCACCCGCAAGCCGTCCCCGCAACTCCGCCCCAACGATGGGGACTAACATCCCGAACCGCCATCACCCTTAGCCTTTCCTTTACCTGAGTCAAGCATAAGCAGGTGTACTTACACCCAAGGGGTGTAAGTAGGGTGTGAGCCTAAGCCCAATAAGATACCACCAGTTGATTCCAAAGAGTATGCAATACAATGTGAACAAAACAAGCAATTTTAATACACAAGGTGAAACAATGTTAAAATTCAAAGAAATGCAACTTTCAAATGAAAACAGTTTTCAATCCGAGAATTTTAGAATGTTAGCACATTAAATAGACATGTGAGATACTGTAATGTACTGCCAAAAAACAACCCACAACAAGGGTATATACCACAAATCATATGAGCATCAAAATCAGGAACACCCCTAAGCACTAGCTTGTCTCGGGCCCTATGTACCTCGTACCTCGGTGTAGAGTAACCATAGAAAAATCCATTCTCGTGCACAAGCCACTAGTAGGGAACATACCCATAACCTAGTGGTCCCCAATCATCATCCAAATAGTTTAGTTAGAGATATCGTTATCCATATGCTAAGTGGAACAGGGACAAAACCCATCTGATCCACTAGCCGTACTAGTACAAATCCGCCCCACCTAAGTACCCAGGCTTCCCCTTTTTGTGCTCAAACAATTTCAGCAAACAACACACATACTTTTTCATATAAAATTTCACTACTGTTCACAAAAAAATTTTACAGTAGCTACACACATTTTATACCATTTAAAACACACAATAAAATAATTTTATTTCCAATAAAACAACTTCTCAAAACATCACATTGTTTTTCACCCAAATCTCTTTAAGATATCCACCTTTCACACTATGATAACACTTGTAAGTTATTAAAACAAAATTTCAGTTCAAAACCCTTTAATGAAACAAAAAAATCAGTTATGGGGCATCCCAAAATAGACCAATAAAAGATTTGAATGGAAACCCCTCAATTTCATCAAAAATTGGAACATAAAATTCATTGGCATTATAAATGCAACTAAAACCAATTTTTACAGAAACATTCAAGTGAAGTAAACATTAGAGTACCATGAAAACAGCAAGCTAATTCACAAAAATTGCACACACAATGGAATCACCTACCAAATTAACAAAACCCCTTGAATCTCCGTGCGAAATCAAATCGCACCCCCGCCGCACCAAGAGAGAACTAGATCAAACCTAAAACCACACAAATTGGCCAAGAAAGCCCAAAGTTAAACCATAGGTTCGAAATCCTAGTTTCTGGACATTATTAAACTCAATTATAACCGAAGAAACCCTAAGAACAATGAGTTAAACCCAAAGTAATTTGAAAGAGGAAAGAAAAGGACTCATTTACTTGAAGTATCTTGAATTAATCACTCCAAAACTCCAGTATCTAAAATTTAAAAGATTCCAAATTTAGGTTAAGTTAGAAAAACATGTATTATCTCATTTAGGAACTGGAATGGAGGAAAAATATTGAGAATTGAGAGAGTTATGAATGAAATACTTTACCTCTTCAAATCTAGGAGATTTGAGGAACCCTATGAAGATCGGCACAAAATAGCGATTCTACAGAGCTCCAAATGGGTGAGAGAGAGTTCAGACGCGCGGCTGGGTTACTGGGGCTTGAGTGAGACTTGGAATAACCGAAAAATCCCAAATATTGAATATGTTATAACAAAATCAAATTTTATTTTTAAAACAAGAATTGGGATTTCGGGCAGGCCCAACCCCTTAGACAAAAACCCAAATAACCCCTGGTTATGGATTTCTAAAAGCTCCAAATTACCTTGGTGGTGTTAATAGGTTAGGGGAGGTCAATTAGGAATTTGAATGGATAAAAAATGTTGAAAAATGAAAAAGTTATAAAAGATACAAAATTTATTTTTTCATCTGGAATTGGGCTCACGGTTTGGCCCAATTCATGAATACTCATCTATTCCTCCCTAAAACCTAGGGAAACCCCCAAAAAAATAAAGGATGTAAATTAAAAGAAAGAAAATACCTTTAAAATTTTCCTTGTATGTGACAATTCTCCCCACCATTAAGAACTTTCCGCCCCGGAAAGTCAACATGAATCTTGGTTGGAAAACAAGAATGGGTACTCTTCCTCGACCCATGAATTTCGCTCCCATGTCTCATGTGTATCATTTCCATGCTGCCATAAAACCCGGACTAAAGGAATAGACTTTCCACGAAGTATCTTCTCTTGGGAGTCCACTATTTTCATCAGTCTCTCAATGATAGACAAGTCAGGCTCTATCTCCAGTTCTTCCCAACTCAACACATGGGATGGATCCAGATTGTATTTCTTCAACTGAGAGACGTGGAAGACATCATGGATAGACGTCAACTAATAAGGTAAGGCCAACCTGTATGCCACGTTACCAATACTCTCGGTGATCTCAAAGGGTCTGACATACCGTGGCATCAGCTTACCTTGCTTACCCAATCGACGATGGCCCAGGCGAGGGGCCACTTTTAAGAATACACTGTCACCCACAGAAAACTCTAGGTCTCGACGCCTCCGGTCAGCATAAGATTTATGACGACTCTGAGATGTCATAAGCGCTTCTTGATCAACTTGACCTTCTCAGAAGTCTCCTGCACAAGGCTCGACCCCAATAGTGAAGTCTCTCCTACCTCATCCCCACATAGGGGGGACCGACAAGGCCGACCATAGAGCGCCTCAAAAGGGGCCATTCAAATCGTGGATTGGTAACTATTATTATAAGAAAACTCTACAAATCCCAAATGGCTATCCCAAGAACCTCCAAAGTCCAGGACACATGCACGAAGCATTTCCTCCGATATCTGATTCGCCCGCACTGTCTGACCATCCGTCTGTGGGTGGTATGCTGTGCTCATCTTAATCTGAGACCCCAAGGACTTCTGAAGGCCTTCCCAAAATCGAGAAGTGAAGCGGCGGTCTCTATCCGAGAAACAGCTGATGGTACACCATGGAGTCTCACCACTTCTCGAAGATACAAATGGCCCAACTCATCTACTTTAGTTGTATCTTTAATCGGAATGAAGTGGGCTGATTTGGTCAGACGATCAATCACCACCCAAATAGCATTATTACCCCGAGGTGTACGAGGTAAGCCAACAATGAAGTCCATGGAAACCTCTTCCCACTTCCAGGTAGGAATGGGTAGTGGTTGGAGCAAACCGGATGGCCTTTGGTGCTCTGCTTTCACCTGCTGACATGTGTAGCATCTCGAAACAAAGTCTGCTATGTCCCGTCTCATACCAGGCCACCAAAACTGCCGACGAACATCATAATACATCTTAGTGGCACCCGGATGGACATCCCACTGAGACTGGTGGCTATCTTGCATCACCACCTTCCGCAGAGGTAATGGCACTACTGAACGGCCCGTGAAGCACAAGATGCCCTCTGGAGACGACGACCAATCAGAGGATGTCTCCCCACCATGAAGGAACTGCTTAGACTGCAGACCAAGATCATCACTGGGCTGTTCCTGCTGAATCAACTCCAATAGAGAAGGAGTCAACTGGACACTTGCCAAGAATGCCCCTCCACTATATTCCCCGGTCTCCACATGCATATGAGAAAAGAGACCCATCAATTCCCACTCATCACTAGACTTCCTCAAATCCTGCACTGGAACTCTTCGGCTCAAAGCGTCGGCCACTACATTACCCTTGCCTGGGTTATAAACACTGTCAAAGTCAAACCCCTGCAAGTACTAGATCCAGCGACGTTTCCTCAAGTTGAGTTCCTTCTGCGAGAAGATATAATCCAAGATTTTGTGATCAGAGGATACTACAAACTTCTCCCCAAATAGGTAGTGATGCCAAGTCTTCAAAGCATGCATCACCGCTTCCAACTCCAAGTCATGGGTTGGGTAGTTCTGCGCTACCTCGGAAGGTAGGAGGCTTGTTTTTCAGAAACTCTTGTGCTTTATCTTTTCTAGGACCTGTCTCCTCTGCCCTAACAGGAATAGGAGCATGAGCTGGTCCCTGTCCCAAAGCTTGGATAGCCCGAACAACAGCTTCCACAAGCCTCTGATCAATCGGCGTGGGAGAACTCTCTCCAGCTTCCTCCTGTGGGTGCGTGGGAGCTTTCCGGGGAGGCATGTTGCTACAAAATGCAACAGTCACAAAAAAATAGTCAATACCACAATTCTGAAAATTGTAATCAAATACATCAAATATAAACAAACTAAACACATTCTTGTAATAAAAGAAACAACTACTCCACATCTGCCTGATGTCCACATGTGGTCTGCAGCCCACACGTCTCACCTGGAAGTGAAGTCAATCAGTAAATTCCAACATCCTCTGGTGACTCAAGGTCTGCCATGAGAGGTGTGGGCCAGGCACCCAACTCACAACCAATACCCCGAGCCCCGACAGTCCTATCTTCTGTCTATCCCGACTCATCTTAAAATAACAATATAACCCAAAAACATTAACCTCCTTTGATACCATTTTGTCACAAACCGGATCAGGTCGCCACCATTAACGGAACCAAACCCGGCCCGTGGCAAGGCCCGAAGGGCGTTCCCTATCCTCACGGGCTGGCACAAGTGCCCGGGTATCAAAAAAATCTGGTTTGGTGACGATTTACCCGAGTATGACAGCATAAATCATAAAAAAACAATCAATTATTAAAATCTGAAATTTTCATGCAAAACAATTATTAACAAAACCATATCTGAATACATAAGTTTAAAGACACTAAAAGTGGTCTAGAAACAAATAATGACAACATAAAGACATCCCCATGGACTCCACATGACAAGGGGATCATCACCCGCAAGCCGTCCCCGCAACTCCGCCCCAACGATGGGGACTAACATCCCGAACCGCCATCACCCTTAGCCTTCCCTTTACCTAAGTCAAGCATAAGAAGGTCTACTTACAACCAAGGGGTGTAAGTAGGGTGTGAGCCTAATCCCAATAGGATACCACCAGTTAATTCCAAAGAGTATGCAATACAATGTGAACAAAACAAGCCATTTTAATACACAAGGTGAAACAGTGTTAAAATTCAAAGAAATGCAACTTTCAAATGAAAACAGTTTTCAATCCGAGAATTTCAGAATGTTAGAACATTAAATATACATGTGAGATATTGTAATGTTCTTCCAAAAACAACCCACAACAAGGGTATATACCACAAATCATATGAGCATCAAAATCAGGAACACCCCTAAGCACTAGGTTGTCTCGGGCCCTATGTACCTCGTAACTTGGTGTAGAGTAACCATAGAAAAATCCGTTCTCATGCACGAGCCACTAGTAGGGAACATACCCATAACCTAGTGATCCCCAATCATCATCCAAATAGTTTAGTTAGAGTTGTCGTTATCCATATGCTAAGTGGAACAGGGACAAAACCCATCCCATCCACTAGCCGTACTAGTATAAATCCGCCCCACCTAAGTACCCGGGCTTCCCCTTTTTGTGCTCAAACAATTTCAGCAAACAACACACATACATTTTCATATAAAATATCACTACTGGTCACAAACAAATTTTACAGTTGCTACACACATTTTATACCATTTAAAACACACAATAAAATAATTTTATCTCCAATAAAACAACTTCTCAAAACATCACATTGTTTTTCACCCAAAGCTCTTTAAGATATCCACCTTTCACAATATGATAACACTTGTAAGTTATTAAAACAAAATTTCAGTTCAAAACCCTTTAATGAAACCAAAAATTCAGTTATGGGGCATCCCAAAATAGACCAATAAAATATTTGAATGGGAACCCCTCAATTTCACCAAAAATTGGAACATAAAATTCATTTGCATTATAAATGCAACTAAAACCAGTTTTTACAGAAACATTCAAGTGAAGTAAACATTAGAGTACCATGAAAACAGAAAGCTAATTCACAAAAATTGCACACACAATGGAATCACCTACCAAATTAACAAAACCCCTTGAATCTCCGTGCGAAATCAAATCGCACCCCCGCCGCACCAAGAGAGAACTAGATCAAACCTAAAATCACACAAATTGGACAAGAAAGCCCAAAGTTAAACCCTAGGTTCGAAATCCTAGTTTCTGGAAATATTAAACTCAATTATAACCGAAGAAACCCTAAGAACAATGAGTTAAACCCAATGTAATTTGAAAGAGGAAAGAAAAGGGCTCATTTACTTGAAGTATCTTGAAGTAATCACTCCAAAACTCCAGTATCTGAAATTTAAAAGAGCCCAAATTTAGGTTACGTTAGAAAAAGATGTATTATCTCATTTAGGAACTGGAATGGAGGAAACAGATTGAGAATTGATAGATTTATAAAAGAAATACTTTACCTCTTCAAATCTGGGCGATTTGAGGAACCCTATGAAGATCGGCACAAAATCGCGATTCTACAGAGCTCCAAATGGGTGGGAGAGAGTTCGGATGCGCGGCTGGGTTACTTGGGCTTGAGTGGGAATTTGAATCACCTAAAAAAGCCCAAATATTGAATAAGTTATAACAAAATCAAATTTTATTTTTAAAACTGGAATTGGGATTTCGGGCAGGCCCAACCCCTTAGACAAAAACCCAAATAACCCATGGTTATGGATTTCTAAAAGCTCCAAATAACCTTGGTGGTGTTAATAGGTTAGGGGAGGTCAATTAGGAATTTGAATGGATGAAAAATGTTGAAAAATGAAATGGTTATAAAAGATACAAAATTTATTTTTTAATCTGGAATAGGGCTCACGGTTTGGCCCAATTCATGAATACTCATCTATTCCTCCCTAAAACCTAAGGAAACCCCCAAAAAAAGAAAGGATGTAAATTAAATGAAAGAAAATACCTTTAAAATATTCCTTTTATGTGACAGTATCTCTCTTGAAGCCAATCTGTACTATCTTGTGGGTGATCGATGTCTTGTCCGTATGTAGAGAAAGATCAATCGTGCTCACCAACATGTCCGATAAGGGATGGGGTGATTTTAATGTACAATAAATCCAATGGGGGTAATTTGATCTATATGGAGATACTTGTACTCGACAGGTTGACAACTGATCCATCTGAGCAGCATGTGATCTGAAAACAACAACCGAAATTGTCTGTGGGCTACAGGAAAAAATGGAACTATGTATATCCATGGGAAAAAAAGTGGGTGAAAATAGATAGAGAATCACAAGTGATATTATGGCCACACCACTATCTTTAGAAGGGATATTGTACAAAAGGTCATAAAGCAGTAGGAAATACCATTTAGGGAAAATATAGGTTGGGGTCAGCATCAGATTAACAGTGATAGAATTTTGGGGATGAAATCATAATTGGTGGTCAAAAACAACAACCAGTGTGAGCCCGAGGGAATAAGTAACCAATGTTACTAGATCTGTCACAAAGAAAAGGGAAAATATTCTATTTAATCCATCTCCAAATACACACCCAAGGGGTTATTGTATCCAAATTGATGCAATGGGTAGAGATGAATCAGAGTGGATCCTATTATCATAGGTAGAAGTACCAGATGCAAACTATAAAAATGTGTTAAACTTGGATTGTCCATAGAGAACCCACCACATAGCTAAGAGACGATAGTGTTTCCCACAACTATTATAGCTCTTGTGATGCTGGTTATGGCGATTTCTCCCCAAAAGCTAATCTTTCTCCAAGGAAGAATGTATCCCCTAAATGTTTTTCCAATCAATAAGAGTAATAAAAGAACACCAAAACCATAGACCGATTCCTAAAAACTTATAAAAAATCAAGATAGAGACCATGAAATAAATAAAATTGAATGAGAAAGGGAAACATATTGGCCCTATTAGAATGTTGATATCGAAGAAACCATCCCCAAACATCTCTCATTGTGGTTTCCACAAACAAGAATGTGAGATTGGTCATATGTGTGTGATGAATGGAAAATATATTTCTATAGAACAACGGCAGTACTAAAAAAACCCAACTATGTCCTAATTCCCTAATATTACAATATATTGATTGAGGTTGGATATGAAATCAATTGTTGATGGAGATTTGAAATGATAGGTTGTATCAACATTGAGAATTATTGGTTCATCATTCAGTCATTGACATTTGTGCTCCTCCCAATATCTTAATTATGATCCACCACTCCTACCCCTTCCATACACATAAACACCCAATAAAAACTGTCAGGATGTTTAATAGTGTAATCAGATTTCATATGTGTGAATAAGGTCCATCGATCATGGAGTTTGGGTGGATATTTTGGCCCTTACCAAGACCCATAAAGTCCATTATTGGTGTGCTACCCCAAAAGTACTACTTCAAACTCTCTATCCTCCTTCCCCTTGAATCATTGTAATTTTTCATAAAGGAATCACTCATATGATGCATTCCACAATTTCATATGATCGAAAAAGAATAGTGCATTCAAGACCCATGATCCTCCCTCGACCCATTGCTATCTCTATATCATAGATATCATGCCTAAAACATCCCATTAATTTCTACAATGATACTTGAGTCCAAAAACCCAGGCTGAACCTCTGGATGGATGCTGATAGTTGATACTATTAGAGTAGATTACCAATTTCGTGACCAGTTGCACACTATTAGTATAGTTCTGATCGACTTAAAGGTGGAAAACTATCCCCCATTGTTAAATAATAGTAAATACAATATTGATGCCAACATATATCCATTCTCATACTACAACCATAAATAACCTCCCATTCAATGACAATGATTTGAAAATTACCCAACTCAATGACTCCACTATCTATATTATAACGAGAACCCACCAATATAAATTGATATGTGTATCACCATAGGGTGTCTTGGGAAGTCAATCGAAACAATTAGAGTAGAGTACAAACTATTAGAGTAGAGTACAGATTAGAATCGATGGATATTTGGAGCATCATTCTAGTAGATATAGATTAAGATAGTAAAAACACGAGCATGTAAGGTCTCTAATCTGAGTTCCAACTATAACACCCCATTTTATTGAAAATAAATATTGATTTCATTTTATAATATATCCATTAAACACAAATTTTCTTCTATGTTGTTTTGAATTTTGAAAAACAGTCATCTAGAGTTGTGACCAGTAAGTCATTTGAAGTCTAATAGAACAAACTTGATTATTGGTGAATAGTAACATAGCCTTATGAATAGTATTATGAATATTAATATTCCCTTTATGAATAGTAAATAATGAAATTATTTTATTTGGCTATGTTAATAAGATAATAAGATCATTAATTAAATTTTCAATGTAATATTAAGAAAATTATACCTTTAAAATTGTTATTTTTTGAATTAACTATGTTTTTATTTAAAAAATAAGTTAATAATAATTAAAAAAATATTTTTGAAAAATAGAGTCTATTTTTTAATTCTACATGTCGAAAAATAGTAGGGGTGAAGTTTTTAGAATTTTCTAAAATACTAGAATTTTTTGGGAATACAAAAAATACAGTTTTTAGTTTTATGTAGATTATTTACATCATAATGAAATAAGAATAAAAATAAAATGCTGGTATACTTGTGGATAGTAACATATGACATGAAGTGTCTTGATTGGATAAAATCAAGGGAAAATACCATGGAAAATCCCATGGTGTTTCAAAAAACCATAATTAGGTGTCCCTTTGAAATTATAAAACAATTATCACTCTTTTACTATAAACACCCACTTATCCATTCATTTTCATTCATTAAAAATCCCTAATACTTGAATATTTGATGGTTTTATCTCCCTTAGAGTCCTTCTGAGGTGTATTTAAGCCCCCAAGGTCGCAACCTTCATGTTCTAGGAGTTACTCTACAAGGAAAGTAAATCCTTCACCCTCATCTTTCAGTAGACACTTCTTTTATGTTATGTATTTTAATTTATGTTCTCATATTTTGGTGTTTGATATTATGTATTACTATTAATGTACTTTTTATTTTCATATGATGGGATACCCTTTTTCTATCACCAATTTATTATATGAAATTTTACATGACGCCATTAGGCTGCCGAATTTTCATACGGGATCTCTCAACTTTTCATTTATTTTCATGTTCATCTCTTTTTTTCTCTCCTCACCTACTATGTCTAAATATCCATTATAACTCCAGTATCATCTATATTCTAGACATATATCTTGTGAATTGAATAACCATCATAAATATTCTTACCCCCTATCTTTTATTTTTAAAAATGAAATCAACGTCAATGAGGTTCCAATTTATAACCTTCGTTGAAAACGATGTTTTGTTCTTCATTTTATCCTTCATTACTGGTCATGATACCATATAGATGGTTGAACCAGAAAATAATATATTTATTATAAAATAATTAATATTTACGAACCTTTATATGTACATATTATTAATTTATATTACAATACTAGTTTATAATTATCCAAATACTGCCAAATAGTCAAAGTGGTTATCATCTAACAATTCATCCTTTTTCCATGTAACCAAATGACAAATAAATTTTTTTTATGTTCATAAATAATATTTATTTTTAGTTATTTAGTTTTAAAACCATTCCACATGGACTCCATTACTTAAAAACATGTGAGCCGGTTATGGAAATCCAGAAAACAAACACTCTAGACTGACGAAATTCAATATAATAACATATCAATAAGATCATAAATGAAAAAAAAGAATTATGATAAACTAAATAAAAGTATATTAAGTTATGAAATAAGTTATTAATATGTCTAATTTTATATTCCAGGACCTTATGTTCAAGAGCGGTCCACAATCGGACCTAAGGTAAGGGTTTTCCACCCGAACTTCCATTTTCATTCGGGTTACTTTAATTGTCTGAATACCTCAATGAAATTATAATGTATTATTATGTAATCCTCATATATTCTATGTGACTATTATATATATGTACACCAACCAAAATCCTGCCATATTTTATGGATAGTTACATGTTTTAGAATAAAATTTTAAAACTGTTTCCAAAATTCAAGATCGATTTGAGGGAATTTCTCAAATTTATATCTATTTCAAGGGAACTCTATAATCTGTTTTTGGAAACAATTATATTTATAAAAAACTTATTTTATTATAAAAATAATATCTTACCTCACTTCTATTTTTCTACTAAGATTCTTCCAAAAGAACACTTCTTTTCAAAATAAAAGAGTATATTTCGCAAGAATTGGTTAATGATTTTATTAGAGTATTTTCGTTTGATTAAACACTTTTGTTGATTATTTTTCATTATTGGGTTTAGTCAATTATGAATTCATCTGCCATATTTGATTGAATTGTTTGTGGCTAATTTTATTTTGGAATATCTATCCTTAAATCATTCACTATATTACATGGAATGGATAGTGTTTTATGATTGGGGAAAGTTAGTCACATTCCATATGATAGTTTCAATATGAATTTATATGTTGTTTATTTTTATCCCCGCTCATATGAGTAATGCATTGTACTTATTATGCGATGGGTGGGGCCCTCTATTTCCCCTCGATTCATCAGTAGGTCTTAGAAGACAAATAGACGTAGAATTGGATGGGGCCTTTCCCAATGTGATTTATGGATTTAGACAAGGCCATAATAATTTTTAGAAGTCTTGCCCGAGGACTTGAAAAAATGTTTCAGAACATCTAGAATATTAACTTCTCTCATTATGAAGTTATTATTTGAAAATTCATGTGGTTATTCGACTAGTATAATACCTGTGATTTTGTTTTATTATGGCATTATTTGACCAAACTCATATTCATGCCATAATGATTTCATGTTTAATATTTGTAAAGGAATGTGTTTTAATTTATTCACCATGTCTAATGTTTATGTTATCTTCAGCTATATTTATTACTCTTACTGAGTGTTTTATCTCACCCCTTTCTTATGTTTCATTTTCCCAAGATAGGAAGAAGTATGTTATGAGTGACTTGAATGCTTAATCTGGGAGGCTTGTAAGTTTCTAATAGAATAATTAGTGTTGTATTTTAATTTTATGATGTAATTTTGAACTTATATATGTACCTTGTTTCCAAAATCTATTAAGGTACATGGTCCATCAAGATTCAAATTAATTGTTTATATTCCATTTTAATAAAATAAGACCCCACCTTCGGGCAACTGGGGTCTGGTCCTTATAGTTGGTATCAGAGGAAGTTGAGTAGAAAACATGGGAACTAGATTTAGAAAATGTAGATTGGGGAAGAGTCCCTATGATAGTTTTTGAGGATAAAGATATAAGAACATCCTGTTATTTTGGTAAGGAATAGATTATATGGACCTTTAAAGAAATACATCCCTATCTGGATACGAGCAGGTAGGGGAGGCTCTGGCACGGATGCACCTAGGAGTAAAATCTACGACAAGGAGTTTCAGGATTGACCTGGGGTATCCTGGTACACAAAAATGGGCCTTGTTTGACTCTAAGTTAGGACACTCCTGGGGGATATTCTTAGGATAATTTACATTTTCTTGATAAGCCATAATGAAGGATTTAAAAGTAAATTTTTCCTCAAAGAAACCATTTTTTTTGATATGGGATTATTCATCCGTAGGATCTCAATTTATGCTAGGTATTTTGTTATGTTAAGATTCAATGTTATGATTTGTACACTCATCTTGTTTATTCCATTATTTAGAAATAGCACCCAGTGGAAGGAATGGAAACCACATGAATGTGCATGTCCCCTATATGGATTTCCCTCCGATGCAAGATAATGATGTTGGATCTCGTGCTGAGAAACTTATAACTGTACTGGGATAACTTAATCAGGTTATTAATAATAACCTTACCCATATTGGGAAACCATATCCTCCACACAATGGATCTATTTTATATCTCTTTATGATAAAACAACCTATATCATTTAATGGGACTACAAACCCATTTATAGTAGAGTAGTGGATATGTTCCCTAGAGAAGATATTTCTCACTTGGGGATGTAATGAAAGAGAGAAGGTCATCATGGAAGTTTATCATTTATCTGGAGATATAGTTCAGTGGTGGTCATTAATCCAAAACACAATGGAGGAGGAAGAAATAGAGGATATGTAATGGAGGGACTACAAATAAATATTATTAGATAAATACTTTCCTTGTGTACAACGAGTAGATATAGAGAGTTAATTCAAGAATCTTGGGATGATGGAAGATGAGAATGTTACAAATCATGAAGCAGACTTCACAATGTTAGAAAGACATGTTGTGGACTATATATGAAATCAACGGATAAAAATTGATCTAATATTTTACGGACTAAAGCCATTCCTACTACAAGAATTGTTCTCCCAAATTTTTTCATCATATGAGGATACAGTTTCATGTCTTGTTAAGAAAGAAAAGGAATTTTCTAAGACTTATGACTTTAAGGGAAAGAAAGAGAAGAATAGGGTCACTGAAAACTCTGGGAAGGAAATAAATAAATAAGGAAGAAGGTAAGAGTTTAATTTACACCCTATGATAATTGGTGAAGGAAACACCCTGGTGTGTGCTTAAATAGAAAATGAGTATGATACAAATGTGGAAACAAATTCCATCTTGCTGGTGATTGCAAGAGGAAGAATGAATTTATTAATGTTCAATGCTATAATTATCAGGAGTTGGGGAACTATGCTAATGATTGTCCAAAGTTCCTGGACACATGCCATAGAAAAGGCCAAGGGAATAAGGCCAAGCATATGCAATCACAACTGCAGAGGTTGATGTTCTGAATGATGTGGTGGAATGTACTTTAGTTATTTCATTAAACTTAGCCAATTATTTATTTTATTTTGGATCATCACATTCATTTATATCTTCCTAGTTTTCCATGAAAATTAGATTTGTCCAATTTGATTTAATAAAGGAGTTATTAGTTAAAACCCCTAGTAGATGTATCATTGCAACAAAGCTGTGTCAATTAGTCCCCCTCATGACACATAAATGTGATTTAGTATCTATCCATATCATCATAACAATGATTGAATTTGATATAATTATCAGAATTAATTGGCTATCAAATTATGATGCGAAGATCTATTGAAAAAATAAGGAAGTTACAATTTCTGAGAATGGTGATGAATCCCTTACCTATAGAGAAAAAACCTCACCATTGAATTCTCTCAAGATGCACCCCCAGTAGCTCTAGTGAATTCAATTATTATTTAGTAAGGTAACCCAATAAATGTGGGTGAGGAAAAGAATGTTAAAATATAATATGTACCTATTGTGAAATAATATATTGACATCTTTGTAGAGGATTTTCCTGTACATACTCCAGAGTGGGAAATTGATTTTTCCATTGACTTAATTCTTGGTTCAAGGCCCCTATCAAAGTCCCCTTATTGAATGGACACTATGAAGTTAGTGGAAGTAAAGAAACAATGAGAGTAATTGAATGATAAAAGATTTATTCACCCTAGAATTTCTCTGTGGGGAGCCCCTGTTCTTTTCATTAAGAAGATCGATGGGTCTATAAGGTTGTGCAATGACTACAAGGAGATCAATGTAATAAAAATAAAGGAAAGTATCCCCTCCCTCGCATTGATGATTTATTTGATCAACTTCATGGAGCCCAATATTTTTCAAAGATTTATCATTGATCTGGATATCATTAGTTTCTTGTGAGGAAGGAATAAATTCCAAAAATAGCATTCTAAACTAGGTACGGGCCTTATGAGATTATAGAAATGCCTTTTGGACTAACTAATTAACCATATATTTTCATGGATCTAAGGAATAGATTTTTCAAGGAATATCTTGATAAATTTTTGGTGGTGTTTGTTGATGATATCACAGTATACTCTATAAGCAATGAAGATCATGGATATCACTTATGCACTATTCTAAGGACTCATAGAAAAAATAAATTATATGGGAGGTTTAGAATGTGTGATTTTTGGCTCCATTAAATATCCATTCCGGCCCACATTGTCTTTTACAATGGAATATATATTGATCCTATGAAAAAAAGGCAGTGAAAGAATGGCCCACTTCAACAAACATAACTGAGGTAAGTAGTTTTATTGGTTTAGTAGGTTATTATCGACATTTCGTCCAGAACTTCACCTGTTTAACCAACCTAATGTCCAAGATAACATGAAAAGGGGTTAAGTTTGTATGTACAATGGAATGTGAATAATGTTTTTATGAATTGAATAGGAGGTTATTGAATTCTCTAGTCCTAACCCTACCATTGGTTAATGATGGGTTTGTTATCTATAGTGATGTATCAAAAAAAGGACTTGGTTTCCTTGGTTGTGTCCTTTTGTAGAATGATCGAGTGATTTCCTATGCATCTATGAAGCTAGAAATTCATGAAGAAAACTACCAAAATCATGATCTTGAGTTAACAGTAGTAATATTTACTCTTAAGATTTAGAGACATTACCTCTATGTTGAAAAATGTGAGATATATATAGATCATAAGAGATGGAAATATATCTTCTCTCAAAAATAACTCATCATGATAAAAATGAGATTTATTGAGCTATTGAAATATAATTATTTCACAATACACTACCACCAGGGTAAGGAAAATAAGGTGAGAGACGCTTTGAGTAGAAAGGACCACGAAATTATGAACAAGATGAGAGTTGAAAGGGATCCTCTATTCGTGGATCTAGTAAATATGGATATGGGAATTACCAAGGAATGTAAAAAATCACTAATTTTTCAAATAGTTTCAAAAAATTGTTTACTATAAATGATAAAATGTTCTCAGGATGATGATGAGGAGTTCAAAAGAAAATTAAAGTTTTAAATGATAGGAAGTTGATTGACGTCATTTATGAAGGTCGAATTTTGAAATTCAGAAAATGGATTCATGTTCCCACTATTCCTGATCTAAATATGAAACTATTGGATGATTATCATATCTATAATTTCTTTATACACCTTGGTAGAACATAGATGTATAGAGATCTAAAGGAACATTTTTGTTGGGAAAACATGAAAAGGTATATTTCTGATTATGTGTCGAGATGTTTGGTTTGTCAACAGGTGAAGGCTGGAAGACAATGTCTTGAAAGAGTCATGAAACCCCTTCCAATTTTTATGAGGAAAGGTGATGATATTAAAATGCACTTTGTCATTGGAATAGCAAAGACTATAAGATTGAATGATAAGATATGGGTCATTGTTGATCGTCTTACAAAATCTGCACATTTTCTTGCTATAAGAGAAGATATAACACTTGAATGTTTTGAAATAATATATATTAATGAAATTGAAAGACTTCATGGTGTACTGTTATCAATTATTTCTTATCACTATCCTTGATTGACATCACAATTTTGGAAAAGTCTTCAGAAGGCCCAAGATACTAGTCTTCATTTGAGCACTGCCTAGCACCCACAAAATGATGGGAAATCAGAACTAACTATTCAAACATTGGAAGACATGTTGAGATCTTGTTCAATTGTATTTCAAGGTATGTGGGATCATCATTTACCTCTCATAGAATATTCCTATTACAATAGCATCCATTCAAGTGTTTAGAAGGCATTATATGAAGTGTTGTATGAAATGTGATTTCATACACCAACTTGCTGGAATGATGTTGGTGAGAGAAAGATCGTAGGACAAGAACATGTTGAGGAAACAATGAAAAAGGTGAATCTTATCCAAACCCATATAAAAAATTCAAAGTAGGAAAAAGTGATTTTATGATTACCAAATGAAGGATTTGGAATTTCAAGAATGAGATCATGTTTTCTTAAAGGTATCTCCATCGAAGGGTATTATATGGTTCAGTAAGAAGGGAAAATAATGTCCCAGGTACATCGGACCTTTTAAAAATTTTGATCGAATTGGATCCATATCTTACTGTTCGGAAAAGCTTCCAAGTCACTCCAAAGTTCACAATGTTTTTCACATATGAATGTTAAGGAAATACATGCCAGAATTAATACATATACTCACCTATGAAGAAATATAACATTAGCCAGATCTGTCTTACTGTGAAGAGCCTATCCAAATTCTATATACTAGAGAACAAGTATTGAGAAATTGGACAACTTGTTTGGTAAAGGTTCTTTGGAGGGACAATAAGATGGAGGAAGAAACATGGGAGCTAGATGAGCTTATGTTGAAGACATACCCGAATAATTTTATGTAAAATTTTGTGAATTTCAAGGAAAAAAATTATGTAAGGAGGGGAGAATGTAACACACCATGGTTTTGAAAATAAATATTGAATGAATTTTATAATGTATCCATTAAACATAACATTTACTCCACTATGTTTTGAAATTCGAAAAATGATCATATAGAGTTGTAACCAGTATGTCATTTGGAGTCTCATAGAACAAACAAGATTTTTAGTGAATAATAACATAACCTTATGAATAGTAATATGGCCTTTATAAATAGTAAATAATGAAATTAATTAATTTTCATAAGTCAATAATATAATGAGATATTAAATAATTTTTCAATATAATAAAAAAACTAATTATACCTTTAAAATTGTTTTTTTCGAATTAACTATGATTTAATTTAAAAATTAAATTAATAATATTTAAAAATTTATTTTTGAAAAAATTAAGTTTATTTTTGAATTTTACAAGTCCAAAAATCTTAGGGGTGAATTTATGGGTTTTTTCTAAATTACTTAATTTTCGTGAATATTAAAAATATTGTATTTTGTTTTTGGTAGTTTAATAAAATCATAATGACATAATAATTAAAATAAAATGTTGTTACACTTTTTTACAGTAAAATATGAAATGAGGTATCCCATGTGTCTAATACAATGGGAAAATACCATGGTCCATCCCATGGTTTTGCAAAAAACCACTAATGTTGTGTCCCTTTAAATTATTAAATTATTATCTATCTTTTACTATAAATAACCAACCATACATTCATTTTTTTCACTAAAAATACCTTATACTCAAATATGTGATGTTTTTACCTCCCCAAGAGTCCTCTCAAGGGGTCCTTAAGCCCCCATGTTCCCAACCTTCATGTTCTAGGTGTTACTCTACAAGGTAAGGGAATCCTTCTCCCTTCTCTTTCAATCGACACTTCTTTTATGTTATCTATTTTTAATTTTAATTCTCATATTTTGGGGTTTGACATTATGTATTCCTATTACAATAATTTTATTTTCCATATGATGAGATACCATTTTTCTCTCATCAATTCATTTTATGAATCTTTATGTGACGCAGTTAGGCTGTAGAATTTTCATAAGGGATCTCTCAACTTTTCTTTTCTTTTCAAGTTCCTATATTTTTTCATGTCCTCCCCTCCTCTATCGAAAAGACCATGATAAATCCATTATCATATATATATTGAAATTATATAATGTGAATGGAATAATCATCATCAATATTCTTACTCCCTCCCTTTTATTTTTATAAATGAAATCAATATCCATGAGGTTCCAATTTATAACTGTCGTGGATGACGATGTATCGTTATTCATTTTCTTCTTCATTACTGGTCATAAAACCATTTATATAGATGAACTAGAATATAATATATTTATATAACCTAATTAATATTCTGGATCCAGTATATGTTTATATTATTAATTTATATGATAAAACTTGTTCATAATAATCCAAATACTGCCAAATAATCAAAGTGGTTATCATCTAATGATTCAACCTCTTTCCATGTAACCAAATGATATAATTGAACATTAAAAATTATGTATGTTCATAAATAATATTTAATTTCAATTCTAAAGGCTTACAATCATTCCAAATGAACCCCATTACTTAAAAACATGTGAACCGATTATGACAATAAAGAAAACAAACACTCTGGAATGACGAAATTCAATATAATAAATTACCAATAATAACATAAATGAATTAAACATAATTATTATAAAATAAATAAATTTCAATTAGGATATGAAATATGTTATTAATAAGACAAATCTTATATTCCAGGATATTATGTTCATGAGCGGGACACATTCAGACTTATGGTAATGGTTTTCCACCTGAACATCCATTTTCATTTAGGTTACTTTCATAGTCTGATTACTTCAATGAAATTATTATATACTATCATGTAATCCACATAAATTCGGTGTGAGTATTCTATATATAATCCAACCAAAATTCTTCCCTATTTTTTTTATTGTTATATATTTTAAAAGAAACACTCAAAAATGTTTCCAAAATATAAGCTCGATTCAAGGGAATTTATCAAACTCATATCTATTTTCAAGGGAACTCTATAATAGGTTCTTGTAAACCATTATCATTATAAAAACACTAATTTTATTATGAAAATACTATTTTACTTCATTTATGGTTTTCTACAATGAATTTTCCAAAAGAACTTTTCTTTTCAAAATAAAACAGTATTTATCCAAGAATTGATTAATGATTTTATAAGAGGGAATGATTTGGCCTATCGAAGGCCTTCATTTTTATTGATTTTGATAACACCTCTTTCATGGGATGAGGGGGAACCCTTACAAGGCCCGTAGGCTCAGAGATTACAAGGCCCGTAGGGTTAGGAAATTACATGACCCGAAGGTATTAGGGAATTCAACATGATGTGGAATTGGTCGAGGCCTTTCTCAATGTGATATATAGATTTGGTTGGGGCATAAATCATTTTTTGACTTCATAGACATGGCCTTGAAAAAATGTTTCAAAATGTCCAGCATATGCACTACTCTCATTATGAAGCTATTAATTCAAATTTCATGTGGTTATTCGACTAGTATAATACCCATGATTTTGTTTTATTATGGAATTGGTTTACCCAAATCATATTCCTGCCATAGTGTTTTCATGTTTTTTACTTGTAAAGGTGTGTATTTTCTTTTATTATCCATGTCAAATGTTTATGTTATCTTCCTCTGTATTTCTTACTCTTACTGGGACTTTGAGATCACCCCTTGTTACGTTTCATTTTCCTAGGATATGAAAATTAAGTTATGAGTGACTTGCAGGGATAATCTTGGAGGCTTGGATGTTTCTAATGGAATAATTTGTGTTATATGTTTCTTTTCATGATGTAATGTTGAGCTTATATATGTACCTTTTTTCCTAAATCTACTAAACTACTTGGTCCTTTGGGATTAAAATTCATTGTTTATATGACAATGTAATTAAATAAGGCACTGGCACCGAGCAACTGGGGTTGGGTCCTTACACAAACCTAGTTAACAAAATAACCACTAAAAGAGTTCCTAGATCTCTAATAAAATTGTATCGATCTTTTAGTAGAAGCATCTTCCATGAGAAACCACTCAAGATATTTACTAAACTATTCTTGACCATCATATTGAAAAATAAACAGATTCAAAGCTCAATGTGGGATCACAATGAGGGATGAACTCGAGTTGTACGAGTACTGGTTCTAACATCAGGGGAATGACTTTGGGTAATTATATTCATAAAAAATGAATCACATATCTCTCAAGTTAAAATAGTGTGATTCCAATGAACATAGAAAATGATAGAGACGTCATACAGAGCTGGTGACTAGTGATAGTGAATCTAAATGGAACCATACATGTGGAATTACGAAATAACGAGAAAGTAAAAGTGACTAAGATGTGATAAAAAAACATTGTTTCCCATTTATGCTTCAAACACATATATTATCATTGGATATAACATTAAAAAAATCATAAACCGTCTTTAAAAATTATTTTACACCATTAGTTTCTGAGGTTTCCCCCTTTAGAATTACTAAGGAACAAACCAATATGATTGCTGAAACCGATAGCAGTGAAAATAATGTTGGATATGTGAATGAGACATAAAAATTTATAAAATTTAACGTAATTGATGAGGGAATGGAATATTTCTCCTATCAGATGAGAATGATCTCAGCTCAAATAATAGCATCATAAAAGGCTTAACATTTGAATATGTCACTATTGATGTTCAAATCATCAATCATGTGGTCATGAAAAGGGATAGCATTGTTGTTTCCATGGGCCACTTCAAGAACATTTTGGGAACTCTTGTTATCCATCAACTCACCCAATTTATTGTTTATATCAGATGGAAGATCCACGATCCATTCACTGGATGGGTGATGACTGGTCGGATAATCCCCATGAAAAGTCCACTAGACCCATCATGATTCTTAAATTCTTCCTCATCCACATGAGAGACATGTACTATCTTATACTGAGGTCCCTAAAAGTCTTAATATAGAGTTTGGGAAACATCTTTACCCTTTATACACTATTATCATTGTTGTTTTTTAAGGGGATACATCAAATTTCTCACTCATTTGATCCTCTCTTTGTTAGCCAATACCTCAAGACCATCACTATGAATTTTTCAGTATTTTGGGGAGAAATCAAAGAGTACATTGAGGTAGAAGAGGGGATTCCTAATCACAATTCCAAAACTCCACCAGTTTTCCATGTACGAGAAGGTTCTGAACATCCCAAACCTCACCATAGTTCTAATGAGAATTATTCCCAACAAATGTTCTTATGTGTTGGAAAAATTCCTTTCACACTCATCATGGGATATGATATCCATAAACCATAAATCATGGGAACTTCACCTTTTTGGTTGACAAACTATATTGAGCTGACTATGCCCAAAATCCTAATAGGGTCCCATCTTGTGTCGAGTCATGGATCCACCTCATATTGGGTAAGGTATTTTTTAACCAAATTTCTTCACATATAGTTTAATATTAGTGTAAATTATTTATCAGATTCAATATATATTGCTTTCATGGTCTTTCATTAAACCACATCTCTCCTAATTCAATCATTTTAGGTTCAATCATATAATTTTAGCTTAGTTCCTTCAATAATACTCTCATAAACCCCTAATATGAATCTATATGGGGATTTATGTTTGTCCTAGATTGTGTAGGATATCTTTCACTTATGGTATAACCCATACATCAATCTATTTTTAATAGGAACTTGTAATGATTTAATAAGGCAGTGAGGATTAGATTCCCTAGAGTTCAACCTTCATCGGGATTTAGTTAAGCCTATATCCTTTTTATACTTGGATATTTTATGTAGGACAACTCATAGAGAGTTCAGTCTCTTGGTCTCAATCTATTTCATTTATTCTTACGATTCTATTTGAGTAGTGTACTGAGACATTTTAGCATTAAGATTTTACCCTTGTGTTAAGCTCATTTCTCTTTCTCTTATTAGGTCTTACCTTTTTTACACTATGGACGTTCATATTGCATAATTTTTTATTTTAAAAACATATCACACAACTTTCATATTGGATGATATTAGAAATAACCAATGTGTTGAAAATTGGCATGATACAGGTAAACAATATCCTAAAAAGAAGTAAGAAAATCAATATTGGTTAAAACCTCGGAAAAAAACATTAAAAAACATTTACTACAAATCCACATAAGTGGTGGCCCAAACCTATGATCTGACACATCCTATTGAGTACAAAATTAAGACTGAAATTTCATTTAAATAGTATAAAAATAAAAATTGTAAATAATGAGGCTAATACTTGAGAAACTTATTTATATTGGATTCTATAATATCAGATAATCATGAAAATAAAATTACAAAGTTATATTGGAATCTTGCCCATCCATCAACTGAGAAAGACACCTATGTTACCCTAACAAGAGTGCACTTATTTATTCAAAACAAAGAAATTGTGAAATTAACCCACATATATTTATCTTTTTTCTCCATATTTATTTATTTATTTGTTTGATTTTTTTTTCATTTTTGTACATGGTACAATCAGTGAGATGAAACACTTCAAGAATAATTGTTTATCAATGCCACACCAAAGGCATCATGGTTTCTAGTCCTCATGACACTTTAGGGGACACTTAAATGCCTTTGGGAATGAACAAACTCCATTCCATTTACCACCATAATTTTAGGATTTAATTTAGGTGGAGTAGATCATAGAATTTATATAAGGACAACTCACAACTATAATTTAATATAGGAACATCTCAACTCCAATATCATTATAGTGGATTTTTCTTCCCCTGATCCCTTTCAGTAATTATAAGTACCAGGATAATGGATTTAAAAAAGAGAGGCCTTATGAGGTGATCCACCCATTTTTTTGTTGCACAACTACAGTTGTTTTAGCTCAAGAACACAGAGATACTGGACAAAGGGTATGGTGATGATGGGATACATGGGGAAATGGAATACACCACTATATGAACCCTATTCTAGCATTGGTAAGGGATTGAAATGGATATTTTAAAGGGGATCAAGATTGGCACCAAATATATATGATACTGAGTACTCTATCAAATAGTTTCTCGATTCCCTTCAGAAGAAATGATAGTGACAAAGGACTACTCGACTGATATGTACTAAGAAAAATGGAGTATACCCATTCCATACTTCTGTCGATTCATTGTGCACTATCTTATGTTTCACTGATCCCATGGCAGTAGTGCTTTGATCAATACCTAATAGATGGACCTCCCCACTATTGTGCATGGATATGGCCTTACTCGCCCCACCGTAGGATCGGAATATTGAGGTCATGGATGGATTATTGATCCACTATTTTTGGAACATATGATAACTAGTATTATGTTGATCAGATAGCTTCTTCCCCAACATAAACCCAAGTGGCGCACCACTGATTCCATAAGAGTGAAAACAGCCTGGTGAAATCTTATTTCCCATTATGTTCTTGAATTTCATGGGGTTGATACGTGCTTCCCTCTCCAATTGGTCATTGAGTGGATTGTGGAAAACTATTAGAGTAGATCACTGAGACATGCCTTGATGACCTTTATCTCACAACGGTGGCATGAATGGTGAACAACGTAGTTACACCGTTATTCCATTTCGGGTCTTTGGGATACTGCTACTATCAGTGTTGGGGGGTTGATGTTTCTTGTGAATTATAGTGACAATAATGGTATTTGGGGGTGATCAGTGGTATAATATTGATTGGGGAGAGTGAAATGATATTACCAAAGGTAGGACACATGGGCTATTTGAAGAAGTAAGGTCCAAAGGTTCTAAAATATAATACCTTTTAGTGTATGGTTCTAAAATATCTTACCCTTTATAAATGGTAAGGTTCTAAAACATTTTTCCCTTTCTAAAAAAAGGATCATGAATTGGGCCATTCAACTCCATGGGTACTCTATTTGAATATTGGCTCGAGATCGTGGTTCTTGAGCATTGGGGAGACATCTTTCTAATCAAATCTCAAATGACTGATGGGACTATGAAATATCCAATATCAATTAAACTACCTAGAAATCTTGAATCCTCATTGTTCTAAGTGGTAGAAAGCTCATAAGCATTCCAAAGTTTAATGAGCTCTGGTGGTCTATAACTAGAAATCATATCGGTGAAATTAATTACTATATAGATTAGTCTACATGAATTGGTATAAAGGGCTTCACGATAGGTGATGACCATATATTGAAACCCTAGGGGTATCATGAGTTAGTAATTATTCAAACGATGTAGGTATTATTGGGGAATGGATGGTGGTTCTCTGGAATGTCCGATTTATCCTCTAGGATGAGAAAATTAAGTGGTGTCATGGAAGGTCTCTAGGTCATCCAATGTCATGACTCACCGGTCTGAAGGTTAAATGTAATGGAAAAAAAGGTTACTCAACACTTGGGTACTCTATTTTAATAGGGTTCTCTAGAGATGGTTCATTGTGCACAGTTTGGACCATCCTCTACTCTAAATTAGTTGGCTCACTTTATCAGGAAGTGTGTGGGGGTTTTTGTTCCTTCTCGTATGCATCAAACACTTGGATGATATATGGGACCATGCATGACTCCTTGATGTTGTGTGTTTGGTCCACCATGTGTATAAGTTGTATTTGTTGTCAACTAGTGTCAATAATGGTCGAAATGAAGAAGGAACATCAAAGTGATTCGAGATTTATTGATGTGAAGATGTCTGTATAATTGATATGGATTCATAGCATTGGATTCCAAGCATGAGAAATCATCTATGTTGTTGCAAATCAGAAGATTGATGCACAGATCTTGAAAAGTTCAAAGAACTTATATCATGTGTGATACATTGTTTACAACATTAATGTTTCATTCCTTTTAGGATGAACGAAGTAATTTGGATTTGATAATAAAAAATGAAATAAAGAGGAGAATAATGTTAAAGAAGAGTCTTGGACTCTATGGTGGTCATGCATGAGGTTGGTTTGTGTTTAAAGATTGCCTTACATTTTTGTGCATTCTATTAAGTATCTTTTTTTAAGAGGCCATACAAAAAAATGGGTCCATCCCACAAGCTAGCTACCCCAGCCTCAACCCGAGGCACATGTGGGACCATTGGGGGTCAACCTTGACCATGGGGAAGCCTAGGAAGATCCATCTCGCAAATTGAGTGTGCAGGCCATGCATAATCCCACATGAGTGCACACATAGTGATCAACCTGTGTGTAGGGATGCACAGTAGGCACTAAGAGTGTTCCTACATTAGGTATTGGTGGGCGTAGAAGCGTGCCCGTAAAGAACTGGTGTGGGCACCACTAGAGGGTGGAGAGGAGAAGTCTTATTGGTGTTCAAGATGATTTTATTGATAAACCACAGAAAAACCATGGCACATTTCGATGTGGGACGCATTTTTAAAAATGAGGAGGAAATCCTGGTTTCTCATATAATCTAGAAAAGGATCTCAATTTCACACCTCATCCTGTGTCCTGGGTTATAATCATGGCCTTCAAAGATCAATCCGAGCTGATCCAACGACTGTGGCTTCGTCTTCAACCTCTAATTACATGGAGAGTAACCCGACACCGCTGCTTGCTGCCGCCACTGCCGATCCACCATGATCATGCTTCCGGTCAGCATTTATGATGAATAATTCTACATGGTGATCGTTTGATCGAACCAAAAAAATGCATGCAATCTATTTCTTTCATGCATGAGAAATCTCAAGGAAGAAGGTTCGGCCGAGGTAAACATAGTTTCCAAGGCCACGCAGATCCATGTGAGATTCACTCACGAGAATTTTGAATGTGATATTATCTATACATATGAAGATAGGATCCTGTGTTTGGAAAAAAGAAACACCTGAAACATGTGGCATATCCTTGACCCCCCGGTTTCAAAATCATGAAGCCAATGATCGCAGGTATTCCAAGCCCAGATCTTAATGTGAGATATGTGAATTTTGAACGTGGAAGATTATGTATCCCTATCCTATAAAATGATGATCCCGAGACGAGAAGAGATGATACTCCCAAATATTCGAGAGCTCTTGTTTCAAAAAACATAGTGTCTCCCTTCTAACCACTTCCTGAAGAGAAACTAGGGGCACCTCAATCCTTTAAGGCTTCACAAAGAAGTGTTCCTTCAAGCTTTCGACAGGTGATACACACCCTCGAATTGCTTCATGAAGAATTGGAACCCAAACACATGACCGGTTCTCCATATCTGGCTAACATTGATGACAGATCAAAAATTAAATTTTATGAGAAGTTTTCTCAAGATAACACAAAAAAGGTGGATAACCTTCCTACCTCAAATGATAAGTAGGTATGTGTTAGTACATTTGGAAATTATTCTCAAGATGAAAATGATGGCACAAGTCGTGATGATCAATCTACAACATCTTATGAAATGTCATTTGATAGATTAAGAATGATTCTACATGGTATCCCTGAAGAATGTACATCTCTGGTTTGTGGAGTATTTCAATGCATGCAGGAAAATATTACTCTATTGGAAGAAGAAACTGATGTTTTGGAGAATGGATTATAGTAAAAAAATTTAGAATGTTTAATGCTCTCCAGACATGATGAAGCCTTTGAAGTAACAAAGAGGTAATTTTAATTATTTTCTTCAAAGTGGATCAAAGATGTTGAAGAAATAAAGGTATTCAATAGGACTCTTGAAGAGAATATCCACGCGCTTGAAGATGAGTTCAACAGGGTCAATGAAGTCCTGGGGTATATTTGGAAGAAGACTCTAAGAAGATCAAAGAACATGACTCTTTATTACAGACCAATGTGATGATGCATGAAGATGAAGTTGAAATAAGGAAGAAGTATTGTGGAGATAATATGACTATTACTGAAGAACAAAAAGTCATCCTCAATATGAGATGTATAGAGTTGGAAGCTCAGTTGACCAACTTTGAGAAGACACATATTGAGTCTCCACAAAAGAAGGAAACAATTGATTCTAGTACTCAACGTTCACTGGAGGATTCTACTATCAAAATACCTCCAACATGTGATAATAATATCATGACTTCACTCATTGATCCATCGCAAGTTGAAGAGAATGTAAAGGTATCATCTATTCCAACTTGCACTAATGTTTCTAAATTTGCTTCTAAAAAATGTGAAGGTTAGAGGAAAAACTCTAAACAATCCTGGATGATGAAAGGAGATAAGAAACCTACCACCTTGGCTAGGGTGGATACGGTAAACAGTTTTTAAGATAGATCCCCACATAAATAACAACATACCAAGAAGAAGACTCTCCAAACTTATCAAGAATATGACAAGAAGTGAAGGATTGATGGTCAATGCTAGTGCTGCAATAGATTAGGGAATTATGCACTGGATTGTTGGTATAAACCCTTAAATGTAAAAGAATAGATACAAACCATCTCAATGGTGATAAATACAAACAATAGGAAGAAACATCCACAGATCCAAAAGCATTTTTATTCCTCAAACATATTTGAAAAGTTAGATAACATCTATGATGTATGCAGTAGGAGTGGTAATATGATTGGTACATGTTCATATAATAAATGAATACCACAAAAGCAAAGTAAGAATGAAGTAACACCATTGAGAATAAATCAGATGAATAATTTGAAAATAAATTCTCCGAAAAATATTTTAAGAAGAAAATATGAGAAGTCATTGGATTCTGAATCCAAGAATGTGAAGGTTGGTGCATCCAAAAGAACTACTAAGAAAGATTCCACTCAGAAGAAGTCATTTAGTAGATCCAATCTTGATGCCTCATTCCCTAATGATATATTAGTGGTTTGGATAGAATATTTTGAAATAATGAGAAATATGGAATATGAACATTCTATGACTTGTGATAAATACAAGAAGAAGATTCTACATGAAGAAAAAGAATTTTTGCGTGTGAGGTTCAACAATGATGGTCATATTGTTAGAAGATGCTTTGAAATTACTCCATCCTAAGAAGAATTCCTAAAAATGATGAAAGTTTCACCAAGAGATTTCAGTGTTCTAAAATCCCTTGAATAAAAATATTCACACACAAAGCGATGGAAGAAATAGTAAGCTCCAAACAATCACAATCAGCATTGAAGATCAGTTGTGAAAGTGTGAATAATGGAGCATATGGGTTGAGAAGATCTTCTCAACCTTGTTGTTTACATTGATAGAGCAATGAAGATCCACCTTATTAACTTAAATCTTTGTGTTTTGTATTTTTTATTATCATACAGGGAATTGAAGGTTAGGAAAGATCTCAAGGGAGAACCTGAGATTCAGTGATGATAAGTATTCCCTTGAGGGAGAGAGACATGAAGAAGCTGCTTGATTCATTATCTCAATCAGTATCAACATCATTTGGTATTATATTAAATTACTTTGATGATTGTCTGAAGATCATGTCATTGTAAAAGGTATGTAATTTCTCAATACATCATCCTTGGTTACTCAAAATAAATATTATTTTTCATAGGGGGAGTAACTAAAAATTACTCAGTGACAAAAGAATAATGGAAGTGTACCAAGGTCACATATCCTGTCTTTTAAAACTAAATGTTTTTGATCCATTTTATGAAGTGAGTGCAGGATTTTTATGTTGATTATTTCATTCCACACTTACTATCCTAAGCCTATAATGAAAGTGGAAACCCCTTGAAGTAATGTTCAAGATTTCTCATCTAATGATTCAGTGGATAATGGACAGCTCTATTTTCTAAATAAAATCCTCGTGTTTTATACACCGATAATTACTCAAGTAGACATAGAGTGAAATGATTGATGGAACATTGCTTAAGAATCGAACGATACCCAATCTATAAAGAACTTATTATTTCTTTTAAATAAGAGGGAGAGAAGTGAAATAAAATAAGTAAGTGGAGATAAGAGATCATTTTTATATTGAAACATTCAGTTTAGGAGAATTCTTATGGTATTGACATCTAAATACAAAGGGGGAGATTTTCGGGACCAACATATGTATAAGTTTTATTTTTTGTTATGTTGTTTCAATCATGGTCCAAATGAAGAAGGAACATCAATGTCAATGAAGATTGATTGAGGTGAAGATGTCTGGAGAATTGATATGGATTCATCACATTGGATTCCATGCTTGAGAAATTATATTTTTTGTTGAAAATCAAATGATTGATGCACTAATATTGAAAAGGTCTAAGAACTTGTATCGTGTGTGATACAATGTTTACAACATTAAAGTAGTATTTCTATTTGGTTGAATGAATTACATTGCTTTTGATAATCCAAAAAGAAATGAAAAGGAGAATATTTTTAATGAAATGTCTTGGAATCTAAGGTGGCCATGAATGAGGTAGATTCCTGTTTAAATATTTCCTTGAATTTTTGCGCATTCTTCCAAGTATAATTTTTTATAAGGACTTACTAAAACAATGGGGCCAGCCCATGGGATAGCTACCCTAACCTCAGACTGAGGCACATGCGGGACCACAGGGGGTCGACTGCACCCATGGGGATGCCCAGGAAGATCCCACTTGCAAGATGTGTATGCGGGCTGTGTATAATCCCACATGAGTACACAGACAGTGATCAACCCATGTGCCGGTATGTATAGTAAGCGCTAGGATCGCGCCCACATGCAACATTGGTGGTCATAGAAGCGCAACCGCAGATAAATGGTTCGGGGAAGCACCAGAGGGGGTAGAAGAGAATTATGAGTGGTGTTCGGGAGGAGTTCCTTGATAAACTGTGAAACAACATCGGTGTGTTTGGATGTGGGATGCATTTTTAAAAAAATGGAGGAAATCCAAACCGCTCATCTAATATAGAGAAAGATCTCAATTGCACACCTCATCCCATGTCATGTGTTATAATCATGGTCATTCGAGATCAATTTGTACCAATCCAATTGTTGTGGCCTCATCTTCAACCTATTATCTCATAGAGAGTAACGTGACACTGCTTCTCATCATCACCACTACCAATCCACCATGATCGTGTTCCCGGTAAGCATTGATGATGAAAACTCATGCATGGTGATGATCTAATCAAACTGAAACCATGAATGAAATATATTTCTTTCATGCATGCGAAGTATTGAGTAAGAAGGCTAAACCAATGAAAACAGATTTTCCAAGGCCACATAGTTCCATGTGAGATTCATGCATGAGAATTCTGTATGTGATCTTAACTCTAGGTATGAAGATAGGATCCCACATTTGGAAAACGGAAACACCTGAGACTTGTATCTTATCCTTGACCCTCGGTTTCAAAATCATGAAGCCAAAGATTATGGGTATTCAAATAGGTAATCTTAATGGGAGATACATGTATTTTGAATGCGGGAGAGTAAGTATACCTCACCTATAAAAAGAGGATCCTGAGATGAGAAGAGTTTCTGCTCCCATATATTCAAGATCTCTTGTTTCAAAAAACAGAGCATCTCCATGTGCACAAAGTCATGATGAAAAACTTGGAGCACTAATATCCTTCAAGGATTTATGAAGAATAGTTCCTGAAATCCTTCGATAGGTACTATGCACCCTTGAATTGTTTTGTGAAGAACCGGAACCTGAATACGTGATAGGTTTTGAAAAAACCCTCGTTGTGCTTCACAAAAGTCGTGCCATTGTGAGCCAGGTCTTGGGATATTCTCTCACCATGCTTTGGGAAGGGGAAAAATTGTGCACCTCATACACAAAGAAGAACCATGTATCCTTTCATGAAGAATACAACTCGAGGAAACCTCAGTTTCAAAAGGTGAATATGAACTCTTTAAGATACTCTTTTTACACTATACTATTTGCAAGGGTTTTTACATTTGTGGGGAAGGAGAGAGGTCCAACACACATTCATACACACATGTGTATTTCTTAAATAATCCTGATGCCATGATTTGAGTGTTTGAAGAAGAAGCTCTCACAAAGAAAGGGCTTCACCCATTCGTGTTTGAATATAAAAATCACACCTAATGAACCACCCTAAATTAGTGCAAGTGGAAGAAATAAAAGAATTATATGGAAGAGGCTGAGTGTGTGTGTGTGTGTTTAAAGATCCATATTCATTAAGGGTTTTCACAAAAGAAGAAGAAGAGGGTAATGCATGGTTGAATGCATTCACATGGACAAATTAAGTGACATAAATAATCAATAAAAAACTATTTTGTACATGTGTATAAAGAATAATAAGAATGAAAGGGAAGAATGTATTCCACCTAATGTCATATTCATGATCACATGAATACATGAACAAAAAGAAAATCAATGATTCAGATGATGCCAAGTGAACCAGTCTTCAATGCCTGAATAATCACATTAGTGTTTGTGATTCTATTCAAGAAGAGAGATGATGTTTTAGTGTAAATTGGTTTTTGCACTAAGAATAAAAATAATATGTCTGGTGCAGTTGGTGTTGCACTAGAAATGAAGAGAAGGAAAGAAGGAAGAATTGCTTTCCTACTGCTTTACAAGTAATCAAGGGAATCATGCTAAAGAATACTAAGAGTAGAACCTACCTTTTGAAGAAGGAATAAGACTATCTCTATAGACAGTATACATAACTAGCCAGAGGCTGCAAGATGGACTAGGCTATCACCAGTCCAGGGAAGAGGATTGTTTCCCACCCCCCTCTAAAGTGTACAGTCTCACACTGGCTAGAGGACTTATTTTCTAGCCACTACACTATAATATAATATCACATAAAAGTGGATAATCCATGCTCTGGTCATATCCATTCATGGAAAGGACAAAGCCACTCATATTGAGTGGTGAACATTGTAAAAATATTTTGTTCATATTTTTACTGCTTTCTATTATTGCATGAAATAGGGAAAAGTGAATAAGAGAATCAAGATCTTAACAGGTCAAGAGGTACAGGGATAAAAGTTGGGATTGGTTTAAAAAGTCCCCAACATAGATTCACCCCCTCTCAGTGTAGGTATATCCCAAACTGGTCCTCTCAATGTGCTCACCCCCAAACACCCAACACCTTACCTTGGATCAAGCTATGCCTTAAGGGTTCTCTGGTTTCAACAAATCATCTGGATTTGGATCCACTTGCAACATGGACAAAGGGGGATCCTAGATTTTCTTCACCTGTCAGGACATCGAGGGTGATGGGGGACCTTCTACACCTATAGTAGTTGGTGGAAATCGACTGGTGGTGGACATAAAATGCTAGAATACCTGAGTATTATATCTGGTATTCAAGATATAAATTCACCTTTATATTAAAGAATAAGGGACCTGAAAATGGATCATTAATTTGCATATGATTTTATAGTTCAACATAAGAATCAAACCAAATGAGTTCCATGAGGACATTAGGAAGACTAAATTGGGAATGGAGCATGCACTACAGGCGTGGTTGAGGATGCTCAGAGAGAAATATAAAACCACCACATTATCAACCTATAGACCATGGGGATCGAAATACAAGTACAACTAGTGGTTATTGGGTAGGATGGATTGGGGTAGAGGTGATGAGTTGATCCTGCTATTATGAAAAGGGGCGTCCAAGGGTCAATAAAATGGGTATGGGAGTCATTGGAGATGAAAAAGGGGGGGCATAGATCATAGTGAATAGAAACATATTACTTGATCCATGAACTTAATACACTGAGAACTTGGTAGTAGGGGCGAGTGATCACCATAGGGTGAGTGGGATCATGTGGCTGGTAGGTATCCACCAGTCCGTGGGAACCCATCAGCCTATGGGTCCGGCATTCAAAAGCTCAAATAGAAAGGGTGATATCTAGAGCCACTAAAATTTCAATTATTGTGATCATAAGTAATACGATTGTGCCCCAATTATATTATAGTACTAACAACTATTAGAATATTTTACTGAGGGGTAATGATTTGAGTTCTATTTGATCAGTTTGGAATGATCTTCCTAAGAATGTGAAATACATGACATTCTTCCTAATCATTGAGAGTAGAGCCTTAATAAGTAGTGTTTGGAGTGTTTCAATTCTATATTTTCTACGACAACCTTCATCAACATGTGTAACCACACTCTATAATGGTTGATGTTCCATATTAATGAATTACACTAATAGCCTAATGAGTATTGCCAGGGGAATTTTAAAGAGCACCTAAAAAATTGCTAAGGGAGTGAAATAAAACCCCAATTAAAATGTAGTTTAGACATTCAAATATGTGAGTATCATAACAAAAAAAGACAACAGAATGGATATATTGGATTTCTTGGTCAGTTAGTCAATTCCAAATGGCGTACTTTTTCCTAATGGTTCAGCGATTCAATGGGAAATTTGACTAGAGATAATAAGTAATGGAGCTACTCTCTATTGGGATGTGTAGCCAATGGATCCAACACTAATCATTCTAGCCGTAGGTATGTGGTCACTTTCTAGTTGCAGTGGAGGACTGAGACCATGTATGTGGCAAAATACTGAGACAAATGGTGGCTAAGGGTGATAGGCCAACTGAGATCAGGGATATCTAGTTTTCTATGAAATATTTTTCAGTAGTTCATACGTACAATTGAAATGACCTGAGGTTGAGGGTGCTGGTTCGTTAGCATTGGAAATAGATATGTGAATCTTGGAGTTTTTTTACTCCATGAGTACTCTATTCAAATACTATCCTAGTATCAGTGGTACAAGACAAACTATCTGGTTCTAATATCCATTATCGAGATGGAAAGAGTCAAAATCATTAGCTAAGGTCCCCAAAAATCTGTCTTATTGTGCAATGAAGTGGGGGTATCCGAGCTAGTTCAGGGGGTCATCTTGGAATGTTCCAAAAATATGGCCTAATGTTTAATATCTCACTATTAAATGGGGAGTTTGAATAGAAAATGTCACAGGTCTATAAGTGGTGCACTGAAGAGATAAGATGATTCCGTCATGATCCTCATGGGTTTGGGATACTTCATGTATTACATGATACAACAATGACGGTGTCGTTAGTAGAATAATTTTATGTTGATATATGGTAGGGAATTGGATACTACGCTTGGGGTTTGATGGGAATAGAAAATGCTAACATGAGTATACTATTTCAATCTTGGTTCAATGGGGAGTGCTAGCAGTAGATCATGGATTCAATAGGTGGTTGGAAGTGTTTAGTGAATCAGTCCCTTAAGTCTCCTCTAGAAAGTGATAGGTCTATTTGACTAACAGTGATACACTAATGAACATGACCATAAGGATTAAGTATCCATGGTAGATCACTATTAATAGAGTGCTGAACATGTGTTTTAATGGAATTGGGTGAAGGTCATCAGTACTCTTCTAATAGTGTTGATATACTATTAGGAGAGTATTGAGGATTTCCCATGAAATGGTTGGGTGCATGGATAGATCAGGTACTCTTAGATAGTTCCCTATTAAAAGAGTACTAAGATGATTATCATTGCTAGAATTAGGCATATCGGACATCTGAATCACATATAAATACATATACCTATACATATACATATACGTATACATATACATATACATATACCTATACATATACATATACATATACCTATACATATACATATACATATACATATACATATACTTATACATATACATATACATATACCTATACATATACATATACATATACATATACGTATACGTATACGTATACATATACATATACATATACATATACATATACATATACATATACATATACATATACATATACATATACATATACCTATACATATACATGTACATATACATATACATATACATATACATATACATATACATATACATATACATATACATATACATATACCTATACCTATACATATACATATACATATACATATACATATACATATACATATACATATACATATACATATTGTAGATGAGGTTTTATTTGTGCAATGGGGTTAGAATCACCACCATAAGGTTTAAGTACCAGATGACTGGTCATCGGTTTCATGACTGATTCACTTACACCGCCTCATGACTATATGTATGATGGGGGGATTGGAATTCTAAGTTCTCTTCTAATAGTTATTCCACAACAATATATTCAATATGGAAGTGCTAAATGAAGGTATAATTTTAGCTACTCAATCTATTAGTCATGTGATACTTATTGGGGGAAATCTATATACTATAGTTAGTATAGGTAAAGAGACTAGGCCAAATCCCCTCCAACTCTTCTATCGGTGTTGATGGTGGAAGTGGTTGGGCTATGGAAAACATAAACTAGAAACAAATATGAGTGGATGAGTTGAATCAAGATGGAAACATATGACCATACTTACAACCGACATAGTCTCACTTGAAAAGTATACTATTTGGCATGCGAGAAAACAATTTGGAAGGAACTTAGCAAGCTCTTGAACCACCAACAGTGTCACTATTATTGTAGAGTAATGAGGATAAGAATATTCATTGGATCACATCTAGTCCACGCCTCCAACAGATGGGATGCAAGGTAGGGACTATTTATTAAGAACACGTGATGATGCTAAGAGTTCAACCTATGTATAGAGTCTGATAGCAGCCCGGTGCTGTAAGGAAAATGTAGTTGGGTACCGATAAGAGGTATCCCAACCATTTCAACATAGAGGGAAATGATAGTAGTAACCTCAACTTTCTGAAGGTAGTGAAATTCCTTGTTGTATAAGTAGCGACAAGCATGAATGGTATCACGACTGCCCAGATGACTTCGAAATGGATGTCGGTGAAACTGAAATCTCAGTTATGATGCCAATCGCCCCATAGATAGAAGGTAAGATTGTGTTCACCTTGACTATTCTCGTCATTGTACGAAAGACAGACTAATTCCTCATAGAATAGTAGTAGTGATCTTGTCTCCTACCTTTATCACTCCACCGAACCACTCATTTGGTCAATGAACAATGCAATAACCTCCTAAGTGAAATTAATTGACTCACCTATTCCACTATAGAGAAAACATTGTACTTATATATATATTATTTATTAATTCCATATCCACATATGGCACCATAAGATTCATGGATAGGTGTGGAAAGAGGTTCTTACATTCATCGCCATCGTTTCAAGGTTGAACACTACTCCAAAATAGTTGCGGGGAAGCCAAATTAGTGAAAATAGAGAGTATCATCTCCGTACATTGGTGCCCTTGTTGGACTTTATATGCTATAATATATTAAATTTGTCATCGTGATCGATATAGGATGATACCTTGGATCATCATCTTATTTATTCAATTATTGTTAATGTCTTGGGAACACAATGAGTTCAGAATTTTATCTGGGACAGGTGCATCCTAAAGAATAATAAATGGTTCTTAATGTTCAAAGAAACCCAATTATATCAGACATGTATTGGTGTTTATGACTAACTGTTATATGGAACAACTCAAGTAGGGGTAGACAACTTAAAAGGTATTCCGAGTTTTCAGCAATAGTGAACCTGACAGTTCTGTGTGATTGGGAACTTATGCAATGGATCATAGGTATGCCAGGGATAATAGACTGATGAATCCCAAGATCTTATATCAATGGTATTGTTTTTCACCTCGATGTCTACTCATCACCTCTTGGAGAGGAAACTTGTCCCAAGGGTTTGGTTGTTCACTTATTGAAAAGAGGGGTACATGAGATGGGTTTAGAAACATCGTGAGATAGTTTGGTTCCTATCTACCTTGGGGTCATGAGAATGTAAAGGTACATGACCTAGTAAGAGTCTTCTGGATTCGAGCATGGGTCCAACTCATTGTGAGATGGAACTCGAGTAGCAATATGTAGTGCATCTATATTATTGGTATCGTCTCTATTGGTGGTGGACACTAGTGGATGGATCTAGGAACACCACATGGAATAATTTTAAGAATAGTACCAAAGATGATATGTGATATATAAAGAATCCCTTTTGTCACTCTCACCTGCGGTGGAGATTGAAGAGCTATCATGGTGTAAGCGTATTTGTACTAATTAGACAGCTAGAAAATAGGTAGCTCGAAGCTCATGGGACACCACCCCACTCAGGTAATCAAGTCAAAATATTAACTACACTACCATATTCCACCATATACAATAAAAACTACATGAAAAATAAAGATGTGTTTGTTTTCCAATGACATTGAAGCCACAAGAACAGGTCAATAATGCATTAGAGTCATGGTCTGGTCATCCTTGGGGCCAATGCATCTACCAAACTGAAGGCATCCAGTCATTTCAGGTTCATCGGTATAATCTAGAAGAGTACTCTTTTTTATTGTATATATTCATACCACTATAAGTACCACTATAGGCACCACTATAGGTGGTTCTTTACCTATATTGGTTCCAATAGTGGTTCCTATAGTGGTCCAACTCTATTTTACTCATGCCTCAGTTGATAGTCACTGGTTCAAGGGTTTGATGATGGATATGGTGGTGCTGGAATTGCAGTTGTAGGTACTATAATAGACTATTAGTAGTAATAGTATGACTATTATTGGCTGGGGGTATGGACATTCCACGGTTGGGTTGAAGATGGTCGGTTTGGAACTTCATGGTGGCCGGAACAGTCTTTTAGCATGACAGAATGGGTGGTTTGGTAGTTGATATGTTAGAATTGATATAATAGACAGTTTCGGTGTTTATCCAGGTACTGTTCTATATAGTCTATTAGAATAAGAATAGGTCAGGTGGAGTTGGTTCTTGGATAGTGGTCTGGTCTCTGAAATTAGACCAAGTGGAAAGGGTAAGCATCGCTTCAATGAACAAAACATGCATGCTACACCCTTCCCATCATGTTCCACCTTCTCCACCAATTTCATTTGAGTTAGTATACTCAAGTCCAATCACTGCATCTTTGGAATTTTTTAAATGGTGTGTGTGTGCTTTATGAATGGTTTCTACTAGATTCTTCCCTACTCACTGGTCTGGAAATAGCATTTCTCATGTGTTTTAGTGGAATGGTGTTGCTGATTGTGATTGAGTGGATCTGGTAATCTTGAGAACCCACTCTCTCGAACACCCCCACCAAATCACAAGGTTCATGGTCATATAGCATGAGTCAGAGTTCAACTGACCAAGAACAAAAACACCCAGGGTACCTTTATTCATTGAAAGGGGTAATATGAGGTGCTTTATGCCAAACACTAATGGGAAAATGGCCTTCCAACATGTGAAACCAAAACACTTGATTCCAGACCACACCTGGTATATATATATATAAAGTACATTTCCTTATATATCAAAAATAAAAAAAAGTGTAATGATTGATTCCATCTCATGAGTTCATTGGAATTCAGTAACGGGAATATTCAAACAACTTGACTTTTGTACTTGAATTACGACTAACACCCTACTATATAGTGTCATGAGCGGTTCGATAAACATGTGGGCCATGCCTAAAAGCGATGGAGAATTACATAAGGACACTCTATGGTGATTAGAATTAAAGTGGGTGTTTGGATATTGGTATAATATAGGCATTAGACCTAAATTCTTGGATACTGGTTGTGGTATTGAAAATGAATTGAAAGGGGCTAGTGCTACCATATCCAGGCAGACTCCCCACCTATCTATTCTAAGAAAGTGTGATGCCACCATTCATCCATTGTGGCATTTTATAAGGATTTCTAGTAGAAATATAGTACTTCATGGTGTTGTGATTGATATGGTAGTTTGGGTTTTTGTTTTGGAGTGGGTGGATCCATTTCATTGAAGTCCTTCAACTTCTAGGGTCATTACATACACCCCATTGGAGTGTCATCAGACCTGGGAATAACTAGGGGACCAGAGCATCCTCCCATGTTGGTACTAGGAGCCCTATGGTCATCCACTATCACTATTTCATCTAACCATTCCACCACATCTTCTATATGATCTTGATATCCATGTTTAGGCACTAGATAGTTAGGATATTGAGCATCTAGTTTCGAAGGATACTCACACTAACTTGGTTGTGATAGGATCACAACCTCTAGAATAACGGTGTGAAAGGTCCACATGGTCAAGATAATCAGTTTTTCCTATCTAATTGAAATGAAAAGTAGAAATTTTTTTCCTTCACTGGTCACACGTGATATCCTATTCCAAATGGGGGACATTCCATGCTTGATTTGAGTTATTCCGGATCCTGTGTGAAAGTCGCTAGCCATTGACTCGACTCACACTTCTAGTATCGACCCCTATCTACTAGGTATGGAATATGTGGAGCTTTATTTATTGTCATCTAAGCACTAATCGCTCAAAGAGAAGGGTCATATATATTTTTAATGTCTCATGTGAGTCAAACCAACCCATTATGAGGAACAAAAAAGTGTATTAGATAGTCAAATGCACATACTAGACACAACGAGTACCCAAATGGTTGAAAATACTGGATAGTCTTGGGATATGGTGTTAGAATGTCTTGTGTATCTGTGTTGTATCAATTGAAATGTGGTGAGATGGTCCAATTCTCTAGTGGTGTGAAATTCATAGCATTGAATCTGGAGCCTGATCTTGTCTGTATAGTGTTGTTGGGGTTGGATACCACTGCGAAAAAAGAAAATCATTGCACGTGCACTTGTTCGATCATGGACGTGCCCTCTGGGGTGATCCAGCTAGGTCTTCTTATCAATGATTTGGGTGTTCTTATTAAAAATACCCATCTATGTATTTGGAATATGAGACTAGATGTGTCGAACTAAAAGGTTCAGGCATTATCAAACATCAACTGGTTCATGATCCAATGCAGACTTTTGTAAAAGTGGTTGGTATCCTAATACCTTTCAGTCATGGGAAACTCAAACTCATCATTGGGGACTAAAAAATGGGAAAACCCAATATTGGGGTTGATACCATTATTTTCAAAAATCAAGTGAATTCCACTACTTGGGAATGAGGAAAGATATATTGTATATATGTAGCTTTAGGACATAAATGTTCTATGGTTTCACAAATATTTAAATTACTCTAGGACACTTTCATCATGGGGTATTCCATTTTGGTGGCTAATATCACTTTGAAACCTTATCTGCTTCAATTTATTTGACAATATTTCATGTGTGAAATTGGGGAATATATCCACGATCATGGAATTCACGTTGGGATCATATATGATAATATTTCAAAATAGGAAGTTCTGTATAAAAAAATGGAGTTATTGTTACGCTGACCACTGGTCCGTGAGTCATTCCCAGGTGAGTTTTTCTATTTAAATTCATGTTTATTATAAAAAGAAGCTAAATGATCTGAAAATACCAGTGTAGGTAGCTTGAATGCCCTTCTCATTATAGAATAACTAGAGGGAGACGTATAAGTCTATATTCCCACCAATGTGATCCCAATTAATGATGGGAAAATATGGTTGGTCATGGATCTCTTTTATCAAGGTATGTTCCCAACAATAAAAAATGGATTAATGGTTAGTTGAGTTGTCTCAACTGCTCAGGTGAATGCTTTAAAACATGTTTGTGGGGAGTCAAAAATATAATTGGAATAATATCAATAATTATAATCCCTTTCTCAATTGGGTTCATACATGAATGATGTGACTTAGGAGATTCCCAATCAGGGTGCCCGGCTTACGGAATATCCCAAAAAACCACTACATTATCCACTAGCTCTTGAAAAACAACTACTGGTATTATATTCTTCATTAAATGGTTTATTTGATCGAAATATTATTTATTGAATAGTGCAATAAGAGATAAAAATCACACACCACCTCAGAGATGGTTGGACTTTCAATCATAACTACCTCGCTAGGTTCGTAATCAAGGTAATAGAGGAAACTAATCACTTAATATACGAAATCGCTTCATTGATCGACTAGCTAGATATAATATTTTTGAAATTTTATTGTTCATTCAACCCCATTGGATGACATGATCTTCGTCTTTTCATCTCACTAACATAAGCTAAATACGTCTATAAAAACTAAATATCCCAATCTCTGGGTATAGTTATGTATTGAATGATCCAATACTCAAGGGTGAATTCTTCTTTCATAGTGAAATGATCATTTCCACCACTACAACCTATATTATATTAACAATGATGATACGAAATCTACTAAATGTATTATATAGATCAAGAACCAGTTCATGGTTACTGCTCGGGGAATCATAGTACTTGACTATAAAAGTACTATCAACTCTCATTTGTGTCCACAGTCTATATTATACTGACATGATGACATAGTAAAGTCAAGGGTGAGTGAACTGATTGAAAAATTGTGGGATGGGTAATGCGGGTTCTATAGAACACTATGTTGAATGGGGAGGGAATAAGAAGGTGGTGATTCAGTACTCTACTCTAATATTTTTGAGGTATGATGTCTCAAATCCATGATGTGATGAATTTGATTGATGGTGATAGGTTCAAAAAACATGAGGATTGTTGGACCTAAAAATTCCCACTCAATGAGTTAGCATAGAGAGACAAACCAAGATGGTTTCATGGATTTTCAGTTGTATGAATCACAACAAGAATGGTCTGTATTTGGAAACACCTAGGGGTAACCTTGAATCATTGGGAATGACTAGGTCCTCCCAAGTCTAGTTAGAAAAGGTAGGATACTCTAGATTATAAAAGGTCATCCCAAAATCTCCCTTCCCTCATATAATGATAGTAGCATGGAGAACCAATTACTCCTAGGTCGTGGATACCTGTATCCTAGGTCATAATAGTTTGGTATGCCTATAACCCATGTCCTCCTAGGTTTGGGATACTTGATTCAAGCATCCTAGGTCCTCAACGGGATGGATAGTTAATGATGGATATTATAGAATATAAGAGGTCCTCCCAGTTCTGGGATTCTTCTTGTATTCTAAGGAAGGACCATCAAATGTATACCAGATTAAGGTATACCAGGTCCTCCTAGGTCTATTCAGACAAGGTCTAACCATGTCTAGGATACTTGTATTCCAGGAAAGGATTCTATCTACAATACACTAAGGTCCTCCTAGGGAAAATGGAATGACAATCTGGTGGAATTGACTCCTCCTACTACACACACATCAAATTCTATTATTCATATAATATAGATTCTTAAATAATGGATTTTAAATTTTAATATCAACCCCAATTTCGGCGGCGTAACAATAAGATTTGTTGTGCCTAGGTGAAATGAGCAAGAAGTGATAGGCACTTGTTATCTTTTTCACTCTAAAAAAAGAAATGAAAATACATATCATCAAACTAGATACTGTTTCTGATTCATCTCAACCATGGAAAATGAGATCTCAAGAGGGATCCACACCAATCATGCATGGGATCATTGAGTTACATAACGACATATGTCACCTCCTATTTTTGATATTGGGGGTCATTTCACGGATTCTAGTTTGACTGTTATAGTTGTTACCCTTTCCCAGGAGAATACCAAATAACTGGATAATTCATGACACTACTCTCGAGCTTCTTTGGATCATCTTTCCTATTGTCATACTGATGTTCATTGTTATCCATTCCATTGCTACGTTAAACTCATTGGACAAGATCATTGATTCAATCCTAAAGATCAAAGTGATTAGACATTGTTCGGAAACAAATACATCAAGGTGTCATCTCAGTATGAATTGGGGTTTTTTGAGCATTTTGAAAAATCCAGATGATCTCAAATGAGAACGGTTTGTGTTTTATGAAGGAGGTGTTTATGGTGGCACAGTTTCCCACTATTGGTCCAATTTTTGGGCCCGAAAATCAGGATTTTGGGTTTTTGAAAAGGTTGATTTTTGCATAGGGGAATGTAGTATAAAGACCCTGAAGCGTAGTTCAAAGAATGCATATGGTGGTATGTAGAACATCTAAGGGAGTTTTTGAAGTAAAGGAACAGCAAAGTGCGAGACAGAGTCCACGTATTGGAATGGTTCACAGGGATAACTCTCTAAGTGGCATAGTTGTGCAGTATGCATAAGGCTTGACATATTTGGAATGGTTTTTCATTAACAAAAATTATGTGGAGATTTGATAATCAATGAAGATATTACTTCTCAAAAACATGATGGTGATTTCGGCCTCTACGAAGGAAGAAATGATGTATGTGAACTATAAAGGGAATAATGGTTCATGGGAGAAGAGGTAAGCGGTGAAGGCTATACCACATTGAATATTTTGTAAATACTGGATTGGAAAATTTTTTAGATATATTTTCTGGTATAATAAGCTATAATCCCATCATTTATGTCAGTTAATTCCATTACTTAAAATCACCAATATGGGAATCCAGTGAAGGTGGAAGGAAATTCATGAGGGAGAAATCTGTGAAGTATGAAGTTGTTTGCACAGACGAAATTTTTTTGAAGGTTTTAATATGAAATTTTAACCCATAATAAATGTGGTACCTGGAAGAGGACGATATGATACATTGAAGTGGAACACACAGTATGAAGGGAAGAGTTGGTTTGCAGATGTAGAGGTGGTATGCTGAAGTGATACACAGAGGCAGTTTGTAGAGTTCATACGTGACAGCACAAGTGGAGATAGTCTATGGGAGAAGAAGTTTGAGAAGGAGAAGATGTATGTAAAATTGGACGCAGTTAAAAAATAAGGATATATTCATATCATACCCTCTATTTATATCATGGAATATGATGGGTGGTTCATGGAAGACTCCAAGAAGGTTTCAAAATTCAAAAACAACTCGCAAATGTAATTTATACTAACCTAGTAGTATTCTTAAAAGTAAAATTCATCAGTGAAAAAGAACTTCAAAATTGTATCTAAATATAGTTTAGGATGTGTGATTTAATGAAAAATAACAGACATACAAGTCTATAAACTGTGAGTAGATCCATTACAAGAGTAATGAGTGAAAGAAGTGGAAGACAAAGATCCTTCCCATAAATAGTGAGCTACAGGAAGAGACATAGAAAGTGAACCATAGAAATGAAGTGAGAACAATGTAAACCTTATAAATTTCGTGAGTCTGGGAATGGAATATATATCTCGAACGTTTTAATTGGTTGGGAGATTTAGTAGATTTGGTACATCGGCACATTGTCATTGTATGCTCCTTGGACGTAGCCTAATGAGGGTGAACTAAGTAAAATCATTGTTTCTTTTTCCTAATTTCATTTTTGTTCATACTTTTCAATAGGAGAAAGAGAGGAGTGTCATTATTGAACAAAGAAACATGATCCTAAGGGGTAGTATATTTAATCTATCATGCATGGATTCACCCCCCTTCAAGGTATTAGACCCAGTGGACCTAAAATACATCAATGGTTTTAGAGGTCACCTCTTCCATATGTCATTGATGTTCATTTCTCCTGTAGTTCAATCTAGGAGTAAACACCAAACATTTTATACTATTAGAGTAGAGTACTGAGATGTTTTTGAACATTTGACTACTCTAATTGGGTGACGAGAATGAACAAGTGGGTCAACTTTTCTCCAGTATTAATGAAGAACAATATGGGGCTCCAAGCGATGTTTGTTTTCATATGAGATACTTCCATTTCAATTACTACTGGTTTATGGGGGCATAGTAATATGGGTGAAGTGGTTGGGTTGGAGTCCAATCAATTAGATTTATCCCATGAATTGTAAATGATGAAATTGAGACTTGGGGTTGATGAGTTGTATCTATGGGAATGTGGAATCTAGATAATCATACCGTGTAGTGAAAATTGATAATTGGTATGGCTATTAGAGTAGAGTGCTAAGGATAAAGGTGGTTCAAAAAGAGGTTTGTTGGGCTAGTAAAAAGGAATAGTACATTTGAAGGGACCATGGATACCATTTAAGAATAACAAATCTCCAGTGGAATCATCATGTTTTCATACTGTCGATCAATAACAATTGATATGAGTGATTGATTCAACAAGTGGTTTCGAAATGGAAAGGGTCCGAGTAGTGCCAATATAGCACAAGGACCTTCCATATATGCGACTACACTCCCAAGAGAATGTATGGGAAATGTTTTCTATGTTCTTCCTTAGTATAATATAGTTTTTAGGCCCAATCCATTCTACCTACACACTTGGGTCCCTGAGGTGAGCTGGGTGTATAGATCCATGAGTAGAGCATTGGGATTTACTAGGTGGTGAAACTGATGGGTGCCCAGGTATATCCTGATAATTTAATGGTATAATATAGATATTTGACACTAGGATACTTCATTTATCTCAGGAGCTTACTGGTTAGTGAGCACCAGGTCCTCCCAGGTCTAGTCAGACAGGGCCGGCTATTCTATATTATAAGAGGTCCAACCAGGTCTGTTCAGAGAAGGAAGGATACTCTATATTATAATTTCCCCCCATGACTGGTTAAATAAGGTAGGATACTCAATATTATAAGAGGTCCTCCCATGTTCTCGTTGACTAAGTCCTACCATGCCTGGCCAGTGAGAAATTGTTCAATGAGTACCAGGAAAGGACCAGGCGCTCTAAGGCACTATCATTATATGGATGGAATCTTCTACTACCTTTATTATACTAATGATGAACAATGATACATGAAGTATCCTACCCTAATGATTAACTAAGAAACAAGATTAGTGTATTGTATCCTAGACACGAGTCTATCATTATTTATGTTAGTTGCAGTTATTTTTTTCTGGGAAGTCCACTATAATAGGATGTCAGATTAGATAGCACATCATTCCATTTTATAACTTCATACTACTTTCGAATCAGTCATTTTTTTATATTTTTTCTCAACCTAATAGATATATTATATATTCATAAAATTCAATCGATCTTACACAATATAATGACAATTTCTCATCTCACAAATAGGTAATTAACTAGATGGTATCCTAATTCATTGGGAATTTATATGGATGCATATGTATGTGTAACATAGATTCATTTAACCATCATATGTGACTTGAGGTTTCAACCCTAAATCTCATCACCAATGTGAGATTGAGACACTGATTATAGTACCTCTTAGCACTTTCTCATCATTGATACCCTCCATTTGTTGGTTTATAGGTCTCTAAAATCACCCTCTTGTAGATAAATGAAGGTAATTGGAGACTCTTGAGGAATTTCACATGCTCGCTGACCTGCGGATTGTGACAATGTTTCCAGAATGATATGATATAAACATATCTGAATATGATCTTCTCTAATAAATTGATTCAATCTACGTGTGTGGTATAGAATGGGACCTAGCACCGATCTTCCTTAAGGTTTGGGCTCATTTACCAGATATTATTACAGTCGACCAAGATACCCAAGCTATTTCTCAAGAAGGTAAATAATATTATACAACCGATATTATAACGAGATAGTCTACTACCTATAGTATAATTATTGGAATCATCTCCCAAAGAAATATCTGAGGCAAGGGAACACAATGGACATCATACCAAAGTCAAAGTACTTTTTTTCAACTCTCTATCGAAATGAGCATCGATAAAAATTACTGCATCAATCATTTTCTACTCTTGAATAAATTCATCAAAGGTTTCTATTGATGAAATACAAAAAGGAAAGATTTTGGATAAAATAACCTAATGAGTAGTGTATGTGCCAATGAAAATATATATAAGTACCACCCTCTTTCTATTTCTCTTGAACTATTCCTTTATCCTCAAATAATCTACTCTAATATTTTGGCTTCCCCATTTCCTAATGCTCTACACTAAGGGATGATTAGCTAGAACCTGATGAATTATATACCATTAAAGAAAAAATTACCATATTCTTCCTTGTCACTCACATAATTCAAACTAGTATAATATACGCAGTGTAGTAGAACCACTCAAATGACATTCAATGGGTTATGGAAGATAGTGAACTACATTGTAGGTGTAGTTATTAAGTCATCCCACATGCTACTTTCCTTAGTTTCGGCATCAACCCAAAGTTGAGATTCATGATACATTATCACCCCTAGTATTGGTGTATGATTCTATCCCTCTAACCTCATTATAGTTTGAGAAACAATCCACTCTCTAACCCTCATTCAATTTCATCTCTATCCCTCTAACCATTCAACTATACTGCTGCATATATTATACCGAGTCTTTCATTATCTCTAGAATGGAAGTAAGAAACTCATATCCCTAGGTCTCTTATCCATACATGTCACCAAAGATAGTGTTGGGATCAAGTTGGATGGAGAAGGAAGTAAGAAGAGTTTTCTATTACAGAGTGTTGTCTTTTGTTTTCAATGAAGATAAATCACTTCAATTTTTAAAGGACATTAAACCATACAATGCTTAGCTGATATGAATTTCACAAACATCATATGTTATGAGAACTTGTAATGCAAGACTTTAGAAAAAAACCGGGTGAAATGATGATGCAAGTCATATACATTGTTGATTGGAAGGAATGATGCTACTGGAAGATAAGTAAGTTTCAGTACATTCCATTGTATGTCTGACGATGCTAAATATGGTCTATCAAAGGATATATATCATGATAATGGAGTTAATGATTAAAGTTGAAGAATGGTTATGGAATTAAGTATAGATAGAAATGAAAATGGAATGGATAATCTGGAGCCGACTCAAAAGTACAATTTAAGGCGGCACAATTTTCCAATGTTTGCAAATTTTTGGGGCTGAAAATCAGGAGATGAAGAAATTTGTTTTTGGCAATGAATGTAGCATGGAAGTTTAAAGAGGGATTAGAATTTTGTGTGCAAGGAATGATTCAAGGTCATAACAAAGAAAAATGGAAAAGGAATGGAGTGCGCAAAAAATTATGCAAAGTGCGCGAAGAATAAAGGTTGCGTGAAATATTTGTTGGATGCGTGAAAAATAAAGGCTGCACAAATTATTAGCAGGATGCGTGAAAAAAAATCGGTGCGTGAAATTTTACCGGGATGTGCAAAAAATAAATTGGTGTGAGAAATATTAGCGGGATGCGCGAAAAATAATGTCGTGCATGATATATTAGTGGGCTGCGTGAAAAATAAAGTGGTGCGTGAAATATTGGCATGGTGCATGAAATAGAGGAATGATGTTTTTTGCACAAGAGATGTTTTGTGATTAGAAGATCTAAAATTGAAAAAGGCACGAGATACGTGAAAAATTAGACCATTTCATGAAATATGATGTTTCATGAAAGAGTTTTTATGTGCATGAAGAGGTTTTTTCATGCATATTAGTGTTTTTCACGCATGGTTAAAGAGGCCTATATATATGAGGCTATCCCCTCTCATTGTGTGGTTCAGGACTTAGTGAAATTCCATGATTTGAAGTTCATAAAATTATATGCTATGTGAGTTGCATGAAAAGAAAGAGTTTTGCATGAAAAAAGAAAAGTTGCACAAAAAAGGGGGAAGTTGTGAGAAAAGTGAAAAATGTGTGTGGAAAAAGGAAGTTCCGCGAAAAAGGTCTTTCGTGCCTAAAGGGGTTTTTTACACGCAATCCATTTGAATTTCAAGCAAGTTACCCTGAAGGTTTCTCAAAAAGGTTATGGTCTTCACATGTATTCAGTGGTGCGTATGATATTTCTTACTGGATTCTTGGTAAGAAAGTGAATATTTGTACTTCCGAGAATACATATGTTCAATTGTAAAGAAGCACTGAAATACTGTAATTCCCTATTTTTTCTAAGAGGGTGCACACATACTTGAATATTATTTTCCAGGTGCATCATGAGTGTAAGGGTATATCCTACTCATTGTATTCCACATGAAAGGATTGTTTTCTAGTGGATTTTGTGGTACTAGATTATATCCATACCATACCAATGATGTAGTTACTCTTGTTGAGTAGTGAATCTTGTAAATCTTGTGTTCTTGTGGTTGTGTGGGTTCAGTAGAGAATAAACTCTTTAACAGGGGGTGAAGGTTGTTTCAAAAATAATGAAACATAAAAAAGAAAAGATATCACTAATTCACCACTCCCCCTCTCAGGGATACTTAGATCCTGATTGGAAACATCAGATAGCAAGTCAACCAGGTGAATCAAACTCATCTAGAGAAACCAATTCTATAAGAATAAAACCCATATTATATTGAGTATGGGAATGATTCAGATCCATGCAGTGATTATCCCCCTGGTTCTAGAGTGATAATGGTTCTAGATTCATTCTGAGCTAGATGAATCAAGTCAAGAAGAACAAATACCCTCCCTCGCATGATTTTAAGAATGTGGGTGGAGTTTATATTTATGTTTGGTTGTCCCTCCCATGAACACGTTATGTGTGTCAAGAAGATCCCTTTGGGTGTAATTGAATGTTCTGACAATGTTAAAGAAACAAATCCATTCGGCCAAAGGATAAAAGAAGATTTACTATCTCTACCCCCAAAGAAATATTTTGTGATAAATGATAGTGATCGATATTGTTTTCATATGTGCTGAGCACATATTACTATTAGAGAAAAGCATTGAATGCAAGCCTATCTTGGTTTGAGTTGTCCATAGTAACTCTCGAGAAAAACCCCAACCTCTAATACTTATATTATATCGAGTTACCCTAGTATAAGATGAAAGACCAATGACTATAATATCACCGAGACCACCATAACAATGTATTACGAGTGGTCCCAGTGGATGATAGTCCAAAGTGTTTAGCTACCTACTGATAGCATTCCATCAATTTAACACTCCCAAATGGAAAAATAATCCATATGTAACATTCTTAAGAGAGTAAATTAGGTCTTGAACTGTGTATATATGGTAAATTCTCGGACCTAAATCCCAATATGATCCTAAGGGTGGTACAAAACAACACCCCAAGTGTGAGTGCAGCTGAAAATAAGAGAGATGGTAAACATCCACTATCAAAAGGATAGAGTAAATCATTTGGAGTTGAGTGATGGAGGCTTTATCACACCCAAAATCCCATTTCCCAATATGTTAATTTGAGGATGAAATAGAAGTCAGATAAGTGGTTTAACTATAATCAAAACCACGGATCTCAATAGACTCAGAAGTCCAATCATACCACCTAGAACTAATGACTATTAGATTAGAGTACTGGATAACATGTCTGTTCTATCCCATTTCTCAAAACTGATCATGCCACATGATAGTTAGATAAGTGTAATATATCACATGTCTTCCCTACATTCCCCAAAATCCAATATTCTAGACCACCACATTGTTGCCTTCAATCGAAGGTGAGTGAACAAACCCGAAGGTTAATTAAATACCACCTCATATGAGTTCTTGGGTACATGTGTGTGTGGTTGTGATTAGGGTTCTAATGAGTAGATTTGGCCATATTCTTCCTAGAAACCAACCAATTCAATGACCTATCCATTCATCAATTACAATGGAAACAAGCTAATCAGAATCATCCAAAAAACATTATTGAGGTGGAGCACCATGAACAATCACAAATAGGACAAGAGTAACATGAAGTGAAATAAGCCAAGGAAATGATCTTCCAATATCTCTACTAGCACAAACAAATAGTGAAAAAGTGAGAGTTTGAGTCCTCAAACCGTTGAATCTACCATGTTTCTAAAAACCACCACTTCCATTTTCTTTATTGACCAAGTGTATTTTAGTATATTTCTTCAATGCTTCAATTTCTATGGGTATGAAATCAATGGTGTATTTTTGTATTTATGTTTACCCCCAACCTCCCAACCAATATACTAAGACGCATAATATGAGATGAAAGATGTGTACCAAAATTCTAGTACCATGTTTCTATTTCAAATCCAATGTGATTTTCCCTACTGAACTTCCCTATTGATTGGTGATAATAACAAATAATCAAGTATAGTGTATCAATGATCACATGAAACACATGACACCTGGTGGATTAAGAAAATGTTAAACCATATATACTATCCAAAATCAATAATTAGTTTTTTTCATATTCAAACCCTTGAATCCCATTGAAAATGAGAGCCAGTGAAATTTTAGCAATAAAGGAGAAAATAGATCAATGGTACCTACCATTATGTAGATCATGATGAGCCCAAGCGATTGATGCTCTAGTAGGGGGAATCAGGGTCTTCAGTATTGGAATATCCTGTGGATCAAAATGAAAGATACCTTTGGGTGGCCACATGAATCTGACCTCTAACCCTGGCACCAAAGTATAATCATAAGACACCCAAAATAGTGAAAGAAAGAACACAACCGCTGAGATAATGAACAGTAAAGAGCCCTATCAAGGTCCATTCTCTACTACTGGTTTTTTCCCTACCTTCAATTCACATATCACATAATACCACCAATTGAAAAAGGTGTATATGATCACCACTATCCCCATAATACTAACTATAGAACACCCATGACTTGGATGCATGTAAAAAACACCACTAATTGTACTGGAACTAGTGCTAATAGCTTCCAAAAGTGTCCATGGACTTGAATCCACCAAATGATAGGAATTCCTCTGTGAATCAAAAATTACTTACTAAACTAAGAGGTTTCATGAAACAACCATGATGTAACATCCAGTCCATTATATAAGGTTAATATTGGTATATACAGTGTTTGATCGGATCTTACACTGTCACCTACAGTAATTTTTCATTTCACTCAAATACTCTTCTAATAGTGTTAGTACTCTACTATAATAGCCAAGTAAATGTACTTTAGACCATTTATTAACACTACCCATCAGTTTATTCATCTGAACCCACATGAATACCTCATATATCTCATCATATATAAGCTATGGTCTATATATGGAAAGATATGTTATTGGAAATCGTACTGTAATATCCTAGTTGAGTTCTAGAACCTTGTTATCTTTCTCTCCCATTGCCCTGAAAAACCTCATGGGATAAGAGAGAATTTATGAAGTAGAACCACCTTCTCCACCCATATAATTCTTTTTTTTCCACCCAAACCCATATTATTCCAATTACAATATACCTTTACATCATGATTTATGATTCCATTTTTCTCTCAAGAGTACATTTATAATAGAGAACTTATGATGATGCTATCTATATAAATATTATATTACTATCCCTTCCCACTTCCATTTTATGGTAGTCCCCATTCAACCTTTTGTGGACCATGAATCACAATGTATCCCATCTCAAGATTGGTGTTTTGAATCCTCATACCTGATTCTAGTAGTCCCATAAGAATATCTTCACAAACACCCTTCAGATGGCCAAACACCCAACCCCAACATCGACCTCTAGTTGATCTGATCACTACCCACCGTATTGTATCATGATGCCAGTATCGGTGGATGCCCAACCTCAGAATGTATGGTCCACCTACTAGAGTAGAGTACTAAGACACAGTTATTCCATCATTTAAATTACACCTTTCACAAGGTGTCTATGTGGTAGTTAAAAGGACTCTTATGTCCAAGTATAACATGGACTAACTAAACCGCCATACAATATGGATACCCCCAATCAAGGATATCTAACCTCGATAGCCAACTGATATGGACTTTCACACATACCTCCCAAATCATTTATCTTATTCAAACGATCCTGGGTCATTTTATCTACTATCCCTAGTACTATCCCATTATTATACACCAATTGGATACTTGGAATTGATATTCGAATATATAATCTACTCCTATTTAAAAACCATTGCTGAATTCATTTTGAAATAGGAAAAAGATGTCTATCTATTTTAATCGTAAGGTCATTACCGAAATTCATAGGCAAAACTATAATTTCCAAATGATTCTCAAACCCTAAACTCTAACCGAGATCATATATATAAACTATGTTGATAGTAATAGTCATAACTGGAAGAATTGTGTCCAATAGGCGAATACATCTAGTTGAGTCATTGGAATTCAATCTAGAAAACCTATGCCCAAATAACATACCTCTAGTTATTACTACCACCTCACCATAAAAACATACAATAACATACCTATTACGCATGATTCTACCTCGCTTCCACCCATCCACAACTTATTTGGTATAGTTATCTTTTCCCTACCATCAGAAACAGCAATCACCCCTGATTTTAGAACCCAATTCTGAGCGTTGTTTCCCCCCAAACCCGTGAGTTTTCCCAACCATTACCATTGTATATTTTATACTACCTATATTATATCAACTCGAGTGGGTGAGGTTCCATTTCCAAATATGTGATTTCCCATCCTCATTGTTAGTGTAGATAACTGACTTGAGAAAACCATCCCCAAATGAAGAGGAGTCTAGTCTTGAGCTCTCGCTCTTCTCTGACCTTTATTGTTTCTCTATCGACCCATACCAGAGTGAGACATGGTCTTTACAATGGATACATCTTGTATCCCTCAGTATAATATAACTAGTTACTCTTATATATAGTCTAAAGGGGGGCCACTATAGGTACCAATATATGCACCACTATAGGTTAAGAACCTCCTATAGTGGTGCCAGTAGTGGTGCATATAGTGGTCCCACTATATTATACATCTTCCTTTCTCTATTATTCTGACCAATAACATCTATATGACAAAAAAATCTATCTGTTAAGATGAAAAAAAGATATTTTTGAACCCAACCATAGCTTTCTCTTGATGAAGCCATCCATTGATGCATAACAGACGTCCATCATGTCCACACCCCCACAATGAGCCTTGGAATATAGTGCAAGGAATATATATAAGAGTATTGAAATATAATCTAATAGTATTTATTGGTCTTCTCCACCCCCATTGGGAACCCACCCATTCTAGGGATATTCCTCAGTGACTATCCTAGAAGTGAACTACCCAGGTCAAGTTCTATTGTATTCCTCCAGTGGATATGTCAAACGTACCTGCTTTGGAATAGAGAATGGACGTAGAAAACCAAATCACTTAGGTCTATTGTGTGTGTGTGGGGGGGGGGGGGGTAGGAGTGTTTTCTTTGTAATTTAATGAGGTACCATCAATACATGATCCGAAAAGCATCTGATATCATCCCATATTGGTTTTGATAGCCATCTCAACCCGAGAACTCACTTGGATAAGACTCATTCAAGAACTGTTCACTAGAGTATCTTCATATATCTGTCCTAATGATAACAATTAGGTAGTCAAACATATAAATTCAACAATGAAACCAACCCTGTATTCTCAATGCAACCATAAAAACTTGGAAACCACCATAATTTCCAACAAGTCTATTAGAATATAGGATCCCAACCCCTTTCCTGAGCTCCCATTGAACTATATAGATAGAGTACCTAACTATACTCTAATTGGTAATGTGATCCATATCATTCCCCCAACTAAAATAATACACATGATAATACAATTTCATTGATTGAACTTTCCACCCTGACCTCAAACAATTCATGGACGAACCATCCATACAGATAGTAGGCCATTAGTGGTCCTCCGAACACCCCTTCAGTATAAACGAATTGGTGGTATGACAACTCACTTGAGTCATTCATGGGTATCAATCTAATTTCCCATTGGTCCCATTGACTCAAAAAATCATGACCTAACCATCCATGCAACTAGTATAGTTTGAAAATCCTTTTCTTGGAATGGATATCATACGATATTCTAGTATTTGATATGCCAACTCCATCGGCTAGAATATACCTTTGGCTCATGGACTGAGTATGAAGGGGGTGGTCATTGAGTCTATAATGAGTGTCACCATTGGTTAATGTTTTGGCCAAGGGGATACCCATTTATATTTTGAACCATGGATGAGATGGAATGAGCATCTCAGAGAAAATTTTGTTTCCCCACACATACCTCAAGAAGTGTTTTGTAGTTATTAGAAGTATAGCATGTTGATTTTTGATCCTTGAGGAGCAACTCAATAAATAAAACCGCTCCACACATCGGGCATATTCGTTAGTAATAAACTCTAATGGTCATGGTGTCATTATTAGAGTTGATTTATTAGAATTAAATGAGTAGTAAATTTGGAACACTACCTATATTATACCAACTATATTGGTCTCTCTTGTAGCTACCTCAGTAATAGAATACAAAACCATCCTGGTAGAATTTGAGTGGAATATTTGTCTATCCCATTATGTCAGTTTCCCACCAACCAAGTCGTATGGGAATTCCATTGCTTTTATAATCTCATCCAGTGAGTAGAAACACCTCGATTATTTCATTCCCCTAGGCCAATATTAACATTACCAACCCATATATCTATTGGACCTACCATGTCCATGACAAGATGCTCAGATCCAAAGGGGGAACCCCGAAATCCACCAATGCACTCAATATTATATAGGTTGGATGATCAATGGAATAGATGAAATTGTAAATTATTATGTAGTAGTGTCTATAAATTTTCGATCGGGTCAGGTGTTGATTGTATCATAGGTGGTCAATAAGGTGACTTTTGAAGAAGTTTGGTCACATCAATTACTTCAACTTCTCAATTTCTATAGGATTCTGTTCCTTCTCCCTACTAGTATTTTACCAGTTCAATATCTCTATTAGTGGAGTTTGAGGTGGGGGTATATAGAGAAAGGAACTCATGGCACCATACTATCATCATACATCATGTTGTTGAGGTATATTTACGTTGGAACAACATGGGGTGGGGTGGAATTCAAGGAATAGCTGAGTGGAGAAGGTGGTATATCCTCAGTGGTTCTCTATAATCACCTAAGGGTTTTTAGGGTGATGGATAAGCAAGATACTGAGGTTCTGAAACTCAGCTATGCTATTAGAGTACCATTCCCAAAAATATATCAAGTCCTATGACAACTATAGACTATATATATGATGCCAGGGATATACTATTCATGGGGGATTGTGTGAAGCAACCGATGAGTGGGGGGGGGGGGGGGTTAAGGAATAGTTTCTGGTATATTAAATTGAATATTAGTGTAGATTACTGGCATAATTATAATAGTAATTTAGTTGACGGAAAATTAACAACTATTGATAGAGCATGATAAGATCAAACACTACATATACCACTACTCACTGACTAGCTTGGAGTGGATGGGGTGGCATGTATGGTTCATGAAATCTATTTGAATATTAATAAAATATTGATTCACTACATTATTCCTATAATTTTGTGAATCCAAGCCCATGGAAAAGGTTGGGAGCTATTGGAACTAGTTCTAGTATAGTTGGTGTTGTTTTTTATAGGCATCCAAGCCGTGGGTGTTTGAGAATTTGTATGATGGGGCTAGTGGTGATCCTATACTCCTAGGTCCTTTTGTGGATATATGTGCAATGTGAATAGAAGGATGGTAATCATACCCTAGTAGTAAAAAATATATTGAGATAAGGATCTTTTTTGTTCATCATCTCAGAGGTTATGTTACTTCTTTCTCTTTTTTGGGCATCTTATCATTCTTCATTGACACTAGTGGTAATGGTCAGATTGATCTAGCCAACCCAACTCATCATAAATTTAGATACATTGGAGGTTCTAATGATGAATACCCTGATTCACCAAATATCCAGAGAATTAATAACATGGGCACATCATGATCCACTAAATGACAAGTACCATCGATCTGTTTTTGCTTTACTTTCTTCCATTACACCACCTCTTGTTTTAACTAGGTTGAAAGGGTTAGGATATAGACATAACTAATTAAAATTATCTCATAGTATATATGATTCATTTTTTTTATAAATTGGGTTTCATGGGTTTCATGTGACCATTGGTACACTATAATCAAGCATCTCTTATTATTACCAATTGATAGGGTAGATCGGTGGGGAACATCATATTGGATTTGAAATTAAAACATGGTACAGTCATTTTGTAGATGTTTTTCTAGTCATCCTATTTGTCTCAACATATATTTTTTGGAGGTCAGGGGAAATCATAACTACAAAAATACACCACATATTCCATATCCATAGTCGGTTTTTGGAATTAGATCATTGATGTGATCTTCTCAAACACATTGGGTCAATAGAGAAAATGAAAATGGTGGTTTTCAAAAAAACTTATTGATTCAATGTTTCTTTGACTCAAAAACTCGCTTTTTAACTACTGTTTGGGGTTGGAAGAGATGATGTAAGATTGTTTTCTATCCTTGGTTCATCAAATATTTCTCTTGGTCTATTTGCAGTTGTTCATGGTTCTCCACCTCAATTATGTTTTTGGATAATTCTTATTAGCACATTGCCATTGGAATTTATTTTAGATTATAATAAAATGGATGGTGGAATAAAAAAATGTATAGGTCGTTGAATTTTATGGTTTCTTGGATGGATGGGGTTAAATCCTCTCAGAAGAACCCCAATCACAACTACACACACAAGTACCAGGGAACTCATCTAAAGTAGTAGTTGATTAGCGTTTGGGTTTTTTCTCGTACCTTCGGTTCAAGGCTACCACTTTTTGGTCTAGAATAAGTGATGTTGGGTATGGAGGGTGAACATGTGATCATATACTCTAATATAATAGTCAGGTGGAATGAGCAGTTCTATGATATGGGATGTAGCAGACATGTAATTCATTACTCTAATATAATATTCATCAGTTCAAGGTGGTACAACTTGACATTCGAGTCTATTGAGATCCATGATTTTGAGTATATTTGAACCAATTATTCAGCTAACATTATATCCCCAAATACACCTAATGGGGAATGGGATCATGTGTGCACTGAAGCCTCCTTCACTCAACTCCAAAGGAGTGCCTTCAACCTCATGACAGTGGATGTTTACCATATATATTTTGACCATCTCCACTCACACATGGAGGGTGATTCCATACCACCCTTAAGAAAATATAAAGATTTATGTATGATAAATTTTTATATTTACATAGGTTATGTCCTCAGTTACTCTCCTTTGAATGTTCCATATGGCTACTTTTTCCAGTTTGGAATAATATATTATTGGAATGAAATTGGCATGTAGCCTAACCCTTTGACCAATAATCCACTAGAACCACCTGTATGGATTGTATATGGTGGTCTGGGTGATATCAAAGTCATTGGTGTTTCATCTGGTTCTGGGAGAACTCGGTATAATATAGGTAGTAGAGGTAGGGGTTATACTTAAGAGGTACTATGGACACCACAACCCACTGTAGGTTTACATTAATAACTTTACTCTAATGGTACTCTGGGATAAACACCTACAAGGGAATGATTGATCACTGACAAATATCACATAATTGTTCCTTGGACACAATGAGTGTACACCTTCGTTTAATTTTGGCCAAATGGAGTTGGTTCTTTTCTATTGTCAGACGATTAAACGACTCCCAAAGTGATCGAATCGACAAACCTAAGTTGTTCAAAATAATGTAATGTCAAATAGAACTATAACCTCCACCCAGTTACTTAAAATCACATTAGGTAGTGTCTTAGTTCTTCTCGACTTTCTTCCACTAGCTCAGAATGACTCTAGAACCTTTCTAACTCTAGAACCAGGGGTAGACTCACTGGTTGACTTTGACTCCTACTCATACTCAGTAAAATATAGGTAGTAGACTTACATGGCAGCTTTTTCTAGATAACTATGAATCACCTAGGATAACTACTATATTGGTTTTATTGTATTCATAAGTGGGTTAGGGATGTGAGTTTGTTTCTTCCTTTCTAGTTTGATAGAAATACTTGATATAATATAGGTAGTGGTATAGTCGGAGTGTTAGAGGGATAGTGACGACGTTAGATAAGGGTTATAGAGTAGTCCAACTTGTCTAACCATACATGAAAATAAATTTTATAATCCAGAGTATCATTACTTGTTTGACCATCCATTAGAGGACATGGTTCTCACTAACCATGGAGCGCCTATGATACATGATGTATCCCAATATCTACTACCTATATTATACTAAGAAATGACAAGGACACACTAGGGTTCCCATCTATTTCACCACCTAGTCAATCAAACAATTTGAATTTAAACTAATCATGTATTTGACCCTTTTTACATATCTGGTACTTATATATAATAAAATTCCTTTTTTATAGATGGATACACACCACTGTACCTTCATTTTAACCACCATGTTACACTTTTTTGATCTATTTTTTGAATTAGTACCTTTGGTTATTGGAACCCAATAGCACCAAATATTTCATTTTATTTTCCTTTCACACCACTAATGAAGAGGTATGCCTTTTGTAGACACACTTTTAATGGACATGGGTATGATAGGAACAACATCTATTTGGTGTAATAGGTGCTCAATACTCTTATAAACATGTTGGTTTTTGAAGTTTGGTGGTGTGGTAAGAGGGAGATTCCTCCACGTTGAGAATTTCACCATCTACTACCTACATTATACCAATAGTGATCTCCATAAATTGAATTAAACCCCTCAGTACTCTACTCTAAAAGAAGTACTGTACTCTAATAGTGACCCTATGTAGATTCCCCTAATGGGTGAATTTGGAAACCATTCCATAAGCTATCTAATGTTTTCCTCTAGAATCCAGGGTGACCAATCTAGCTTCAATCACATTCATGGTTACTTAGAAAATGGAAAACATGGGTGAATGGGTCCCCTATGTACCTTTCCAATCATATGAGAACGACTTCCAATATAGTATAATACTCTTTAGGTTGAGCCCGCCAACACTGTCGGGACCTCATTCTCTATTGAATCATAGTGATGACAACCTAGATACTACTGATATCAGATAGAAAGAAGCCCTTGGGGTTTATTGTTTCCCTCTAAAAAGATGGAGAATCATGTACCATAATCATGTGGATCTATTCCACCCCACCAGTCTACATACCTATTCCTACTGACCTATCAAATTTCTAGTATTAAAAGTAGTTCTTTCAATCTGATTGGCTATGAGTGATGTGATACATGTTGAAACCTCATGGATGCTACTACCTATAGTATACTGACCCCAATAACCGCTTGTCTATTGCACCATAACTACACCATCACACCCCTGGACCCATAGGATTCTTATTTTCCATGATTTCCATATTTCTATAACACACATGGTACTTATATATATCAAAGGACCACCAATATAAAATGTCTGGTTGAAACGAGGCACACAAACCACCAATGGCCACATGCATTTCGTAGTAACCCCACTTATATACTGGTAGATTTCATGGGTCTAGTTGATGGATGGTGATCAATTCACATACATGAAAAAACAAGAGGGAATTACATAATCTTCTTCTTGATATAGTATGAACAATATACATACATCTAGAAACCTAAAGGGAACCATAGGACTGCATTGGCCTTGAACTATGATGTATCATGGGGATTCCCAAAACCACCTCCAGGACACTAGATCACTGTTCCTTGGGTGAATTGACACAACCCCCATACTTTTCATATCCCACTTTCCCGAATATATCTTAATATTTGGCCATGTTTTAGATCTTCTTAGGTGATTTGAGTTCATAGTAGTATAACTTGACTAGACCACTGGATCCCTAAAACACACCCAACTCATTTTCTAACTTATCATCAGGTATCCAATAATTATACTAAACCTATTTTTGGTTCCACACCTTCCAATAATATATATTAGTTTCCAATGGACCCATCAGTAATATACTCTAATATTCTTCCTCCAAACCATCATGATAAACTACCTGGCCTCACGAGCAACCATGGAACTGCATTGTTGTGAGATCGTGATCCATCTCATCATTCCTCAATGATAACCCACTATTTTGACCAATTTTTCATTCCAATAATTCTAATATTTCCAAGAAACATCACATGAGAAACCATACTATATACAAGCAATTTAATCCACAACACGTATGTTCCTTGCCCTATCAGTTCCCAAGAAGTTTCTAGGTTTCAGGATAGGCCAGTATATGAATAAGTATTTCAAGGACATATTTAAGCATCCTAATTGGTATAATATTGGTAGTAGACTTGGAGATGAGAGAAAATTTACCTTCTGAACAACCTATGGGAACCCACATTTTCATCAAAATGGAACTTGTGCCAATATACCAGCTGTTGTGTACACCGATATCTATTTTAAAGAGCAGTTGACTTGGGAAGAGGAAAGTGGAAATGAGGATCAATGGATTGGAATATCTACTTGATATTGGTACAATAATATATTGATTTATGGGATATATGTTTTTTAGTGGAAGATCTGGGTTTGTAAAGTTATGGGCTTCATTTGAATCCACTTTTCATAGTCCAGTCAAAATGTTGTTCATCTCAACACACAAACCTATAGAATTATTTGAGGGATTATTCCATCTATGGAACCTTATATACTAGAATTATTGCTACACTCATGAATAAAAAACCATAGGATATACAAAAAATAGTGAGTTCATCATGTCTGGTGTGACCGTATAGACTGCTCAATGAGAATAAGTGAAGGAAAGCTAGCTCAACTACCCACAACATCAACACATATCTCTCACTATGACCTTTAGTACTCTAATATAATAGTTAGTACTATACTCTAATAGTACTATATAAATTTCAACCATCATTCACAATCATCTATTTAAATTATGAATGTATATTCATGTTAAGAATCTGACATCTACTCATATGAGACAAATAAACTTGTTTGATAGTACCCTCAATACCTGTCAATTTATCACCTACGCCGATCTATCTTAGTATGAAAAGTACTCATTGGACACCCAAAACATCAAAAAATAATTTTGGATAGAGTTTTGAAATAACTATCTACTAGAAATACTATAAATATTCAATCACTTTTCTTCTCTAATGACATGACCCTATGATTTTCATTGTTCATTGGCTTGTTACACACGATGTGCTATATAGACTTCATAAAAAAAGAGACTACTACCTATATTATATAGAAATAAATATGATACATGAAGAAATTAAGATATTTTTATGAAGACAAAATTAATTCCATGGAGAAGGCCCCTAAACCATAACGAAAGCTACCAACATTGTTTTTCTGAAGCTATGCCAGTATACTATCTATATTATACCAAGTGACCATTTTAGTGTCTTTCTATATATTAACTGAACACTTCCAATACATCACCACACCAATTTTATAGCATATTTAGATCATTATTACTTTCTCGTGGATTTTGATTTGAAGGGACAGAGGTAGAAGGATGAGTAGTGATAGGAAATGACAACCGATTTTTGACAGGGGAAAGAGACAATAAAGGATAACCTAGGTTGGGTATTTACCGATAAGATTCCTCACTTGAAAACGAATCCCATAATATCATAGTTAAAATACAACCTACATTTGTTTAGGGATGTAGGAACATATACCAAACCTACCATACTGAGTGAACCGGAAGTATGACAACCCTGCTTTTTATTACATCTTAGACATGCTTTATTACATAAAACATCACTTGATACAACAAAGAAGATCGAGAGGTTTAGTGTCTTTGGGGCTTAGGATCATTACATAAAAACTTTAAACTTGAAATACAACATCTTTATTGAAAACTTCCTTTACATGACCACTACATTCCTTCGTACTTAGCATTGCATGGGATAACCTGAGGACATGAATAAAAAAAGGGTGAGCTATAAAGCCAAGTAAGGGAGTACGCAATGAATAACATGAGGAGTAAAATACATGTTAGGCAATAGTCATATCAATAGAGCATAAGAAAAACATGAACATAAAGGCATGATAAAGCATGATAATCATAACATGGAAATGTGGCAACAACACTTAACATTGAATTAGCGTGAGCCAAGGCTCATTGCACATGGAGCATGAGTAAACCCTCATTGCACTTGAAGCACGAGTAAACCCTCGTTGCACTTGAATTAGCATGAGTAAACACTCATTGCACATGACGTATCATGATACTATACTTTACCCAATGCATTGGAGCGCTATAAAGGGCACACCCTTCTTAAACATTTCATTTCATGCATAAGTGTGCCACATGGATCATAAAACATGGATTCATAAAACATAATCATTTCTTCCACGATAAAGGAATGTGGAATTCATACATTAAACTTTATAATCAATATGTAAATGTTCATAAAGTTGAATACCCTTGATGGAGAAATGGGCATGGTATTCACTACACAAAGACATTGGCTTAGAAAATCGGTGCGATTTCGGCAGCGTAACGACGTGACATAAGAATTCATAAAAAAGTTTGATGAGAGAGAAAGGGGTTCCTCATCATATTTACATGTAATGGACAGTAAGAAGATCATATATATATATGTCCCAACAATAGAAATGGAATTTAGATTCATGATACAAAAGTATTGCTTGAATGTAAAAGAAGAGAGAGAAGTTCATTTCGGAATTTCGGCATAGTAACGGGTGTACATGGGAGGAATTTAATGAGAGAGAAAGGGTTCTCCCATCATTCAAACAATAAGAGGAAAGTATGGGGGAGGTGAGAAACCATACCCCAACATTCATAATTGAAATAAAAAGGGCAATACAACTTAAAGAAAATTGACAAAAAATGAGAAAGGAAGAAAACCCCTTACTTGGAACTGTGCTTCCAAAGGCTAGAGAGAGGCTTGTGAGAGGCTTCTTGGGAGCTTGGGGAACCTTGGGAGGATACTAGAGAGAGTAGGGCAGAGGTTGGACGAACTTCAAGGGATTTGAGTGAGGAGGAAGTGGGAGATTGGGTGGGTTTATATAGGAAAGGTGAGAGAATTCTTTATTATTTAGGTTTGGGACCCCTTATATTAAAATAATCCAAACCACAAACCATCCCATGGTATTTGCCCATGGTTTCTGGAAAAGGAAAGAGGAAAAAAATATTTTACAAGGCCAAGGTCCGAACTTATTAAAAAATTAGGGTTGCTTATGTGGAGGTGAGTCACACTCCCATGGAAATTAATTTAAAAAGGGAAAGTGTTGAATAAGTCTTGAGGGCTCCATTAATGCTTTGAAAAGTGAGTCAAACAAACCCAAAACCTCATTATTTTAATGATAAAACATATATTGGCCGAACATAAGGATTATGGTATTTTATTACATCACCATTGGGTCATTATGATGTCATAAAACACATTATATATTTAAATGGTATTTAATTTTTACCCAAAAATTTGACTGTCTCAGAAAATTATGAAAAATTCACTTTTAGATAATTTCGACCTCCTGATTCCAAAAATAATATTTATTTTATCTAAAATTTTTTATAAATATTCGAATTTTCATTTTTAAAATAAAAAAATTCACGGGTTTTGACAGAAATGGCTTTCAAACCTTAATAAAAATTTTAATTGCATTCATAAAATTATAAGATCATTTATATTTAATAAATATTATTGTCATACTAATAATAATATTTTATTAAAATATTATTTAATTAAAAAATCCTTTAATTTAATAAAATATAATTCTTAATTAAATAATAACTAAAAACACCATTTGTACTTTAAAAACTAATTACAATGTATCAAAAATAACTAGAAATTATATTCATTATTATATACAAAAGTAATATGCATGAACATGATACTACTTATTTGTTACAGAACACCTTAAAATAGCCGCATAAGACCTAAGGGTAAGGTGTGTGATGGTGACAGACTCCTGGGGCGGCTCGGATAACATCGCTCGAGTGGTAATTTCAATCAACTTCCACTTTTCCCGTAGACGATCACGTTCGAGCTTGACTTGATGAAGCTCATCTTGGGCTTGGTCAAGGGAAAAGCCCAAAGACACCACCTCTTTTCCGAGCTCTGACAAATGGGCTTCGTAAGGGGAAATTCTACTGGATGAGGCCATCGCTTCCTTTTTCTGAGTAGAAATGGGTTCGTTAAAGCCTTATATTTTTACTACTTAGATGATCACTGTTCAATAGCTATAAAAGTAACGGTCACAAATCATAACGTAAAACTAAAGAAGTTGAAATCTTATAAAAACATTTTTCATAAAGAATAATTTAACTAGATCAAGATGGATTTTCCATTAATGAAACTTTGGGTCGTTACAATATTCCCCCCTTAATAAATTTCACCCTCGAAATTTTCCTTTTCCCACACTAAAACAAATGTGGGTAACTCAGCTTCATCATATCCTACGACTCCCAAGTTGTTTCTTCAAACTTGTGGTTTCTCCACAACACCTTGACGAGGGGCATTATCTTATTTTGTAGAACTTTTTCTCTACGATCTATGATCTTCACTGGTTTCTCCTCATAAGAAAGATCGTCTTCCAATTGTACCACCTCGGAAGAGAGTACATGTGCAGGGTCCGGTATGTACTTACTTAAGAGGGATACATGAAAGACATCATGCACCTTGGCCATAGTAGGTGGAAGTGCTAGTCGATAGGCCACAACCCCAACACGATCAAGAACCTCGAAGGGGCCGATTTACCTTGGACTTAACTTCCCTTTTTTTCCAAACCTCATGACCTTATTCCATGGAGATATGCGTAAAAACACCATGTCTCCAACTTTAAACTCAAGGTCTCGTCGACGATTATCTGCATAACTCTTCTGTCAACTTTGGGCTGCCTTGATATGCTGCTGAATGGTTTTCACCTTCTCCACCATTTCTTCGACCATTTCTGGTCCAAGCAGCTTACGTTCACCGACCTCATCCCAACATGCCTGTGTTCTACACCTTTTCCCATACAGGGCTTCATATGGTGCCATTTGGATGCTCGAGTGGAAACTATTATTATAAGAGAACTCAACTAGAAGAAGATGTTGATCCCATCCTCCTTTAAAGTCCATTGAGCACGCTCTCAACATATCCTCAAGTGTTTGGATAGTCCGCTCGGATTGGCCATCAGTTTGAGGATGATAGGCCGTACTGAAGTTCAGTTCAGTATTCAGAGCATGTTGAAGACTCTTCCAAAACATAGAGGTAAATCTTGGATCTCGGTCAGACACAATAGATAGTGGTACTCCATTCAACCATACCACATCCTTGATATATATCCGTGCCATTTGATCCAAAGAGAAATCCTCTCGAATAGAAATGAAGTGTGCAGTCTTTGTAAGACGATCCACAACAACCCAGATTGCATTGTTTCCTTTGGATGTCCTTGGAAGTCTGGTGACAAATTCCATGGTGATGTTCTCCCATTTCCATTCTGGTATGGGCAATGGTTGCATCATCCCCTTATACTTCTGCCTCTCTGCCTTCACTTGCTGACACACCAGGCACTTTGATGTATATTCAGCGATCTCCTTCTTCATATTATCCCACCAAAAATTTTTCGGAGATCTCGATACATCTTTGTGCTCCCTAGGTGAATAGGGAAATTTGAACTGTGTGCATCATCCAATAGTTCCTTCCTCAGCTCCGGACTTGATGGAACACATAGTCTTTTCCCAAACCGCACAATTCCTTCTTCATTAACATTAAACTCTGAGGATTTTCCCTTTTTGATAGCTTACACTTTTTCTTGGATTATCGCATCATCCTTTTGAGCATCCTTTAACCTTTCCAAAAGAGATGGTTGATCAATAATTTGTGAAAGGATTGATGATGTTCCCTTCTTTATGATTCCCACGTCCATCTTCATCAAGTCTAAGAAGATTGGATCCTTCTCAATTCTCATCATTTATAGAATCGCTGGATCCTTTCTACTTAGGGAATCTGCCACCTTGTTCTCCATCCCAGGGTGGTAATGTATTGAATAGTCATAATCCTTGATGAGCTCTATCCATCTTCTCTGGCGCATATTAAGCTCTTTCTGTGTGAATATATATTTAAGACTGTTGTGGTCATTATATATCTCACATTTCTCTCCATAGAGATAATGCCGCTAGATTTTCAAGACAAAGATCACCGCCGCCAACTCCAGATCATGTGTTGGATAGTTTCGCTCATGGATTTTCAACTGCCTTGAGGCATAGGATATCACTTTATCATTCTGCATCAGCACACATCCAAATCCCTTCTTCGAAGCATCACTGAATACCACAAAAAGCTCCCCACTTGTGGGTAAAGTGATCACGGGTGCAGTGATAATCCTCCTTTTCAACTCCTTGAAGCTTTCTTCGCATTCATCACTCCAAGCAAACTTTACTCCCTTTCGAGTTAGCTTGGTAAGAGGGTTGGAAAATCCTGAGAAATTTCTCACAAATCATTGATAATATCCAGCTAACCCCAAGAATCTATGAATATCCGTTACCGATGTTGGCCTCAGCCATCCCTCAATTGAATCTGTTTTGGAGGGGTCCACAGATATCCCATTTCTTGTGATTATATGGCCCATGAATAAGACCTCCTTCAACCAGAACTCACACTTGCTGTACTTGGCATAGAGCTTCTCCTTGCGCAAAGTCTCCAGAACAGTTCTTCAATGCTCCTCATGGTCCTCCTTGGTTTTGGAGTATATTAGAATATCATCTATAAATACTACCACAAATTTGTCTAGGTAATCTCTAAAGACTCTATTCATCAAGTCCATGAATATTGCTAGAGCCTTGGTGAGTCCGAAAGGCATTACTATGAATTCATAGTGCCCGTACCTTGTACGAAAAGCAGTCTTGGGGATATCTTCCTTCTTCACCCTTACTTGATAATATCCCGACCGCAAGTCGACCTTGGAGAAGTATTGTGCTCCAGGCAGCTGATCAAACAAGTCATCAATTCTTGGGAGAGGATACTTGTTCTTTATCGTGATTTTGTTAAGTTCACGATAATCGATGCAAAGCCGCATTGACCCATCCTTCTTCTTGACAAAGAGGACTGGTGCACCCCATGGTGATGCACTTGGGTGTATAAACCCTTTATCCAGATTCTCCTGTAGTTGTTTCTTAAGCTCTTCAAGCTCAACAACAACCATTCTATATGGAGTCTTGGATATTGGTAGCGCCCCAGGTATAAGTTCAATAAAGAACTCAACATCTCTTCTTGGAGGAAGACCAGGAAGTTCCTCGGGAAATACTTCAGCGAATTCCCTCACAGTAGGCATTTCTTCAAGGGTGGTTTCTTCCTTGGACTCAATCATCTGAGCCAGATATGCGTGCTCATAAGGCAGTAATATCCATGCTTGAGATGATGGAGCTAAAGGAGATTCATCTTCCTCCTGACACTTGTAAAGAATCGGGGGTCGATTCTCCATATGGAGTGTGATTTCCCTCTCCCGACAATTTATGTTGGCTCTATATAAGGAAAGCCAATCCATTCCAAGAATTGCATAAAATTCCACCAAAGGGAGTATGACAAGGTTCTCCGGGAAATTCAATCCACATATTATAATAGGGGAGGACTTATATTCATGGGATACAATGATTGCCCCATTTTCCGTACTCACCGACATCTTTACTTCCATGATTTGTGGTGGTGCAGGGATTGTTCTACTAAACGTTTGAGATATAAAAGAATGCATAGAACCTGAATCAAAAAGTACGTTCACTATTCTTGAATGAATAACTAGCGTACCTGTCACCACTTCGTTGTCGGGGTTCACTTTGGCAGAAGTGATGGCAAAAGTTCTTCCTTGCTGTCTTGGAGATTGTTGATTGCCTCTGATAACCCTTGGATTAGGGCACTGATTCGCAAAATGACCTGGTTCTTTGCATTTGAAGCATTGAACAACGCGTTGAGGTTCGAACAGAGCGTTCCTCTCCTCTGTCGCAGCCGCGAGTCCTTCTTGCTGACAGTTAACAGCTAGGTGCCCTTCTCTTCCACACTTGAAGCATTTTCTTGTCCCCCTAAGGCAATTTCCAGGGTGCTTCTTTCCACACTTTTGGTAGGTGGGGTGCTGGAATTTCTTAGCGCCGTTGGATTTATCCATCGGACCACCAGCATTGATGTCCACCTTACGCTTCTTGTCCCCATGATACCCCTGTGATTCTCCAATCTCCATTTCAACCTTGAGGGCACATCGGACAATTTTCTCATAGCTGTCGAAGTCACAGATTGCTAATTCTTTCCGCAAGCTAGGCTTCAGCCCACCAAAGAAGCGGTCAACCTTGCATTCGAGGGTAACGACAAAGCCGGAAGCGTATCGTGCAAGCCTTGTGAAGTTTGACTCATACGCTCCCATAGATTCTTCATCTTTCTGTTTGAGGGAAAGGAAGTCCCTTTCCATCTTAAGACGGAGGGTGCGTGGAAAGTATTTATTGAAAAACATCTTCCGGAATTCCTTCCATTCCAAAGCCTCGATCTCCTCCTAAGGCTTCGTATTTTTGATCAACGTCCACCATTGATCAGCTTCACCCTCCATACGATAAGCCGCCAGGAGAACCTTCTATTTTTCAGAGCATTGGAGGATGGAGAATATCTTTTCAATGGAGTTGATCCATTGTTCAGTGATCGTGGGATCGGATGATCCACTAAAAGTAGGAGGACTTTGTCTCATGAAGCTTTCAATAGCGACTTTTTCTTTCTTAGGGGGGGTTGAACGTTCCTCTTGACTAGTGTTTCTATTCAAAACTTGAGTTAGCTGAGAGAGAAGCGTGACAAAGTTCGCGATTCCTGCTCCCATTGGATTGGGCATCTCATAAGTACAATCATCACACTGATCTTCACAACGGTTGTTAGCCCGAGTTATCCTATTACCGGCCATTGGCTGGAATAAAAGGAAAGTTAGGGGTAACACACAAAGGGTAATCCAAAGACAAAAGTTGATGACTTATAAATAAACTTTAATCTCTTTAACTCATGAGTCTATAGGATTCAATCCAGGCTTTTCATGATCTTCCTTCTAACATATATTCTTAGGAGCATTTTTCCCTTAATAAGGGTTCATACTAAGATTATGAATTTATCAAAACATATCCCCCGGGAGTGTCGTAACCAAGAGTGCAGCAAGGCCCGTTGTCGTGCACCAGTTCCCGTTCGAGTCTAGCTCAAAGCGGTGTTTTCGGGTTTTACCCCTAGGATACATATGTGCCAGAGCCGCCTCTACCTGCTCGTATCTAGACAGGGATGTATTTATTTGATAAACCACTTACATAGTATTTAACAAAACTTAGGGATGATTTTATTATACATAGTCTTGTATCTAAGGCTTCACTAGGGTTTCTTAATCCCAAAAATAACTAAACATATCCTCTGATACCAACTATGTCAACCCTGCTTTTTATTACATCTTAAACATTCTTTATTACATAAAACTTCACTTGATACAACAAAGAAGATCGAGAGTTTTAGTGTCTTTGGGGATTAGTATCATTACATAAAAACATTAAACTTGAAATATAACATCTTTATTGAAAACTTCCTATACATGACCACTACATTCCTTCGTACTTAGCATTTCATGGGATAACCTGAGGACATGCATAAGAAAAGGGTGAGCTATAAAGCCCAGTAAGGGAGTACAAAATGAATAACATGAGGAGTACAATACATGTTAGGAAATAGGCATATCAATAGAGCATAAGAAAAACATGAACATAAAGGCATGATAAAGCATGATAATCATAACATGGAAATGTGGCAACAACACTTAACATTGAATTAGCATGAGCCAAGGCTCATTGCACATGGAGCATGAGTAAACCCTCATTGCACTTGAAGCACGAGTAAACCCTAGTTGCACTTTAATTAGCATGAGTAAACACTCATTTCACATGACGTATCATGATACTATACTTTACCCAATGCATTGGAGCGCTATAAAGGGCGCACCCTTCTTAAACATTTTATTTCATGCATAAGTGTGCCACATGGATCATAAAACATGGATTCATAAAACAAAATCATTTCTTCCACGATAAAGGAATGTGGAATTAATAAATGAAACTTTATAATCAATATTTAAATGTGCATAAAGGTGAATACCCTTGATGGAGAAATGGGCATGGTATTCACTACACAAAGACATTGGCTTAGAAAATCGGTGCGATTTCGGCAGCGTAACGGCGTGACATAAGAATTCATAAAAAAGGTTGATGAGAGAGAAAGGGGTTCCTCATCATATTTACATTTAATGGACAGTAAGGAGATCATATATATACATGTCCCAACAATAGAAATGGAATTTAGATTCATGATACAAAATTATTGCTTGAATGTAAAAGAAGAGAGAGAAGTTCCTTTCGGAATTTCGGCATAGTAACGAGTGTACATGGGAGGCATTTAATGAGAGAGAAAGGGTTCTCCCATCATTCAAACAATAAGATGACATTATGGGGGAGGTTCGAAACCATACCCCAACATTCATCATTGAAATAAAAAGGGCAATACAACTTAAAGAAAATTGACAAAAAATGAGAAAGGAAGAAAACCCCTTAATTGGAAGTGTGCTTCCAAAGGCTAGAGAGAGGCTTGTGAGAGGCTTCTTGGGAGATTGGGACACCTTGGGAGGATTCTAGAGAGAGTAGGGCAGAGGTTGGACGAACGTCAAGGGCTTTGAGTGAGGAGGAAGTGGGAGCTTGGGTGGGTTTATATAGGAAAGGTGAGAGAATTCATTATTATTTAGGTTTGGGACCCCTTATATTAAAATAATCCAAACCACAAACCATACCATGGTATTTTCCAATGGTTTCTGGAAAAGGAAAGAGGAAAACAATATTTTACAAGGCCAAGGTCCGAACTTATTAAAAAATTAGGGTTGCTTATGTGGAGGTGAGTCACACTCCCATGGAAATTTATTTAAAAAGGCAAAGTGTTGAATAAGTCTTGAGGGATCCATTAATGCTTTGAAAAGTGTGTCAAACAAACCCAAAACCTAATTATTTTAATGATAAAACATATATTGGCCGAACATAAGGATTATGGTATTTTATTACATCACCATTGGGTCATTATGATGTCATAAAACACATTATATATTTAAATGGTATTTAATTTTTACCCAAAAATTTGACTGTCTCAGAAAATTATGAAAAATTCACTGTTGGATAATTTCGACATCCTGATTCCAAAATTAATATTTATTTTATCTAAATAATTTTCTAAATATGCGAATTTTCATTTTTAAAATAAAAAAATTCACGTGTTTTGACAGAAATGGATTTCAAACATTAATAAAAATTTTAATTGCATTCATAAAATTATAAGATCATTTATATTTAATAAAAATTAATGTAATATTAATAATAATATTTTAATAAAATATTATTTAATTCAAAAATACTTTAATTTAATAAAATAAAATTCTTAATTAAATAATAACTAAAAACACCATTTGTACTTTAAAAACTAATTACAATGTATCAAAAATGACTAGAAATTATATTCATTATTATATACAAAAGTAATGTGCATGAACATGATACTACTTATTTGTTACATAACCCCTTAAAATAGCCGCATAAGACCTAAGGGTAAGGTGTGCGATGGTGACAGACTCTTGGGGCGGCTCAGATAACATCGCTCGAGTGGTAATTTCAATCAACTTCCACTTTTCCCGTAGACGATCACGTTCGAGCTTGACTTGATCAAGCTCAGCTTGGGCTTGGTCAAGGGAAAAGCCCAAAGATGCCACCTCTTTTCCGAGCTCTGACAAATGGGCTTCGTAAGGGGCAATTCTACTGGATGAGGTCGTCGCTTCCTTTGTCTGAGTAGAAATGGGTTCGTTAAAGCCTTATATTTATACTACTTAGATGATCACTGTTCAATGGCTGTAAAAGTAACGGTCACAAATCATAACGTAAAACTAAAGAAGTTGACATCTTATAAAAACATTTTTCATAAAGAAACATTTAACTGGATCAAGAGGGATTTTCCATTAATGAAACTTTGGGTCGTTACAGGAAGTACATGGAATGGATATGGGGCCACATTTGGAATAGCACCAATGATGCAGAATGACCCACTCATACGATGATCCTAAAGGGTGGGGGTATAGAGAGGATGAACCAGAATAGAGTGTTTTTTTTATGGGTCAGGTTTCCCATGGCGATATGTGGTGATATAGTTTGTGGATAGTGTCCTTGGAATGGGGTGATTGATGTTTCCAGGACATCTCATGGGGCCTTTCATACTACAATGATAGAAACTATTTCCATACATAGAGAACTAATAGGATGAGTTGATGTTTCATGACTATATGAAAGATATCCATGGGGGTATTATTGGGTCCCCTTTAGGACTGAGAATGTTTCAAGCTAAATACTACTGGGACAGTCTAAGGTAGTCTCGAGACCTCTAATACATATATTATTCCAATTTTGGATTTGATATTTTTCACTTTTTGGGGTTCCTATCATACATATAGAAGAATTTGTGAGATTTCCAAAATTTTAGAATCTCAAAAGACCCACACTTTCTACAATAACAAGTGGATAGTTTGTTTAATATCAAGGGGATACCCGTCGAATTTGCTTCACCAAGACATCCTCAAATACATGCAATGGTTGTCTACTACTGACCCTTATAGGCCCCAAATTTATTACTAATAATGGTTAGTAGTTGTTTATCTCTTGATCAAAGTAGGTAGAAGGATGAAAAAAATACTAATGTGACTGGATGGATGAGGTGGTAGCACATGGTGTTAGTGTGCTAATAAAACAACTTGAGTGTATGATTTTGGTTAAGTGAAGTCCAGTCACAAAAGATTTTATTAAGAAATAATATAACAATGGGGATGAGAGAAAGGAAATTGTGGTGCGACTGGGAAGGCAAGGCCAGATCAACTCAGTTACCAGTGGGGGATATAGAATAACATGACCATATGGTTTAAGTACCGACTTATGAAATTCATTTAGTGATCTAGAATGTTCTTATAGTGATTAGAGTTGGTATAATATAGGTAGTAAGACAAATCTACCTCCTGACCTGGAACCGGAGGTACCTATCCCTTTGGTATCACCTCTATTAGTCTTCGTATTACTCAATGTCTTTTTATATGATATTAATTGTCTAAAAGATAAATGTAGTCATCCAAGTGGTAAAAACCTTCATTTATCTTCTATATTATGAAATAGTAATTATTATACCATATAATGTCTCGAACATTTTATATTTTATATATCTGTAATTATAGTTAAAATATTTATAGACTTTTATACTATCTTCTCCCATTCCCACCACTAAGAAACTATTTCACACTTCTTTCCTTGGCCTTTCCTTTTATCATGTGTGATGGTGATGAAGCACATTAGTTCCCACATTGAATCTCAAATGGGAATGAACTTAGTACCTTATATTTTAACTTTTGTTTTGTTTTTAGATGATGTCGGACCATATTTGAGTTGTAGTGGTATGTGAGAGTCTTTGAATTCCCTTAAAAGAAAAAAAAATACAAATATAATTCAGAAATAGTACAAGATGAAATGTGGAAATACAATCTACATGAGATTTTATTTCTGAGACCCGATTGAGAATAATGAATGTCAGTAAGCCTTAAGGTAATTTTTCTTGTTTAGTTAACCATCCATAGGACACGTAACCTCTTTTCCCAGGTCTTCACTGGGATACAATTCCTTATTCAAGTATCCCGGGTTCTCCCTTCCCTCCTTATAATTATATTATACCAAAGCTCCTAATACTTTACTAGGATACTTGATTCTGGTATCCTTGGACTTTCATGGTCTAGTCAGACTAGGTAGACTACTCTAGATTATAATAGGTCCACCTAGGTATGGGATACTTCATGTATTCAAGGTTCATTAAATTCTAGTCAAAGAATGTAGGCAACTCTATATTATAAGAGGCCCTCTAAAGTCTAGGATAATTCACATATCCCAGTAAATGACCTTGTCTTCATTGGGATTCCGAATTTTGGTATCCCAGGAAGATCTATATATGTCCATGTCTAGGTTCTTTTCAAAAATATTTTGTTATTTGATTCATTAATTGACTAGGAAGATTAGTTGGGGATTTTTTTTATATTAGTACTCTACTCTAATAGTCCCTTCGTATTTAATTTCTACAAGAAAGAAAATCAAGAACAAAGGGAGGACCAATTACTATTTATTTCACCTGCAGGCTTTCAATAGAGAATCTACTACTTTCATTTGAGTGCAAGTCTCACTCTTAGTACTCTACTCTAATAGTTTCGCAGTGATTTCTTGGGAAATGGAAGGAAAACCCCCTGATAATCAGATGTAGCAAGATGAATGTTTGACATATGTAATCAGTAGTGTAGTAAAATGTGTGTGAATCAGAGCTAAAATTAGAACATCCTATTAACCAATCGCAACTATGAGAACTCATTTCCTCTTCGACCTAAAGCTATAACCCCATACATTGTTTCACGAACTATGAAAAGGAAATAGGGGAAGTAATAAGAGAGAATCAATATCTATGGTAGGATTACTAAGATATTGATGTTTCAATCTACTCATAACTTCTTTATTGTCAACAAACCTAGGATCTCCATATATGAGGTTATATTAGGGAACCTTTTTGCAATATTATAATTTTATATAAGGTCTTCCTTTTCATATAGGTAAATGACGTCAGGTTAAGAAGCAAAACATGGCTTTGGTAGCATGATTTGAATCAAGAATTTCATTTTTATCCCACTATTCTTGACCGAATTGGTTTCCTTAAATAGCATAGAATGGTTTGTATTACTGAGAGAAGGTTCCATTAATCAACTATAATAGTGATTGAAGTTGGAACCATCTTTGATATTCTTCTCCTATTACCTACCATAATGATTGACTTCTATTACCTACCATGATAAAAATTATAGACTCATGTTGATTGATCTTTTTATCATATATGAAATGATACAGGGACATGTTGAGAACACACCAGGAAATCATCGAAAAAATGGCACGTTTGTGACTGTCCCCTTCAGAATTGTCCCATCTACTCAACATGTTTTTGGATCTTTTAGGAAACTGGGTCATAGGAAATCCTAGAAAGTGAAAGGGAATCTTGTGTCCTATCTCTCTATTATCAAACCAACCCTGATAATTTTGTTTCCTACTGACCTCAAAGTCAAAAATGGTTTAAGATCATGAAGTGGCCTCTCAGTTAGCCCACAACAAGTGGCTGGTCAGGATGTAGCAATGAACATCTGGTAACCGAATTGAGGTGTTCAGTTCCTTTATCCATGTAGATAGGATTGAATCAATAGGGGATATAGAAACAACAGTCAATTGAATGAAAAAATTGTCTTGGAATCATATGAATGGTTTTAAACATCGTTTTCATTGTTTCTTATTGAAATATTCACCTATGATTGGTTTTTTGATGCTATCAATATCGTTTTTCTAGGGAAACACCAGCTTATGACTAAACAAGGGTACACTATCCCTAGAGAGAACCAAATGCTTGTTACCAGTATTTCCAAGTCATATCTCCAAAAAAGTATTAAGACCAAAGTATTTTGACCTGAGTATTTAGACCTAAGTATTTAGGTGTTTGATGTCTCAATACTCTGGTCTTAATACTCAGGTCTAATGAATTTGGTCATCAAGGACCTCATAACCTAAATACTTTGGATGATGTAATAGTGTTAAGGGGAATGAGAAAGAAAAAATCCTTCATATTCAATCGATGGAAATACAAGTAGGAGATTTAGTGTTAAGAGATGAAAAAATGATATATACAGTAATCGTGAATCCATAGAGGAAACACCATTGAGTTATCCTCATCCCCTCATTCACTCCATTCACTTTGGTCCTCTCTTTCTAGGGTGAATGAAATGTAGCTTGTTCCATTGTATTCCCGTTGTGTTCCAAAGACAGTCACCACTCATTATTCCTCTTTCTCACTCCTCAACCCCTATATCACATTCAATTTAGAATCATTCAATCCCTCACACTCATAAAGAAATATATTCTTTCCTATAGCATAAGTAGGTAGCTATGTAGTCAAAAGACTCACCCACTATAGAAATGTGTTAAACATACATACATATCAAGCCGCATATGCCCATTCCATTCTTGGAATTCATCGTCTTTAGGTATTACACTATATCTAAAGAATTAGAATTTCTTCATCTATTTTTATTGATTCCATAAGGAATGATCGAGGAAGATCTCAATACTGATATCGAATCCATAGCATTATCCACGCACCTTGAGAAACAAACTTACCCACCACCACACAAATATGTAGTAAGAATTATCCTTAAAAACTATATGATAAATCACATAGACAACAAGTAGAACAATAGTAGAACCAACCATGATTTAAAATGGAGTGCATTGACCTACCTGAGTTTTTGTAATGGGGAATCAGGGGAATAATGAGAGGGTATGTAGGGTATCACTATTGCCCTCTAATAGTGTCAGTGTTCTTCTACTCCTATATAAACCTTGGAAATTTACAAGGATACATGAATCATGCATCCGAAGTCCACCCAGGTACTCCTTGACCTCTGTATAATGATAGCTTCCTAGAGCACTTGTTCCATTACTGGGATACCTAATTTTGGTATCCCAGGTCTAGTCATACATGGCATGATACTCTAGATTATAAGAGGTCCTCCCATTCTCTCCCATCCCTTTTATAATGATAGTAACCTAGAGAAACAAATCCTCCTAGGGCTAAGATACTTGTATCCTAGGACCACCTAGGTCTGGGATATCTGATTTAGGTATCCCAGGTCCTCTATGGTATAGTTAGACAAGGAAGGCTAAAATAGATTATAGGAGGTCCTCCTAGGTCATGGATCCATCATGTATTCCTGGAAAGGACCATCAGATGGATACATGAATTAGGTATCCCATGAAATCACCATCATAACCGGGGTAGTTGGAATGTTTGAGTGAGTGGTGGGTGGGTATTGTGGTTGATAATAGGAGCTAAGGGCACAATTTCTTGGATCCCTTTGCATAAATGGATAGAAGGACACTTTGACTACTACGTGTCGGGATAGGGTTGATTGAACTTATGGAATAGATGGTTATAAAAGGCTAATCATGGTATAATATAGTATGACCACTATAGTTGCCACAATATGAGGTTTGTTACCTATATTTGTGCCTATAATGGAACCTATAGTGGTATAACTATAGATTGTATAGAACATTACCTAGGTAGATTATTCCAGGAAAAGTGGTGTAGTTGGCATTGTAGTTGTTGGGGGGGAAATGAAAATGAAGATACCTCAAATAACCAAGGTGTTTGTAAAATAAATGGAAACCATTTAAATGATAATATAATGACAGGATCAGGTTGTAGGAATTGGATAGACTCATCAGGCTCATAACCTGAACGATTTCATGTTCATATCTTGTACCTGCAATGGAGATAGTGCAAGATCAACAATGCTAGGCTTTCCACCACCATGATTCGAATGGTGTTGATGGGGTTAAAGATGGTGAACTAGTTGATTCCATTGGAGAAGTTTCATTATTATTATATAGTTCTAAGGCACCCATACTACTCTTATTGTAACTACCCAAACTTTTGTTAATGAAAATCCTTCTTGATCTAATTAAATGTATTAATATGTGTAATAGTTATACGACATATGAACTTATTTTGTTTTATGATTTTGGATTTTAAAATACTATTATGAATTGTGACCATTTCTAATATAGCCATTGAACAATGATCACCTGATTAGTATAAATATACGGCTTTAACAATTCCAATTTACTCAGAAAAAGGAAGTGATGGCCTCATCCATTAGATGTTCCCTATACGAAGCCCATTTGTCAGAGCTCAGAAAGGAGGTTGTGTCTTTGGGTTGTTATCTTGACCAAGCCCAATCTGAGCTTGAATATGTTAAGCTCAAGCAGGACCGCCTATGAGAGAAGTGGAAGTTGATAGAGATTACCACTAGTGCAATGTTATCCGAGCCACCCTAAGAGCTTGTCACCATCGAACACCTTAGTCTTCAGCCTTATGCGGGTTGTATAAGGGGTTATGTAATAAGAACTTAGAACTATGGTTATGTACATTATTTTTTGTATATAATAATGAATATACTTTAATTTTATTATTTTTACCTTGTAAATAGATTTTTAAGCACAAATAGTTTTTTAGTTAATGTTCAACTATGTAATCTATTTTGACGAAATAATGGATTTTTTAATTAAATAATATTTTAATAAAATATTATTATTGTTATTAAATTAATTTTTATTTAATATAAATGATTTATAATTTTGTGAATGCAACTGTAATTTTTATTAAGGTTTTATAGCCATTTTCGTCAAAACCCATGAATGTTTTGTAAATGTCGGTTTTTATTTCAAAAGTGAAAAATAAAATATTTAGAAAATTATTTAGATAAAATGAATATTTTTTCTAGAATCAGGGCATTGAAATTATCCAACAGTGACATTTTCATAATTTTATGAGACAGTAAAATTTTTGGGTAAAAAATAAATACTGTTTAAATATATAATGTGTTTTATGACATCATAATGACACAATAGTGATGTAATAAAATACAATAAACATTATTTTAGTCTAAAATATGTTTTAACATTAAAATAATGTGATTTTGGATTTTTTTTTATTTTACAAAGCTTTATTGGACCCTTCAAGACTTATTAAATAATTTTATTTTTAAATTGTTTTCCTTGGGAGTGTGACTCACCTCCACATAAGAAACCCCATTATTTTAAGAATTTTGGACTTTGGAATTATAAATTATTGTTTTCCACTTCCCTTTTCCATAAACCAGGGGAAAAATCCATTGGATGGTTTGTGCTTTGGATTAGTTTAATGTGAGGTGTCCCAAACCTAAATAAAAAATAATCCCCTCACCTTTCATATATAAACCCACCCAAGATCCCACTTTCTCCTCACTAGAATCCTTTGGAGTTCGTCCAACCTCTAACATACTCTCTATAGAATCGTCCCAAGTTTCCCCAATCTCTCAAAAATCCTCTCTCAAGCCACTCTCAAGCCTTTGTAAGCACGCTTCCATTTAAGAGTTTTTCTTTCTCTCCTATTTTTTTCCAATATTCTTTAAATTGTTATGACCTTTTAATTTCAATTATAAATGTAGGGGTATGGTATCTCTCCTCCCCCATACTTCCCTCTTTATGTTTTAATGATGGGATACCCCTTTCTCTCTCATTAAATTCCTCCCATGTACACCCATTACATTGCTGAAATTCCGTGAAGGATTTTTCTCTCTTCTTTTACATCCATGTAAATATTTTTGTATTATGCTTCTAAATTCTACTATAATTGTTGGTAAATGTATCTATATGACCTCTGTTACAGTCCATTTCATGTACATATGATGAGACACCACTTTATCTCTCATTAACCATTTTTATGAATTCTTACGTCACTCCAGTACGCTGCCGAAATTACACCGATTTTCCAAGCCAATGTCATTGTGTAGTGAATACAATGCCCATATCTCTATCATGGGTATTCACCATTATGCACATTTTCATATTGATTATAAAGGTTCATGTATTAATTCCACGTTCCTTTATCATTTAATTAGTGATGAAGTTTTATGAATCCATGTTATATGATCTATGTGGCACACTTATGCCTGAAATGAAATGTTTAAGAAGGGTGTTCCCTTATAGTGCTTCAATGAATAGGGTAAAGTATAGTATCATGATACTTCATGTAAAATGGTTGATTACTCATGCTAATTCAAGTGCAATGAGGGTTTACTCGTTCTTCATATGAACTGAGGGTTTACTCATTCTGCATCTGCAATGAGACTTGGATCATGCTAATTCCATCTTAAGTGTTGTCGCCACATTTCCATGTTATGATTATCATGATTTATCATGACTGTATGTTTATTATTCTCTTGTGATCTATTGATATTCCTATTGTCTAACCTGTATTTTATTCCTCATGTTATTCTATGATTAATCCCTTACTAGGCTTTATAGGTCACCCTTTTCTTGTGCATCTCCTCAAGTTATCCCATGAAATGCTAAGTACGAGGGAATATAGTGGTCATGTAAATGAATTTTTCAATTAAGATGTTGTATTTCATGTTTGAAGTTATTATGTAATTATCTTAATCCCCAAAGACACTAGACCTCTCGATCTTCTATTTTGTTTCAAGTTAATTTTATGTAATAAATTATTTTTTATTGTGTAATAAAGATTAGGGTTGTCATAGTTGGTATCAGAGGATAGGTTTAGTTATTTTTGGGATTTGGATTAGAAAAACCTAGTAAATCCTTAGAGAAAAGTATAAGTATAATAAAACCATCCCTAAGTTTTGGTGAGTATTGAGTGAATTATTTATCAAGAAAATACATCCCTTTCTAGATACGATCAGGTAGAGGCAGGTCCGGATAGATTTATCCTAGGGGTAAAACCCGAAAACACCGCTTTGAGCTCAACTCAAACAGAAACTGGTGCACGACAATGGGCCTTGATGCACTCTTGGTTATGAAACTCCCAGTGGATATGATTTGGTAAATTCAAAAGCATATTATGAACCATTATTAAGTGACAAAAAATTTCCCTAAGAATATATGTTAGAAATTAGACCATGGATAACAATGACTAAAGCCAATAGATTCATATGTTAAGGAAATAAAAGTATTTTATAAGTCATCAGTTTTTTTCTTCTATTACCCTTTATGTGTTGCCCCTAACATTCCTTTTATTGTAGCCAATAGCTAGTAATAGAAGGACTCAGGCTAACAACTGATGTGAAGATCAATGTGACGACTGTACTAATGAGATTCCCAATGCAATGAGAGCGAGAATCGTGAATTTTTTCATGATTCTCTCTCAGCTAACTCAAGATTTTAATAGAAACATGGATCAAGAGGAACGTTCAACCCCCTATGAATGAAAAAGTCACTATAGAGAGCTTCATGACACAAAGGCCTCATAATTTTAATGGATCATCAGATCCCTCAATCGCTGAACAATGGATCAACACCATTGAAAATATCTTCTCCATCTTTCAATGTTTTTAACAATAAAAGGTTCTTATGGCTGCCTATAATATGGAGGGTGAAGCTAATAAATGGTGGAAAATAATCAAAAATATGAATCCTAAGGAGGATATTGTGGCGTTGAAATGGATGGATTTTTGGAAGATTTTTTTCGATATGTATTTTATGTGCAACCTCCGACATAAGATGGAAAGGGACTTCCATGCCCTCAAGAAAAAATAAGATGAATCTATCAGAGCGTATGAGGGAAACTTCACAAGGATTGAACGATACACCTCCGACTTTGTTCCTACCCCCTAATGCAAGGTTGACCACTTCTTTGGTGGGATGAAACCTAGCCCGCAGAAAGTGCTAGCGATCTGTGACATCGACAGCTATGAGGAAATTGTCCGATGTGCTCTCAAGGTCGAAATGGAGATAGAATAATCTTAGGGGTATCATGGGGATAAGAAGCGTAAGGTTGAATTCAATGATGTCGGTCTGATGGATAAATCCAACTGTGTTAAGAAGATACATCACCCCACTTGCCAAAGGTTAGGAAAGAAGTACCCTGGAAATTGCCTGAAGGGGATGAGGAAATGCTTTAGGTGTGGAAGATAAGGGCACCTGACTATTAATTATTGGCAAGAAAGACCCACGGTTGTGATAGAGGAGAGGAATGCTCCGTTTTAACCTCAGCATGTGGTTCATTTCTACAACTGCAATGAACCATGGAATATTCCAAATCAATTCCCTAATCTAAGGGTTTTCGGTGGCAACCATCAACCTCCAAGGTATCAATGGTGAGATATTTTCATCACTACCGCCGAAGTGAACCCCAACAAAAATGTGGTGACAGGTATGCTAGTTATTCATTCAAGAATAGTGACCAAACTTTTTGGTTCAGGTTCTGTGCATTCTTTTATATCTCAAAATTTTAGTAGAACAATCCCAACACCACCACAAATCATGGATGTAATGATTTCGGTGAGTATGAAAAATGGGGAAATCATTGCATCCAATGAATATAACTCCTCCCCTGTCATAATATATGGATTGAACTTCCCAAAAAATCTTGTCAAACTCCCTCTCATGGAATTTGATGCAATTCTTGGCATGGATTGGATTTCCTTATATAGAGCCAACATAAATTGTCGTGAGAGGGAAATCATTCTCCATGTGGATAATTGACCCATAATTCTATACAAGTGCAAGGAGGAAGAGGAATATTATTTAGATCCATCATCCCAAGAGTGGATATTACTACCCAATGATCATGCATATCTGGATCATATGATTGAGTCCATAAAGGCAACCTTCCATGAAGACACGCCTATTGTGAGGGAATTCGCTGAAGTGTTTCCCGAGGAATTGTTTGTTCTTCCTCCTAGAGGAGATGTTGAATTCTCAATTGATCTTATACCTGGGGTATTGACAATATCCAATACTCTATATAAAATGGCTATTTTGGATCATGAGGAGCTGAAGAATCAACTAGAGTAGAATCTGTATAAAGGGTTTATACGCCCAAGTGCTTCACCATGTGGTGCACCAGTCCTCTTCATCAAGAAGAAGGATGGGTCAATGCGCCTTTGCATCGATTATTGTGAGCTCAAAAAAATCATGATAAAGAAAAAGTATCCTCTTTCAAGAATTGATGACTTGTTTGATTAGCTGTTTGGTGCACAATACTTCTCCAAGGTGGATTTGCAGTCAGGATATTATTAAGGGTGACAATGAAAGATATCCCAAAGACTACTTTTCAATCAAGATATGGGCACTATAAATTCATAATAATTCCTTTCAGACTCACTAATGCTCCATAAATATTCATGTAATTTATAAATATAGTCTTTATAGATTACCTCGAGAAATTTGTGGTAGTATTTAATGATTATATTCTTATATACTCTAAAACCAAAGAGGACCATGAGGAGCATCTAAGAACTATACTTAGCACATTGTGGAAGGAGAAGCTCTATGAAAAGTACAGAAATTTTGAGTTCTGGTTGAAGGATGACTCATTCTTTGGCCATATTATCATAAGAAATGGGATATGTGTGGATCCCTCCAAAATAGATGCAATTGAGGGTTGGCCGAGGCCAACATCGGTAACAGATTTCAATATGTTCTTGGGGTTATCTGGATATTATCGAAGATTTGTGATAAATTTATCATGATTTTCCAACCCTCTTACCAAGATAAATATGAAGGGATTAAATTTTTCTTGGAGTGATGAATGTGAAGTGAGATTCATGGAGTTGAAAAGGAGGCTTATCAATACGCTCGTGCCCACTTTACCCACAAGTGGAGAAATTTTTTTGGTATTCAGTGATGTTTCGAAATGGGCTTTGGATGTGTGTTGATGCAAAATGACAAAGTCATTGCCTATGCTTCGAGGCAATTTAAAGTTAATAAATAGAACTATCCAACACATGAACTCGAGTTGGCTGTAGTGATCTTCACTTTTAAATTTTGGTGGCATTATCTCTTTGGGGAGAAGTGTGAAATATATACATACCACAAAATCCTTAAGTATATATTCACATATAAAGAGTTGAACATGCTCCAACGAAGATGGTTAGAGCTGATCAAAGACTATGACTGCTCAATCCATTACCTCCCTAGGAATGAGAACAAGGTGGAAGATTCCCTAAGTAGAAAGGACCCATCGATTCTACCATTGATGAGAATTTAAAAGGATCCAATTTTCTTAGATTTTATGAATATGGACATGGTAATCATAAAGAAGGGAACATAATCAATCAATTCACTAATGATTTCTCAACCGTCACTTTTGGAAAGGTTAAAATAATCTCAAAGGGATGATGTGGAAATTCAAGAAAAAAGTGGAAGCTATCAGAAAATGGAAATATTTAGTGTTTAAAGTTAATGAATAACAGATTGTGAGATTTGGGAAAATATTATGTATTCCATGATGTCTAGAGCTGATGAAGGAAAATTTGGATGAGGCACATAGTTCAAATTTCTCTATTCACCCATGAAACACAAAGATGTATCGACATCTCCAAGAGCATTATTGATGAGATAATATGAAGAAGGAGATCGCTGAATATACATCAAAGTGCCAGCTGTGTTAGCAAGTGAAGGCAGAGAGGCAGTTGTCTAAGGGGATGATGCAACCATTTCCCTTACCAAAAAGGATATGGGAGAACATCACCCATGACTTTGTCACTGGTCTTCTGAAGACATCCAAAGGAAAAAATGTAATCTGGGTTATTGTGGATCATCTTACAAAGGTTTCACGCTTCATTACTATAAAATAGTATTTATCATTAGATAAACTGGAACGAATATATATCGGGGAAGTGTTAAGGATACATGAAGTACCACTATCTATTGTGTCCAATCGAGATCAAAGATTCACCTATATGTTTTGGATGAGTCTTCAGAATTCACTAAAAACTGAATTGAACTTCAGTACAGCCTATCATCCTCAAACTGATGGCAAATCTGAGTAGACTATCCAAACATTTGAGGACATGTCGAGAGTTATCTCAATGGACATCAAATGACGATGTGATCAAAATATTTCTTTAGATTAGTTCTCTTATAATAACAGTTATACTCGAGCTTCCAAATGGCACCATATAAAGCCCTTTATGGGAAAAGGTGCAGAACACCGATGTGTTGGAATGTGGTTGGTGAGCATAAGCTACTTGGATACGAAATGGTCGAAGAAATGTTAGAGAAGTTGAAAACCATTCAGCAGCATATCAAGGCAGCACAAAGTCAACGGAAGATTTATGTAGATAACTATAGATAAGACCTTGAGATTAAAGTTCGGGACATGGTATTTCTACCCATATCTCTGTGGAAAGAATTTCATGATATTCGTAACGAAAGGGAAGTTAAGTCCAAGGAACATTGTCCCCTTTGAGATTCTTGATCATGTCAGGGTTGTGACCTATCGACTAGCACATCCATCTACCATGGACAATTTACATGATGTCATTCATGTATCCCTCTTAAGGTAGTAGATACCGGACCCTTCACATGTACTCTCTTTATAGGTGGTACAGTTAGAGGACAATATTTCTTGTGAGGAGAAACTAGTGAAGATCTTCGATCATAGAGAAAATGTTTTACGAAATAAGACAATGCCCCTCGTTATGGTGTTGTGAAAAAACTAAAAGTTTGAAGAAGGGACATGGGAATCAGAGGAAATGATAATGCAGAGTTACCCACATCTGTTTTAGTGTGGGAAAATGATATTTCGAGGGAGAAATTTCTTAAGGGGAAAAGATTGTAATGACCCAAAATTTTGTTAATGAAAATCCCTCTTGATCTAATTAAATGTCTTAATATGTGAAATGGTTATACAATTTATGCACTTATTTTGTTTAATATTTTTGGATTTTAAAATACTGTTAATAATTGTGACTGTTGCTAATATAGTTGTTGAACAGTGATCACATGATTAGTATAAATATCGGGCTTTAACAAATCCAATTTACCGAGACCATGAAAGCGATGGCCTCATCTAGTAGATGTTCCCCATACAAAGCCCATTTGTCAGAGCTTGGATATGAGATTGAGTTTTTGGGATTTTCTCTTGACCAATCCCAATTCGAGCTTGAATATGTTATGGTCAAGTGGGACCACCTATGAGAGAAGTGGAAGTTGATAGATATTACCACTCGAGCAATGTTATCTGAGCCACCCCAAGAGTCTGTCACCATCACACACCTTACCCTTCAGTCTTATGTGGGTTTTATAAGGGGTTATGTAACAAAACCATAGAAATATGGTTATGTATATTATTATTTTATATAATAATGAATATACTTTCATTTTATTATTGTTACCTTGTAAATAGTTTTGAATGCACAAATAGTATTTTTAGTTATAGTTAAACTCAAGAAACTATTTTGATAAATGAATTGATTTTTGAATTAAATAATATTTTAATAAAATATTATTATTTTTATTAAATTAAGTTTTATTAAATATAAATGATCTTATAATTTTATGAATGCAATTGTAATTTTTATAATGGTTTGAAATCCATTTTCGTCAAAACCCATGAATTTTTAATAAATGTCAGTTATTATTTTAAAAGTGAAAATTAACATATTTATAAAATTATTTAGATAAAATTAATATTATTTCTGGAATCAGGACGTCGATATTATCCAATGGTTAATTTTTCATTATTTTCTGAGAAAGTCAAACATTTGGGTAAAAATTAAATACCATTTAAATATATAATGTGTTTTATGACATCATAATGACCCAATAGTGATGTAACAAAATACTATAAACATTTTTTCTGCTAATATATGTTTTTACATTAAAATAATGTTATTTTGGGTTTGTTTAATTTATTTTACAAAGTTTTAGTGTACCCTTCATGACTTATTAATCATTGTTCCTTTTTAAATTTTTTTCCTTAGGAGTGTGACTCCCCTCCACATAAGCAAACCCATTATTTTAATAAGATATGACTTTGGAATAATAAAATATCGTTTTCCACATTCTTTTTCCAAAATCCATGGGCAAAAACCATGGGTTGTATTGTGGTTTGGATTAATTTAATGTGAGGTGTCCCAAAACTAAATTATAATGAATTCCATCAAATTTCCTATATAACCTTACCAAGGCTCCAGATATATCCCCACAGAAAGCCTTTGGAGTTCGTCCAACCTCTACCCTCCACTCTCTAGACTCCTTTCAAGGTTCCCCATGCTCTAAAGAAGCCTCTCTCAAGCCTCTCTCAAGCCTTTGGAAGCACACTTCCATGTAAGGGTTTTTCTTCCTATCTTATTTTTGTCCCATATTCATTAAATTTTAATACCCTTTTAATTTCAATTATAAATGATGGGGTATGGTTTATTACATCTCCAATAAAGCCCTATTTATGTTTTAATTATGAGAGACCCCTTTCTCTCTCATTAAATTCCTCCCATGTACACCCGTTAGTAAGCCGAAATTTCTTGAGGGATTTCTCTCTCTTCTTTTACATCCAAGTTATCCGTTTTGTATTATTCATATAAATTACATTTAAATTATTTGTAAATGTATCTATATAACCTCCCTTAATTTTCATTTCATGTACATATGATGAGACATCCCTTTCTCTCTCATCGAACATTTTTATGAATTCTTATGTCACGTCGTTATGCTGCAGAAATTGCACTGATTTTCCAAGCCAATGTCATTGTGTAGTGAATATCATGCCCATATCTCTATCAAGGGTATTCACCTTTATTAACATTTATTTATTTATTATAAAGTTTCATTTATTAATTACACATTACTTTATCATGGAATAAATGATGATGTATTATGAATCCATGTTATATGATCCATGTGGCACACTTATGCATGAAATCAAACGATTAAGAAGGGTGCACCATTATAGTGTTCAAATGCATTGGGTAAAGTATAATGTCATGGTATTTCATGTGAAATGGGTGTTTAATCATGCTAATTCAAGTTCAATGATGGTTTACTCATGCTTCATGTGCAATGGGGGTTTTTTCATGCTCTATGTGCAATGAGCCTTGGCTCATGCTAATTCCATGTTACGTGTTGTTTATACATTTCCATGTGATGATTATCATGGATTATCATGCCTTTATGTTTATACTTCTATTGTGATCTATTGATATGCCTATTGTCTAACATGTAATTTATTCCTCATGTTATTCCATGATTAATCCCTTACTGGGCTTTACAGCTCACCCTTTTCTTATGCATGTCCTCAGGCTATCCCATTCAGTGGTAAGTACGATGGAATGTAGTCGTCTTGTAAAGGATGTTTTCAATAAAGATGTTGTATTTCATGTTTTAAGCTATTATGTAATTATGCTAATCCCGAAATACATTATACCTCTCGATCTTCTATGTTTTATCATGTGAATTTTATGTAATAAATTATGTTTAATTGTGTAATAAAAGATCAGGGTTGTCTTACATATTGATTAGGTGGTATTGGATTTTGAAAAAGATATAGGTTGATACTGAGGTCAATCTGCCACATACCAAAAGGATGGCATGGAGTTAGTGGGGTTTGAATAGATATGGTCTTTGGACAGGAATTCTATTGGGGTCAGAGGGAATGGAATACACTACATGTACCTTTATCTAGGACAGAACATGTGATCTAGTACTCTAATATAATAGTCAATGGATCAGGGCTTCATATGGATTGTTTAGTGTTCCCAGGTACTTGGTATGTGGTGAAGAGTGACATGAACAATTTTATTTAGAAGAAATGATTGTACAAAGATTTATGGAGTTATAATGGTTTTACAGATGGAATGGACTTGATCTATAGTATGACTTTGGGACATGGTTGACGGAAAGCTATGAGGACAGATCAACGATTGGGCACCCCTCAGTCGGTGGTGATACCTCATGATATTCCAAAGAGACCAATTTATTGGTGTGTGTGGGAGTGGAAGATCAAAATTAAGTTGAAATAATGGAATTGATGGTCCAGTGGAATAGAGATGGCTGTTGTGGTGTTTCAGAGGCGTCTGGGAGAGCTATATGTTGTTCAATGCTGCCAATACATTCTTGTTTATATTTTCCACCATTATGAGTATTCATACTATTTCTAAAGAATAGAAAAGGCTCCCACATTTCATAGTTATTAGATTCTATAATCTGATCTAGAACTGGAGAAACCAAATATCTTAAAAGTATATAATGGAGTCATCCAACATGAAAAATTGAATATCTGTAGTCTGGTAATATTAGTTGATGTCCATCATTGTTTGGTTATGACTTCCTCCATCATGAAATGCGATGTTGTACCAGAGTGTTTAAATCAACTCATCATGTTTATACTATGTGATTGAGTATACTTTGGTATGTGATGTGAGATTTCTAGAACAAATAATTACATTATGATTTCTCCTAGGAACCCACCATGTACCTACTGGCGAGTCCATACCACACCACTAAGTTCCATTAGCATATTCAGTTGTAAGGTCTCTATGCAGAAATCTATATTTAGTCCATGTTTGTGAGTATGCATTAAATCCAGACAAAAAAAATAGGTACTGAGTTCACACATTGATTAAAAAATGATATTTGGTTTAATATATCATTTAATCCGATTTAGTTAGATTTCAAATGATTGTTACAACATCTGAGCCAATTCATGTACCATAGCTCACAACAAATCATAGTGAAAAGGTAGTGTTTTTTGTTCCATTTCTAGTTACTGTTTGAGAACCACTGTCATTGGATCTCATAGAGTTAAATTTTGGAGAAAATATTGTTGTAGCTAGATCATAGAAGGTAGCTAGATCATAGGTAGAGACAAACTCTAGTGAACTACTTTCCCCCTTTTTTTCATTCCATTGACCCATATGAGTATTCATATACTAGAGGATAGTCCAAAAGGACCAATTAGGTAATAGAACCTCCAAAGAAGACCAAATATATTAAAATATACATCATTCTGGTTGACCTTCCAATTCAAGTATATGACCTTGGTATCAATGAATTTATCAATTTGGATATCAAAGCACAAAGCGATACCATATTAACAATGATTAATTTCAAGCCAGTCCAAACCCCATGACCTCAAGATTGACCACTCCATGAAGTTTTCTTATAGTTGGAAATAGGATCATCAGGTTTTAACCTTATCTCCTTTGGGAACATATTTTATGTAGGAAATAGATTATATGTCTCCAGAGATAGGGGTTGAGAGGAAAACCTCATCCATGCGGTTCATCCTGAAAAGAGGCTTATTGACTATGAGATAGACCTGGCAAACAAGGAAAATGAGAGAGATTTATTTTTATTGGGATTGAATTCATCAAATTAATACCACTATTCTATTCATTTGGCATGGATAGATTCCTCTATTTTTACTCCTAGGGCCTTCATAGCCCTTTTGTGCTATATTAGATGAGTATGAAGATATTGATTTGTCCAATTGATCTATTTCCAATGCTTATAATAAATTACAATAATGTAATTCTGATCCAATTCCTAAACCTCCAAATCAACTAGTCATTATGACTTTAAATCAATAATTTTATTCTCTTTACAGACGCTGATAAGCCAAAAAGGGAAGAACCTCCCTCTGGTTTCTCTACTCCATATCCAAGTCCATCATTCAAATCCCCATCTCCTACTCCTAGGGTGGCTTTAGCACTCAACTATAATAGTTGTGAAGGAACTCTATTCAATGATTCCAATCGAATTAGAGAAAATAACCTTCCTTAAAGGAGTTTATGTTGGACCAAGTGTTCTAGGTAGATTCTTTTGAGTGGAATAGTAGGAGATAAAGACATTGGATCGAGAGTAATTCCATCTCTCTCTCTAGAGTCATATGATTGTTCTGTTCTTGGTTCGTAATCAATGACTATTATTCCTTACGATCCCATTTAGTTGGTTGATTCATTTCCCAGTGGTTCGACTAGAGGTTTTAATGCTTTAAATAGATTAGTAGTATATTATTAGTTTGAATCATGATTGGATGAAGGAACATGGTCTGGAAGATAGTTTTCCATTCACTCACCTGATATCATTGGTTCTTAGAGTAATCAAACGATTGAAATGGATATGGGGGATGAATCGAATTAATTATTTGGGAGTTTCTGTCGGAGAAAAGAGGTTACCAGTTACTCAATGTGATGCAATTGGCTCGGTATTTCAGGCCTATTTGTTACTGGTTAAAGTAAATTTGATGGTTCTACACCTACATTTGTGGGTTCATGCTGCCTTTTAGATATTTCAAAACAATTGGGTCTCCTAGCTTTCAAAGGATAACATTGGCAGGGAATTAATTGGGAATGGTGATGTCAAAAGGTATGGACATGGAAAAGTGGGATCACAAATAGAGGAAATATTATCTATTTGATTCGATCTTATTAGTCGAGATATCATATGGCACTGACCACTATTGGTGAAATTTTTTCCACATGTGATGGCTTGTTGTTGTTATCTTCCACTGGATGGGTTGGTGGTGACTCATAGTTCTGCTTTCAAGCCTTGAAGGTATTTTAGTTAGTTGGAGATCGACCATGGATACGAATACCAGTGGTTTGAGATGATGTATTTAGATTTATTGGATTACCCATATCTCATCTGAGAAATGTAATGGGATTTGTAGTTGTTACATAGAAGGTTCATAGTTATGATTTTACAACCCCTGATTTCTTGCATATATTAAATATATAAAAGTACCAACATACCAGATAGTTTGGGTAATGGTCAATTGGGGTGAGTGGTGGCTATATTTTAATGAAGACTATGTTCGTGGATATTCGGTCTCCAAATAACGTAGTACAGTTGGAATTTATATATTTACTAGGTCCAGTGATACTCAAATTTTAGTGTCCAAAGAATACGAGTCAAAGCCATTGGCACTATAGTTTTTCTAGTGGTTATCTCATTATCAAACCAACTAGATAACTAGTCTTGAGTGAATTTGGATATCCACAAACAAATATAGAGTCGTATCAAGTTTTACAATTTATGCCTTCTGGAATGGAGTTGGATATGGAATATTTCATACCACCCCCTTTGGTATTGGCATTACCATTGGGGATAGATGGTGTTGGAAATCTAACCCAACCAATAGGGTTTTCCCCATGGATTGTTCTAGTGTAGTTGGGTGACACTTATATATATTGAGTATTGTTGTTTCACTATTGTGTTCATTGGTAATCTATGGTTCTTGGGAATTAAGACCTCTCCAGTGCCCGCTCACCCATCTCCAAACAATTTGAAGAGTACTGAAGCCCTGGTACTTGAGCTCGTTCATTTCATTGATTCAATTCGAGTTCCAACCTAAATACTACCACCAAAGGAATAGAAAATACCACATCCACTCATTGTAATGATGGAATAATCAATGTCTCCTGTCCCCCTTTGGAATTGATGGGGTAGGTGGATCCCTTTTCCTAGAGAAACCATTCCAATTCATGAAGATATAGAGTAGAGTACTGAGCTGAGTGGATCATACTCAATCAAACAAACTTTCACCTATCATACCCTATTCAAAACATTCAGTGGAATTAGGTGCAATACCAAACGTAGATGTGGTAACATATCAATAGTAAGGTGCCAATTCAGTCATAGAACAGTTATCTAATATAGGAATCCATTAAATTGCTGGGTTTTTGATTGGAAATAAAGTGGATGTCCAAACCATTCTCTTTCCCACTGGTGTGACCCTATCAATCCTAAAGGGTTTTAGGTGCGATAACAGTCACATGGACCCACACATAATGTGATGAACCAATACATTGACACTCTTAACCTTTTTTGTTGTCCCGATCCATCTAACCCCACTATCGTGAAGAGTATTGTACCTCTACTACAGGCCTGAATGGCCCGAAGGCCTTCATTTTTATTGATTTTTTATAACCCCCCTTTCAAGGGATGAGGGGGAACCCTTACAAGGCCCGTAGGCTCAGAGCTTACATGGTCCGTAGGCTTAGGAGATAACATGACCCAAAGATCTTAGGTAATTCAACCAAACTATCTACAAGGAACTGCCCCTCCCCAACATCTACATCGTGATAGTAGCTATCCACCTTCGCATGACAGTATGGCTAGGCATCCCATTCAAGCATAGGATGGTACTGATCGCATAGCCATGCCCTCTCATTCTGACAATCCATTTGGCTCTGCTCTGGTGAGTGCACCTGCTCTGAATCCTCTTCTGGGGATGCTCCTTTTTTTTAGTGTGTCTGAGGCCTGCATTCATGTGGCCCAAAGCCTTGGGGTGGACCTAAGTCTTTATGGTGGCCCGAAGGCCTTGAGAATCAACTAGTTTGAAGGCCTTGGGTGGCCCGATATCCCTGCAGGACCCGAGGACCAAACCGGTGGCCCGAAGGCCTAGATGGATGAATAGTTCGGGCTGCTACAGTACTGAACAGTGCCTACTATAGTAATTCTATAGTGTCCGATACAGTACTACTACAGTACCCCAGAAATATTCCTCCACCCGGATTTGATCTCATGTCTCTTGGATGCACCTAGAGAGTCCTCACCAACTAGGCTGAGGCTCATGTGAACCTCTACTACCTATATTACAATGTATATATTATTATTAGACTTATTCTAGAACATATATTTTTATTATATTATCTGTGAAAATAGTATATTATAGGTATTTCACATAGTCGTATGAGCAGTTGAGTTGGTGATGTGCTACCTCTTTGTTGGACACCTATTCAACAGCCTACCCGAGTGGGGACTTGTCGAGTAGCTAGAAAACCAGGGGACTTCTGCCTATTTTCCTTGATAAGGTGATTATAGGAGAAACCTAGAAGGATATATCATATATGTTTAAATACCTCATCTCCCTCATCATAGTATGAGTTGAGGTAGAGTTGACAATTTTCTCATGGTCATAACAGTGAAAGGATAAGAGATCACAGAGCTCTACAAGTAGGTTCATCCTTGAAATGACCCTACCAACATAATCATTTTCCATCATCATTAGGTATTCTGGATTATAATGGACACCACTTCATCCCCCATCCTGACCCACTCAAATATAGTATATTCTCTAAGAACCTTTAGTGCACAAGTAGCCCAATCAGTTTTCAATGTGAGAATTTCCATTTCATCTCTTGTGATTGATTTTTTATTTCAAGGGGTTTTGTGGTAGTAAATAGTGGTATTGGAAGTGTGGTGCCACAATATTGATCCATTAATGGATAAAACCTCACTATTTATCTTGATATTGGGAACATGTTATCGCTATATATAAGATCTAAAGGCAAAAAATCATTCACGTTCAGAAGGACGATGATATGAATTCCACTTCATTATACACCGAGATGAATACATCAATCAAGCCCTATATGGATCTTTTCCACATGATTGTCTCCAACACCATGTCTCATGAACAACTTCGTTCATAATGTCCCCAATTCTCTCATTCGACTTTAACCACTAGGAATCGAGTAGCATTCCATGTGTGATCGGGCTAGGTAGGCCGATTGTGCTAATCCATAAATACTTGAGGTCTCATTTTCATAGTCAACAACCTTGTGCTTGTTCTCTCCTACCCCAATTTTCTAGCTTCAATTTAATATATGTTCACCATCTGGTGTGTACCCTTTCAGAGTAGTGATCCTTAAGGTGGTAAAAACACATCAATCTTAGAATTCCATGGGAATCATGGTACTTAAACATTATGTTGTAGTTTGGATAGGTCTTAGTGTTGCCAATGTCTCATTCCGCCATAGATGTTCCATGACACAAGGCCAATTTTCACATGGTTGAAACACCAATCATATAAAAGTACCATGATTACACACTTGAACTGAAGTTTCGAATATACGGATGCATGAATGCCCCATATAGCACCAATCAGTGGTATCATAGAAGTATATTCATCTCAATGTCACCACAAGTTCCCCTATGACAACCTTTTTACGACATCAACCTTGGGTAAAAGGTAGTGGAAATAGCATGAATCAAGCTAGAAAATGAGCACCACAATGAAAATTTATTAGAAGAACACCTCATATCCTTTGGGAGTATTATCTATACAATGACACCATGAATTGAGCCATGAGATAGATGTGAGAATTTATGTATTAGGATTTAACAAGCAAAGGGGTGTTACATGAGTTGTGTATAGGGCTGGGGTACAAATTCACATCGTCTTACTGATCTGTGGGGACTAACATTTACAACTTCATGTTCATGATTGTAAAGAACAATTCTAATGATTGATTGGAGTATCATATTTCTCTTTGAATAAGGTTGGAACATACATTCCTCCATGCTTCCCATTATCATCGACCACTAAAAGTATCACATGTGTCACCCCGACCATCAAGCCATGCAGACTTGAGTTCAGCCCACCACCTCCATCATTCTGGGTAGAAATCCATAGTTGTTAGAATGTCAACCAATGACTCAATCCCACCCCACCAAAGTTCCAAATCAACTCAACCACAACACCATGAATATTCCATATCATCCAGGTCAATCCACTATTTCTTGAATGGAATCATACCACCACAAAATCAATTATCCCCCTCATAAAAACAATCTTAGAGTAGAGTACTGATGCTGAAGAGACTATTAGAGTAGAGTACTGACCACACACCTTAGAAGGCGTACTTGTTGAGGAATATGAACCCTCTATGCCATGAAATAGTAGATGGACATAAAAATATATATAAGTACTAGTTTTAGACACTTAGGTATAGGTACACTGAAAAAATAGGCATGTCTTAGTAACACTATACTTGGTAGGATTGATCTTATTATGCGATGAACCATTGATATCTCATGAGACAAGCTGACAACATCCATGCAAAAACAGTGTGAACATGAGTATGAAGTAGAAGGTACACCATAGTAACCATTTCTTCTTTTCTACCAACTAGAGATCATTTCTACACAAGTTTAAGGTGATGTGCAAAGTATAGAATTGAACCACAGGTTCCACCACTTGATCTTTCCCCTGTAAATTCAATTGAGTTTCAATCTGACCATACTTTCTAGGTGGAGTGTTCTATGTGTGCTCGAGCCCCACCAGGAGGGATGACATTCATCGTTTATTTCTAGGACTAATGGGGTATATATTCTAGTATTCTCCCAATGTTGTCGCAACCGATCAGTGTACATGTTTCCCAATAGAGATGCATTCACTTCATCAGCATTCCCTCGGGGATATCCAAATTTAATCTTTCCCTAATTAGACATTCCACTCTACTCGGGTCACTCTAGTTGCTTTAGTGTTGAACCTATGATAGAAATTCATGAAATAAAACATCACACCACTTGACCACCACCCACATTCCCATGAGGCCTAGTCATTTTGATGAACATTTCCCCTATCTTACCATGGTTTCTATCATGAAGTTGTATGGGGGTTCAAACCTAGTTTTTTCCTGATTTCTATCACCATAGTAAATTGAACAAACATTACAGGAATATATCATCCATCTGATCACTCATAAAATAATGCAGGATCAATCATCAAACTATTTTCCATGATTCCCTACCACTTCCTCCCCAATCCAAAGTCCGCCTTTCTCATTCCTAGTGTGATTACTCATTCTACATGACTAAAAACAGATCATTGGACTAGATTGCTATTCATTGACCAACTACCATATATGACGCAATATCCCCAAATAGTGAAAAGTTATTTATTTATTTTATCAACATCCATCATTTTTCGGTAAAAATGCTCAATCCCACACATTATTCACCCATTCTCCCAACATATTCCAGGTCATGTTCCCACTTCCATCCCCATTATACCAAGAACTAACTTAGATACTTCATGTATCCCAGTTGGGACCTGATGAGTCTTTTGTCTAGGATATATATATGACTAGTACAATTAAGATATGGGTTCAACGAATTTTTGACATTAATGTGTTAGGAATATCACAAGAATTCCATCTAAGCCAGGATCACCCTTCTGTTTTGGCTATGTATTTCAGTGTGGTCCCAAGTCACCAATCGAGTAACCAGATGGATATTGGATTTTATTGTTGAATTGGAATTTATATTTTTCTTTCTAATTGCACATATGTCCCCCATTACTACCCATACCCCAAGACCAAATTTCAATCTTCCTTGGACCTAATTCCATTCATCGGATTAAAAAATGGTATACTAAGAATAACTACAGAATTGGATTTCCTGAAAACTTATTCTCCAAGATTGCTAAAAATATGTTCTATGTGCTAGCCTATCCATAGAACACTCAATACTTAAACCTATGATTCTGACCCTGAGACTTAATTGAGTTCACAGACCCTGTTGTACTTAAACCTTATGGGGTTGCTTGGTACTTAAACATGTGGTTGTGATTAAGACCTTTCGGTCTTCCAATCTATCCAGTGATATTAGAGTAGAGTACTGAGAATGACAAGAGGGAAATTAGACACTATAGATACCCTCTCTAGGAATAAGTATAAGTATAAGTACCTATTTAGAAGGCCACATACTCTTCTCCAACAAAATCTCTATCACTTTTGAGAGGATTTCCTTTTTTAGTACAAACATGGGATTAAACATAGGGCTATTTGAAAATAGCCTACCAAATGTTTCAAAGGTTGGAGAACACCCCCACCCATGACTCATGACCCAAGAATCCGTTCATCTCTACCTTTATTCAAGGAGATCACTTTCATTCACTATTAGAGTAGAGTAATAACTTACCTTAGAGTCTATATGTGCCTCTTCACCTAGATTGACTTATGAGACCAAAAGATTCTATTTCTAGAAATCTAGCTCCATAGTACCCAATCTATTTCTTTTCATTATTTATTTTTTATTATTCTTATTTATATTATCTCTTAGTCCACTCCTTTCGTATCAAAGTCAAATATCATAGAGATATGGGATATTCTTAATGTTTAATAGGAATCATACAATGATATATAGTTTAAAAAAGAAACTAATTTGGGAACAACATCTTGGGACTACAATAGAACAATTTAAGAGGTACATGGATCATTAACTGAGTCAAAATCTGATGAAAAATGGAAGAGTAAAATAAATCATAAAAAATAAATTTTGATTCATCAAGATTTCCAAGCAGGATAAGATCAATAAGTGCATGAGGAAGCATATATATCCTCTCTTGACCTTCTTAGGATAACCTCCCCTATTCACACTGATCATGATGATTGGACATTAATTCTTTCTTATGTAAATGGTATAGTATTAGTATCATAACTGGGTGGTACCTTAGTCACACTTCTCTCCCCTATCAAAAAACAGGAGCAGGATGAGTGAACTGAGTCATGAGCTCTCTTCAGCATGGTGGGTACTGATGATTCTTTCCATTTTAGCCCCTATAAAATGAATACCTATCACACTTGTTAACATCATCCTCTATAAAAATATGAACCTCAAGAAGGTGGTCAAATAATTTCTTGAAAAACCTTTAAGTTGTGCGCTGCTACCCTGGTTTGTCTCTTGTGATTGTGCTTCACTAGATAACTACCTAGAGATACTATCAAGAAGCTACTGTAATCCTCATGAGGTTTGAAACCCCTCACCTGGACATCATCCATGAAGTGTACCACACCACCGCGGTGGGATGAACACCAATGCAACACCATCATTTACAAAGGGAACCAGGTGTACCATACTATAATAGTGTTGAATAGGTGACCTTCAAACTCAATCAAACCATTGTTGAACTGCCAATACAACAACATCCATTATTAATCTATTCATATTGTTGTTACTACCAACAAGATAAAAAATTGGGTCAACTATCACTAGTATAAAATAGAAAAAAGTGGGTCACTATTATAGTAGAGTAATGGGTGTGGTCCTAGATGCCTCAAGGTGGTTGGAAAGTGAGATTCCAATAGATCCCAAACACATTGTGAAAAACCACCGGTCCCTGGACCCCCTAAAAATAATCCCATATCTCAAATATGGATGAATGATATCCCATCAGTAGTTGACCATCACTATATTTGACGACAAAATTGATAGATTGATTGGAAGAGTGCCATTGGGACCATACCTCTTAGGTTTTACCTGAGTGGTACCACTCCAAACTCTAGGTATTTTAGTATATAATGTAGCTTGATATATCAATTCACCACCATTCTATCTTTATGAAAATCCACTTACTCATTCACATACCATCCCATCCATTCCACTAGTAATTATTTTGTACTCTACTCCAATATTCAAACTCGTTTCACTATAGATTATGAATCACACATTGTCATTTGGTAGTTTATAAATTGTTGTGGGTTGATGGAACAATATGCAATATTGGTATAGGCTTACCACCTGGTGTCTTAGTGGTTCAATATACTTCCATCTATTTTCATGGTTTCAGAGATGCATGTTCATCAAATACACTATTAGAGTAGAGTAATGAGCTTGGAGAATGAAAATAAGTGGTTCATTTATGTGATTACTATATCCTATTGGAATCTCAACTAGTTCATAAGGGGTATTATATTATTCCAATCTATAAAAATAGACTGGGGAGTAGGGTTTCTCTGGTCCTTTCTCTTCGCTAAATTGATTATTTCACTCAGTTTTTAAGCTTATTTTATATTTAGCATCAAGTCACATCTAACTATATGTGCTATTACATTATTTCAATTCCTACTTTCATATTCTATTATATATTATAGAGAAGATTATGCATAATCAATCAACGTCGTGATTCATATCTTCCTTCTTAGTTTTCTTTCTTGATAAATAAGTGCATGTAAAGAATGAATAATTAATTATTCAAGTGACATATGAATTATTGAACCTATTTAGAAAATCTATGTATTAATATCAGTTTCTATTTAATGTCAAGAGTGGAAACAATTTCATTTGAGCACATCAGTGTAAGGAAAAACATCATATTTGATTATGATTATATGTAAATGTATCTAATTCAATTTATCTTCTGAACAGGTCTCTAATGAAGGTAAATAACTCATTGTTATAAGAGTGATAACATAATTAGAAGAGTATTGAGACACCGATCTGCAGCAACCACTGGTAGCACATGTTCACAACTATCCCGACATGTGGAGTAGCTAGCACTGGCCAATATATAGAAGTGCTAGACAATTTCTAAACTATTAGTGTAGAGTACTAAGTGAGAGATTTTGAAATATTTATGAGTGGTAACATGGAAAAACCTATTATCACTCACTGATAGTCTAACCAACTAGTGGTTTATGACACCCATCCATTCTTGGTCTTGTGTTGGCACATATACAAATGATTAGGGTAGCTCTTCATTTCTTTAATTAATCAATTTAGGGTCTCACTTCCAAAAGTATATTATTTCTTTTTTGTGGGGGTTCTATGCCCCAGCGCTATGTTTTCTTCTATCCTCCTTTACAAGATTATATTTAAATTGGGGTAAGCATATCCTTACTCAATTTGAGTATAATCCCATTATTTTTATTCCCACCAATGACTCGGTAAGGATGTTTGAGGGTTTTTAATATAGATGTGACTGACATTATCAGTCAAACACGTTAAATCTTCTGGTCGATCTGAATAACCGAGTGTTAGGATCAAATTCCCCAATCCTGAACATTATATTATGAAGGAATGCAATTTTTAGTTGAAATTCATAGTTTATATACTGTTTCTATCTGATAATATAATATGTATTATATAATAGATTAGAACTCATCCATTTGATTTGATATTTTTTAGTCAAGATTATGTTAGGTACCTTAACTCTCTATCATGCTTTCTACCATCTAGATCAATGCCATATAGGGAGTCTTTTATTGGATAAGAAATATTATAAAGGATTAGTGTAGATCCTTCATGATTATAAATTTTATAGGTTCAATGTAATTATGCTCTATGTTAGATATATTTTCTTCAATCATATAGGGTAGATAAGTCTCGACTAACTATAATGAGAGGAATCAATATTGATCTAAAATAAAGAATAAAAATTTATTAATACATCTTTATAGATGAATACATGTAAGATAGAATATGATTCAAGCTAGAAAAAATAAGGAAGTTCCAACTCAGTAATTTACTATATAGTTCCAACAATAGCTTCTGTAACAACAAAATCCAATACTCCATGTTAGTATGCTTCACACAAGACGATTCGATAGAACATTATTATACTACAAACACATATAAGTATGAACTATTTTAGGTGGGGGTTCCACTCGATATTGAGAGACTACTAGATGGTGTGGGCACCAACATTACTATTAGAGTAGAGTACAGATTCCTGATGGACTACATTCCATTACAATAACTTGATTCCCTCATTATATAATAAAGGTTGTTTACATCAACAAGTAGGGTAAGATTATAAATATAAGTAATAGGATCGTGAAACATCATTATATTGTTCTGTTACATGAACTAGCTAGATTATCATTGTGGTATTGGGCTTCTTTAGTACACTACCATAATAGTGATGATCCCCTCAAATAAATCCATTAGAGTAGTGTACTGAGTCGCAATATTCTAGCATATTGTGTGATGGACTATGATTTCTAGTGTATTTTCAAACCATGGGTGAGATATAATTGAGGCCTATGGTTTCATTTTATGGTTTTCTACACAACTCCAGGTCAGTAGTCCAAGCTTGTAGTGTCGATGTTTTCCAACGAGCAATGCGAAACTGGTGATCCCAATTGAATTTGATGTTCCACCTGAACCACTCCAACTAGCACAAAGATGAACTAAATTATTCCCCAATCTCCTTTTTTAATTTTTTTATTAGCCAAATCTCACCTATAAGTTTCATATTGTCCATCAAGTGTGGGTACATTCCTTGAAATATGGTTGATGGTGGTTTATCTTGATTGGACAATAGGGAATGTCTTCCTACACCCATTTCAGGTGCCACAAATTTGGTGGGTCCTTTCAACAATGTTGAATCTATTGTTGAAAAATGAGTGAGGTAGGTGTGTGGTCTTGAGGGTCTGGTGAAAATTCATTCATCCACTTTTGCTCCATAATGTGTAGTCTTCTATTAGTAGTTAAACCTCCAAGTCAATGAAAATGATTTTGATGACTTTGCTAAATCAGTGTGGAAATAATACTGGAAAGTACTCTAGTCCCAATGTGGCATCCTACCTTTTATATGAGTGTTTTCATAGGACACTCATAGATCAATAAGGTTCCCATATCCATAAAATGATGAGAATCATCCTAGTTTGGATGAAAAGCATCTGAACTATTGATAATTTGTATCAATACCTAAAAATATTGAGGTTCAGAGAGTTTCAGATGACTATAGGGAGATATTTCTTCTTCTTGTTGTAGGATATACCTATTATCATCTTCTAAACATGGATATAATCTCATTACTCTACTCTCTTAGTGTAGCTTCATTTCATCACTATTTTCAAAAACTTTTATTCCCTTATCCCTCAAAAAGATACTTCACTATGATCTCCATTGGTAGTATGAAATCATGGCTATATGTTCAGGAAAATGGAATCACTCTAGGTGATAGACTGACGGATCTCATCCGATTGACACCCCTATTTCAAATCATGAATTTTGATCCACGTGGGTCTGTTACCATGGAATATGACTTTTTTTCTGAAGTTAACTCTTTTGGAAGTGATGTGTTTCTTTATTTTTTTACACTTGGTCCCTTCCTTCTTCACCTCAATTGTTGTGCACGCACCAACACCTATCCCACAGTCTTGATCACCATTCTCTAAGTATTTTGATTGGTAGAAAATGGTTTATGTATTCTGAGAAAAGATTTCCACATATTCCTTTCTCTAATGTCTATGTCCATATTTCCTTTTTTGGTTACATATTCTTCTACATGAAATGAATTTAACTCAAAATAGATCCCATAAGACTGGATGATACAACTTTATGGATAGCATAGCCCGAAAGATGATTAGAACATTCCTGATTCACTAGAACTCAAAAAATGGACTAATTTTTTCTCAGTATAATATAGTTAGTAGACACTAGGATACTTCATATATTGTATCATTGGGATATATTAAATATTCTAGTTATTTCCAGGCACTCCCAACCCTCTATATAATGATAGTATCCTGGAGAACCTAGTCCTTTTCTGGGATACTAGATACAAGTATCCTGAGTACTATAAGGTCTGATCAGACAAGGCCGAATACTCTTGATTATATGAGGTCCTACCAGGTCTAGGATAATTCATGTATTCTAGGAAATGGACCATGTCTTCTTTTTACACACTAGGATAATTCATGTATTCCATGTGACTAGTGGTTAAATGGATTACTTGGACCAGATAGGGATACCTGAAGAATCACTGTGTTGTGAAAACTGAATTAAATGAAATTCAGGGAAAACATAAGTACAGATATACTAGGAATTGTAAAGGTATGGAGACTTTTGGTTGACCTATTATCTTCTTATTCCCTCTATTAGACAACATTAACAATTGGCTAGCTCTTGATGGGGGTGAAGAAAAATGAAAAAATTCACCCTAACTCATAATTAAAATAGGTACTCTATCTTTAATGGTAGAAGGAAAAGAAAAGGATGCAACGATATATTTTTTTCATTTCATTCATGATTGGGGGATTTCACATAAGGTTTATGTACCAATATCAATGCTATTATTCATAGTGTAGTAATGTTTCGGTGCATATCAACATTACTACGAATATAAAAATGGTTTATATAATCATTTTTTATTCTCCTAGTATGTCATCCATTCAACATCAGGCATAAACACCTAAAATTAATGCAAAATATCTTTATGATCTTTTCTCATCACGATAGGGTATCCCTTGAATGAATCCCAACAACCAATGATATATATTGAGTGGGTAGAATAACTAAACCCAATTGGTCTATGATCCCCAAAGCTTAGATAAGGTATTTCAGGTGTATATACACATTGGATAAGGTATTACATCCCCAATAACTACCCCAACATTCCCCAAGGCTTACAGTCTTCCAAGACTAGGCGAAAATTCCATGACAGCATGTACTATTCCCTTTAAAAGGGAATGAAATTATTCATAGGAATTCAATTAGAAGATAGACCTAGATAGAATCAGTGGAAAAAGTAAAATGGATGCATATATCCTAGAAGTAAATGTGAAGATAGTTTTGAACATCAGGGAAGTCAGCTCAATATATATTTCTTTTAATTCAGATGATATGATAGATAAAATGTTTCCAATATTGAATAAGTGGAATTTTATTTTGTTCTATACATTCATTGATGGTGGATTGGGAACTCCTCAGCCTTATGTGGAGGGAATCCACACGAGTGGGAAGACACAACCTCCCCTAAACATTACAGACCAAAGCTGATGCACCATTTCTTGCCAAGATACATGAGATTCATCCACCTCTTTTATAATATCATTTTCCACTCATTGTTGTATAAAATACTGAAGGGGATAGGTCAAGCCCATGTGAAATCACAATGTTCAAAATATAGGTCCATCCTCGACCAATTTGGTAAAGTACTAGAGGGCCATGTAGCCCATGAAGGATGAATATTATTCTAGGATGGGTCTCGTTACTCTTATAATAGACCATATAGAGATGTTACTAAAGTTTCTCATTTCATACCAGAGAATCCCATGTATAAAGAAGGTGGTGGAAGAAATAGATGAATTTATTGTCATATAAGGGCCAATCGATCAAAGGGAAGGGTCATATTTGGAATTTGGAAAGGGTATAAGATAGCTGAATAACACCTTCTTCATTTTGGAAACCACCAGTTTCATTGGGTTCCATATGACACCAAGGGTTTCATTATCCCGACAACTATAGTCCAACACTTTTTGGTTGTGTTGTTATAACCCTCTCGGTGGTATTCATCCTTGTTCATTACATCTCGGTATAATATAGTCGTACCACTCTATGTACCACTATAGACCCCACTATAGAAGGTTATTTACCTATAGTGGTGCCTATAGTGGTACCTATAGTGGTCCGCCTAATGACTATTTAGAAGAGTACATGGATAAATTATACCAAGTTATAATGATAGTATTCTGGAGCCCCAGGAACTCATAGACCCCTTATCTGATTCAGTTATCTCGGGGTGATGATAAAAATAGTGATATTAGAGAACAAAACCCCCAAAAGGGTCCCTCCTACTGATAATATTGTGGAATGACTCTACCAGCATATAATAACTCTGAGTTTCTTATTTATATGATGGTTCTGGTGGATGTGTTCCAAAGGGGTGATTGAGTGTGTTTATGTTTCATAGTATCCATGGGTTTTGGGGTCTATGGATGTGAATATGGCCAATTCAAGGAAAGGCAATGCACAGTCGTGTGTCTTGGTGGTCAATGAATATTTTTCCATCAATTTTGAAGCAGATAAGAATCAGAAATGAAGAAAGAATAGTCACTCTAGAAACATCTTACATTTAGTATTCCTTATATGTAATGGTCACTGATTCACTCAATCAATGGAGGTTCGAATCCAACAATAAAGTGATTCGTTTTTCAATTCATAAACCAATGCATCAACACTAGTGGGGACTATAGTGGAAGATGGTCACTATAGTGGCGGCAGAGTACTATAGTAGTGGCGGGTACTGTTCAATACTATAGCATCGCAGATACTGTAGCAGTACTATTCACAGAATGGTATTTCAGCCAAAAATGGGTCTACGGGCCATGAAATGGGCTAAATGCCCACTGGGCCTTCAGGCTATGTAATGGGTCTCCCTCTACCCAGTTAAAGTGGTCTTTTCTTTGCTTTAATAATAAATGAGGCTTTTGACCCAACCTTTTAAAAAAAATGTAGGTGACATAGTTGAGATGATAAGGTGATCTTGGGGAGGAACATCTCAGTATTGATAGACCCATCACTTCCTACTATGTGAAATGATCCTAGAACATTATCAATTCCATGAACCATATGGGAGTGTTCTTTTCCTAAGGATATGATTGATTTGGGGACCTCTATTAATGTGATGCCTCACTCCATTTACTCTTCATTGTAGGTTATTGAACTAAAGCCTACTAGAATTTTTGTTCAGCTGCAAATCAGAGTACATCACACCCTTCTAGTGTGTTATAAGATGTTCTTGTGAGGGTGTAAAATTTTATTTTTCCTTCGGATTTTTATGTGCCTAAAATGGAAGCTAATAGGATGAATGGAAATTCCATGATTATATTGGGGATCCCCTTCTTGACAACCACTAAAACCAAAAAATAATGTCCATAATGGTATATTATCTATGTAGATTTGCAGGGAAAATTTCCACTTCAAAATCCTTTATACCATGAAGAAACCCTCAGAAGAACATTCCTCTCTCTGTGTTAATTCATTTGATGTACTACCTTACGCTAAATTAACATCTTTTCTTTCCCTTGACCCCTTTATGTGTTTTCATCCTTTATTGAATTTATTGGTGATGAATAATGCATTGATGGTTGTATTAGTCTAGAAATGTTTCATGAATGTTTATTAATTGATGATTTCTTGACCACTGAGGATCCACTGACCGTCGATGATACTATTATGCTTATAAAATCCCATTCCTCATTTGAGGATGATACCATTGTGTAGTTAGATGAGATTAGTGACCTATCAATTTTACACACACTATCATCAATACAGAATCCACCTGAATTGGAACTAAAACAACTACCTCAAGATTTAAAATATTCATATCTTGAGAATGGAGACAAGTTATCCGTTATCATTTCTAGTTCACTCCCTCCTTGGAATGAATTGAATCTTCTTGAAATTTTGAGAGAGTATAAAAATGAATTGGTCTGGACACTTTCGGACATTCTTGGTATGTTACCATCAATTTGAACACATAATATTATATTAAATTATAGGGCTAAACCACTGAGGTCGGAAAAAAGTTTACTGAACCCAAACCTCATAGATGTTGTGAAAAAGAAGGTAAGAAATTATTTGATTCTCGAATCATTTACCCCACATCTGACAGCCAATGGGTTAGTACCATTCATCTTGTTCCTAAAACCCCAGTTTTACTGCAATAAAAAATAGAAATAATGAATTGGTTCTAACTCATTTGCAGAATAGTTGACATATCTGTATAGACTATCACCGACTAAATCAACACGCTAGGAAGAACAATTTCCCATTTCCATTAATTTACCAATTACATGATAGGCTAGAAGTGAATTCCCATTACTTTTTTCTTTATGGATATTCTGGATACTTTCATATTCATATTTCCTTTGAGTATCAAGAAAAATACAGTATTTAATTTCCCTTTCGGTACAGTTGCATATAGGAGTAGTCCATTTGGTCTGTGTAATTCTTAAGGTACTTTCCAGAGATGCGTGGTTGGTATTTTTTCAGATTACCTGTATAATTGCATGGAAGTATTCATGGATGATTTAAATATTTATGGCTCCTATTTAAATGAATGTTTGTGTAGTATTCATTTAGTCTTACATTGCTGTATTGAAAAGAATATTGTATTAAATTATGAGAAATGTCATTTCATGGGGCGAGAAGGTATTGTTTTGGGAAATTTATTTTCTAGAGAGGATATCTAAGTAGATAAATCAACAGTGGATGTAATTTCTTCCTTAACATTCCCCAACAATGTTTGGGATGTGTAGTCTTTACAAGGTCATGCTAAATTTTACCGTCATTTCATTTGAGAATTCAATAAAATTGCACTCCCCCTCTCCCAATTTCTCAAAAAATAAAAGGAATTTTTTCTGATAATGAATGTGGGTATTCTTTAAATAAGATAAAATGTTGTCTTCCATCACCCCAGGTAATCCAACAACCTTTCTGTGATATACCATTTGAGCTCATACGTGATGCCTCTAACTATGTAATTGGGGTAGTTTTATCACAAAGGGTCGATCGAGCTCCACATGTCATTACCTATGCCTCATGTACACTGGACCCTACCCAGGAAAAATACACCACAATTGAAAAATAATTTAATTCCATTGTTTATGCCTTGGGTAAATTCAGGTCATATCATTTAGAGTCCAAAATCATTGTGTTCTCAAACCATATATCCCTCCAATATATCCTTAAGAAACCGGAAGCGAAACCACAACTCATTCGATGTATTATCCTCCTTCAAGAATTTAATTTAGAAATTAGAGATTAAAAAGGTGCATAGAATGTTGTGGATAACCATATTAGTTGTATTAACCCATTATTAGACATTTAATCATCCATGTATACCTATAAATAATATGTTTCCTGAAGAGAAATTATACTGATTGCTAGATGTTATTCCTTGGTATGTCGAAATTGTAAATTACTTGGTAGCATCTTTCATTCAAACTGATTTCAAAAAAAACCACGCCATTCTTCTAAAACATGAGCCTTGTTGGTACTTTTGGGATGACCCCTACCTATAGAGAACATGTAGTGATCATGTCATTAGGTGTTGTGTTCCCAATAGAGAGTTTCAGTCTTCCCTTAGATTCTACCATACTCATGCTTTTGGGTGAAACTTGAGTCCCCAATAGAATGCTCACTATGTCCTTGATTCAGGTCTCTTTTGAAAAAAATTTTTTTGGGATATCGGGGATTTTCTTAAATCTTGTACTCATTGTCAAAGAATCAGTAATGCCTTTAAAAAAATGAAATTCCACAAGATCCATTTCTCTTTTATGAAATTTTAAATTTTTGGGGTATTAACATTATGGGGACATTTCTTAATTCCATCGGAAACTTGTATGCTCTTTTTCAAGTTGATTACTTGTCAAAATTGGCAGAGGCATGCACTACTAGGACTGCTAATTATTAGGTAGTTGTATAATTTTTAATAACCCAAATCTTATGTTTGTTTGGCTAACCTAGGATCATCATCAGTGATGAGGGTTCTCATTTCTACAGCTGAACAATGAAATCACTTTTTCATCGATATGGGGTCGGTCATCGAGTGTCTAATTCATATCACACACAAACCAATGGTCAAAATGAGGATCCTGATAGGGAGGTAAAATATAATCCTAAAAAAAAATTTCAACCTAATATAATAGATTAGATTCTTAGAGTTGATGACTCCTTATGGGCTTACCATACTACATTCAAACTCCCATTGGCATGTCATCATATCAGTTAGTGTTTGGAAATTGTTCTCACCTCATTGTTAAGATTGAGAATCGGGCCTACTGGGCCATCAAACAATGAAATTATAATCATTATGGTGCAGCTTCTCTAAGGAAGTTGTATATTCAAGAGATAGAGGAAATTGGAATAGATTCATATGAGAACTCCCAGATTTATAAGGAGAAAAACAAGGCTGACCATGACAGTCTCATCCTTCATCGTCAGTTCCACATTAAGAAGAAGGTCCTCATCTATAATTCAATGATGAATTTTCATATAGGTAAACTTCATTCCCACTGGTTTGGACCATAAAATATTACTAATGTCTCTCCATTTGGTGTTTTCCATTTTCAAAATGATGAAAACAAGAAAGCCTTCATTGTAAACGGGCAGTGGCTGAAGCACTTCCATGAATACATTCCAGAGTCCCTGGTGAAGGAACACTATGTTCAACAAGAAATCTATGAATGATTCTCAATAGGTTTTATCATTCCTTTCAAAATTATTTTTTATTACAGTGAGGATACTACATAGATTAGGTGGGGGGATGGTTATATTCTTGGGTTAGTTAGGAATTTTCATCATCTTTCTTATTTTTGTCTTTTTAGCTTACTAAATTATATTGTTACATTCCCCCAATTCCCTCTCACTCACCTTCGTGACAGAATATTACTTTTTTTATGCTCACTTTATCATGGAAAATGATGCATGTTTAAGCATGGATGTTATTGAAAATATGTGTGGGATTTCTGTAATTCATGTTGTTTTACCTTTCAAAAAAAACAATGATAAAATAAGAATTTTAGCAATAATTCAACACTGTGGAGTGACTTTCTGTTGAAATTTAGTTATTTTTCAATGATATAAATTGTTGTATCATTTTTAATCCTTTGAGAATAATGGTTCCCTATTGGTGAATTGTTTGAGGGAAATTTGTTTTACTTAATTTCTCTAAAAAAATTTGCACCCAACAAAGATGTGTGAAAATTTATACATGATAAAAGCTAAATATAAGTTTTTTTTATTTGTCTCTAATTTCCAAAATCATTTTTTTCTACATTCATTCCTTATCTGATCTATTTCATTACTGTACTAGATTGACCTATGTGTGTGTACTTGTTATCCAACTATTGTATGCCCTCATAAAAAACCTAAAAAATATATTGGGTAGGTGAAAAACCACCCTTCCACTACCTTTGATAGTTTTATAACTATTAAAACTAGTTTCATGAGGATATCAAACATGGGTTGGGAGAATAGTGCAAGATATGTTCCAAGTGAAACTTTTGAAAAAAATAATAAATGAGTGGAATGAAGAAATGTGAAACATATGGGGATATCTATGTCAATAGATTGTGCTTTGACTTCTAGAAATTATTAAGTGATTGGGTATTTGAATTTTATTTTAAAGGATATATGGCAGGTTCGGTGGAAATGATCATATAAGTAGAAATTTTTAAAATAACATATATTTACTTGATAGAAAGTGGAAAGAATAGAACGAAATGGTCTTCACACACACATGTAGAGAATTAACTAAATGGTTATGTTTTGAACTATTTTTTCAAAATTGTATCATTCAACTCCTTGAATTTCAAGATGATATAAATTTTGATACGTTTTTTGTTTTATCACTGAGAATAACTCCTCAGGGAGATTTTTTATCACATTTCTATATGAAATAAAATTTTCATTTAATGTTAAATATTTATGAAGTTGGAAATATCTAAATTCATAAATTTTGTAAATATTTCTTTTACGAGGAGTTCAAATGTTTAGGAGTGGGGGTGTGACCACACCATGATTCACTGTTTCATTTTTACCTTTACACCACACTGTTAAACTACTTTTTTATTTAAAATTGTAAAAAAAACAGATTTCATTTAATGTTTGAGTCCATTATTTTTTGTTTATCACTGTTAAAAAGGGAAATGTTACTTATTATGATAATTTAATTTAAGGCGGAGTTGATTTGGAGGGCCCATGATCAAGTCTACGAAAAATGGGACAAGTTGCTCAAGATCCAATAACACTAGTTTTCTAAACCATATAATTCAAATTAACCGTGAATGGGATTATATTTTCTTCCAGGGTCCAAAATTCATCGGGATACATTTTATATGAAGGAATCCAAGACACATTTGGCCATCTGGTGGACTAACTAACCTGATCTGTCCAGCAAACAAAATCTGCATGAAGTCAAAAGTGGTGCTTTGTGATATGTTTATATATCAGGATCTACTTTTCCAAATGGCGAAATAAATTAGGTGGATATAGTCACTAAGTGGGGAAACATATTTCTAGTTTTCTAAATATCTATATTCTACTATTAAGTTCCCTAAAACCATGGGACAAGTGGTTTTATACAATATGTGTGCCCAAAAACACCTTCCACATTGCCTAAGAAATGGAAGCTTGGGCTCCTAATTTTCATGTACAGCCATGATGAAAAGATCTGGAATTTTTGATACCAAAAGGATTACTCTCATAACCCAAGATGTTCTGTAGGCCCCAATCCTTATAGGGGGGGTCAATAATAAAGGTGAATTTCCAACCAAGATTGCTCCTCCTCCTGATGTCGAGCTAAACTGTGGACGATCATTTAGAGGGAGCTACACGCACTTGGGAGGGAGTTCCAACATCTGTTCTTATACTTGTTTTTTTTAAATTAGTATGATAAATATTTCTCTTATTTCTTATCTTGACATTCTTCTCCTCTAATTTCATTCCTATTCATATAATTAAGTGAAACACTTTTTATTTCAACACTCGATTGAGTTGAGATTTCAAGTGGGAATCTTGGGTTGTTCCGATTGGACAACACAAGATTCTTTTATCTCTCACACAAATATGTGATTCCTGTATGATTTTGTATCTCTTGTTCTATTATTGGGGAACAACCCTTGAAAACATAATTGTTGTGTCAAGGGTTTCTTCTTTGTGTATCATTCTAAGGGGTAAAAGGGGAGTCTTGATCTTGACAACACTCATCAAAATAATTAAACAAAATAATGTGAAATTTTCATAACAATTAAATATCCATGATTTGTAGTGAACATGAAATAATCTTCTTCTTTCATAATTCTTAATTCGTCACCTTTATCTATCAACTATTAAGCTCTTTAAATCATGTTATTTTCCTAAAATTGTTATCAAAATCACCCCCAGTTTTCATAATTTTTATTAAAACCACATACTCTAAACCAATAAACTCTCCTTGAGAGACGATCTAGGGTCTTCACTAGACTATATATCAACATTAATAACATAATAAAATTGATTTGTCACGACAACACGTTCAAACATTACTAGAAAGAACAATAATTGTGATTGTGTTCTACTAGTTCTACCAATCGATGAAAAAATGAATTTCAACTACTGAATTCATTATGGATGGGGATACTTGATTTTCAATGAACTGTGAAAATGGGTGGATGAGAGTCTATAGAAGCACTATAGCATAATCAATTATTTTAGAACCCTCAACACCAAAACATCACGAAACTTTCCCTTTCTTAATTAATTTCCCTTTGTGTGTATTATGAGACATAGATTCTTAGTTCATTTATAGAGATGGTTGTGCCCCCATGGTCTATGTGGTGCAAGATCCCAATTTGAATATCATGAGACATAAAACATTGTATTGTGCCTATATGGCATTGAGGGTTTATGATGGGTGACTCAGACCCACCAACAACTCCATTTATGTGGGTCACATTAATTTTTTAACAACCCCCCTGATGAAAGAATAAAAGGATCCTTTACATTAAATATTCATCACCCTAGTTTCTATGTTGAGGTAGGCGTATAGTTACTGCTAGTAGTGCAAGCCATGCTCAATCGTAGCTACAGGACATTCATAGGTTTTAATATTATTTATTTATTTAATTTATTTATATTAATATATATATATATATATAATATTTCATATTAAATAAAGGGTCACAAATCAATTTCCAATTTCCAATTCTACAACCACAAGGGAACCAATCCACTAGGCCAGTGGGTACCATAAAGCTTGAACAAGATGTATGTGGACTTGGGTGGATTTCTGAATTGGCTAGGAATACACCACCATGAGCTACGACCATGTTAAAGGGTATCAATAGAGGTAAAAATGATAGAAAAGAGAATGTAGTGGACCAAGGGGTAATTATGGTTTTGATGGAAGGTGGAATGGTGGTTGGATCAATGTGGCATTTGATGAAAACGATCTATCTTGCGCGTATCACCAAATATGATGATAACTATCAATAGTGATGAGCCCATTTGCTTCATTACTAAAATGGAGAGGATGGGAAAGAATACCATTTAGACAATTGGAAGTTAATTGGATCAATAAGATTCTCATCCTTGTGTATTGATTTCATACCTAGTTCAATTAGTCCATTTCATAGTGTATACACTCACCAGGTAAAGAGATGGTAGTTGACCTAGGATAGAAGACTCATCAGTTCAGACTGACTAGAGGAAAAACTTGGTCATTCCTAGGTGCTCACTAACCAGGTCCTTTGACGTCGGTTCAGTGAGAAACTATTCCATGATCACCAGGAAAGGACCAGTTTCTTTAGGAAACTATCGTTATACATAGGGTAGGTAGTTTCTGGGAAGGCCTAGAATACTTCATGTATCCCAGTGATATATGAATTACTCTAACCCTCAGTAAAATCTATCTAGGTACTCTTATAAATAGTATATATTCATAAAAACATGTAGCCTACTATATAGATTATATCCAGAGGATACACGATTAAAGTATCCAAATGATTTCCTAGGGGGACAATTGGTAAAGTAGACTGTTGGAAATCAAAATGGTTGAAAGAAACTGGTTTTTGTCAATTGATGATTTCATATCCAATGAACCAAAAAACCTAGTTGATACATCCCATACCATTCTACCGATATAGGTTTCCTATCTACCAATGATCATCCTCCAATCATTATAACCTGCCTATCTGATGTCACCTTCAGTCTCGAGTGTTGCCAAATTTCATTCTCAAGTACTCATCAGAACTCTTTCATGTCTCGTGACTAGGTTGTTTCGAGCAACAATCAATTTAAAATAAGAGAACATTCTCATATTCCATATGTTCATGTTCATGCTACTCAGATTATCGTGGGGGTCCATTTCACGATTGACTCTTATGTTTTTTATTGGTGGTTAGAAAACATCCTTTGGTTCTACCACCATCTCATTCTTATACTACATTTGTTTCTTGGTCTATAGGGATGGTACTAGTTACTGGTTTTTTTAAGGGGTTGGTTTTGAAATGGCAAGGCTCCTATTTTAATTGGGATGCTGATATGACCTTTTTTTCTCTCGTTCTTCATTGTCGTAGGTTCACTACATCTTTAAAAGCAACCTGACACAACTGGCCCTATCACACTACATACAAGAAGTGGTTGATCTCACATTACTCACTTATTCCATCAACTGGTAGAATACATCACATAATCTAGGTAACATGATCCACCATGGTACAACAATACATGAAATGATGAACCAATCCATCTAGTCAAATGTTTCCCTTTCCACCTACCCATCCATTTTATTTTCCATTCTATAAACTAGACTACAGATTCCTTCCATTTTCAAATAGCGAATGCGATAGCCTGTTGAGTGGGTGTTGATCCTAGTTTTAGTTCATTTATGGGGTAGAGTGTCCTATCATCTTGGTGGTCCAATACCAAAAAAATCAATTGTATTATTTATCAATTCCAAAGGAACAATATGTATTGGGGTGGGAGGATTCGACATTAATGGATTAATGGGAGGTGGAAATAATGGGTCTATTATAATGGAGTTTGTGGTTACTATTGGAGTATATTCCTTGAGAATGGAATTTGAGAAATTATGTCTTTTAATTTCTTGGGTTGGGTGTTTTTTGCCGATAGGATGGTGATCAATGTTTTTGGATACATTTCAATACCAATTGAGTAACTACTGAGTTGATGCTAGAAACTAGAATGTAAATGGTGGAGGGGGTGAGGATTGAATTCCAATTAACATCTACTACTATATTATACCAAATGAATCACTATGAATGGGATTCATTTCTATGATTCTGACGATTGGATGGGAGTGGTGGAAAAAATCTCTTGCTATTTTCACTACAATTAGAGTAGATAAATAATGGTGGTTTGTTATGTGACATCATAGCAAGGGCCCCTGGTTCCTACATTGTAGTGACCCTAGCTTTTCAAAACATTAACATTACATAACTTTTTCAGAATACATAATCATTATAGAAACATATTCCCAAAGATCGTAGTAGGTATAGTGCCTCTAGAAATATGGATACCCAAACACGGGTACATAAGTGAGCTACATCATCTCCCACTAGGTTCATGATGACTAGCACCCTTCATAGACAAACCAAAAATAGTACATATCATCATAACATGGGGGAATAAAAAACATAAAAGGGGTGTACTGAAATGATCAGTAAGGGTAAAAAAGGGAAACATATAAGCATAACCATGAGAATAAGGGTATAAGAACATGATCATGTATATAGAAGATCATACCATGCATATGAAAGATCATAATAGAGACCATGGAATAAAATATTGGATGTTCATAAGATATGAGTCAGAATGAATTAAATATAATATTCATTAAAATCATAACATGGGAGTAAAACATTGAACAATTGCATCACATAAGCATATAATGATTTCCATAGTAGCCAAGGCATCACTGCCAATACCATCATAATTGTCATGGTTCACTGCCATGGGAATATTAGTAGCATGAGTTCACTCCTCATACTATCTTAGTAGTCATAGATCACTACAATGGACATATCAGTAGTCAGGTTCATTCCCAAGACCACCATTGTAGCATGAGTCACTCCTCCTACCATCTTAGTCTATCACATGAGATATAACACATTACCCAATGCATTGGAGGGAGATATAGGTCCCACCCGTCACATAATGAAATCATACATACATACACCACAAGATCATAAATAGACATATCATAACCCATAAAATTTAATTTGTATCATAAATATGTAGTCATATCATAACCTAAGTAAAGAGACATGTTTCATAGTAATTTCATCAAATAGAATAACCCGTGAAAAAAAGCAGGTTTCAAAATCATATAAACCATGAAATGAAGTGGTTTTAAAAACATCATGCCATTGAAACATAATCTATTCAGAGAAAGAATATTAATAGAAACATTAAATAATTTTTTCATAAATGCATGAGTAACACCAATTGATGTTATATTAGTTGGTAAATAATTTTTAATGATCTTTGTAAGATTTCTTCAGGAAAATATCCTTTTTTATTTGAAAATTTCTTTATATTACAAAAATACTTTTCAAAAACTTTTTCTTCAAAAATAATTTTGAAAACATATAAAGACTACTTGAAATAATTTTGAAAAACCTTTATGCTTCAAAACTTATAAAAAAAGTTTCAAAACAAATTAAAATCCTTATTCTTTGAAAAAACATTCAAAACCATTAATCATTAAAATGTTTTGAAAACCAATTTACTTTAAAACATATGAAATAAGCTTGAAAACGTTTTTAAAGTAATTTTTTTGAAAATAATTTTAAAATAAGATCAATAGAATTTTTTGAAAAATAGTTTTACTTGAAAATTATTTATAAAACATTTCCTTAATGATTTTCCTTTTAACAATTAAATGGGATATTTGATGAAATTGTGGATAGTAAATCTGTACATGTCGTACAAGGTCAAAAGAACATTACATTTGTATGGTAAAAAGGAAAAAAAATTGCCTTGTTTGGAAAGAAATAATAATATTACCTTGGAGATATTGGTAAAAGTAAAAAAGTTTAAAAATTATTTTAAATCTTAATGGATAATGGTATAATATTCTAGTAAAACCTCTTTAGAAATTGAAGATTTTTGACCAAAGAAAGGGTAATGTTGGAATTTCCTAAAAAAATTATTACTCTCTTATGTTCAAATGAGTAGAATATAGAACCAATACATGATAATGACATGAATAAAATAGGGTAAAAAACTCATGAATATTATTGATATATGGTACAATATATTTCATCAAAGGAAGAATCATCATAAATAATCTTGAAAAACAATGAGATTGTCTAAATAAACTCATATAACTTAGTATCTTAGGATAATGATATCCATGTAAATAATGGAAATTACATGAACCATAGAATATCTTGAAAATATTTAGGATCCTGATATTTAATGAAAAATGGATTTATATGAACCTCTAAAAAGAGTTTAGGTGCATAATAAAAATTGTGTCTCAAAGAAGGAAAATTGAGACAAAACATTTTTACCGATTTTGTAACTTTTGAAACCTAGACCCCATGAAAAAATGATCATAAAATGGGAATTTTAATACCAATATATATAAGTAAAATATTAATAGAATACATTCAAAGGAATTATATACACATCAAAAAAGGAAATAGTGGAAAATATAACATTTCTATCAAAATAATTAAAAGTGAGATGAATTCCCCTTAACTTGCATCATGACTCTCTCTATACTCGTACAAGCTTCTAGTATAATAAATATAATTTTATTATAAATATTTTACATAATAATATTATCATACATAATATCATTTATGGTTTTATTATTACCTTATATTACCCACTTGATAGAGGTCTAATGTTAAAATTTTATGTTGGGTAATATTCTCTTGGTTCTTCACATGTGTCTTAATTTGTTATAGGATTGGTCCTTATAATTATATCATGATTCCCAAATATATATAATTATATATATATATGGTATATATATTTTATATAAACTATTAGAAATTATGGCATAATTTAGTTTGAAATGGAATACATCGTTCATGAAGGTGGTAAGTCATTCATACTCATGAACACTTTTTTTGTTTTTTTTTGCCGTATTGAAAGAAAGTATGTAAATAAAAAATGTATATAGATATATTTATGTGTATATATATATAATTATTAAAATATAATTATTAAATTATATATATCATATAAGTTCATTAATCTTATCTTTAATACATTCCACGTGGTGTGTGAATGAATCACATCGCTTTGAGGGGCGGTAGTCCGCACATCCTCAAATGAGATTATTGTATTAATAGAAAATGGAAGGTAAACATATGTGTTTTGTAAAAGGAATACATAATTTTAAATTAATAATAAATTTAATATATATATATATATAATTTTCTATCATAATGGCCACCCTGATTGATCATAAACGAGAAATGAAGAATCATCATTTCGTGAGACAGTAATTCAACTGACACAGAAACAGTATGTTCGATATCTATTTGATGGATGTGTTTGTAAGTATAGGTATAAATATTTTTATAAAAACATCATAATATATTTAGGATTATTCTTTTACAAAATATTATAATAAAGATAGTTTAGTGGGTGAATAAGGAATATAATGGAATGGATCTTGAAAGCAGACGTTACCTCTAAATTGGGTAACTCTTTTTGGTTTATGACAAAAGGTTTCATTGATTGGGTTTACGCCCAACCAAAGGCTTCATGGTAGAAGGGAGGATTTTCTGACACTACTTGGTAAGATATTGGACTAACATAATAGGTTTTATAGGTGTGAGAAATGGGTATAGGTGGTGGCCTTTTATTGGGAAGAAAAATGACCAATATGGACTTTCTAGAAATAGGTTAGATGTGCACATATTATTACTTATTAAAAAGTCATAAAAACCAACCCAAATGAATATTTTAAGGTTTATTAACTAAATATGGACACAAAAATGGTTTTTCAAAATATTATAGTTCATTTGGCCCCATAATTATAAGGTTTGCGCCCTAATTAAACTTAATTTGGCCTTAACTGTTGTGATTAATTTTATTCACTTTTACATATAATTTTGGTAAAAATTAACATGTACTTTTTAAAATATACATATTATAATAAATAAAATGGCATGTAATTTTTTTTAAATTCACTTCACATAGTGGAAAAATTAGGATGAGTGCTAATCTCATAGACGGAACAAAATAATGGGGTTTAATGTAGGAAAACGTTCCAATGCTTGTTATGATTTTATATTCATTTTCAAAGTTAAATTGATTATATAAAATTAATTGTATTTTTAGATGTAATATTTATCTAATTTGACCTTTAAACTAATTTATAATATTATTATTTATTAATTATTAATTATAAAAAAAGTATTTTTAACTAAAAAACAGTATTTTCACTATTAATCAAAAAATGATATTTCTCAGAAAAATACCAAAAATTCACCCTAAGTTAATTTCAAAATTATAAATTCAAAAATGAAGTTCATTTTATTAAATTAAATTTATAAATTTATCCACTATTACTTTTATTTTTAAATGTTGTCCATTCATGAAAATGATATTTTTAACGCAAAAAGGACTTTACCGAGAATAATAATTTTTATTATGATTTATTTGTATAAAAAATTGTAAAAATTATTTGAAAAGTATTTTTTAATATTCATATAAATGTTTTCATCATTTAGTTTATGAATTCAACATTTAATTAATTGTATATATTTAATATTTTGTTTCATAAAAACATGGTGTTGTGTGCATCACACACCATGTCAATGTTGTTTGTATCACAATCCAAGTTGGTATTGAATGTAGCGCAAGACAAGTTGGTGTTACATGTGAAAGGAAAGTTTAAATTAGTGTTTTAATATATATAAATATATATATATATAACTATTTATATTTCCATATGAAATGAAAAATATCAAAATGATAAATTAATTCAAAAAAATAATTCACAAAATCTCAAGGTGTTACATTCTACCCCCTAAAAATAAATTTATCCCTTGAAATTCGTCTGGATTTTGAAAGATTCAATAATTTAAAGTTTTAATCATAGAAACCCACATCATAAAAATAGACACGAAAAATTACCTTAAAATGGAAATTCGGAACCATAATGGTTACCTAGAGTAACATATAACTAGGTTTCCACATAAGAGATCATAGGATGGGGGTAAAGATTAGACTTGGAGTAAAATAATAATTATTTATAGGGAGTGATAGAGGTTATAAATCAAACTCTATTTAATGGTCATAAAAAATCTGGAGGACTCAAATTCATAAATCTTTAATGATTATAGAATCAATTTGTTCATTAAAATTTATGGTATTAGGATGAATTTTTTTTATTACTTCCAGAACATTGATTAATTCATGATATATTTCTATAAACCAAAATTTCATAAATTCATTGTACTTTGTAAAATTTCTAATATATCAATTAACTAAAGTACTGAATGTCTAAAAATTAAACATGATTCATAAAGCACTAAAATACACATTTAAAGGATCTTAAAGCACATAACAGAATGAAAATTATAATGATAAACATGAATTAACAAGAAAAGTATCACTACTGGTTCGTCATAAATATTAATTGGAAAAAAATAAATACAAAATAACCAGGAAATCATGTAGTCTATTAGTATGTGTGAAACCCTTATCATCCTTCAGTCATAGGTTCAAAACCCATAGCCTTGTCGAACATGATTGGTTGTCACTCGATATATATGATGTCATTTGGTTATAACCACACAAATATAAGATATTAGAAATACATCATTGAAATAAGGTTACTCATTGATTATCCTTTTAAACATGGGTTTCAACACAATATCTGTGCACAAATACTTCCTCTGATGTATAACTTAAATGTTTCATGGATGGTTAACCTTATAACCCTTTCTTAAAGGTGAAAATTAAAAACATTAAAAAGAGATACATGAAATCATCATAACATCAATTCCATTGTATATCAAAAAGTATCTCCTAGTTGTCACATTCCAAACAAGTGAAAATCCTCATAATATATTTTATTGAAACATCGTAGTAACCTATATTACCATAAATAATTTTTGAAAACATGTATCCTTTTTAATTCCAAGTTATATTAGATTTATTCTTCAAATCCATAAAAATGTAAACAAAACCAGTGATAGAATAAACCACCTATTAAAAATTCCTTACTTAGTTCCAAGGTAATAAATACTATCCAAATTACATATTCATATATCAGGTATCTTTATCCACAAAACATTATCTTATCTTGATGAACATATGAAGGTTTACCTTCTCTTAGTCAAAATATCACCTTTTCAATAAATCACATAATCATTCCAACATAAACTCTTAAATACTAAGTGAAAAAATAATTAGAACAATCCTTATATATTTCATCAGTCATAAATTCAGAATCTAAATACATAAAAACATTTATTATTCCAGTTCATACTTATTACATTAACAAGGATAATTCATCTTATTACATAAGATTTTTTCCCTACACATTTCATTTGTAGTCTCTTCATCATCCAAAATGTAACCATTACTCATACAACCTTATTGATTATCTTCAGGACCATTCTTCTTGGGGAATTGTATTATATAATGACCATTTTATCTACACTTAAAAGACTTACCTTTGATGAGGAATTAGGGAGGAAAAACTTCCCATTAATTTTAATAACTCAACTCTTCATTTTCCATTGCAGTCTCTTACTTTGTGTCATTATTTTACAAAGTCAAAACACCTTCTCGTTCATCTAAGGAATTCATTTAGGTGATTATTTCCACATTGCTGACAAAATGGAAACCGAATCTTTTTTCCTCCATTGTATCCATTACCCAAACTCTCGACGAACTCCTTCTTTCTCTTCCATGGTGAGTCTAAGAGTTGGTTATGGTTAACATAATTAATCACATTAAGTGAAAAATTATTAGGCATGATGACGACATCTTTCACTATAATGATCATCCAAACTATCTTCTCATCAGAAAATCTTCCATCACATTCAACATTAATCTAGTTTATTCTAGTTCCCTCTATTGACTATATCCCGAATCATAATGTGATCATTTCTCAACAAAGAAGAAAACCACATATTTCAGAAAATAATTACTTAAAATATATCTAAATCATTAAACCTTCCATAATCTATGATACCTTATATTTATACTAGGATATTCATAGCTTACATATATATAAATATTTCAGGATGGTTTATGATGAATTTGTGAATTCACAAAGCATATCCCCTAGGAGTGTCAAACATGTGTACAAAAAAGCCCATTATTGGGTACTAGATTACCCATATTCCATCCCGGAACTTATTGTTAGTGGTGTTACCCCTAGGTACATTTATTCGAGAGCCACATCAACATGTATTAATTAGAAAGGTATGAATTTCTAGGAAACCACTCACTATATCCTTCACTAAAATTCCAGAAAAGTTTCCTAAACGTAAACACATCCTTACACTTATCCTTAGAGACATCCCTAGACATATCCTTAGAAATAAACCTAGGAATCTAACTAAGGTTTTATCATCCTAGTTTCCAAAGTTAAATTATAACTTCACTCGGATACCAACTATAGAGACCCTTGTTTCTCAAAATGAATTTCATTACATAACTTTGGCAGAAATATGAAAAATTATTCAAATAGACACACTAAGAGTGTAGTCGGTATATTTCCTTTAGAAATATGGAAACACAAATACTCATACATAAGTGAGCTACATAATCCCCCAATAGGTTACTATTTATTATCACCCCTCTTATACATAACCAGAATAGTACATATCTTCATAACATGGGGAAAAGTAAACATAAAAGAGGTGAGATATAATGCTGAGTAAGGGAAAACAAGGGATAAAATTATTCATAATCATGATAATAACGGTATGAGAACATGATCGTGAAGATAAGATGTAATACCCTATATATAATAAATAATAATAGAGATCATGGAATAAAAATTGGTAGTTTGTAAAACATGAATCATAATAAAGTAAAAAGAATAATACATGAAAGCACAACATAGAAATAAAACATGGTATGGTGGAAACACATAAGAATATAATGATATATATAATCACCAAGTAATCACTACCAGGACCATATTTTTATTCATGGTTCACTCCCATGGCCATCTTTGTAGCATGAGTTCACTCCTAATACCATGTTTGTAGTCATGATTCAGTCCCATGGCCATCTTAGTAGTCAATGTTCATTCCAAAGACTATCATAGTACCATGTGTTAACTCCCCATACCATCTAGTATATCTCATGAAATATAAAACTTCACCCAATTAATTGGTGGGAGAAATAGGTCCTACTCATCACATAATGAAATCATGTATACATGTGACACAAGATCATATATAGAAATATCATATCCCATGAAATGATATGGGTGTCAGATACATGTACACATATCACAACATTTGGAATGTGGTGGGTTTCATAGTTATTTCAACAAACAACATAACTAATGAAAAGAAGCAGGTTTAAAAAGCATATAACCCCTGAAAATAAATTGGTTTCAAAACATAATGCCCTCAAAACACAATCCATTATGAGAAATAATATGAGTGAAAAAATTGAATAATTTCCCCATAAAAGCAAGAGTAAAACTAATTGATGTTATCATAGTTGGGAAATATTTTTTAAATATCCTTTAAATCATTTCTTTATGAATTTATCTTTTCTTGTTTGACTTTTTTTTACATAAAATTTTTTTGAAAACCATATTATTTAAAAATAACTTTGAAATATTATAAAGAATACTTTAAAGAATTATTAAAAAACCTTTTTCCTTAAGAAATTATAAAATGAGTTTTAAAATAATTTAAAACCCTTATTATTTGAAAACACTATGAAACCCTTTAAAGGACGCTTCAAAACATCTTAAAAACCATTTTTCATGAAATTAATTTTAAAAAACTCAATAACATTTTCAAAACAATTTTCAATGAAAATTATTTTTAGAAATTATTATTAAAGATTAACCTTTTATCAATGAAAAGGGAGATTTGAAGAAATTACTACATGTAAATCCATACATATCATACAAGATCAAAAGAATAATCATTTTTCATTGTAAAAAGGGTAGAAAAGTGACTTGTTCAGAAAGAGAAAAGAATATTACATTGATGATATTGGTGAAATAAAAAAGGGTAAAATTTTATATTAAATCGTATCAGATAGTGGTATAATATTCTCTGAAACCCTCTTTAGGAAATGTAGATTTACCACCAAAGAAAGGGTAACATCATGCTTTCCTAAAAACACATTATTAACAATCTTATGTACCAAAGAGTTAAATATGGAACCAATAAATTAGTATATTGTGGAATAACATAGTATATGTAAACTCATGAATATTATTGAGATATTTATCATAATATTTCATCAACAGAATCGTAAACATAATTATTCCCTAAAAGTAATGAGATTTTCTCAATAAACTCATGTAACATGGTATCTTAGGATTTTGATCTCCATGTTAGGAAAATAAATTAAATAAAACATATAATATCAAAAAATAATGATATTAATGATATCTAATAATATATAGATTTATATGAACATAAAAAAAATTAGGTGCATAACAAAACATGAGTCTTAAAGATGGCAAATTGAGACAAACATTTTTACCGATTTGGTGACTTTTGAAACATAAAAACAGTAAAATAATGATCATAAAATGGTCATTTGAATACCCATTATTATAAATTAAATATTTATAGAATAAAATAATGGTATTTACATACACCACACAAAAGAAAGCAGTGTCAAACATAACATTTATCTCACAAAAATAATAAGTGAGATGAAATCCCCTAACCTTGTGTCTTGACTCTCTCCGTACTCGCACAAGATTCCTATATAATAAATATAAGTTTAATATACATATTTTAAATAAGAATATTATAATAAATAATACCGTATATGGTTTTATTATTATTTTATATTACCTTCATGTTAACGATCTTATGTTATGGTTTTACATTGGGTAATATTCTCTTTGTTCGTCACATGTGTCTTATATTTTTATAGTGTTGGTCTATAAACGTATATCATGATTCCAGAATATAGAAAATGATATAAATATTATTCACATAATGTATATTGAAATTATAATAATATATATCATAATTAAGTATGAAATGTAATACACCATTTATGTAGATGGTAAGATGTTTGTAGGCATTAACGTTGTTTCCGTTTTTATTATTGTATTGAAAGATAGTACGTAAATGAAATATATATATATATATATATGTATATATATATGTAAATTTTAAAGTAGAAATTTTATTTTATATATATCATATAGTTTTATTAATCCCAACCTTAATACATTCCACTTGGTGTGTGAACTAATCACATCGCTTTGTGGGGGAGGCAGTCCATGCATCCTCAAGAGATTATTGTATTAATACCAATTGGAAGGTAAAAATATGTGTGTTTTAAAAGGAATAATAAATATTAAACGAATAATAAATATGATATATTAAATATATAAAAAAATTCGTCCATCATAATGGCCACCATGACAGGTGGTAAATGAAAAATGAACAATCGTCATTTTGTAAGGTAGTAATTCACCATACACAAAAATAGTATGTTCAATCTTCATTAGATGGAGGTTTGTGTAAGTTTAGGTAAACATATTGGCATAAAAACATACTATTATATTTGGGATAAATGTTTTTCACACGATAATGGAATAATTACATTTGAGTGGTGATAGAGGAAAATAAAGGAAATGAACTTGAAAGAAGATGTAACCTATAAATCAGGTAACTCCTTTGGGTATGTGCTAGAAGGTTTCCTTGAGAATATTTCTGCCCAAATTGTGGCTTCAAGGTCGAAGGGATGATTGTTGAGAGGCTAAGGGGTTAGATATTGGACAAATTAATAGGTTTTAGAGGTGTGAGGAATGGGTGATGTGGTGGCCTTTTATATGGAAGGAAAATGACACATTTGGAATTTCATGAAACATGTTAGGTGTGCACATGTTCATACCTATAAAAATTCATACCAAAGAAAAAATTACTCAATAATGGATGGTTTGGCCTTAGTAAGGACAAACAAAGGGTTTTGGACATGTTTCCTGGTAATTTGGGCCCTTAATTATAATGTTTAGTTCCTAATTTGGCTTAATTTTTCCTTAACTAGGGTGATTAATTCTAATCACTTTTACTAATAATTTTGTAAAAAAATTAAAATGGCCTTATTAGATAAAAATTATTATAATGAATACAATGGTGTATGTCCAATTTTTTAAATTCACTACAGAAAATAAGAAAAAAATAAAATTAGTGTTAGTCCCACAGATGGAATGAAATAACGGGGTTTTAAAGTAGAAAAACATTCAAAAGTTTGTTATGAATTTATATTCAGTTTCTAAGTAAAATTCATTTTAATGAATTTAATTGCATCATTATATTTAATATTTTTCTAATTTTTCCTTAAAAATAATTTATAAAATAATTTATCATTAATAATTCATTATAAAAAAGGCATTTTTTGACTAAAAATCAGTATTTACATTATTCATAAAAAAATAATGTTTCTCAGAAAAATCCAAAAAATCCACCCTAAGCTAATTTCAATAATTATAATTAAAAATTAATGTTTATTTTATCAAATAAAATTCTTAAATTTTTCTGAAATTTCTCTTATTTTTGAAATCATTATATTCATGAAAATAGTATTTTTAACACAAAATTGACTTTATCAAAAATATTGTTTTTCGTTATATTATATATATATAAACCTATTGTAAAAAATATTTGAAATTTCGTTATTACTCTTAATATAACATTTTTTAAGGGGTAGGTTGTAATTATCTCATTTATTTATATATATATACATGTGTGTGTGTGTGTGTGTTTCATAGAAACTTAGTATTGTGTGCATCGTACGTCAAGTCAGTGTTGTGTGTAGCAAAATCCAAGTTGGCATTCCATGTAGTACAATCCAAGTTAGTATTTCATGTGAAAGGAATGTTATATATATATTTTAAATATATATATATAACTATTTACTGGGCCACAGAAAATGAAATATCCTAAAAAGATAAATTAATTCAAAAATAAACAATTCACAAAATCTCAGGGTGTTATATCATGTTCCCCATTCAATTGATGTTTTGATACATGTTCTATAAGATCCCCCACCTACCTTCCTCCAAGAACATTAATCTACTCAAATAGTACATGAAGCATTAAAAAATTTCTAAAACATTATTTCATGTGGAGGAAGGAGTAGATTAAGGCACTGCTATCCCATAATGAATGCTTCCTCCCTATATTTTTTTCAAAGATATCCACCCACAGTTCACTTAAAATCCATGATTAAGTACTGTTATCTAAGAGTAGCTACACCAGGCACGATAACAAATAAAATACTGGACCATCGATCTAAAGAAGAGAGAAAATATAAGAACCGTTGAATATCTATATACATACTTTAACCCTTCTCATGTCCTCTCAAAATCAAGAAATTCGTCTCACCTTCTCACTTTTCATGTTCACATATTTTTGCCTCCTAAACTATTATTGTTATCTATTAAAATTTACAGTTCTGATCATCACATTCCAAAGGGATGAATTCTATCTCACTACCTCACACCAGTATTAGGAATTCGGACCGCTCCCTAATCACTTCACACGGATTTCATGACTAACATGTTGTGATTGATACCCATAATGTAGTCCACTTTGATAGCTTCAGTTTTCTTTCATGTAGTTGAATCAAAACACTATTAATATCCTATAGCTCTAGATAAATAAAAGGAAAGGTATGTCACCATTCGTTTTTCCTAACTAAATTTTTTTCCTTCTTCAAACCAGGCACTCATGAGCTCAGTATAATGATGGTATCCATGAGAACTAGGTCCTTCTCGGTCTAGGATACATGTATCCCTAGTCCTCCTAGGTCTATTCAGAAATTGTATGACCAGGTCTAGGATACTTGATTTAGGTATCCCAGGTCCTCCCATGTCCAGCCATGGTATAATCCTTAGAGTAGATTGTCCTGGTCATTTCATGGGATACATGAATTAGGTATCCGAGTAAATGAACATGTTATCTAGTATATTATTACTTTATAGAGGGAAGGGAGCATCTGGGATACCAGAATTAGGTATCCCGAACTTGGTGCTCTAGACTACTATAATTATACATAGGGTAAGAAGTGCCTGAGAGGACCTGGAATACTTCATGTATCCTAGTGATACATGAAGTATCCTTTCCTAGTGAGTAAATATGATAATTCATGTATCCCAGTGAGTTTCTAGCCACTCCAAAATCATTCTAGCTATATGCTGACTCATTAGTGTACTGATGACTTTTGATGAGTTTCCTAATGCTTTTTCCTCTGACCTTGTTTAATTGTTTAATTTATTATCCCCCCCATAATTTCTTCTTGATATACTATGATAAATAACCTCTAGCACCTCGGTTAGCTGATTTGATTATTGTAGAACCTGGGACTTCCAAAATATCACTATATAACTGATAACATGAGATATTACTTGGGATCTACTTCAGTAGTTTGGTAGGTTATTTGTGGGATGAGAAGCACAAATTCAACTCCAACTATGCTCTCTGATTTCTTGTGTCTGTGGGTGTTGGGGGAAGTGGAAATAGGGTGTTCGGTATGGGTGGTTTAGTAGGGAGAGTGGGTATACTACCTATATTATACAAAAAGTATATATTTTTTGGAATTAAGCAGTTTAGGGAGTGGCATGGGTGGATCACATAGTTCGTACTAGAAACGATATGCTCTATTGGAACCTTCGGGTTAGTATTGGGGGCATTGAACTATTCTCGTGCAATTTTTAGGGCCAATATTATTCCTTATACTACCATTATTATACTGAGGGTTCTTTTTTTCATATTGGGTGATGCGTGATAGAGGGTCAAAGATAGTATGCGGGAATGCACTTGAATGGGTTATCTTGGTAGCTATTTTTGTGGGGAACTACACGATTGGGGTTAATTTATAGGGGAAATAACGCAAAACTAGCCAGAACCCATTCATACGGGTTCGTTCCCCTATAGCTTCACTATTTTTTCATTGAATGTTATTACTCTCCTTATTATTAATATAAGATTCATATCCTAGGTATATCTTCTCTTTTTCAATGGACAGTTGGTACCGATAGAAAAAAATGAACTTGTGAATATGATGCTACGGGAAATCATACTTATACCAATGCCCTTTTCCCAATGGTTTTTCTAAACCATTGGCTTAGAGAGTTTTTTCCAAGGGTTTTATAAAACCATTGGGATACAGTGATTTAGTGTAGTTTTTCATAATTTTTTTTCAAACCATTAGGGTATATTTATTTTTACCAACGGTTTATATAAATCGTTGGGATATAGTAAGGGTATAGTTATGTTTTCCAATGTGTTTTTTAAAATCATTGGGGTATAGTGATATTTCGAAATAGTTTTTTAAAACCACTAGGATGATTTTCACCAAGTATTCCCGAGTCCCCACATCCATTTTCAAATTTGATCGATTGATTTTTAAATACCAAATCAGTGCTCTCTTCCATGCCATCGACCCCACCTCATTTAAAGATCCATCCTAGTTGTTTCCACTTCAAATTGGTGAGTTCGAGTTACATTTTATGCCTACATTTATTTGGGATTTTTATATAACATGTTTAGTTTAGTTAATTATCTATTGTAATATCTCATCATTTAGGTTTTGTTGTTGTTCTTGAATGTGAAATTGTCATGTTCCAAACACATCAGCCTACATAGAGACAATGAATTTCCATTCTCGAACCACTACCATCATTAATTTTTCTAGGATTGTTACACAATATTAGTGTTGTAGTGGTATTATATTGTCTCTCATTGTTTGCGGATGTTTAGGTGGGGGTGATGTGGGGGGGGGGGGGTTGTGCAGTTGGGGGTGGGTTGTGCAGGTGGGGTGTGTTCAAGATGGGGGGAGGGGGCCATGTAGGGGGGAGGCTATTGGGGGTGAGGTGGGGGTTTGTACAGGTGGGTGTGGGGTGGGTTTTGCTGGTGGGGGTGGGGGATGGGGGATGTGCATGTTGGGGGGTGTCAGTGGTAGGGGATAAAGTGGTGTGGGCGGAGGGGTGTGAAGGTGGGGCATGTGACGTGGCTGAAGGGGGGTGTGCATGTTAGGGTGTGAGGTGGGGGAAGTCTATTGGGGGTGAGGTGGGGGATGGGGGGGCTATACAGGTGGGAAATGGGGTGGATTTCCAGGTGGGGGGTGGGGGGAGGGGGATGTGAAATTGGGGGTGCAGGTGGGGGTGGAAGTGGGTGGGGGAGGGGAGTGTGTAGGTTGGGGGTGGGCTGTGCAGGCGTGGATGGGAGGAGGGGGTTGTGCACGAGGGGGGGGGGGGGGGGGGTAGGTGGGGGGGGGGGTTGTGCAAATGGGTGGGGGAGGGGAGTGTGATGGCTGGGTGTGGGTTGTGTTGGTGGGGGTGGGGGAGGAGGGCTATGAAAATGGGTTGGGGGGTGCAGGTGGGGGTGTACAGGTGGGAGGGGATGTGCAATGTGAATGTAGGGAGGGTGGGTGTTTAGTGGGGGGGGGTGCTATGCAGTTGGGGGTGTGAAGGTGTGTGGGGGGATGTGCAGTGTGCAGGTGGGGAGGGGGGGGGGGTATGCAGTGGGGTGGGCTGTGTAGGTGGGTGTGTGTAGGTCGGGGAGAGGGGTTTGTGCAGGGGGGGTCTGTTGGGGATGATGTGGGTGGGTGGGTGGGGGGGGGGGGTTGTGTATTTAGGGGTGGGGGAGGGGGATATTCAAGTGGGGGGTGTAGGTGGGGGGTGTAGTGGGTGGACAAGAGGGGCATGAAGGTGGGGGGGGATGTGTAGTGGGAAGGTGGGGAGGGGGTTGTGCAGAGGGAGTCCACTGGGGGCAGGTGGGGAGGGGGTGCTATGCAGGTGGAGATGTGCTCTAAATTAAATCAGTTTGGAGGATAAAACCTCAGTATCAATAAATACATGCTTAAATAATAACTCAATAATTGGCCTGCTCACTACTATCACTGGTTTACAATTAAAACAGGTACCATATGAAAAACTTACTTTGAATTCCCATATTATCTTGTGTATTTGGTCTAAAATCTTGTTCCACCCAATATATCATCCAACTCGTGCCATCAAAGACATAACTCACTAAATTAATGTTACCAATCTCTATGACATGTCATCATTACGTCCAATAGCAGCCTTGGAACTCCTCTAAAATATCATGCACCTTAAATGTGCCATGATCTATCTCATTATCACCCACCACATAGTGTCATTGATAAATTGTATGAATTTCTCTATGCACTATGTAATTCAAATATCAGCAACATGATTTTCCACAAACTAACACCACCAAAACCAAGTACATATACCCACACTCCAACAATTCCCATAAAGATTTATATATAAAGGACCACTTACATAATCATAGACATAAAAAGATAATGGTTGATCCCCACTTTGAATGTTGAATGTCAATATACATTTCATGTTTCCTGATCAGGTAGCATGAAATGTACTCCCTAAAAAATACCCTCTTAATAGGCTTTTATACCACTTCTGTTTATTTGGAAATCCATTTCATATTATTTTTTTCTTTTAATGTTTTCTATGGTTCTTCATCACTTTCTTCCTATGATGGGTTATTAAACCTAGAAACTAATTTTCCAAATTGCGCATCAGGATTATCAGATCAAGGTATTGGAATAGTCCGTTATGACCCCAATAGTGACCCAAATTTGATTGAAACATCACTTTTGTACCCATTTCATCCAAAACATCATCTATTATTTTTTTGAATGGTGCATATACAGAGAGGTTTTAATTGTATCTCTTTCTCTTTATACATCCATAATTTAGTGAAATTTACCTAACCCCACTCATTTTCAGAACATATGGTTTCAATAAGGAACTAAGAATCAAATAGGATTTGACCATTATGTGAATTTTCAATGTTTATCGGTTTCAAATTTATTTGACTTGCATTTTCTAATTTGGAATTGAAATATATTAAATCCTATGAAACCAAAATTTCTAACCTGTGGAACATTAAAATTCTTTATTTCCCATTTATAAAATTAGTATAACTCTAATACCTCCCTTTAACATTTTACCAGGTAATGAACATGATGGTTTTTATTCTTTAGCAAAATATTTATAGAAACTGTCATCATCTAACTGGCCTAAAGAAATTAAATATTTCCATAATTTAAAAAACTACATTTCTCCTTATGAATCTATAAGATGTCTTATCCATGTTCATATGTTTATATCCTGATTTCCAAGTATCTTAAGGTTTTAATCATTCATAATATATAACTTTTTCAATTTTCTATAGTAATAATTTAGGATACACTCCCTCTTGGTTGTTGAGTGAAATAATGCCACAGAATCAATGTTGTTGGATTTTAATAGACTGATAACACTTATTAAATTACACTCCCACTAAAACTTAAATTTATTTATTTCATCATGTATGATTTATTGAATTCAATATATATCTATTAAATCTCACATAAAACAATTGATAGTTAAAATACCCATGAATCCCCCAATTCCCTCTCATTTTTTTGGGTTACACATTAGTTATCCTTTTCTAATTACTTCTATATTTGTTTTCCAATGCAGAAAATGAAACCAATTGAAGACAAGTGATTAGAATAGATGATGGAAAACAATCGTCACATGACTAAGATGGGAATTCCCCCACTAGTTCCTATAGTGAGTTTTATATTTCAAATATATATATTTAAATAATATATAATTCCATGTAATTTGTTTTTTTAATCATTTTTGAAGGATCCACCTATTAGGCGAGAATTATTTGACGAGAAGCCTAGTAGTGGTCCCAGTACATAGGGTGTTCCTATGAGGGGGGGGTGGTATGAGAGCTAGATGATCTGGTCGGTGTACCTGATTTGAACATGCCCATCCCAGTGACATACCATCCATCCCACATTCTGATCCCGATTTGTCGTTAGAGACACACGAGATATTTAGGCCTCCCTTTTTTTCACCACCCTTTACATCTGAGCCTCCTCACCCATCATTTCCATATCTGATGATGATTCCGACACGTCGTCTAGCATTCGTCCAGTCATCCATGTCATCTTCTTTTTCATATGCTTCCTTCTCTCAATGATTTTACATTCCATATTATTCAACACCTACTCTGCCAAAGTCTATCCCCAAGGAGCATACATTGGGACCCACTCCACCTATACCAGGTGTTCCTTCAGTTTTTGTGGATTCAATGGTGCCCATTGATCAGACTATAGTAGTTATATTTATACAACCCTAACAATTTTCTATACCATTATTTATTTTCATTATAAAATGTAATGATATAATATATTTTTTCTTTTATAATAGATATATATACTGATAGGATGTGGGAGTGGGGGTTTACATGCATGCGTGTGGTATGGTACCACCACACACAGCTGATGGTGGACTACAATGAAGAGAGTCAAATTATTGAAAAAGCTGGACAGCAATGTCGGAGTTTTTTGGCATCGCTTACCAAATACTCAGACATAATTTCCGTCAGCCTGCTCTCATGGGGACAGTTGCCAAATGAAGTCAAGGATAAAGCTTGGATAGAGATATGGGTAAAAAAATCTGTTGTATTTAATGTAATATATTATTATTTTTATTTATATTAATTAATAATTTTTTCCAGCTGTGGTTTAATTTCCACGATGGTGAGGGTGCACAACCAGCACTTATAAAGGATTTAGGTGAGGTTTGGAGAGCCTACAAGAATGAGTTGTATATTGGCTAGCGTGATAGATTTGGAACAATGTTATAGGTGATCCCTATTGTGGATGATTTTCCATTAGAACAATATCAACAAATTATTACTCATTTTACAACTATTCAGTTTAAGGTATTAATCATGTTTGAGGCATTTAAATGAAAATTTTCATGTTTTACGTTAATACTAATTATTGAATTTTATTTATGAATCACCTAGAATAAATAAAAAACATTTTTTATGAAAAATACCTCCACACATTGGGATGTACTGTGATTCCGGATCATGAGAAGAAGTCGGTATGATAGTTTATAATTTTTCTTTACAACTTACTCATTCTATTTCTTCCTCCATAATTTATTTGATTGTTAATGTTGTTATATAATTTTAGTTATGAAATTAATTATTGGTAACATATTTTTAATTAGGGTTTCCTATATTCAATGTTATTTTAGATTCATAAATTTAATATAGAAAGACATGTGACTTGAGAAAACCTGTTTTTCTCGAGAATAAGGAAGAAAGATGGATGTATGGTTAATGAACTAACTAAGTAGCAGATTATAATTTTTAATTTGTTGATATAAAATTTTAATATCTATTTTTTCACCTAATAATATATTTATATTTGTAATAGGCTTCTTTAGAAGCCCTTTATGCCTTGGAACCAGAAAATTTTGGGCCAAACGATCACTTACATCAGGTGTTGGGAGAAGAGTACCCTGGTTGAGTAAGCTACCAACCTAGGAAGAGTATAGTTATGAAGAGGTGTTAAGACTCCTTAGGTATGAGTTTTAGGGACACCGAGTTCTAGAAGGTTAAGGGACATTCATAATAGTCTGAAAAGGGGCCACAGAGATGGCATAACATTCTTCTAGGGCACACATTACATTTATGAAACTGATGAAAGATTTACGTTCAACACTTCCACCAGAGGATAACACAGCTAGTGATGAGTATACATTGTCGATTAATTATATATATGGTTTACTAGGTGTATCTTATATTTTTTGTCATGATGATGGTGAGGAGGAGGCCGAGGAAGAGGAGGAGGAGGGTGAGGAGGAGGCTGAGGTGGAGGAGTAGGGCGAGGTGGAGGAGGAGGGTGATTAGGTGGCTGAGGCAGAGTACGAGGGTGATAAAGAGGTCATTGAGGAGGGTGTGGATGATGATTGGGGTGACGATGAGGAAGAGGATGAGTCTGATGATTATTATGATGATAGTGATGGTGATGAGGGATAGATTGATCTGTCACTTTTTTGACTGATATTACTAACCATTGATGTTTATTGATTTTTAGTGCCTAAATAAAAGTGTGATTAGGTTGATCAAAATATATTTACTTCTTTATCTATAAATTATAAAACTTGACTTGATGATTTGTTGTAATTGATTCACCCCTCCCCTAGACACCCCCATCCCTGACACCCCCTAGACACCCCATACCCCCAGGACATCCCACCCACCCCCTGGACACCTCGTACCCTTTTGGATATCCCGCCAACCCCCGGGACATCCCACACCCCCATGGATACCCCCACCCTCTTGGACACCCCTACCCACTGGATAGCCCCCCACCACTATATATAGCCCACCCACCCCCAAGACACCCCTAACCCTATGGACATCCCCACCAACCCCGTGGAAAACCTGCCCCCATGAACACTCCATACCCCCGAGATAGCCCTGCCACCCTCGTGGATAGACCATCCACCTCCTGGAAATACCTACCCCATGTAATTCCCCACCACCCCCATGGACAGTCCTACCACCCCCATGGATAGCCAGCCCACCCCCTGGACTTCCCGTACCCCCCTGGACAGCCCCTTCACCCCTATGGATAGACCACCCACCCCCTAGACACTCCTACCCCTTGGACAGCCCCCCCAACCATGGATAGCCATCCCACCCCCTGGACACGCCATACCCCCTAGATAGCCCTGCCACTCTGGTGGATAGCCCCCACCCCCCGGACACCCTGTATACCCTGGACATCCCCCACCGATGTGGACAAACCACCACCCCTTGGACACCCCCACTACCCCCTGGACACTCCCATCTCTCTAGACACCCCCACCCCTGGACACCCCTGACACCCTTGTACACCCCAACCCCCTGGATAACAGCCCACCCAACCTAGAACCCCACCCCACCCCACCCCCATGGAAACCCCCTCCCACCCCTATAGACAGCACACCCACCCCCTAGACACCCTTATCCCCTAGAAATCACCCACCCCCATGGATAGTCCACGCACCCCATGGACACCCCTACCCCCCTAGACTGCCCTGCCACCTGTGTTGATAGCCCACCCACCCCCAGGACACCCCATACCCTTGTGGAAAGCCCCCCACCTTATGGAAAACCCTCCCCCCCAGACACCCACCACCCTGGAAACCCCCACCCCCATGTACAACCCCCTACCCCCTGGATAGCACCCCAACCCCCTGGATTCCCCACCCCTTGGACACCACCCCACCACCTGGACGCCACCCAAGACACCCCCACCACCGTGGATGGCCCCCACCCCCTGGACACCACACACCACCTGAACACCCCCACCCCCATCGTCAGATGGTCAAAATGTAACCCTAATAATCACGAGATCTCTAAAATTTGAGTGTCCTCTCACCATTATGAGATGTATTCACCAAATAAATTGAAATTTGTTAGTTAGAATAGTGGTTGTCAGGTGAATATTTAAATGGGGGAAACTATGTTGAGGTACATGTCATGGTTGGAAGAGTTATTTTGTCTTTAAGTGCTATTATAGGTGTTTTTTGTCCTATTTTAAGTGTTATTTTCAGGTGTGCTATTAGGTGTATGAAATGGAGGGGATGGGTGGTTTTTGTGTGGTTTTATTAGAAATACACTAAAAAATAGTTTAGAATTATTGGTAAAGTTTTTTCTGAGAATAGTTTTACCAACAGTTTGAATAAACCATTGGAAATACACTATTCCAATGATTCAAAAGTATTGGTATAGTGTATTTCCAGAATAGTTTTACCAATGGTTTTAAAGAGCTGTTTGAAATACTATATACCAATGGTTTTGAAAGTGTTGGTAAACTATATGTAAACTATATATCCCAACAGTTTATCAACTTTTGGTATAAATATATACCAATGGTTTCTGGAACACCATTGGCATACTGAAGCATACACTGCCATATACCAACGGTTTGAGAATAACCATTGGTATATGACATTACCAACACCTTACTAACCAACGATTTTCATAACTGTTTGTATATAGTATACCAGTTATTTTAATTCCTATACCGATGGTTTGATACAATTGGTATATGCTTTATATCCAATAGTTTGAGACGATGTGGGTGCGAGAGCATCCATTAGGGAAACTGTAGTTTGGTTTCGAAATGATGGGAGGATGAAAAAATGAATGGAAATGGAGGTGTTCAATAGTGATGATGTTCTTAAGTGGAGTTGAAAATAAAATTGTTTCAAAGACAAGTGACTGGAGAAAGTAGTCGACTATATATAGATGAGGAAGTTTCAAGTGTGGTAGATGGGAACCTGAACCAACAAGGTAGTGGAATTGGAGATCGAGTCTAGGATTCCCAATAAACAAAACAAGCCTCGAACTACCCAGGGCCTGGACCCTCGATAGAAGATCTTCCAATACGAGTTAAAAGTTACCAAATGCAATCCAAGAAGAATATAAAGAAGTTTCTGTCTAAAAAAAATAGAATTTATAGTCTTGGAACACACAATTTTGAAGGTCCAGGTCCACTATGGTCAAGGATACTTCATGTATTCATGGAAAAAAGGCAGTATGTAGTGTTTTGTACAGTATGGATTATGTTGATCTTCAAGCTGCCTATACCAACCTCACCACTTATTGTTCACTCCCATATGACAATTTTAGCACACCAATTCCACTAAATCATCATCTTATTGGAAAATTCCTCCTTTGGTCATGCTGTAAGACCTACCAATAGTGGTAATAAATGCATGGTGCACCATATGGTATAATATTGATAGTGGTATTATTCGAGTAAAGTACTAATGGGAATAAAACTTGAAGAGATGGAAGTGTAGTGGATATATTAATGATTTTGTTGAAATTTGGTATGGAGTTGCGGGTTCTGACTGAATAGGAAACGAGTCTACAAAACTGGGTGAAGTAGCTCAAAGAAACCTATGGGCCAATGCTTTATTCAATTTTCTAGTTGCATAAAATAGGTTGAACCATTTTTTGATCCCCCCGTATTTCCAGCACAATGGGGAATCTATAAGGATATCAGTATAATATAGAAAGTAGACTATGAATCGAAACCACCACTGCTTTGGCTGGGTATGGATCGTGGTTCCATTAATGTGGGCATTATCTACTACCATCATGTAAAATTTCTATGGAATACTAGATGTGAAGACTAATAGAGTAGAGTACTAATGTTTCTATGAACCTTCCCATTGAAAGCCGAGTTTCCTAGAAAACCCATGAGTATCCCATCACTAGAATGAGAGTAGCAGGGAAGCCAATCCCAATTCATATGCTCAACTAGAAAAGGGGATAAAATGGAGTGAAATTGGGACCCCTTATTCTATCTATTTGGAGAATAGAAGAAGAAATACAACACCCAATAACTTCCAATACAGAATGCTAACCCAACCAGGTCAAGAAATAAGATCATACCGAAATATAGTCATGTCTGGCCACTACTCTAGCCATGGGCACCCTTGTGCCCTGCTGGTGAATGGGGTACATGAACGTATAGTAGGATGGTGAGTCCTTAATCTACTCTAATAATCCCATTGATAGATTCTATAATCCAAGTAGGACTAGGAACTCAACTACCCCTAATGACTTTTAAAAAATTCATCATCTGTTTGGGGTCATTTTGCAGGGGAGTCACCATTGTAAGTAATCTACTCAAAAAGTGGTAATCATCAGGAGCCTAAAATCCAAATCATGAATTGTGGAATGGTGTTGGTGTGGTGATGTTGGCATTCAGGATACTAGTAAGGGGGATATTGATCCAGGGTGATACCACTATAGACTATATAGAAAGGGGGTGGGGTATCTTGTTGCGTACTCTGCATTGTGAACTGTGGTACTCGATCAAACTAGACTACCCACTGGTTCTTGATTGGATTATGGTTGACTAATTTATCTATACACTACTTTGTTTTAGGATTAATATAGTACTGATGCTTATCCCGCAATTTGTGATCCATGTGACCTCCGATTCGATTGTCTCCATTCCCCTAAGCAATTGATCTCCAAAGACTTTACTATTTACGATTATCTGTAACTATATATACATTCTTATATGTTGTAGTTGAATACCTAGACATCAATATTGGATTAATTAGTGGTGAATCTTTTTAATTTCATGGGGGTTTTATAAGTGGGGGAAACTGAATTGGGTTAGATCGCCTTGTGAATTGATTCATTCCCGCATAGCAAAGAATCAGCAGAATGGTTCATGGGAGATGACCATCTATCGAATGCACCATTATGCCATGGAGAGAAGGGGTCAAAATAATGTCCAAGGTTTTTGAATGAATCTGTTAATATAATGGGAATTCCATGTTTCAAGATGTGAATTTTATATCCTATGTGGTTTTGATGAGGATATGTTTTTGTATCTTGTCTAGTTAGTATAATTCCACTCCAATGTCCCAAAGGAACCTTGATTCATATTCTTTTTCCCCATAAATCACAAAAACTTACTCCACCTATTTAAATTGGAAATAAATATTGTTGTTCCTATAATGGTTCTATGAATCACAGTAGTGCTTTGGGAGCCAACACCACTACCAATATTACACTGACCCTATGGTTGAGATTGAATTTGGTTTGTGGTAATAGATGGAGTTCAAAAAAACCCGGTGGGGGATAAAAATGGCACAACTAGAGCTAGTATAGAGGATGTCAGAGTTCAATGATACTATTATAAGAATGGTTCTAACATATTGTAATGTATCTTTTTCCATCATATAACACTATCTCCCATGCATCTAGTTGAAAAGACTATGAAGTGATCGGGAAACCTACCCCTAGAGGAACCCACCAGTTCGCGAGTCAATTAATTCATTAGTCCTCAAGAACATATTGAATAAGATTAGTCACTTGTTTTATGTCTCCCCAGCTGATATAATGGTACAACATATTAAACATTTCCAAGATGTAGTGTTGGAAACGAAGATTGACTAGAATGTAGATATGGCATCTCAAAAGAGCATACGAGATCAAATTGATAATGGAGTAGAATGCATGCTATTGGTTTAATGGGAGGTACTACTTTAATGGTGGGAGAACTGCCAAATAAAATCCAAGAGGGTGGGGGAAAAGACCGTATTCATTCTTTAGAGCTCAAGCTGTCACAATAGAAGCACTCCTTGATGATACCATCACTGCAGCACTGGGTTCAGCATACAAAGAAACGATTGATAATCACATGGAAAATGAGTTAGTTCAGGAATGGATAGTGCAATGAATTGGTCAAGTTGGTTTGATGGAATGATTTATGATGGTAATCGAGTAGCTATTGATCATCCTGAAGGTACTGTTGCACTACTGGAACTCTTTTTCTCACTACTAGAATATGGGGCTCTTGGTGTTTGGAACCTTATCTACTATTTCACTACTAGACTCGATAAAGATCCAATCGTCATATCAAAGTGATGAATTCATCTATAAAGATGTCTCCCTTCTCATGTGATAGCAAAAATAACCCATTAATTCTAACACTACTAGTATCTATCGTTCTTTCTTTAATAGGAATACACCAGACATAATCTGGTGGTTCATTCTCTAGTGTTTTGGTCGATTTAGTGGGGAAGATGTTTCTCAAAATGAATTCTTCATGATGGTAAAAAAAAGAGGGTTTCATGATTCAAATGTTCTTTATCCTACTATTGTTCTGGAAACAAGATATGGAATGCTTGGCTTGAGAGTGTGGATTATATTCAACCTGTATCTACCTATGTCATAATCACGACCGACCAAGTCACCATCCCAAAAACTAAGACTATATATTGGCAATGCTATGATTCCCATAATAATGCAAGAACCCAGCAAGGAACACGACTTTATTATGGAAGATATTATACTACTACTACTATTTTTTCTCAGATATCATTTTGATCATTGGTATTAGATACTAATTGAATAATACACTATTTTTTGAAGGTGACGAGATGGTCTTGAGTGAGACTAGTGGTTCCATTGACCCATATACCCCAAGACGTACACATGGGAAGATAAAAAGTGGTACCAAATGGAGTGATGGCTATTGTATCCCTAGGAGAAATACTATATGAATTGTATGCTATGTTTTCGACTGATATTCTAGATGGTAGAATATTAGTGGTTGAAACTATGTTTGAAATCTCAAGTTGTTCAGTGGTAAAAGGAATTCCTTGAATATATATTTTGGTTCCACGCTCAGAGACCTTATTTATCTATTTCTCCCATTTAACCAATGCACCATTCATCTATGATCACCTAGATGATGTGCATGCCACAACATTAATAATGTAGTCCCGCCTATCTGATACAGCACATACTGTTTCACCAACTTGTCCAACATTTTTTCTTCTCTCATTGAATCTAAAAAAATTCACATAGAGGCTAGACTATACTAACTCACTTCCCATGGTGGCACTTAAACCTATTGGTCTACCACCATTTCCAAGACACCCCCTCATATTCTAAATAGTATTTAATCCCCTCGTCCATTGAAATGCTACTACTATGTCTAATATGTGACCATTCACAAACTGCTAGGCCATTAGATCCATAAGGTACCGTAGGTTTTGGGATAGAGTTTCAGTAAAAGATAACCACTACAATCCAATCCATTTGATAGTGGAGTTCGGTCCATCAAATTTGCAATTAATACTTTATCTCTTTTCTTCAAAATGATTATTTTTATTGATACCTAGGTCAGCATCAATCAACATATCGTATCGACGATTACTTCTGTTTGAGACTCCGTATTTGATATTTGTAGGTTGTAAGTCAATTCCATCATGTACATATATACCCTCATAAATTACCTTCTATTTTTGTGGTGAAAAACCATATTTCAATTAGTACTCTACTTTAATAGTTTGATCGAGAGGTGATTTAGGGATCTACTAACACATGAAACCATTGTTGAACTCCATATTAATACAAGATTTCATTTGTATTTTACGTCTCTTTGTCCATAATGTTTTTTATAGGGTCCTGCAATTCTTTCCTAAATATTGGCGATGTTTTTGAGATACTACAAGGGAACCCTTAGTATAAATATTTTAATCTGTTTTTGTATGAGTGAATTGTGAAACATGAAAACTCTTATTCCATTTCCCTTTCACCGAGCCTATAAAACACTCTCCTGATATTCTAGTGGATCACACTACTATCGAACATTTGAAAGTCTTGTTTTTGAATTAATTATATATCTAAGATTTTCTTTCACATTTACTCAGGCACATGGTAATCATGGAATCACATATCCAAAAAACCTCTTTCTTTTTATTCATTGGCTATTGCTAATCTATATTGTGCCTTTTGGATTTTCTTGTATTCTTATCCCCTTCCTAATGACTATCATACAATTAATATTTATTGGAAAAGAAATCAAGTACTTATCAATTCATTAATTCGAAATGTCGATCATAGTGGATAAAATTACGAAAAAGGAAATCATCAGTACTAGTTTAAAACCATCTATCCTTCCCCCATTGAACCATTGAATCAAAGGGTTAAATTATTGAAACTTATAACAGAACATTTACGGATGAACTATTCTTTTCCACATCCTCATTCCTCATTCAGATCCAAATACCACATGACAAACCTGTTGCTTCATCTTTGAACAAATCATAACAACCTAACATTATTATATTTCTCTGGATGTGCTCCACTTATCCATGGTTCATGAATAGAAAAAAAATTGTGAAAGGAGATGAAAAAAGATCCTTGAAACCCATCACCAACATGAATCAATTCTCCAAATTATTAGAATAAATAGACACTCTACAAAGAAAGTAGATGATCCAATAGGATCTGGAATCTAATGTCCCAAAATAAATCCAAGCCTTAGTACACTAAAACCTATATTATACCAAAAGACTAAACTAAAATTCATCACCTCGGTGAACTATGTAAACTAGATATTCCTAACCTTTTCCCATTCTATATTCTTGGACTATTCTGGCCATTATATTAAGCCATATGAGAGATTGTCTTTGATATTCCCATAACCAACCAATTAGAGTATAATACTAATATTTATACATGACCATATACTATAATAGGAAATGATGTTCACAAATTACCAAAGAAAATAATTTCCCACACATTCAGTACTCTACTCTAATAGGTATGAAATTCTAGATTAAGAAGGTTGGAAAGTCACAAAAAATAGAGTAGAAAAGGGTTCAGTTGAATTAACTTCTATGGATAGGAGGGAGAACTCGTTATTCCTAGTACTAAGACATCCTATATTGCATAAACATAAAAAATGAATATAATCTTGAATGACTGTCATACATTTTCAGGTGGCCCCATTATTTTCATTAAAAAAGAATACATTCATTTTGTCTGCCAGTAGGATCTAAAAAATAAGAAAAAAAAAGAAAGTTTGGTAGTGAATGGAGAACACTTGGTGAGTTAAACTATCATGTGAATGTACTTATTGATATAAGAAATTAGTATAAAATATCACAATAGGAATAGGCTATTAGTCAATCCACCTAGTAAATTAGTGAATATGATACCTTCTATTCTATTGATATGAAATTGGTCCAATAAGATTGATGGGTAGTCTCCATATCAGTTAATGGTGCAGACAAATTCCATTAACCACATGTTAACTAGACTATTATCACTATTCTAATAGACCATATAGATATGATACCAAGGCATGTAAGGAAAAAAGACTGGTATTACTCTCCTAGAAGACTAGTCATGTTGAGGCATCCAAATTAGTTTATAGTTATAAATGAAAAATCTTCTTGCACATAAGAAGTCGAATCCAACAAGTGTGGATTTTTCTTATTAGGACAAGGTACAAATTTTAGATGATCATATTTCCTCAAATAATGATTTTTTCCATGCATGATTACCCAAAGTCTTAGTGTGGCTGAAAAAGGGTCTTATAATCTAGTATTACTCTCTTAGAAGAGTTAAACTAGCTCGAAGAGAAATTTTTATCACCTCTATATGGTATTTGGTAATAAAGAAAGTTATAATCTAAATATCCCCTAGTTTGAAGCTGTGGATAGAGGTGTAAATCGTGATTCAACATTCCTTCCAATAAAGGATTTCGTCGTAGTGAATTTGGTATATAAAAGAAATACTTTACAGACTTGAAGTGGGTTCCTTTATAAATAAATGTATCAGGAGGAAAGTTAAGATACTTTAATAAATATGGTATTTCGGAATAAATGGAATCCCTTTCTAATATGTTAAAAAGGATTTATATATTTCTCCTCGTGGATGATTTTAAAAGAGCTCTAAAAAAAATGAGTGAATTGACAAAGATCACCCTGAGTTCATAGTCTATTCGGTCATAAGAAAAGAAAATAATATCAGGAGTAATGAAAGAAATTAATATTTAGGAAAAACCTCATTTGTACCTTCTACATATTATTTTTTTGTACTCTTCTAATAGTGAAATTACACTACTCTAATAGTGAGATCTTCTGAAACCAAATTGAACTGAAGATTATAGTAGACCCTACCCCCTGACCAACCTAGTTGTAATTAGATTAATGAAAAAATAATGAAAATGGACTTATCACAATTAGAGTAGTGTAACAAAACTACTAGAAGGGTACTAAGAATCTTCTCTTCCCTTACTTATGATTTCTACATGAGAAATATCTAAACGAGTTCTTCCCTCCTATACCCATTGTTCCAGGTGTGGGTATGAGTTTCATTTATCTAAAACCATGTCATTTTCTAGAAGGATAATGTTAGTACTCTACTCGAATATTTTTGATGCCATTGCATCATTACCTTCTAGTATTGGGTAACTAATTGGGATAATGAACTGATTGAGAGAGCATGAACTATCTAGGTTTTGGGGCATCTCTTTTAGTGGAAAGAACAACGTCCCTTCCACTAAAAAAGAACAAAGAGGGTTCAACTAGAACCAATGTGAGCTTCATACCCTTCCATATGATAGTGACCAATTTTCAAGAGTATTTACAAGGTAGATAGATCTAGATTAGGAGAAGATCACATTCCTATTGTCCATAACTTAGAATAGGCATAACCTAAAATAGGAGAACAAGAGCTCTGATTATGCAAATGCCTTTTAGAGAACCAACTCATTCCCTACATTCCTGTACAACTAAATTGTTTATATCATCTACGTACTCACTAATGAATAAAAAATAATATATATATATATATATATATATATATATATATGTACCTATTGATGTAACATTGTCTCTGTTTTTGGTTATTTTATTTCATATAGTATCCATTATCTTTCTTTTTGGTCTGATTCATACCCAAATAAGAGTGACCTATTTTGATTTTCTACCTCATGATATGAAAATTGTAGTTGACTAGTTAACACAAAACCCTAGATTCCGAATTCATTTTCTATATTCATTTTCATTCTATCAAACTGCATGGATATAAAATCCAACCACCCTTTTCCCCTGATCCCTCTCAATCCCTCCGAAATTATGGTCTACATGTTACTCTATCTATAATATGAATGAGATCTTCAATTACATCATTGTATGGATTATAGTCATATTTCACTATGCACTACTATCTTTTTCATCATTCCTATATTTGGTTTTCTTGAATCCCTTATACTACCACTTCCAGGCTCCATTCATGATCATGACTATTTCTAAAATATTGAAATATCACTCACTCCCCTAGAAGTGTAAAAGAAGGTGTGTAGTAAGGCCCATTGTTGTGTACCAGGTAACCCCGAGTCAGGACCAGGACACCTTGTGGGATTTGTTACCCCAAGGTACATGTCTTCCAGAACCACATCCACTTTGAGTATCTATAAATATATGTATTCCTAAGAATATCCACATAATTTCTACTATGCCAAAATTATAGGATGTTCTTTTATGATTATCCTCAAAGTCTATCATAGGGTTTGGTTTCCTAATATACTTTTTATAAATCTAGTTTCCAAGGTGTCTATTAAATTTACTCTAATGTCAACTGTAAGAACCGTAAACATGTAGCCTGTAACTAGGTCATTACATTATTACATTGGAATATTAATAGGGAAAACACATCCAGAAGAACCTAATAGATAATTTTCTTTATAAAACTATATTACATATATGAACTTTACAATACAGCATGACAACTTCTTTTGAAACACACATAAACTCCTAGATTTTCCCTTTAGGTCATTCATAATAATAATATTCACATCCTGGGAAAAACAAAAACATATTAAAGGGGTGATATCAGACACTCGTTAAGGGTTATAAATATATTGTTAGTATAAATAAACAATAAGGTAGGTAGAATAACTCAAAACAGATTCCATTAAAAGTAAACTTTAGCATAATATGGAATAAATATAAACTAATTAAATAATTCTATAGAAATAATTAAACATGGATATTATAATCGAAAAATGATCACATGGACTATCATGTTTCATAATGAGTGAGTGGATAATGTGGGACATCATATCTTTATTGGGGAATATGCATTGGGTCTCCTGTACCTTAGACCTCCTTAGGATTGTTCTATGTAGAGCTTTTCCCATCTTGAAATAATAATAAAAAGTTAATATTGGAAGAAGTTTGTCTCAATAGAACTACTGATGTACTGAGGTCATATAGTGGGACTCTCCTATAATTTAAAAATTCCAATACATTCCTCATATAAAAATTGTTCAACATAAATAACCTAAATATTCATATTAAAAAACTAGCTTATGAAATTTTAGAATTTTAACCATTAACCATGAATGGTATAAAATATCCCAAACATAGTCAAACTAATCATAAACCCTTAAAAACTATATGGTAGATGGTATCATAAGAGAGAAGCAAATATTAATCACAAGATTCAACAAAAGAATTTTAAATAGATGAAGATACAATTTATTGTGACCATTGAAAATTTCTTAGGAAATAATCATTAACATTTCCAACTGTCCCATACCACTTTAAAAAATTAAAATCACAATCCCTTATAATATCATTATAATAATTAGACTCTTTGTAAAATATATAAAATGGAAGTACATACACCACACAGAATGATTATGTGGTGGACAAGGTATATATCTCACATAAGTAATAGTGAGATGAGAAAAACACTTTATATTCTAGAAAGAAGAGTTCCTTTCGAAAATAATTTTTATTTTTTGTAAAATCAATCTAAAAAATTGAATATCCTATATAATAAAATTTATTTAAATTGAAATTATATTTTAGTAATAAATGATGACCTACTAAATTTAAATCATGTAAAAAAAGTTTTTATGTTTCTTTATAATAATACATTATAGCGCAGTTAAACGAAAATGTTAAAAAGATATCAAAAAGGGAAGGAATTATTGTTTTAATAAAACTAAAAATGAACCAAGATTGATTTTAATGAAAAAAATTATTTATTTTATAAAAATAATGGTGTCTTAAAACATTTTTTGGAGGGGACATTAAATTGGGAAAGAAATCAGGAAGTTCCGTTGAATCGGGGTTGTTTATCAGGATGAATTGGGAATGAAAATTTTTCTAAACATGTATATCCCCATAAAATAAGGATGATCTAATATTGAAATATTATTTTTTTACATATAAACAGAATATATAAGATATATACAATAATAAATAAGTATTGAATTTGAGTAAAATAGAGAAAGTGTTACCAGAAGGAAAAATGGGGGTTCGGGTAGAATCCCTTACAACATTGTAATCAAACGAATCATATGACCCAAAATTAATAATAATAATATGATAAATTTAATAAAATTAAAATAAATATATTTATTATATTATAAATAAATGGTATTTTAACGTACACTATACAAAATAAATAGTGGTGAATAAGGAATATCTCACAAAAATTGATTTGATATTAGAACACCCTTACCTTATTTCTGAATGAGTTATTCACTAGAACTTAAGGTTCTAGAATATGAACATAGAATCCTTAATAATTTACATTGGAACATATTTTACATTAATATCATTTATTATAATTTCATTAATTTCATTTATGGATTTTTTGATAAGTTATAAGATTGAATTACCTCATTCCGGACTATTTATTTACTTGATTTTCACGAACGGTTCTCTTGACTATAAGTAATGGAGTTCGTGTAAATTGTTTATCATTCTCCAAATTTTGAAATAAATATTATTAATGAAAAACGATAATGATAATTGGTATTATGTATTATTTGTTCCCATATATGAGGAAGATTCATAAGATTACATGATAATTACAATCATTTAGCTTGATTTTAGTGGTTTTTCGATCACAATGAACTTGTTTTCTTCTATTATATAATATCATGTGTATGTAATGGGTTAATAACATTAAATGAGATATAATATATATTTTATAAAATTATTCAACCATAAAAATGTTTTCAGGACCAGACTTGAAGGTGAAATTGAAGAACAAATGTTCATCGTCCATGAAGGTTATAAATCGATACCTCAAGGACGATGATTTCGTTTCTAAAAATAAAAGAGAGAGAGAGTAAAGATATTGATGATATATCATCCATTAACATAATATAATTCCATTATAAATATTATACTTGAGTTATCATGAACATTTGGATAGAGGAGGTGAGGAGAAGATAAGAAGAGAAAAATAAATTCAAATGATGTCAAAAGAAAAAGGAAGAGGGTTTACCTCTTGAATTATTCCACTTTAGAACCTCCTTAGGGAAAGGGTTTCTAGAATATTTTATAGACCAAGGCCTCCTAGATATTGGGAGATAGTGGGAAATATTACATTGGAAGATCATGGAAAACCTACAAGGCTTAGATGAGTGAGGTGAATATGGGAAGAGGGGTGGTTATTATAGTGGAGGAGAGGAGTGTATTTTGAATATTTTATTCATTTGTTTACTATTTGTCTCAAGAATATGAATACTATTTATTTCTATGACCAAATAAATTTAATAGAAGATTCATTTAGATATTTTCGTTCTTACATAAAGAATGTTTTTTTAATTCATGTATTTGTATTATAATTTAAATACTATAAACTATTGTATTTCACTATTAAAAAAAATCTAGTATTATAGAAAAATTCCAAAAAATTACTACAAAAATTTATCATCTTTTAAAACTCAAAAATTATTTTAATTTTATCAAAATATTTTCCTAAATATTAGATATTTAGTTTTAAATTAAATCCATCATTTACTCGAAAAATACAGTCTTCAAAATTATAACAGAATTTATAATAACATGAAAAAATAACTAAAGAGGCATTAAGTTATACAAAAATCTTTGCAAAACAAAATATTTGTTTATCTATACTTTTTAATAAACATAATTATATTTTAAATAAATTTACTTATTATAACATTCCTATTAAATATTTATTACCCATAAAAATACCAACACTTAGTTATTGATTTTTTAAAAAAAATCAATTACTTATACGATGATATAATTCTATCATATATGCATTTATAAGATGGATAATTTTTATTTATACATTCGTGAGTGAGGTTACTATTTATTTAGCTGATTTACTATTCAAAAGGGTCATATTACTATCCATTAGGATACATTACTGTTTAAAAGGGTCAAGCTAATATTCACCAAAAATAAAGTTGATCCTATCAGATTGAAAATATATTAATTATCACAATGGTTTATGCCCTTTTTTCAAAAATCAATTCACAAAAATAGAAAAATTATGTTTAATGTTAATCTCGTATGTGTGGAAAGGAGGGTAAAAATAATGTTTAAAAGTTAAATATACTTTTATATCTAATTTTAATATAAAAAAAGAATCAAATGATTTATATTTGATTAATATATGTGTAATTGATATATTATTGAATTTATAATCAATTTAATTTATAATAATTATTTAAACTAAAATCTCATATTTTAATTATAATCCAGTATTTTTCATTATTCATAAAAAATGAAACTTTTTTCTAAAAATAAAAAACATTCACACCAAAGTAAATTTGGAAAATAAAAATAAAAATTGATATTTATTTTTCCAAAAATTTTACATTTCAATATAAATATGTTTTATTTATTTGAAAACATTTAATAGTTGTTATTTCTATTCATATTACTATGTTTAACGACAAGGTTATGACTATATTATTTAAATAATTATAATAACAAACTATTTTTTCTTAAAGACATCATATTGTGTGCATTACATTCTATATTAAATTTATCTATAAATCCATGGGGTGTTACATGCTACCCTCCTACAATAAATTGTGTCCTAGAAAAATGAAATTTCACTTCAAAATTTTAGGGTTGGTACATAAAAATTCCCTTGTGGGAAACCCACATAAGAAATGGGGTTAATAAAACATCAACATAATAAGAGGGAAGAATTGCATTGGTAACCAAAAAACAATGCAATCTAATAGGAAACATTAGTGTGAAGTGAAGATATGGACATTAAATAACAATCTAACCATAAATATCTTGATGGAGAGTGATATAAAACATGGTCTTCTGAAAGACTACCATAAATTTGTTATTTATTAAAATAACATTGATTTCCCAGAAAAAAAATACACGAATAACATTTTTGTTAAAAAATATTTTTCCATAATTTGAAGGATTACATTACTATCTAGATATGCACAAGAGAATTTAGTATTACTTTATTAATTTCAATTTCATAAGAATACTATCATCCTTTAGTTTTACTTCGATCTATTTTTTACTTCATTACTTATACCTAAAAATGAACATTCAAGATGAGTTTTTCTTTGTTTAAGAATTCAAATCAACTTTTAAGGATCACAGATCCCACAAAAGTATAATTATCTATTCCTTTTATCATTATAAATTATCCAAATAAAAAATTATTAGGATAATATAATATATCTCCCTTTTATATAAAAAATGACTTTAATCTCTAGAATTCAAATGTACAATGCAATGTTCAACATAGATCATTTTAAAAATTACAATAATTCATCAAAAAAATTATTCTAGTCTATGATCCCAAAATGAGAAGTTTTTGTTCATATAGTCTTTAAAATGAAATTGATCACACCATGATTTACTATTTCATTTTCACCCTTACACCACTGTGTTAAACTAGTGTTGTATTAGAAATTATAAATATAATAAAAAATTTCACATCATTTCTTATTCAATTATTATGTGTTTATCAAAGTTAAAAAGGGAAATGTTACTTATTTTGATAATCACATTTTAGGTGGATATGATTTTTAGGGCCCGTGATGATGTCCAAGAAAAATGATCCAAACATCATAGGATCTAATAATATCAGTGGAATAAACTGAAAATTTCTACTAAAACGTAAATCCAATTGGGATTAAGTTTGTGAGATAGTCCAAAATTAACTGGGATACATTTCATCTAAAGGTTTCGGAACTCAATTCATCCATTATGTGTCCCAACTGACATGAATTTTCTAACACACCTAATCTACATGAAGTCAAAAGTGGTGTGTTGTGATCTATCCATATATCGATATGAAGGTGTCCAAATGAAGCCAAAATTTTGGTGGATATTGTCAGGTGGTGGGGCTATAACATTTTAATTTTCTAAAAAGATAGATAAGGTTTTATGAAGGTCAAAAAACATGTTCTATGGGGTACTAAGAAATATGTGTGCCCAAAAACCACCTTCCACATTGCCTATAAAATGGAACATTGGGATCCTCATTTTCTTGTTTCTCTAGGATGAAAATATCTTGTATTTTGGAGACCCAAAGGGTTACTATCATCATCCAAGAAGTTCTTGTGTCCCATATCCCCATAGGTGTATCATGGATGAAGGAGATGATCCATCAGAGCCTCCTCCTCTTCTCTATGGCGAGCTAAATAGTGGATGACCATTTTAAGGGAGCTACACATACTTTGGAGGTTGTTTTGGATCTTGTTATTCTACTGGTTTTGTGTAATTTGTGTGTTAAATATTTTACTAATGTTTAATTTGTATGTGATTCTCCTTTGAGTATATTTTTTTTAATTAAGTGAAACACTTTTTTTATTTCAACATCGATCAAGTTGAGATTTCATTTGGGAATCATGGGTTGTTCTGATTTTAAAACAAAAGCATCATATTTCTCTCAAAAATACATTATATATTAGTATTATTTGTATCATTAAATATATTCTTGAGGTTCTATCCTTGAAAACACGATTTATGTGTCAAGGGTTGTTACTTTGTCCATCATTTAAGAGGAAAGAGGGAAATCAAGATCTTGAAAACCCTCAACGAAAGAATTAAACAAAAACATGTGTATTTTTTAGAACAATTAATGGTCCAATATGAGTTGTGAACATAAAATTACATCCTACAATCATAATTTTTAAATCAACACATTAATATATCAACTATTAAACTCTTTAAATCTTGTTATTTTCATAAAACTGTTTTCAAAATCTCCTCCCTTTTTAGTACTATTTATTAAACATGCATACTCTAAAACCAAAGATGATACATAGAAAAGTGTAGTTGCATTATTTGTCAAAAAATATATGTGTAAATTAATGAATGCTATAATATTCCAACTTTGAAACCATATTTATAAGTTGAAAACTTTTTTTTTTGTCTCTCATAGAATTCATTTTCATTCACTAGAGTCAGGTGTTCCCATGGGAGAAACTAGCTAATGAGGAAAGAGATTGGGTACTATTGGAAGACTAAAAATGTTTCATGGAAATAAAAAGTAAATAGGGGAACATAATTTACCATTAATGAAGAGATTATGTAGATGTGGTCTATGGACTCTGTTCTATTGATTTGAGACCTGAAATGAGGACTCGAAGAGGGTTACAATTCACCTTTTGGGGACACAAAGATGGATATTTTTTTAAATGATTAAGTTTCCTCCCTTGAATTCTTTAACTGTAGGGAATACCCTATTTTCATTATATAAATGAAAGGATAAGCTTAGGGTAAGAGGATATGAAGAAGGTCTCTCATCCGTTATGAATCCTACCACCAAGTCATTCCCTAATTGACCTTATTTCTAAATGTTTTCTCTTAACATAGCCTTTCATATCCACACTAGGATGACAAGTATAAGATTGATGAATTCAAATGCACAATTGAATCTGAGTGGTGGTGAATAGACAAAGCTATATTGGAGCCATCAAGGATATTTTATTCTATTGATCTATCTTGACCACAGAATGTAGGCAATAGAGGCTAGTTCATGTCTTTTAGTCTTAGCGGAAAAAATATGAGAATATACTAGGTAAAAACATTCAATTATCTTCATTTACTAGTCCGTATAATATAGATATATATGAATCTTCTTTATAGAAGGTTCTTTCTATCAGAATCAGCTTTATTGAATTCCTACATCTCTCTCAGTTTCATGAAAATCAAATATATTTTCAAGATAAAACTCTAATTTTAGCATTATTCAACTGCTCCTAGAGTTCTTAATGTGAATTAGTTAAGATGGAAATACTTAAAAAAGGAAGTGGGAGCAATACTATTTACTACATGAATTATATATTAGTACCAGCTTTTATGTAAACCCTTTTTTACTACAAAATCAAATCATTTTTTTAAAACATAATACTTATTGCTTCAGTAGAGTCATCTTCATGTCTTAGAAAATATCCTCTAGAGATTCCCTCAACCTCTTAGTAGAGATATTCTCTTTCTCCTATACCGGTAGACATGAGAGAATATCAAAACCTTTAGAATTTAATTTTCAAGAGAATGTTTTCAACATTTATCTTTTACATAGATCTTATTATTACCATTTAATGAATGGGAAGATGAAGTGTGAAGACCTGCCTAACCAACCATTTGAGCAGTTTTCAACTCCTATCCCAAAAATAAATGTTAGTTGGACCCCGTCTAACAACGTATTTTCTTCTCAAACTAAGAGTATTTTGGAACCTTGCATTTTAGCCTACTCTTGATTCTCCGATTCGAGTATCTGACTCTCCCTCTATTACTAGATATAGTATTCCCTTTCAAAAATATTTCAAATTGTGATTTTCTACTTCAACTCAGGTTTGGTATAGTCCAAATTATCTCGTTGGTGGTAGAAGCTAGTTCATTAGTTTGAGAAAGTAAATCTATCCAAAGAGTCTACCCTATTCCTTATATAATATATTCAGATCTAGATATTTGTCTCTTATTTCTAAATAATGAATCCTTAATTGCAACATTCATCATGGAAGATGCTTTATCAGTATCTTCGATAGTATCTATAACATAAAAATCAGATATACATTCAGAGATACTGATCAAACTTCATTTTTACTTAAGAAATGAAGCTAGTAATTCCTAAAGCTGAGTAATGAGTGTAATATCATGAGAATTATTTGATGTTGATAGTCAATAAACATTTAATAGTTCCTATCAATTGATCCAATGAAGCTTAACTACAACTTCTATTCAAAGTAGAAAGAAATAGATGAAATCCAATGGGGGTAACTTAAAAATGTCCATGAAGGAATTAAATTTGGCCATGGATGGACAAACATAGAGTAAAACTATCATATTTCATGAAAATTTATGTCAACATGAAGTATTAACATGTAAAAAAGTTTACTTATGAACCTTCACAATTAAAACATTATAGCGTGGTTAAAGGAAAATATCCAAGGTCATTTAAAAAATAACATGGAAAAATATTTTATATAAATGAAATAGTGAACCAAAAATGATTTGTTAATAAAAATAATGGTTTTATAAAAATAAAGGAGGATTAGAAATGGGTTATATAATGTACTTGAAAATGGGTAAGAATTCAGGAAGTTCCCTTTTAATGAGTTTTCTTATTAGGAAGTATTGAGGAGGGAAACATTTAAAAAAATGTATATCTCTGAAGGATAATGATGAATGGATGTTGAAACATGAGTTTGGGAATATAAACATTATTTAGAATATGTACATGAAAACAATAGAAAACTTCATTTGGGTAAAAATAATGATAATGAATCCCGAAAAAATAATATAGGTTCATGTATAATCCCTTACGAATTTCAGAATGGTATCAGGTGTACATAGGAGGGAATAATGAGAAATAAAGTGGGACTATTATAATTTATAAGACATGATGGAATTATAGGTTAGTTGTGAAAATATACCCAATCAATAAGAATAAAAAATAAAAGGGCATAACTTAGATGATATTCTTGAATAAAAGTGAGAAAGAGAGGATCACTTACCTTATGTATGATTTTGTGATTCACGTGATCTTAATGTCCTAGATAGAATACATTAATTAATTAATACTTCTTAAACCTTTTTTACATGTAAATTCTTTATAATAACCCTATTATGTTCATTCATGGCCCTTTTAATGGGTTAATAGGTTCAATTTCAATGTTTGGGAGCCTTTGTTTGCTTGGGTTTGAAGATCTGTTTTCTTATATACATGTACGAATAAACTTGTAAGATTAGAATGGTTTTACAGATACTATGTAATGTGTTATGATGGAACATCCAGTAGATTACATGGTTGTAAATTAATTTGGTTATTTCCAGTGATGATGAATCATTAAATAAAACTACAATGAACACATTTTGATTTATAAACTAATATCATGTGTAAAAACGATTTCATAACCATTAATAAGAAATAATAGTTTTATTATTGTCTGGTTAAACCATTAAAAAGGTTTTATGACTAGAATTGAAGATGGTAAAATAAATTGAAAACCCATAATTCTTGAATGTGATAAATTAACCCATCTTGAATGGTGTTTTCATTTTTAATATAAAAGGAGGGGAAATGAGAGATGAAGATGACTTATAACATTATCATAATAATATTTCAATACATGTAATGTAATGGATTTATCATAACATTTTTATTAATACAGATGAGTAAAGAAAAATAAATAAAGGAACTTGAAAGATAATAAAGGAAATGAAAAACAGAATTTACCTCTTGAATATATCTTCCTTCAGAGACAAGTTAAAGGAGAGTTTTTGGTATTTTGAAGAGACCAAAGGTTGATGGACACGTCATAGGGGATTAGAGAGATATTTGATTAGAATTTGGACTATGAACGTGGTCTAAGAGAAGTGATGAAAAGAGGTAAAGCAGGGCGGTATTTGTAGTGGAGGGGAGGAGGGGTTTCCCATTATTTTAATCATTTGTTTAATATGCTTGCTCAAGAAAATGAATAGTAGCAATTCATGTGACATAAAATAGTAAATAGGTCATTTTAACTCTAACTAAGGGTGATTACATTATTCATTTTGTTTTTAATTCAGGTGTTTGTATTTTAATTTGAATACTGTAAATTACCGTATTTCACTATTCACAAAAAATTCAAGTATTTCAGATAGATCCCAAAAAAGTCACCCAAACCATTTATCAGTGTGTATAATTCAAAAATTCCATCCATTTCAAAAAAAATAATTTTCTAAATATGACATATTTAATTTTCAAATGAAATTATTATTTACTAGTAAAGTAAAAAAAATTAAATTAAAATGATTTTCTAACACTTTGAAAAATTAATTAACATCTCATATAATTATCTAATGATCATAAGACATAAAAATATTAATCTATGAATATGTTTTAGGAAAATAAATTTCAATTTAAATTAATAAATTAATCCTAAAATTGTAATTAATTATCCAATACGTAAAAAAATACCAACACATAATTAATAATTTTTAAAATATATATTTACTTATACTATAATATAATTACTTCACATTGATACTTATAATATAGATAAATTTTATTTATAAGTTCATTGGTAATTTTACTATTACATTGTATGGTTTACTATTCATAAGGATCACATTACTATTATAATGGTCAAGTTACTATTTCATCGGTATATATTCCTTAACTTGTAGTGCTACCATTAATTTCACTCATTATTCATTTATTAGGATTTTATTGTCTTCTATAAGTAATGTTATCTGATTATACTATAAGACATAATTATAAGAAGGAAATTCCATTGATAAAACATTGGGTCATTACATTCTCCCCCCATATGAAATTTCATCATCAAAATTTTGTTTTACATTATACAATGTAAATTGGTGTGGTTACTTTTCCTTTATTTCTTCCTCCAGTTCCCATATTGCCTATTTTTTCTTGTGGTTCTATCATAGTACATTAACCTGGTGAGTAGTCTTGTTGCACAAAACATTATCTCTATGATCAATTATCTTCACTGGCTTCTCCTCATAAGAATTTTCATTCTCCAACTATACCACCTCTGAAGAGAGTACATGTTGTGGATGTTGTATTTACTTCCTTAAAAGGGATATGTGGAAGACATTGTGAACATTTGACATGGTAGGTGGATGTACTAGTCGATAGGCCACAAGTCCAACAGGATCAAGAATCTCGAAGGGGCTGATGTACCTTGGACTTAGCTTTCCTTTCTTCCCAAATATCATTACCTTATTCCATGGAGATATCTGAAGAAATACAATGTCTCAAAATTTTAACTCAATGTCCCATTAATGATTTTCCATGTAACTTTTCTTTCGACTTTGGGCTTCCTTGATGTGATGCTGAATGGTTTTTACATTCTCCACCATTTAATTGATCATTTTATGTCATAGTCTCTTAAAATCACTCACTTCATCCCAAAAGGATGGTGTTCTAATCCTTTTCCCTTTAATGGATTCCTATGGTGCCATTTGTATGCCGAAGTGGACACTAAAATTGTAAGAGAATTTGATAGGTGGATGATGTTGGTCCCATCCCCTTTTTAAATCCACATTACATGATCCCAACATATCTTCCATTTCTTGAATAGTTCACTTAGATTGGCCACCAGTTTGGGGATTATAGGACGTACTGAAGTTCATCTTAGTGCATATAGCATATTGGAGACTTCTCCTGAAATTTTAGGTGAATCTAAAATATCGATCAGGCACAATAGATAGTGGTACTCACTATATCCACAACACCTCTTTTATACATATCCATGAATGTAATTCCAATTATACATCCTCTATAATTGAAATAAAGTGATCTTTCTTTTTAAGATGATCCACAATAACCAATATTGAATTGTTTCCTCTTGATTTCCTTAGAATTCTAGTGAAAAAGCCCATGGAAATGTTCTCCCACTTCTATGTTGGTATGGGTAGTGGTTATATCATCCCCTTATAATTTTTTCTTTCAACCTTCACATTCTTTTATAATATTTACATTGATGTATACATAGTGATCTCTTTCTTCATATTGTCCCACCAATTGATCTCCCTAAGATCTCAATACATATTTGGGCTCCCCGAGAGAATGTAGAAGGTTAAGCTACGTGCATTATTTAGAATATCCTTCTTTATCTCTGGAACTGATGGTATATATAGTTGTGACCCAAGTCTCATGGATCCATATTTTCTAATCTTGGACTCATAGGATTTCTCATTTCACATAGCTTCCATCCTTTTTGGAATTTCCATATCATTTCTCTGAGTATCCTTTATTTTATCCATCAGGGATGTTTGATAAATCATTTTAAAAAGTATTGATCATTTTCTCCCTTAATTATTCCTATGTCTATCCTATGTAAATATAAAAAAATTGTTTCCTTTTCAATTCTCATCATGGATAAATATGTTAGATCCTTTCTACATAGATCATCTTATACCATGTTTTCCTTACCAGGATAGAAATTGTGTTACTATCAATAATCTTTCATGATTTCTAACCTTATTCACTAGAGAATATTAATCTTCTTCTATGTGAATATATATTTTAGAATCTTATGATCAGTATTACTCACACTTCTCTCCATAGATTCAATGTCTCCATATTTTCAACGCAAAGATCACTGCTACCAACTCCAGATCATGTGTGGGATAGTTTTTCTCAGGGATTTTAACCATCCCTGAGGCACAACCTATCACTTTATCATTTTTCATCAGTTTATAGCCTAACCCAATCTTTGAAGCATTTTTGTACACCACAAAGAGTTCTCCACTTGATTAGAGTGTGAGTAATAGAAATGTGATAAACCTCATTTTTAACTCCTTAAATCATTCCTCAAAATTATTGAGTCTATAAAAAAATCACTCCCGTTCATTTCATCTTGGTTATTGGGTTTGAATATTAAGAGAATAATTTAAAAAATTGTATGTAATACCCAGCTAAACCAAGGAATCTACAGATCTCTATTATACATGTTGGCTTGGGCCACTCTTCAATTGCCTTTGTATTTGAGGGGTCTATATATATATATATTTGATAGTGATTACAATCCCCACGAATGAATCTTACTCCACATATAAGTTTCATTTATTTTACATTTCTTATAGCTTATCACTTATCAAATTTTCTAGCACAGTATTCAAATTCTCCTCATGTTCCTCCTAACTCTTGGGGTATATCATAATATCTATGATAAAACTACAAATTTTTTTGAGGTAATATATAAAAAATAAATTAATTAGATACATTAAAATTGATGGAGTATTAGAGAGTCCAAATAGAATCACTATAAAATCATAGTGTCCATACCCCATTCAAAAGGCAGTCTTGCTAATATCCTCCTTCCTCACCTTTAATTGGTGATATCCCGACCAAAGATCCGTCTTTGAGAAATAAATCCCCCCATATAGATGATCAAATAATTTATCTAACCAAGGTATGGGACACTTGTTCTTTATCATTATTTTGTTGATCTCATTATAATCCATGCAGAGTCACATTGATCCACACTTCATCTTAAATAAGAGGACTGGTGCTTCCCAAGGTGAAGCACTCAACCATATTAAACCCTTATCCAGATTATCTTATAATAACTAATTTATCTCTTCCAGATCTATAGTAGAAATTCTATATGGTGCCTTTGATATAGGAATATATCCATGAATAAGTTCAATTGAGAACTCAACCTATCAGTTTGGTGGAAGACTATGAAATTCTTCAGGTAATACACCAATATAATCCCTCATGATATGCATGTCTTTGAGCATGATTCTATTCTTTGTCTAAATCATTTGAGAAAGATACACTTTCTCATAATGAAATAATATCTACACTTATGACAAATATTTTGATAGAGATTCACCGTCCTCCTTACACTTGTACAAGATTAGAGGATTCACTAGGATGTGAAAAGAGATCTCCCTTTCCTGATAGTTGATTTTTTATTTGTATAACAATAGTCAATCCATGCCCATGGTAACCTCAAAATTTACAAAATATCATATGAAAAAAATTTCAGGGAGGTTAAGTCCCCAAATATTTACCAGGGATGTGTTATAAACTTTGGATGAAATAATTTCCCCATTCCTTGTACTCATACATAACACAACCTCTATATTTTGAGATGTTGTTTGAATAGTGCTACTAAACATTCAATATATGAAATAATGCATAGAACCAAAATCAAATAGTACTTTCTCTATTAATTAATTAATAACCATTATACCTATCACCACATCATTGTCTGGCTCCACCTCATCACTAGTGGTAGCAAGATCCCTTCCTTGTTTCCTTGGAGATTATTGTTAAATTACTATGAAAACCCTTGTCTTAGAACAATTTTTCAAAAAATAACCATGCATCCTCTAGTTCTGACACTTCACTATAAGATGAGTGTTGATCTGAACCTTCCTTTATTCTTCCACATTAGAGGTATTCTTCATATCCCTTTGAGATTTATTATTCAAATGTCCCATTCTCCCAAATTTAATGCATTTCCTAGTTCCCTTTAGATAGTTCCTAGGATGATTCTTCCTACAATTTTTACACATGCGATGTTTGGTCTTCTTTCAATAATGGTATTTATTTGAGGATCCACCCACATTATACTTCATTTTCCTCTTTTTTCGATGGTCCCATGATACCAATAAGAGTCTCTGATATCTATTTCAGCCTTTCGGGAAAAAATACAATTTCCTTATAACTATCAATGTAATGAATCACAAATTCTTTTTGGAGACCTGGCTTTAGTCTTATAAAGAAGATATCCACATTTATTTTAGTGTTCATGACAAATCCATAGGTGTGGGTTTAATGCCTTGTATTGTTTTCTTCATACACCATGATAGACTCATCTTCCTTCTTCTTGAGTTTGAGGAAATATCTTTCTATCTTGAGACAGATGGTTTGGGGAAAATATTTATTGGTCTTTTTCATGAATTACTACCAATACATAGAATAAATTTTCTCATGAGACTTTATATTTTTGATCAGTTTGTTGCACTTATTAGCTTCCCTATCAAAATGATAGACCTCCAACAAGACTTCCTCTTCATCTGAGCACTGGAGGACAGGGAGTGTCTTTTCAACCGAGTTAATCAAATGTTCCACAAATACGGGATCATAAGATCTAATAAACATGGGAGGCCTTTTACATATGAAGTATTTGACAGCTAAATTCTATTTCTATGGAGGAGGAGGGACTTCCACATAATTGAAGTTAATATCCATAACTTGAGAAAGCTAATCATGTTTATTTATAAACATTTGAGTTCCCATTCCCATCATATCAGGAATATAATATGGGAAATCATCACATTTACTATAATATTGATTTTTAGAATGTGTTTTAGATTTCCCAAAATTAAAAAATTAAAATAAAATACAATTAAAAGGCTTTAATACTTAGATAACATGCATTATAAATGGAACATTAAACATAAAGTGATAAACTTTTAAACGAAAAGTATATCCTAACTTGTGATTCCATAGGTTTCAATCTAGGTTATCAATTATCTATTTACTGAAATATATTCTTATGAGTTTATTTTGTCCCATAATAATGGTTAATAATAAGATTACAAATTTACCAAAGCATATCCCTAGAGAGTATCAAACAAAGGGTGCAGAAATGCCCCTTTTTGTACACCATTTAAAATTCAAGTCTACCTCAAAGTGTTGTTTTTGGGGTTTTCCACTAGACATTATATTCCATAGACACATCCACATGTTTGTATCCCAAAATGGATGTATATTCATTATAAACCACTTACTCTATACTTACCAAAATTAAGGTATGTTTACATATACTTAGTCTCATCGATAAGGTTCTTACTAATGAGTTGTATTCCTAATATAAAAAAAACTAAACCTCCCTCTAATACAAACTAGAGTGACTATATCCGTTTACACATAACATTTAATGATTTTAATCATATATAAAAATCAAATTTTAAACTAAGGATATTGATGTCTAGTGTCTTGGAAGACTAGGTACATAAACTGAAAACATGGGACTAAATAAAAACATTATTTATTTAATATTCATATTTAGATCCTATCTTACATTTTTCTCATACATATTCATAGGAAAACATGGGGATAATTTGAACAATTGGATGATCTAAAAATCTCAGTAAGGGAATAAACATAAGAATAAAGATTTAGCACATGGGTTAGAAGGCATTACATAATGATATAAAATGGCATAGAACATATGGAATCAAAAGATATAATACTGGGATTATATAATCATTGGGTCATAGTAATGTGGAAGAAACAAGAAACATGAAATTATCATGAGTCAAGGAACATTTCACATATAAGAGCACAATTCAAGGTTAGCCACCATGACTGTGGCACAAGGTAGCATGAGTCAAGGGTAACCGCCATAACCATTGCACATAATGTTTCATGAGACTCCAATTTACCCAATTCATTGGAGCGATATATGGGTGTACCATCATAACAGGTCCATGAATATGAATTCCACATATGTAATCATACATAATGAATCATATATAAACATAAGTGTTACCCATAGTAAGAATTGGGTATCATAATCATGTAATAAAGAATAAGAAATGGGTGTATCATAATTTTTTTTTGAAGGAAATAAATTAAGAAACAGATGGACAATCAAAGGGTAAAAAAATCATATATAATAAAAATTTATGTCAAATTAATGTAATAACATGTAAAAAGTGTACCTAATAACCTTTAAAATTAAAACATTTTTGCACGGTTTAAGAAAAATATCATAGGTCATTTAAAAAATATTAGGGAATAATCATTTATATAAAAACATAAGTGAAACAAAAATGTCATCATAATAAAAATTGTGGTATTATAAAAATAATTTTGTCTTAAAAATAGGTAATATAATGTACTTGAAAATGGGTAAAATTCGGGATGTTTCCATTTAATGGGTCTGCTTATTGGGAAGTATAGAGGAGGGAACCATTTAAAAAATGTATATCCCTGAAAGATAATGATGAATGGATATTGATACGTGATTTTGGGAATATAAAAAACTTTTATAATATGTACATAAAAATAATATAAAACTTCATTTAGGTAAAAACAAAGACAAAACAAACCGAAAGAATAATGGTGGATCAGATAGAATCCCTTACGAAATCCCAGCATGGTATCAGCTGTACTTAAGAAAGATTATTGAGAGAAAAAGGGGATCTCTCATAATTGATATGTCATGAGGGTTATATGGGGGAGGTGAGAAATCATACCCCATCAATTGGAATTCAAAATAAAATGGTATAATATAAAGTATGTTCTTGAATAAAAGTGAGAAAGAGAGAATCCATTACCTTAAGTCTGATGATGTCCGTCACCTGATCATAATTTCCTGGATAAAAAAATTAAATTCATTAGTTAATAATTCCAGAACATATAATACATTTAATTTCATTATTATAACCTTATTAAATTCATTCATGTCCCTTTTAATCGGTTAAGAGGTTTAACTTCATTGTTGGGAGCGTTTTTTTCCTTGGTTTTCAAGATCAGGTTTATTATATACATGTAAGGATAAAAATGTGATATAATAATGGTTTTCTAGAGATGATGTTATATGGTATGACTGAAAATATATTATATTAAATAGTTATAAAAATCATTTGGTTATTTGGAGTGAATATGAATCATTATATAAAACTGTAATGATAATTGTTTTTCTCAATTGGTGTTTTTATCACAATGAACTCATTTACATTTATAAATTCATATCTTGTGTAAAAAATATTCCAGAACCTTAAAAATTCATAATACGTATATTATTTTCTGATTCAACCATTAAAATGGTTTCATTACCATAATTGGAAACAATGAAAGAAATTTAAATCTGCCATCCTTGAATGGGATAAATTAACACTTATCAGATGGAGTTATCATTTCAAGTATAAATGGAGATGGAATGAGAGATTTTTATGTATTATTCCCTTATCATTAAAAAATTACAGTAAATTTAAGTAAATAGAGTTATCATAACATTTGGATGAAAGGACATGAGGAAAATAAATAAATAAAAGAACTTAAAAGAAAATAAAGTAAACGAAAAGATGAATTTTCCTCTTAAATATATCTTCCGTGAGATCATCTTTAGGATAGAGGTTTTGGTATTGTGAAGAGAAAAAAAGATGATAGACGTGGTATAGGGTCTCATGGAAACATTAGATTATAATTTAGTCTAGGAACATGTCTTTAGAGGAGTGAAGATAAGAGGTAAAGAGGGGTGGTAATTGTAGTGGAGGACGGGATGGGTTTCCCATTATTTTAATCATTAGATTAATTTTTTTGATCAAGTATTTAAATATTATTTCTCATTGTGACAAAAAACTTTAAATGGGTCACGTTAAATCTAACCAAGGGTGCTGACATCATCTATGATGTTTTTAATTCATGTATTTGTATTATAATTTTAATACCGTAAATTACCGTATTTCACTATTCACCAAAATTCAAATATTTTAGAAAAATCCAAGAAATTATCCCTGACTATATTTTGACAATTAGAATCCTGAAATTAACTCCATTTTATGAAAATAATTTTTTAAATATGATAAATTTTGATATTAACTAAATTCTTAATTTACCTGAAAAATACAAATTTTAAAATTAAAAATGCTTTTCTAACACTTTGAAATATTAATTAATGTGACATAGAATTATCTTATGATAATAATACATAAAAATATTAATTTATGAATATATTTTATGAAAATAAATTTTCCATTAAATTATTAAATTAATAAGAAAATTGTAATTAAATATACATGACTTAAAAACATACCGACACTTAATTAATAATTTTAAAAATATTAATTTACATACAATATGATATAAATATATCATATTTACACTTATAATATGGATAAATTTTATTTATACATTCATTGGTGATGTTACTATTACATTTTACAGATTACAATTCATAGGGGTTACATTACTATGCCAAAAGTCAAGTTACTATTTCATCGGTATATGTTTCATAACTTCTAGAGATACATTTTATTTTACTCATTCTTCATTTATAGGGTTTGTATTCTCTTCTGTAAGTAATCATATGTTATTATAGTATAATACATAATTATAATAATGCAATTCCATTGATAAAACTTTGGGTCATTACAACCCAACTTTCTTATATTTTTATACACATGCTCCACTTATCCTTGGTTCAAGAATAGGGAAGAAAAATGGATAAATAAGATGAAAAGGATCCTTGAAACCCTTCACCACCATGAAATAATTATCAAAATTATTAAAATAAATAGAAATATAACAATGAAATCAAACAATCCAATAGGATCAAACATCAAAGGTCCCCAAATCATTCTAAGACTTAGGTTACTTCTACATATATTATACCAAAAGGATACAATACCACTCCACACCTTAGTGAACTATGTCTACTATGGAATCATGACCTTATCTCAATATATCATATTGGACGATTTTGGCTATTGGATTATTCTCGATGAGAAATTGTCTTAGATATTCCCAAGACAAACCTATCAGAGTAGGGTAATAATATTTCTCCAAAACCATATACTGTAAAAGGTGGTGACATTCATATATTCCCATAGAAAAAAAGTACAACACATTCATTACTCTACTCTAATAGGTATGGAAGTCGAGATTAAGAAGGTTGTTCAATCACACAAAAAGGAGTATAAGAGGGAAAATTTTCATTTAATTTTGAATATATGAGGGAGAAAAAGCTATTCCTAATACTAAGACTGAGTCTATTTCATACAATTACAAAACTGCAAATAATCTGGAATGACCATCAAGCATTTTCGGGTGGTGAAATTATTTTCATTAAATGGGAATGTATTCAATATTTCTGCCCATATACTCTAAATATTTTGGGGATCCCCATGTGGAATAGTCTTATAAGGAGTCTTTTTCCTTATTAATAGAAGATATTTCACCTCCTACTTTGAGGTCTTGATTTCACAATGAAATTCTAAATGGGACTATTAAAGGTAGAATGTTAAAGGGATTGGAGCACTATCTTTTAGAGTAAGGTGTAATTAAAATAGTGCAATTAAACCATTCAATGTGTCAAGATCAAAATGGGAGGTTTAGTGCTCTATTTATATGGTGGGGCTATCTAAAGGTGTAGTAGAGTAGACTATATAGAATAAATTAATGAACATTACTATATATAGTTCCATGTGATACTACTATTCACTATGTCAAAAAATGTGTATTTGGGGGTTTGGATGGTGTCAGTATACGTGGAAATGTGTAATGGAGGGTATACTCGAGTTTCACCATCAATGTTATACCTACCTAATTCCTTCATCCTCCTATGCATACCCTATGTCATAGGGGTGAGTAGGTCAGAGTAGGGTAAAGATATAATATATGTTCATGGTGGATCACATTTAGTAAAAATTTGGATGAGGAAGGTTAGTAGGTCTATTTAGGGGTTTGAAAGAAGTGGTTCCTTTTTTTGAAGGGTATGATGCTCAGGGTAGGTCAGTGTCACCACAAATCCAACCACTCTGTTCAATGTGCTTGAGCTGCTTGAAATTATATCTTTGTTGTATTTAATTAGTTCAAGAGATGACTTTTGTACCCCCCACCCCCTCCCCATGATCCCTCTTTTCCTACCAGAATAGAGGAAATCAGTTGGAGGGGAAAAAGTTTTCCAAGTTGATTTTACATTTTTTCAAAAAAATTTATAAATCGTATACTATTGAATGAAACATATAGACCACCATTTTCCTCGGTATCCTCCTATATCGGTGTTGTGTTGGTATAATATAGGTATTAGTCATTATTATATACTGTGAAGCTACTCTGGCTTTTTGGGTGCTGCTAAAAATATTTATTCTTCATGTCAATATGGTATGAGTTAATAACTTATAGGGATAATGAACAAATCCCTCCAAATTTTAGTGCCCCCCTATGGATTATTCTTGATCCCACATATCCATGTCAGGTTTTCATGCACATTGGTTGGTGTTGGTTCATGTTGAATGGCCAAATACAACCATCGCGTCATCTGTGATTGGAAAAAATCTCCATAGCATCAATTTTGTTCCCCACTACTAGTGGTTTAAAGGAAAATATTTTCAACTCCAATGTAGAACCACCAAACAACCAATAACATTAAATGGGGAACGGGGACCCAAGTTAAATGTTATAGCTCATAGTAAAGTCACATTTATGTTTCATGCACTAGAGGGATTGAGATGTGCCAATTTTCAGTTTTTAGAGGTGGTAGTGTTCATGAACTGATTCCCTAGGGCGATATTGGGCAGTTGATATGACATTGGTTCATCCCAAGATTCTGTGTTTTTTACAATTTCCTCATACCTATATTATATTGACTATATCGGCCTCGAGAACCACCAACTGTGAATGTGGGGTAAGTAAAAACTAGCAAATTATCTAGTTCTACTACATTTTATTTGAAATCATCTGCACCTATTCCCCCATATACTCCAACTATATGTTTGGTTATGGATATTTTTTTTAAATTCATTCTGACTATGTAGTTTAAATCTACCACATTAAGTATCCTCGAATAGCAGTATGGCCACATCCACACATGGGGTAGGCATTGTGGATCCGTCTTCCTATGGTTGGGATGTGACCACACCACTTCATAATTCAACTTAGAGACTACCTATGATACACTCGACACCAGGACAAGTTCAGAATCGTAGGAAAAATATGCATTATCATTTTCAATTTCTTATATACAATTTTATATCTGACCAATATTATATGGACTATATCTGTGGAGTCAGACGTTCCACCCTTTGGTTCATACCAGCTGGTCAGGGGCATGATAGGTCCAATAGATATACGGGTTGGCAGTGTTCTGAGTGGACATGGGGAAGTGGGAATCAAGTTGTTTCTTCTCTTTGGATGGGGTTGGAAAACAATGGTATGCATATATGACTTGGTTGGTGGGCTACTGGTGATGTAGGATATGCCAATCTTTCACTCAAATTCTACCTTGAAGGTTTCATGTTCGATTGTTGTGTTAGCTACAATAGAGACCGATATAGTTAGTATAATATAGGTATTTGTCCAAATATACTACTCCTTTGATGATCAGTACTCTACTCTAATAGAGAAATCATGACTATGATAGTAGAGTGTTGATCTATATTCTCAATGTGCTGAGAGGTTTGATTTTTTGAGTCGCTTCTCAGGGTTCAACAATCTATGTGCACTACTTCCAACGAGTGCAATAAGATTCTCAGTATATGGGGTTGGAAATGACCTTTCCTCTGAGATCCTCATGATATATCATCCATAGGTACTAAATATATATGGGTATCTCCTTAGATAAATGGTTTACTGATGGTGTTTCTCATTCTAGACACAATGCCACCCCCCCTCAAAATCAAGACATGGGAAAAAAATATGCTAGCTGATGGTGTTGGAATATCACAACCGGGAGTATTGTAAGATATCCATTCCATGAAAATGATGTTCAAATCACACTCTATCTACTGGTAACCATAGAATGAAGACAAAGACCCATGAAAGACTCATGTGCATTGTCAGACCGCCAATATATTTACACCAAAGGGGTGTTCAGTGGACCAATATTGACCTACATTCCACATGGATGGTTAAATAAGTCATGGATTGAGGTTAGGGTGGAAATGTCAATCAGTGCAATTGGAGTAGCATGGGGGTTCCTATGGTTGGGGGAATGAGATGGATTGCATTCCCTATTAGAGTAGAGTCACATACTTTGTCTCTATAGTCCATTAGAGTAGAGTCAAGTACTATGTATATGTAGTTCAATGGGAGATCAGGAATGGGGTTGGGATCCTATCATTCAATAGACATAGTTTCTATTATAGTGGTTTAAATGGTTGTATGGTGGCATTGAGAAGATGTGGTCTGATGTATGGTAGAATTTATATGCTACAATACCACTGTGTTGTAATTGGACAGATATAGGATCATACCAAGGTCAATGGTTCATGAATAGTTCTAATCCCATTTTGTACCTTGGTTGACATGGCTATCATAACTAGTATAGGATGATACCATATTCTTGGTGGATTTTTTTGGTGGTGGAATCTCATGCAATTTTAATGAGACCGCTCTTAAACACCCAAACACAATGGCCCTATGTGATTAGGTTTTCAATGTCCATACACTATGACAAATAGGGTATGATGGCCATATCCATTGGGAGAATGAAATGGAACTGGCATTGGTTATTTACTTCCAGAATGGTCACTTGGGAAGATGCACCGAGTGGGAGGGTTCTCATTTGGGGTTGAGAAGACCAGTCAATACTATTATAGTAGATTCTAAATATCTTCAATATAGTGCTTGCGTCAGATTCATGGTATGATTACCTTGAATTGAAGCGACCTAATTAGGGATAGAGAATATAAGAATAAGGTAGTTGGATATTAAAACAAGACCTCAGTTATTGATGGTTTGGCACAATCAACCTAGATACCCTGATCCAACATGGAACACTACTGGATTCATAGTGGTTTAGGTTGAATGGGATAATTGGGGATACTATGCACTGAGTTGTTTATGAGACATGGTGCCTGAGAAAATCAAATGGGAAAGAGGCATATAGGGTGTGATCTTAGTATTCATCTGGTTATATGGTGAAACAACCGTTAGATCAACCTCCTTCTGAACATGACCGATATTCAACCTTCAGATTCTATACGCAGCAATACCATGTGCCCCATATTAAAAAAAGTGTGATGTTGTGTCAATTAGTGGATCAAAATTGAGGTATTCCACCCCTAATAACACCATGTACTACTAAAACACCCCTTCCAATGAAAAATCAGTCATAAGAGATGAAATGGAAACTATCACACAGATGACCAATGGGGCCACTTGTGAACCAAAGGGTCTCGAGGCATATACTAGAGTTGAGAGGGCCAAAATAGGGGTTGAAGTGGGGGAATTTATATTATAGAGTACTTGTCAAGGATATAAAAATTGTGATGTTGGTAGGGTCATTTCAATGGTGCACCTACTTGTGGAGCTCATCGATTTGTTTCCATTTCAGTGTTCCTACCATGAGAAATCTATCTACATGACATCAACAAGTACTATGATGAGAGAGATGAGGTATTAAAACTTATTTTATCTCTCATTCTAGGATGCACCCATGACCACAGTATAAATGAAAATGGGTGGGAATCCCCTTGGATTTTAGCTGCTCGTCCAATCCCTACTCAAGTACGGTGTTGAACAGGTGTCAAACAAAGAGGTAGTGAGGCGCTAACTCAACAACTCATACGGAAATTTCTATTACCTATATTATACTATGTTCACCAAGATAGTATACTAATAATATAGGTAGTAGAAAAAATATAATATTAATATAGATAGTATAATATTGTTAGTATAGTTATTATGCTCTTCATAATTGTGGGGTCAGATGGTTCGGGATAGCAGAAGAAGGTTGAGAGAGTTGATGGATTGGTTGGTCACATTGTGAATGGGTTCATGTCACTACTATTGCAACTACAGACCTTCAAAATTGATGGGTTTTACTAGAAAGAAGGTGATTGGTTTGTAAATACACTCTATTCCCAATCAAAACGCTATTAGTTGAATGGATTCCCATATTGTATCATTGTTCTACAACTGAATTGGCACCCTGCCTACTATGATGGTTCCACTAATACATTTGGAATTGCAACTGATTGCACTGATATGGTAAAATGGGGTATGATTGGTGTTAGGTTGTGTGATGGAAGATTAACCCATTATCTTAGTAGTCTAATCTATATGGTCTTGAATAGGAAAGGGATCTCTAGGGAAATGAATAAATATACCCCATCTGTTCTAAAGGGGGATGGGAAACAGAGGTTGTTCATGTACATTGATGATCAACTATGGTCTTTTCTATTGAAATGGTGGGAATATTGAGATTGGTACTTGAATAGAATCACTGAAATGATTGATCTCAAGTACCAAGGATTTAGTACTCCTCTAATTGTTTGGAGATGGAGTTTCAAGCACTGGAGAGGTTTGAATGCCAAAGCACTAGAGATGACCACCAAACTTAATAGCGCAAGGAAAATCTTTAATATATATAGGTTCCACCCTACTGCACTAGAATCATCCATGGGGAAAACATCAAAGGGAGGGTTTGATTGCAAACTCCATCCATCCCCAATTCCAATACCAATACCAAATGTGTGGGTAGGCCATAACCATATCCAACTCCATTCTAGAAGGCACAGATTGTGAAACACGATAAGAATTTTTCAGTGTTAGTTGATATCTGAATTCCCATGGGACCAGAAAACCAGTTTTTCTGATGATGAGATATTCCTTACAAAAAACGAAATGCTAATGTCTTGGACTCATATGCTTTGTCCACTTGAATCAGAGCAACACTAGAGACGGTACATATATATATTGAAGGTGTACTGTAACACGACTAGGTTTTCGTAAAATAAATTCAAATGCGTGAAATCTTTTTTAAAGTGAATATTTATAAGTATCATTTAAACATAATTTACTGCTTCTATGTTTTGTATTTCAAAAAAATGGTCATCTACAATTGTGTTCAGTATGTTATTTGGAGTCTATTGAAACCAACTTTTTTTGGTGAATAGAAACATAACCTTATGAACAGTAATATGAATAGTAATATGACCATAATGAATAGTAAATTGTATTATTATTCTATTTTCTTAAGGATTTATGATAATGACGTCTTGATTAATTTTTCAATGTGATATAAAAGTAGTTATAGTTTGTAAATAATTAATTTTTGAATTAAGTATGATTTTAATTAAATATTAAATTAAAAATATTTAAAAGTTTATTTTCAAAAAATGGACTTCATTTTTAAATTTTACACATCAATAAATGGTTAGGGTGAATTTTTGGGATTTTTCTGATGCATTTGATTTTTCAGTGAATAGTAAAAAATACAGTTTTGAGTTTCGATGTGTTAATGACATCATTAATGATGTAATAATGATGTAATAAATCTGGTCAACTTGTGTACAGTAAAATGAGTTATTAGGTGTCCCATGTGTATTATACAAAGAGAAAATACCATGGTAAAGCCCATGGTTTTTCAAATACCACTATTGAGGCATCCCTTCGAAATTATTAAAATAATCCCCAATTTTTCTCTAAATACTAACCCATTCATTCATTAACTTCATTAAAAATTCATCATCAATAAACATATGGACTCCTTACCTCCCTAGTAGCCCTCTCATGGTTTCCTCAAGCCCTGAAGTTCCCAACCATCATGTTCTAGGAGTTACTCTATGAGGAAGATTAAACAAGTTTGATGTAAGACATGCCTAAGGTAAGGGAATTCTTAACTCGTTTTCCATTCATTGGGTTAACCTACTACTCTGTTATTTATGTGATATTAAAATTGAATGTGTGATAAGGTTTTGATTATATTATGTTTAATTATGTCTGTTGATAGTTTATATACATATTCCATCCACTATATTAAGTCTCTCTTCAGTTGAATGATATTTATAAGGGGCTTCCCTTTTTAAATCCTCTTTTACAAATCTATTTTAAAAAATGAAAAATAATTTTTTTATGAAATTATTCAGGTTATATGATTATTTTCAATTTCATGGAAATTGTTTTTGATTAAGGGTGGTGCCTATATCTCCCTTCAATGCTTTGGGTATGTGTAAGTTGGAGGTCGACCGTATGGTTACTCTAAGAGTAACTGTGATGGTCACACAAATAGTAAGGTATTCGTGGGGGTTAAAAATTATAAGGTAGCTGAGAGGGTTACAAGATTGTGTAAGTAATTTACCAAGGTAAATTTTTGGTTCTACTTATGTTCTTATGTATTGTGTAAATATCATATTTCACAAAGTAAGTATATATATATATATATAGAGGTGAAAATTATGTCTTTTGAACATGATTCCATACATTACAAGTATTAATGGACTAATGTGTTATTTCATTTTTTATACCCCTTATTGAGTTTTTGTAGTCATCCCATGTTTTAAATGATTTTCACAGGTTAATGGATGTATTAGACTAAGAAGGAAGTCATGTTAAATGATGAAGAATTGTTAAGGAATCATGTTTTATGTTTTAATGTTTTATATTTTTTAAAAAAAATGGAAACTGTTTTTATGGAATCCACTATGTAAAAATGTGTAATGTTATAAATGTATTATGTCCCAATTCTCTAAAGAACTAATCATGAAATGATCATCAATGTAAAAGGACGTGTTTTCTTGACTAAATTCAATATTAATTATGTAATAAGGATGGGTACTTATAGTTGGTATCATAAGATGGTTTAGATAACTTTAGGGGTCAAGATGATGTTAAAAAAATACAATAAATGAGTTTTACTCTGTAATTAATTTGAAATGTTATAGAATTTAAAGATTACCATGTTGCTTCATCTAAGATATGTTTTTTCATAATGGTTGTCCACATAAGGAACAACGATGCTGAAGAGGAGAAGCACCGACAGAATGACATCATTCTGGATCTACAGCCCAGAATGTTAGGGATTGGAACCGAGATGTTTGGGACAGTAATGGCTCAGGTAACACAGGAAATAAATTGTTTGGGCATCCACGCTAGAGAACTAATATAGGTACCACAACAGAACATGACAGTATCTGAACATTTTATGAGACAAAACCCTGCTATATTAAATGGATATTCTGACCTAGTATCTTTTGAACGATGGATCAAAGCCCTTGAAAATATATTCCATGTTATGGGATTTTCAAACAATCAAAAGGTAAGTCTTTCCATTTATGGTTTTGAAGGGGAAGCTGGTCCGGGGTGGTCAATGGTAAGGAATATCAGGGGTAGAGAATATTTTGACGCCTTAGAGTGGGATGAATTTAAAAGTATTTTCCTTGAAAAATATATTACTAAGGTGGTGCGACATAGTATAGAGAAAAAATTCCTTGAATTGAAGCATAATGAGTAGGATTCAGTGGTTGTGTATAAAGAAAACTTCACACGATTGGTGAAGTATGCTCCAAATCTTATTCTGGATCTTGATAGAAAAATCATCCACATTGACACAGGACTAAAGCCAAGGTATCAAAGGGAGATGGTCTCCCGTGAATTTGAAATTTATGAAAAACTTTTCCGATGAGATGAGAGGGTAGAGATGGAGTTTTCTGATGATCATGTGAATTTTTGAAATAAGGGGAAGAAGATGTCTAGATGGAAAGTGATGAGAAAGAATCAACCAAAGAAATATGATGTTAAGAAAATCCAATTTCCAGTTTATGAAAATTGTTCCAAGAAACACCCTGGGGAATGTCCTAGAAAAACTGCGAAGTGTTTTAAATGTGGTATGTTTGGACATATTACCTAAGATTGTAATGAAAATGATTCAAAGACTAATCTTGATAAGAAAACTATAATGTGTTTTAAATGTGGTGAGATGGTTCATTATGAAAATGTCTGCACAAATAGAGATCTGAATAATTCAAAGAAGATAGACTACAAGAAGAATGGTGTAGTGATATCCTTTATGACTATTTCAGCAGATGTTGGGCCATCCAATGAAGTTGTATCAGGTACTATGATTTTTCACTCAAATTATGCTAAAGGTTTTTTTTGATACGTGGTCTACACAATCCTTCATATCTAAGAATGTTTTTGGTAAATTGTAAATATCACCTCAACAAATGAGACCCTCAATTGAAGTTAAAACACTGGGGGGAAATATTATTGAAAAGAGGAATTATAAGAATCTATCTGTTGTGTTCTATTGAAAGACTTTACCTTCAATCCTTGTTGTTTTTCCATTAGTCTAGTTTTATGTGATTCTAGGAATGGATCGACTTTCTGTTTATCATGCGAAGATTGACTGTAGAGTTAAAGAAACTGTTTTTAAAAATATTTTCCATTTTTATACAAGAATGAACCCATATAATTGATAACATACCAGGAATCCGAGAAACTATTGAAAGATGAGAATGTATGTTATCTTAATCATATTGTTGAAAACAATGGAACTATTCAGATTAATGATGTTTTAGGGGTGAATAAATACCTTGAAGTTTTTTCTGATGAGTTACCTAGTGGAATACCTGATCGGGATGTCAAATTCACAATTGACATAGTTCCTGATGCTAAGCCAATTTCAAAACTCCCATATCATATGTCTGAAATATAATTTCTTGAATTCAGAAATCAGTTGCAGGATTTTCTTGATAATGGCTTCATTCATCCTAGCACTTCACCATGGGGAGACCCTATTTTATTTGCTAAAAAGAAAGATGGTTCCATGAGATTTTTCATTGATTATAGTGCATTGAATAACATCACTGTTAGAAACTAGTATCCTTTGCCTCATATTGGGGACTTATTTGATCAGCTCTAGGGAGCATAATACTTTTCTAAGATTGACTATAGATCTGGATACCATCAGGAGTAGGAGAAATAGGATGACATCCCAAAACACTACTATAAAATGGACCTATATCCAAAGTTTTGTGGAAAACTGTGGGTATAGGTCACCCAATCTCCACAGTTTTCTCCAAAATGTGGGTATAGGGTATCAAAAAATGCCTATACCCACAGTTTGTACAAAACCGTGGGTATAGGGAACCCTATCCCCGTATTTTTGGGAACACCGTGGGTATAGGCGTCGGATAAAAAAACCTATACCCACAGTTTTGACAAACCATGGGTATAGGTTTCCCACGTGTGTGCGGGTAATTTATTTTTTCTGCGGGAATAGTAAACAAATTGGTGGTAGTTCTATAACCATAGTTTATTCCTCTATACCCATGGTTTAAATAAATATATTTAATAAAATATATATATACATACATATATGTGGTGATGGGGTAGTGTTAAGGACGTGTGTGAATGGAGAAGTGGTCATGAGATCGAAACCCATGGGCCGCTATTTTGTAAAATATGTTATACCCACAGTTTCCAAACCATGGGTTAGAGTTAGACACGGTGGCAAAACCTATACCCATGCTTTGGAAAAACCAATGGTATAGGTCATGGCCCTATACCGATGCCACTAAAGACCACGGTTCCCCAAATCATGGGTATAGCCTATACCCATAGTTTTTGGGTTTATACCCATGATTTTGATCAATGGGTATAGGATCATTTTCCAGTAGTGAAAACAACCTTTAATTATAGATATGGGCATTATGAATATATTGTTATGCCCTTTGGATCAACTAATTCACCTGTTGTATTCATTAATCTTATGAATAGAGTATTCCATGAGTTCTTGGATAAGTTTGTGGTCGTATTTATTGATGAAATTCTAGTATTTTCAAAAAATAAAGAGGAGCATGAAAAAAATCTAACTGTTGTTTTACAAACCATAAAATAAAAGAAACTGTATGGAAAATTCAGAAAGTGTGATTTTTGGTTGCAACATATTTATTTTATTGGGAACATTGTAAATAAGGAGGGAATAACAGTTGATCCTACCAAAACAAATATGGTTAATTAATGTAAAATACCCACAAATGTTACAGAGATTCATAGTTTTCTTGGGTTAGCAGGTTATTACAGATGGTTTTTTAAGAACATTCCACAATTATCTAATGCAATAACTAAGTTAACATGGAAAGGGGTTATATTTTTTTGGATAGAAGAATGTGATGTTTTCATTCATGAACTGAAGAAGAGATTTGAGAATGCTTCAGTTTTGGCCATACCTTCCCGAAATGGTGAGTTTGTAATCTACAGTGATGCTTCCATGAAGGTAAGTGGTTTTGTTTTGATGTAGAATGATCAATTAACTACCTTTTAATTGATAATACTTAAACCTCATAAACTAAATTATCCCACACGTGATTTGGAATTGGAAGCTGTGGTTTTTGCTTTGAAAATTTGGAGGCATCATTTATACGGATCCTAATTTCAAATATATACTGACCATAAATCTTTAAAATGTATATTACCTCAGAAGGAATTAAACATGATGCAGAGAAGATGGATTGAATTGATAAAATATTATGATTTCATGATGAATTACCATCCTGGAAAAGAAAACACAGTGTAAGATTCATTGAGTCAGAAACATCATGCATCATTAACCATGTTACATTTGGAACATGATCCCTTGATTAATGATTTGATGAATTTTGGCTTTGAAGTTGTTGGTGTAGGAAATACCTCTGTTTTGTTTCATGTTTTACTGTAGATGTCATTGTCAGCCAGAATTAAGTGATCATATAAGGAAGACTATGAGCTACAGAAAAAGGCAGATTTGGTTAAAATGGGTAAGTTTCTAAAATTTATCCTTGATAAAGATTGTGTTTTATGATTTGGAAAAAGGTTGTGCATGCCTAGTTATTCTCATTGGAAGATATATTTTTTGTGTGATGCTCATTATTCTCCATTATTGTTTCATCCTGGAATTAAAAAGATGTATAGAGACATTCAAGAGTATTATTCATGGGATAGAATGAAAAGAGATATTGATGATTTTACCAGGAAATGTTTGACATGTCAATAGGTTATAGAAGAGCGGTAGTTACTGAAGGGGATGCTTCAACCATTTCCAGTTCCGGTTTGAAAATGGGAGAATTTATCCATGAAATTTGTGGTGGGACTACCTAAGACATCATAAGGTAACAATGAAATTTCGGTTATTGTGGATCGGCTGACATAATCTACTCATTTTCTTTCTATTCAGGATACAATGTTGTTGGATTAGCTTTCTCGGTTGTACCTCAAGGAGATTGTTAGGTTACATGGAATTCCTCTTTCCCTTGTATCTAACCAAGATTCTAGTTTCACTTCTAACTTTTCGAAGGGACTTCAAAAGTAATTGGGGACAAAGTTAAATTTCATTACAACTTTTCATCCTCAATCAAATGGGATGTTATAATGAAATATTAAAACTTTGGAGGATATGCTTCAAGCATGTTCAATGGAATACGAGGGATGTTGGGATCAACATCTTTATTTAGTTGAGTTTTCTTATAAAATCATTTTTCATTCCTGTATTGAGATGTCACCTTTTGAGGATTGGTACAGAAAATAGTGTCGAACTCCAGTGTTTTGGGATGATGTTAGTGAGAAAAAGTTGATGGGGCCATAATTAGTGGAGGAAGTGGCTGAGATAGTGGAGATGATCTAGTAACACATGAGGATAGGTCATAAAAGGTAGAAAATTTATGCAGATAATAGAAGGAAAGACTTCTCTTTCAAGGTAGGTGACCATGATTTCCTTAAAATCTCTCTTTGCAAAAGTGTTATGCATTTTGGTAAGAAAGTAAATCTAAGTATGAAGTTCATCCGTCCTATTGAAATTCTGGAGAAAGTTGGACCAGTTGAACACTGAGTAGCTTTGCCTCCAAGTTTGTCTTATGTACACAATGTTTTTCATGTTTTGATGTTGAGAAAGTATGTGCCAGATTCATAACATGTCTTTAACCCAAAAGCAGTTCAGCTGGGAAAAAACATTTCATATAAAGGGAAACTAGTTCAGATTCTTGATCGAAGTGAAAAAGTATTGTGGAATAAACTAATCCACCATGTGAAGGTTTTGTGGAGTAACCACATGGTTGAAAAAGCAAAATGGGAGTCTGAAAATTATATGAGGGAAAGGTACCCTCACTTGTTTAATAAGTTAATAAAATATGAAGGACGCAATTTCATGAAGGTAGGGATAATGTAACACCCCAAGGTTTTCTATATATAAATTGAAATTCATGAATTTTTTTAAAGTGGATATTTATAAGTATCCTTTAAACATACTTTTACTACATCTAGGTTTTTAATTTCAAAAAAATGGTGATCTACAATTATGTTCAGTATGTTATTTGGAGTCTAATTGAACCAACTTGTTTTTTTGGTGAATAGTAACATACCCTTATGAATAGTAATATGAATATTAATATGACCCTAATGACTAGTAAATTGTATTATTATTTTATTTTCTTAAGGCTTTAAGATAATGACATCCTGATTAATTTTTCAATGTGATATAAAAGCAGTAATGGTTTTTAAATTATTAATTTTTGAATTAAGTATGATTTTATTTAAAAAAATAAATTAAAAATATTTAAAAAATTATTTTCAGAAAATAGACTTCATTTTCGAATTTTTACAATCAATAAATTGGTAAGGTGACTTTAAGGGATTTTTCGGAAACAGTTGATTTAATGTTGAGAAGTAAAAAATACAGTTTTGAGTTTCGGTGTGTTAATGACATAATTAATGATGTAATAATGATGTCATAAATCTGGTTGACTTGTGTACAGTAAAATGAGTTTGGAGGTGTCCCAAGTGGATTATACCAAGGGAAAATGCCATGGGCAAGCCCACGGTTTTGAAAATACCACTAATGAGGTGTCCCGTCAAAATTATTAAAATATTCCCTCACTTCTGCTATAAATACCAACCCATTCCTTAATTAACATTATTACGAATTCATCATCAAAATATCGCTGGCCTCCATACCTCCCTATTATCCCTCCCAAGGTTTCCTCAAGCCCCCAAGGTCCCAACCATAATTTTCAAGGAGTTACTCTACAAGGAATTTTAAACAAGGTTGAATTAAGACAAGCCTGAGGTAAGAGAACTCTTAACCCAGTTTCCATTCATTGGTTTAACCTTCTAATCTTTTATTTATGTTTTATTAAAATATATTGTGTGATCGGTTTTTATTATATTATGTTTAATTATATCTATTTATAGTTTATATACATATTCCATCCACTATATTAAGTCTCGCTTCAGTTGTATGATATCTATAAGTAGCCTTCCTTTTTAAATCCTCTTTTACAAATATAATTTAAAAAATTCAAATGCAATGTTTTTATGAAATTATTCATGTTATATGACTATGTTATGGTTCATGGGAATTTTTTACGATGAAGGGTTTCACCTATATCTCTCTCCAATTCATTGGGTATCTGTAAGTTGGAGGTCAGTTGTATAGTCAATCCAAGTGTAACTGTGATGGTTACACAAATAGTAAAGTAGTCATGAGGGCTACAAATTATAAGGTAGCTGAGAGGGTTACAAGATTATGTAAGTAATTCCCCAAGATATCTTTATGGTTCTACTGATGTTCTTATGTATTGTTTAAATCTCATGTTTCACAAAGTATCTATATATATATACAGGTGAAAATCATGTCTTTTGAAAGTGATTTCATACGTTAAAAGTATTCATGGGATAATGTGTTCATTCCTTCTTTTTATAACACTTATTGAGTTTTTGTGCTCATCCTTCATTTTAAATGATTTTTAATGGTTAAAGGATGTATAAGACAATGAATGAAGCCATGTTAAATGTTGAATAATTGTTAAGGAGTCGTGTTTTAAGTTATAATGATTTATATTTTGAAAAAATGGAAACTTTTTTATGGTATCCACTCTGTTACAATGTGTAATGTTATGAATGTATTATGTCCCAATTCTCTAAATCTCTAAACATGAAAACATCCTTAATGTAAAAGGATGTGTTTTGTTGATTGAATTCAAGCTTATCTATGTAATAAGGCTGGGTCCTTATATGTATGACCTTGTTCCAAACCAATATATCCACAACTATAGTATGCATTCAAATAGAGACACCACTCAACCTCGTTGACCATGCACCCTGTCCTCTAGTATGCTAGTACTTATATATATATTTAATACCATGGTTCTCTCTTAGTGGAAGGATGATAAAATTGGTACATCATGAGTATGGCCAACTCTGAAGACCAAAAGGTCATTCCCAAACAAAAATTTCATAGTGTTCTCCTGGCATCAGTTTAATATAGTTAGATATCCTACTATAGGAATGAAATCTGACTATATGATAACAAGGATACATGATGTATCCCACAATATAATCTAGCAAGGTACTCTTCTATATAGTCTATAGGAGGACCACAATAGGTACCACATTAGGTACAACAATAGTTAATGAACCTTCTATAGTGGTTCTGATAGTGGTTCGACTATATTATACATTCTATTACCTACATTATATCAAACTAGGACTCAATGATTCGATGAATAGTTCAGGATAAAAAGTGCACATTTCTAAATCCATCAAATCATCCAATGTTGTTGAGTTGTTATTCATCAACCAAGATAACATCCCTCATCTTATTTGGGATGGTTGATGTTATAGATATAGAAATACATTTATAAAAGGGTTTCAAATAAAGACCATCTAAATATACATAAGATCAATGGGAAGGCTCCATAGATTCTACTAATTATATTATATCGAGTTGTTAAGAGGCAAAGAGATAAGTCAGAATAGTCTGGTGGTAGTAGACATTCTAAATGAACATAATAAAATAGTGTATCATGACCCTTTTCAGAGGGTTAAATATTCTATAACCTTACCCTAATGGGTCAGGTCTTTTAGGACATTATTGGTATAGCCCATTCTATCATTTTTCGCATCTATACCTCACAACATTAAGCATTCTATGATTCTGATTCAGAGTTTCCTTCTTAGAAGATTAGAGTTCATTTCCTAGTATCAGTATGTCCCCCCGAATAGTCTTTTGTGATTACTATATTTATATTTAGAATGTAAACCCTTCAAACCATTCTATAAAATCCACACAAGATAGAAGTTGTTCTTTTCCCACATTCTCATTCAAATGAAAATCACTCAGTACTATATAGATATATATTCAGTATAATATAGGTACTAGACTTACTGGACCCCTTCTATCCTTTCCCTTTACAAAGGGTAAGATATTTTAGAACCTTACACTAAAGGGTTAGTTCTTCTAAAACCTTTTTAAAGATTTGATAAAGCAAGTGAATGGAGACTGAATACTGGAGTGACTCAATACCTATCCAGGATATTGTCTTTATCCAAATGAAATATTTAAATAAAGTAGATAATAAAAATATCTTCATCTTAGTTGGAAGATGACCTCTCATCTCACTCCGAACTTCCTTCTTAGAACTTCCTTCTATTCAAGAATCAGTATAATATATACAGTGGCCTATTCTTCAAAACTGATGTGGGAAAAAATATCTACAGTAGACTAAGACTAACATCTCCCTGATTCCCTACATTTTCATATAGTGGATATAACATTCAATATTATATGTATTTTTAAGAACCAAAACTAAGATCATAAGGTATTGAGGGTGGATTTTTTTATCATTATACTATATATTGGATCTTCTGTTCTATCTGTTTCCAATATAATCTTTCTGTTAATTTTTCAGTCCATGAAGATGGACAAGGTGACATCTTCACTGCTAGTATTCTACTTATCATCAATACTGAGAAATAATATATATAATTACTATGAATGTATGGGAGATCTTCCCCTTTTATGTCAAGAAACTATCTCCCTTCCCGTGGAATAATTATTCTATCTGGTCGAGCAGCACAATTGTATTTTTTAAAGGTTTCATTTATCTGTATAATTATTGTAGTAGGTGATAAAGATGACTCTCTGTCAATTCTAGCTATTTTGATCCTATTATTTTCCTATCCAAAAACTATATAAGATCTATTGTATCCCTATTAGAGGTACATGGATCCTTTAATTAAATCAATAAGCTAGAATATTAAATTAGAGTACTGAGAATGATAAGATTCAAAGGTACCAAATGATGAAAATTATATTTTTATTTGATTTTTGAAAACATCTCTATGGGTGAGAGGGAATCACGACATACATGAAATTACGAAAACATCAAATTCAAAAAACTAAAAAAACAACAATGATTCCAAATTCAAAATCAACGCTAGTTGGGACACCTCAGGACATGGATCCTTGATCAACGAGCCTCCTCGAGCTACACCACTGACAGAAAACCACCTCCTCATCACCAACAACTCCTAAGTTAGATATCATTGGTGAGAAACCATTCACTGTCACCACTGCATCTTCAACCGTCATTAAAAGAAAAACATTAACTAGCTTCATGAAACTACTATCATAGAAGAACCAAAGTCATCAAAGCATGACCATAATCAACTCATTGTCGTAACCAGAACATAGATAGCAAGAGAAAATCACATATTAGATTTCAATGTCGCCACCGTAAAACTAGACAACCATCACAGATGATCCAATATAATAAAACACCACCAACATTAGTTTGTCACAATCGTAGACCACAAATGGCATCCACCACATTACAAAAAAAACAGAAACCAAACCAAAAACCAGAAATACATATTAAATAACAAAAAACAAACAAGACAAACACATGAAGAATAAATAAAGTTACCTTCATGAATGAAAAAGGTAGAAGCATTAAATAGGTATAGCGAACCAATAAAATCCATTGATGTTTTAAATTCCAAATTAGAATGTCATCGATATCGAATGTCTTCTACCTAAAACAAAATCCATAAAAACATACATCCAAAAACATCAATGTTACTTCTTCCCCATATCTTCCAATCTAGGAGTAAAGGAATGAGAATCTAGAGTATGGAATAAGTTGTGCAGAGACTTCACATGAAGAAAACACTGATGAAGTTGAAATAAAGAAGCCAACATAACAAAATAAAACCATCTATGGAAGTACCTTGAAATCCATCATCTACTTAGATCCAAAAAACATGTTGTTGCTACTGTTCTATATCTAAATAAGAGCGGTACATAAGATCTTTATATCAGTGCAGATTGAGCGGCCATGGGTTTCATCAACAAGAAACCTTTTTTTGTCTTCATATTCCTTCTTAAAAGTAGTCAACATCGATAAAAAGGGAACCAAAGAACCATCTATTTAGCGTAAGAAATAATCAAGAAGAAAATAGATTAAGACAAAAAAAATTGGGGGAGGGGGAATACAGATAGACCAGGAATGAGGGAGAAGGAGGTGAAATGGGGGAGGAAAAGAGAAAGAGTGAAAAAACAGTTCTCAAAAGAGACACTAGTCTAGAGGAAAAGGGTACCCAGAGGAAACCCTGGGAAGAACTAGAGGTGGGGGGGATCTGGGAGAGACATGGCTATAGAGAAGCAGGTGGAGAAAGGATAGGTACAGTCAGGGAGGGAGTGAATCCCTTAGAAGCAATGGAGAAACCAAGAGCCCAAAGGTGAAAACTAGGGGAATGATGTTCCATTCTATCTGTGATCATCAAATTTTAACTTCAACTCAAATGTGATCAATTCATGAGAGAAATAAATTGGTTTCATTTGTAGTCGAACACCTTACCGACCAGACGTGGGTATAGAAAAGAGGTTCCTAATCAGACCCCTAGAACTCTGAAGATAGTCTCACCAAGATTGGGTTTTAGTATCATATCTATATGGTATATTAGCTAATTCATATCCCATTGACGTCCAAAATACTCTACTAACTATATTATACCAACCTAAACTGAACGAATGAAGAAATTATAACCACTATAGGAAGCCAGAGAAGGAAAATAGACCATAGATACAACGTACATAGTTGAGAACCTAACTAGCCTAAGGACCATTCATCGAAGAAGAAGAAGCCAGTCGTACATATCAAAAATGGATAGACTATATAGATAGTCAATTGTAACAGCCCGAATCTGGAGCCACTCAACTGGTGCCCCATGCCCAGTTCACCACATGACCTCAAGCGCATTTTCCCAAATGCTAGAGGCTGCCAACTAGTAGCGAGGGACTTGGTAACTTATTGGGAAATCTATGCCCTCATTTGATAAGGTATATAAGGTACATGAAGTAACAATCATTAGAAAAAGCAGTAAACATCGTACAACAACTGAAACTAAATAGAAGAAGCAATGTATAATATAATAATGATGAAAATGATGCAGCAGGTACCAGTATATAAGGAAATCAGAATACACAACAACAAGCCGAAATACAACTGAGAACAAAGCACTAAAAGTAAACAGCAACTCCAGCGGCATCGTAAGCCTAAGCTCGGTCATATGCTCTCCAGCTCCATCCAAAAATCATGTACCTGAAGTAGAAGGGCCACAATCCCGATACACACCTACAACCATATAACCACTTTTGGATGAAAAGAAGGACCCAAATAGGGTGTGAAACTAATCTCACTATGCAATAACCACAAGATATGTGCCCTGCTATCAGTGAGAATATAGAAAAAGTAAAGGAAATAAATGCAGCAGAGAAACAAAAGTACACTAAAGTAAACAATCCTACATATCTACATTAACATTTATTTATTAATTTAATTCAACCATTTAATTATTAACCAAATAATCTAGAAAACATCTATACATTTCCGAGGCAAAGCAAGTAACCCAACAGGTATCTCAGCGGACTACCGAAAGAGTAAGCAGTACAAAACCCAAGATTTTTCTTTGGCTTGGTGGACTCGTCACAACCAACCAAAAAATATTCATGGTGACTCTCTGGGTGGCTCACACTGGCAGACCCCTCCAGTCAAGTAAACATACAAAGGCATAGACACTCTGGGAAACTCTCACCAGCAATTCCCCTACGGTCTTGCAATGACAGCTATAGACTCTCTGAGGAAGAACTTGCATCTAATTCCCCCTATTGTCTCGAAACATAACTAAGGACACTCTAAGGAGGAACAAAGTCCCATTCCTGTAGGTCCTGAAAATGATTCTAATTTATAACATACTCTCTATGGAAGCCCTTAATTGTCAATTCCCTATTTAGTCCACCACACCAGGTTCCCACAGCCCTGAGTAGTTTAGCCGTGCGTAATCGACTTTTTGAAGCCCAAAGTAAGCTCAACAAACTACTTGGATTATAGATACAATTCATCAAAAGTAGGCAATACATGCTATCAATTATATCAAGTTAGGCAATAAATGCAATAAGGAATGCCTCACAGGCAACCTAAGCCAAACAGTTGGAAACAACCAAAAAAAGGTGAAAACCCCATGGGGTGATCCTCAAACATGCTAACAAGAAATTATAAATCATATAATAACCTCAAGAATACATGAAATCTATGGAAGATAACAATGCATGATCAAGACCCTAACCCGAGATACCCGATACATGGGTATCCGACACTTTTTCACCAAAAATCAAAGACATTCAACGTAGGGCAACAAACCACCTACCTCGAACCTAGGAGATCGATATACTTGAACCTTGGCCTGTGAATCATCCTAGAATGGAGAAGATCTACAAAAACTTATAAAATGTTCAACCTTAAATAACTCTCACAATAGAAGGAATCGGGAAATTTGGCCAAAGAGGAACCAAGAACTCACCGTTACGTTTCTATTACAACCGACGACGTTCGATTTGGACAACAGGTGATGGATCGGAGGCTCGGAGAAGATCCGCAGTTGTACCATTTCTCTCAGTCGAAGTTGCTAGAGAAGAAAACATATTCGAGGTTACGTCGCGACCCCGATCAGTTTAATGAAAAAAGAAAGTACACGATGTGTACTTTTAGAGTATACGGCGTGTACTAGGATTTTCCATACACTACATTAAGAGACCTCCACATCACCCCTACACACCATGTGTGTGGCCCGAACATGGCCAGCACATGGCCTTGCGGGGCAACAAATTACACGGCCTGTACTTAGAAAATTTCCAGATTCTCCTTTATTTCACAAAAAATGACCAGAAACGAAAAAACATACCTGAAACAAAGATCCAGGTTCTTACAAACTTCCCTCCTTAAAGAAATTTGTCCCCGAATTTCCCTAAGTTGGTGGCAAAGAAGAAACCTCGAAAAACTCTGGCCACTGTGATCACATATCGGCCTCCCCCTCCCATGTCTCGTCCTCTACACGGTCGTGATGCCATAGCACCCATACCAAAGGAACAAATCTCCCATGGAGTACCTTTTCACTATAATCAACAACCCTCATAGGATGCTCCTTGAACGATGCATCCTACTCCCGATCAACCTCCTCGGGTTGAAAGACAAGAGATGGGTCTGAGAAATAGCCTCGAAGCGAAGATAATGCAAGACGTCGTGCATAGCATGTTACCACTTTGGTAACTGAAACCTATAAGCAACCAGCTTGGATCTCTCCAGAATCTCAAATAGCCCGACGTATCTCAGTGAAATCCTGCCATGTCTCTTGAACCTCTTGTGTCCCAATCTCGGAGTAACACGTAGGAAAACCTGATCTCTAACCTTGAACTCCAAAGGTCATCTCCGCTGATCAGCATAAGATTTCTACTGACACTGTGTAGTAGCCATCATTTTTCAAATCAACACCACCTGTTCTGTGGTCTCTTGAACAAGAAAAGGTCCCATCATAGATTCCTCTCCTGCCTCCAGCCAACACAAGGGTGATCAGCACAACCTACCATACAATGCCTCGTAAGGTGTCTAATGAATAGTTTTTTGAAAACTATTATTTTAGGAATACTCCACTAGAGGTATATGTATCTCCCAAGAACCTCCAAAATCAAGGACGCATGCTCGAAGCATGTCCTCTAGTACCTGAATCATACGCTTTGACTAGCCATCTGTCTGGGGATGGTAAGTTGTACTCAGAAGTACCTATGTACCCAAAGCCCTCTATAGCCCTTGCAAGAAAAGTGACGTAAAGAGGGCATCCCTATCTGAAATGATAGTACTCGGAACCCCATTCAAGCGTAAAATCTCATGGATGTATAGCCATCCAATCTCATCGACACCGAATGTCTCCTTAATTTGCAAGAAGTGAGAAACCTTCATGAGCCTGTCAATACAAAACCCATACCGCGTCATTCCCTTGAGGAGATCTCGGTAAACCTATCACGAATTCCATTGCGACATCATTCCACTTCCACTCAGGAATGGGCATCTTCTTTAAAAGCCCTGCTGGTTGCTGGTGCTCCGCCTTCACTTGCTGATAGGTGGAACATCTGATGAAAAAACTAGCAACATCTTTCTTCATACATGGCCACAAATACTGGCGGTGTAGATCATGAAACATCTTGGTGATTCCAGGATGAAATACCCAAACTTAGGAATGAAAGTCTCGCATATTCTCCTCGTGTACATCTGCTGGCACCCATATGTATCCCTGGGAATGCATGATCTCATCCTCACCCACAGCCCATCCAGGAAGATGGTCCTCTCTTAACACGCTTTCCCGTTGGACTAGGCCTTCATAATCTGATAGCTGCCTCATTAGAACTCGGTCGAGCAGGGTAGAGGTAATAGCTACAGAATAAAGAAAAGTATGACCCTGTCTGTTGTGAACCTCCAAACGCATTTCAGAAAATAGGGCCATAAGCTGCCACTCACTGCTGGCCTCCTGAACTACCTGTATCTGAGTCCTCCAGCTCAGTGCGTCTGACACAGCATTGTCTTTCCCAGGTGTATAAAAAAGATCGAAATTGAAAGAATGTAGGTACGCAACCCACCTCCGCTGTCTCATATTCATGTCAAACTACATGAAGATATATTTGAGGCTCTTGTGGTCATTATATACCACAAAATGCTTTCCCAAAACATAATGTCTCCAACAACGCAAAGCATGAACAGCTGCAGCCAACTCCAGATCGTGCGTAGGATAGTTCCTTTCATGTGGCTTCAACTTCCGAGATCTGTACGCAACAACATGATCCTCCTACATAATCACTCCTCCATGCCCGATGCCAGATGCATCACAGAAAACTGTTTAACTCTTTCTTGGCACCGACAAAACTAGAATCGATGCTGAAATCATCTCCCCTTCCGCTCCTGAATGGCTGAATCACAGGCTATTGACCAAACATACTTCACCCAATTCTCAGTTAAGCACGTCAATGGCACTGCTAGTCATGATAAGTCCTATATAAAATACTTGTAGTAACCATCCATCCCTAAGAAACTCCATACCTTGAAGACATTCTTCATCTGCTCCCAAGTAACTACTGCTCTCACGTTCTCTGGGTCTATTGATACTTCTATCATTGAGATGGAGGACCCAGAAATTGAATCTCGTCCATCCAAAAGTTGAACTTCATGATCTTATCATATATCTGATGCTGCCTCAGTGTACTCAAAATGATCTCAAGATGGGTAGTATGGTCGTGTCGAGTGTGAGAGTGCACCAAGATGTCGTCCACGAAAACCACCATGAAAGAATCCAAGTAAGGATGGAAAACTCTATTCATCAGCGCCATGAAAACTGCTGGCGCGTTCATGAGACCGAACGACATAACCAAATACTCATACAGACCATAAATACTCTGAATGGCTTTTAGAGGTATATCAGATGGTCTGACACACAGTTGGTGGTAGCCGGATCTCAAGTCGATCTTTGAGAACACTCTGTCTCCTCGAAGCTGATCAAAGAGATCATCTATCTATGGTAATGGATATCGGTGCTTGAACATCAACTGGTTTAGCTTCTTATGATCCACACAAAGACTAAGGGTGTCGTCTACCTTCTTCTCAAACAGGATAGGGGAACCCCAATGAGATGTAATGGGTCGGATGAAACCCCTTGTCTGCAACTCCTCCAACTGCTTCTTGTGCTCCTGAAACATAGGTGTAGCCATCCTATAAGGAGGATGTACACCTGTTCCACTCCTGGAACAAGATCGATAGAGAATTATACCTCTCGCTCTGGAGGCAAACCTAAAAAGTCTTCTAGAGAGAGATCTGGAAAGCGATCAAACGCTAGAAGAAAATCTATCTAAGAAGTCTCATGGTCATCTTGATATAAGCTAGCAATATGGGCCATAACACAGCCCAAGCCATGATGCCCTAGTCCCGCTCTACTCACCTGGATGTCCCATTCACCCTTGTGAAGAAAAGATCATCCCTCTGGTGATGTAAAACTCACCCTACGATGATAGAAATCAACAAAGGCCTAGAAGGGAACTAACCAGTAGAGACTCCATGAAAAATGATAGCCACCAACCTCGAGGGGGAATTCTAAGCACCGACGCATGCTGGTAGTTCAAATTCCGAAAGGAGTGTCCAGCGTCATCACTTCCTTTGAAGTATAAATAGTAAGTCTAAGGCTTTCAATAGTGTGCAAAGAAATAAAGATATGAGAATCTCCTGTATCGAAAATTGCAGAGGATAAAACTGAGGCTATAGAAATCATACCATGAACTGTAGAAGGTCCAGGATCCTGGTCCTGATGAATCTCCTCTACCAAAAAATTTTGGCAAGCACGGCGGCCCTGGGTAGCAGCCTAAGAACATGAGCTGACCCTCTCTGAGCCTGAACATTATGTCCACGGTCTCTACGCCAGCCTAAATGACCTGAATAACTCCAGCCCCTTGTCAACTACAGAACTAGTAATCCTGCTCTTGAGCGCAAAGTAGAAACTGATCCTCCTTCGCTAGCTGCTAGAAGAAGAACCTTGCAGAAATGCTACAAATGACCCATATAACCGCATGACCGGCACTCCACAGGGTCTCTTGGGCACTGAGGCTTTTTATGCCCATTTTTCCCACACTGATAACACACCACCTAATTTACAGAAGAAAGATCTCATCTACCATAAGGAATACCTAGCTTCCTCGAGTCACCTCGTGTAGACTCTTGGTGGTGCTTCCTACTGTCTACCTGAAAATAATCTATCCTAGAAGCTGAACCGCCCTAGTCCACAGATCCAGTCTCCCTCAAGTTTGTCTCCATGATGAGCACCTGGTTGACTATTAGAGTGATAGAATTCAACTTATAGACGTTCACCTATGGCCTGATGTCCAGTCTGAGGCCTTCCTCAAACTTCCTGGACAAAAACAGCTCGTCGTTCCCCAAAATTGGAGTAAAACGCTGTAACTCAGTAAAGCAGGAGGAATACTCCATAACTGTTAGAGTACCCTATTGCAGGTTCATGAAATATCTGGCCCTTTCATCCTTCAGTGTCACCGGGTAGAAGTAGTCATATAATGTATGGTAAAACTCATCCCAAGCCATAGCCTGTTGGCGCCCTGTCTGTGAAACAACATCCCACCATCTCTTGTTGGAATCTCACAGTATATATGACACGAGCTTCACTATCCTCTCTGGAGGTGTCTTAAGATGCTCGAAGATGGACAACATGGATTCTATCCATTACTCTGCAACCAGTGTTCCTCCCTCCCCTGTGATGTGGGAGGGTGTTGCGGCTAAAAAACATGTTTCAACTCTTCCATAGACAGGGCAAGATGCTGAGTTCCCGAGAAGGTCTGAATAAATATCATAAAACCCTCTCTGAACTGAGCTTCAGCACCAGTGTCTGGGATCACTGCAGGTGCCATGTCCAAAAAGATATGCGGAACTATTTGTAGTCCATGATCTACCGTATCTGGCGTACGGTCACTACTTGGTTCCTGACGTGCAACGGGAGGACGTCTTGGTGCCATAGCTCTGCAAGGTCAAAAGCACACCTCCATTAACGATGGAAACAGATGAAACATGAGAGAGTAGAACAGAACATGAGAGAAAAATTAAAAAAAAGGGAAAACATGACTACATGGCGTGTAATACCAATACATGGTGTGTTTCTTAAAATTTTACCCTGGACGTGTACCTTGGCCATACATGGCTGTGTAAACCACCCGGATACATGGCGTGGTCATAAACTACACGGCGTGTATTGATCCTTTTTGCTCCCTGCCCATTCACTCATACACGGATGGGAACACAGACTATCCCAGCAGGAAACTACATGGAATGTTGTCCACTTACCCGGAGTGTCTTTAAGATCTCTCCCCTATCTATGTCGTTAGTCACACGGAATGGCACACTGACTGCTACTACATGGCGTGTCAAAGGAGACACAGTGTGTACTGGACATGCCTTACCAGGCCCGTGTTGTTAGTGACACGGCCTGGCACATGGTCGACACTACACAACATATTCCCGATAGACACAGTGTGTACGCAGAAGGATAACACCAACTTGTGTTGTTGGCTACATGGCCGGGTACATGTTCAACTATACACGGCGTGTTCCCAAGGGACACAACATGCACTTGAAGGAAATACCCGGCTTGTGTTGTTCGTGACACAGCCAGATACCTATTCCAGACTACACGACTTGCTAAGTTGGTGCACAACGTGTTTCTAAAGGAAACATTACAACCCCGTGTCTCGGCGCAACATTGTCAGGGACACTGCTAAAACTACTCAACATGTATGCATAAAGTACACGCCGTGTATTCCGGGGTTTTATAGACAGTAACCTCAGAAATGCACCGGAGCCCAGAAAACACAGAAAAAAAGTGTTAAGGTGCCAAATTCCGATCCGTGGGGGCCATACTCCCCGCGAATGAATGAATGGCATCATAACCATGTATATAACAAGTAAATAGTATAACAACTCGTGAACCACAAAATTACAATCCCCGAGGGCCCATAACACCTCTAAGACCAATGTTTGGTGTCCATGAAAAAGAAGCTCTAAACTAGTGATACCCTATCAACATAGCAGGTATTCAATCATAGCATCTATCAAAACAACATGCATCATCTATCAAAAATTCTATCACAAGATTATGCAATTTCTAAAGCAACCTAGGTGGCATTGAAAAATGCATGACTTGTGATTTTCTAACAAGTTCCTATATGATGCATGAGATGGCATACCCTCATCTCATCGGGTTGCAACAAAATAGAACCACAATCATATAAACAGTAATAGCACAAAACAAGTGCACCACCAAATGGTGAAATCAATTAAACTGTAACATATGCAAAACTCGAAAATTGAAATATGCGAGGTAATCTAGATTTTTCCCTATACACGGGTCCTATAACACCCGATCATAACTATTTACCATCTACATATTCCATATTATCCCGGTCTAATGTTGCTAAATAGTAAGTCAATAGAAAAGGAAATAAACACCTCTGATACAACTTTGTAACGAACCGAATCCAGAGCCCCTCAACGGGTGCCCTGTGCCTAGTTCACCGCATGACCTCAAGCACATTTACCGAAATGCCAGAGGCTGCCAACTAGTAATGAGGGCCTTGGTAAGTTATTGGGGAAACTATAACCTCATTTGGCAAGGTATACAAGGTACCTGAAGTAACAGTCAATAGCGGAAGCAGTAAATAACATACAACAACTGAAACTCAACAGCGTAATCAATGTATAATATAAAAAATATGAAAATGGTGTAGTAGGTAAAATTTATAAGGAATGTAGAAATCACAACAACATGATGAAATAAAACTGTGAACAAAACACTAAAATTAAACAGCAACTCCAGTAGCATCGCAAGCCTAAGCTCGGTCTGATGCTCTCTAGCTCCAACCAGAAATCATGTACCTGAAGTAGAAGGGCCACAATCCCTATCCACACCTGCAACCATATAACCTATTTGGGCCAAAAATCAGGACCTAAACAGGGTGTGAGACTAATCCCAGTAGCCAATCACCACAGGATCTGTGCCCTACTGTCAGTGAGAAATATTGAAAAAGTAAAGGAAATAAATGCGATAGTGAAACAAAAGTACAGTAAAGTAAAAAATCCTAAAAATTTCCATTCAAATTTATTTATTAATTTAATACAATCATTTAATTATTTACCAAGGAATCTAGCAAACAACTCTATATTTCCAAGGCAAAGCAAGTAACACAACATGTATCTCAGCAGACTACCTAAACAGCAATCAGTAAAAAACCCAAGCTTGTTCTTTGGCTTGGAGGACTCATCACAACAAACCAAACAGTATTCATGGTGACTCTCTAGGCAGCTCACACTGGTAGACCCCTCATTTCATGTAAACATACAAAGGCAAAGACACTCTGGGAAGCTCTCACCTTGAATTCCCCTGCGGTCTTGCAACGATATCTATAGACTCTCTAAGGAAGAACTTACATCTAATTACCCCTATAGTCTCGATACGTAACTAAGGACACTCTAAAGAATCACAAAGTCCCATTCCTGTAGGTCCGACGAATGATTCTAATTTATAATAGACTCTCTAGGGAAGCCCTTAATCAATAATTCCCTCTTTAGTCTACCACACCAGGTTCTCACAGCCCTGAGTAGTGTATTTGTGCGTAATTGAATTTTATCAGCCGAAAGTAAGCTCAAAAAACTACGTGGATAATAGCTATAATGCATCAGAAGAAGGAAATACATGCAATCAATTATATCAAGGCAGACAATCAATGCAACGAGGTATGCCTCACAGGTAACCTAAGCCAAATGATGGTAAACAACCAAAACAAGGGGAAACACCCATGGGTTGATATTCAAACATGCTAAAAAGAAATTATCAATCATCTAATAACCTCAAGCATACATGCAATCTAAGGAAGATAACAATTTAGGATCAAAAACCTAACATGAGATACCCGATACATGGGTATCCGACACTTTTGCACCAAAACTCAAAGACATTCAACGTAGGGAAACAAAACACCTACCTCGACCCTAGGAGATCGATATACTTTAACCTTTTCCTATTAATCATCCTAGAATGGAGAAGATCTTAAAAAATGTCTAAAATGTTCAACCTCAGATAACTCTCACAAGAGAAAGAATCAGGAAACATGGCCAAAGAGGAACCAAGAACTCACCATTGCGATTCTATTTCAACCTGCAACGTTCGATTTGGACAACAGGAGAGGGATTGATGGCTCGGATAAGATCTGTGGTCGTACCCTTTCTCTTGGTCAATGAATCTAGAGAAGAAGACATATTCGGGGTTAAGTTGTGACCCCTGACCGTTTAATGAAAAAAAAGTACACGACATGTACTTTTAGAGTACACGACATGTACTAGGCATTTCTCTACACCTCATTAAGAGGCCTCCAAATCACCCTATACACCGTGTGTGTGGCCCGGACATGGCCAACACATGGCCTTATGGCGCAATAATGTACACGGCGTGTACTTAGAAAAATTTCCAGATTCTCCTCTTTTTCCCAAAAACGTCCAGAAACAGAAAAATATACCTGAAATGAAGATCCAGGTTCTTAAAACAATATAGTCTATCTATATAGTCAATGTATGTATGAGAAGAAGGGTAAATTGGGATGACGGTGGGACTTAAGGTTTGTAAAGAGTCTGGTGACGATGCTCTACTGCTTTGAATCCTTCGATTAAAATCCTTTGAAACATCCACTATCATCCAAGTACTCTACACTATATGGTGATGATTGATTCACAAAGAACTCATATGCCTGGAGTTAGTATAACCATTGGTAGGGATGAAATATGGATATTACCTATTATTAAAATCAATTAGATCGACCCCTCAAGATGAACAATATCCCATGATTAAATAGCTTCAACTAGATGATAGAGGCTCACATCACAGGGGAAAGAGACGTACATATCTATCAGAACAAGGAATGGTATATTTACATGATTAGAAGGGGGAAGGATAAGAAATAATCAATCTTCAAGCCTCACATAGTCATCTATGTGACCAATGCACACTTCAAATAAAGAAATTTTTGAAGGTCAAGACTCAATATAAATGAATAATGTGGATGTTGAAAAAGAATGTATTAAAAGGATCATGTACTCTTGTACATAGTCATTTGAATGTAACAACCAACTACTATTCTTATTCTAATAGAGGATGTTTTTAAAGAGTTAACGAAGCCTTTTTTATTTCTTGCAATGTGGTTTCTGCTCGATATAAGTGTAATAAGGTAGTCCTGATCCCATTGGTGAAGATACATGTGACAACATAGAAGAGTACTTGGGGAAATACGTACTCTTATTTTTCTAAATAGTGAACCTATACAATCAATTGAGTAGTGGGGTTATCCGTTCACAAAAAACAAAAGTTCGTATCATGGAATTGGCGATAGTTGTTTCGTGATCGATGGTTGGCTAGTTGGGATGGATTGATTTGATCGGTAGTTTGAAAGTCCTAGCGTCTGTGTTTGGATCGTCCTCAGTAGTTGATAGGGACACCTATGGCTTGAAACCCTACTATGATATGAGATCTTAATACTCTTCTAATATTCCACTTCTATATGGGAATGGTGACACCATAACAACCAAAAACATTCATCTTTCAAAACCCACTGATGTATAACAATGGTTGGACATGGTCCTAGTCTTTTTTTCCATCGAGAAACATGAGTGTGTTCTTTTCCACCAATAACTATTGTAGGGTCCCTGTGTGCAATGACTATATCATCTGGATGATTCCCTTGGATCTCATAGACAAGTTTAGTACTGTTAAAAAGATTGGATGGTTGAAGTGTGAATACGTTTAGTTCAGAGTTGGGGGTGTCTTTTTTGGACATAATTGACGCATTACTAGCACAAGGAAGATTTCATCTCTTAAATATACAAACTGCTATATATTCATATGACATTATCCAATTTATTCTTTAAAAATAAACTGATGGTCTCCCTAATTCTATTAAAACATCTCCCTACATTATGGTATACATTGTATTTCTTCTATTGGTGCATAAAATGTGGTGATTCATGGTTCTTCTTTGCTTCTCTGGGTGATGAGAGAGAACTTATCACATACATAATTTGAGTATTGTTCACTTGATGGTGTTCCAGTTTCTAAATATATCCTCACTCATGTCATCTTGTTGGAATGTTCCTTCTATATGGGCCAACCACTTCACCACTCACTCTATGAAATGCATGATGCTACCTTGCCTATCAAACCTTCTGTATATGGTTGGTCAATTTTATTTCCTTAATTCAGCTCCCAAGTATTCCCATGCAATTCTATCTGTCTTTCATGTTCCATCATATTTTCTATCAGTTCCCACACTCGATTTTCCGGTGCACCTACGTTCCTATGGGAACTGACCACATTGGGTCGCCTTCGTCATTTTGGATTGGTCTTGCCCCTTATAGCGACCACTATAGTAACACCTCCTGAGATGGTCATCCAAATTGTAGCAAGTTTCACCTTATATTTGGTCTTTAATTTATCCATCTATATGTCATTTATTTTTCAACAATTATTAAATATGATATAGAAATGAGGTTTGTCATGAAGGACATAGTTGATGATGGATGGTTGGGTAATGCACTTTCCAATATTCCCAAGCACCAATAGCCAAACACATGTCGATTCGATGGATTACAATTGATATTCCTATGTTTCCCCACTAACATGCCTTGAAAAATTACCTTCTTAGACAAAGGAAATATAGTGGTTTTGGTGACGTTATAGTCACTATTGCTCCCATTCCAGTAGAGGCAATTCATATAGTAGTGTTAGAAAGTCACCATTCCTAGATATTTTTGTTATAGAGAGTAGAGTGAAAAAGAAGAGGTACCTTGGGGGATCTTGTTTGATGTTGAGGATGATCGTTGGTAGTGGTGAATCAATTCAAATAGGAAACTAGGATAACTATTTGCCTATCTGTGCATTTCCCTTGAGAGATGTGGAATTGGAGGGTTTGAGTTGGTCAGGTTGACACACTTCTTATATTATACATAATTAGATGAACCATGACCTCTAATAGATGAAAGTAACTGAAATAGGGTTGTGTTTCATCTATATGGGATCTCCAACAGGAGATGGTGGTGGAATTTCTTCTTTGAGGGAGTATGACCAATGTGCTCAAAACCTCTCACACGGGTCATACACCAATGATCCCACTGGAAGAAAAACATTCACCCCAAGACATCATCTATAAATTAAAGTGTAGTGATGGAAATGAAACATGTTTAGTGGGGGTTCATAGGCTGGTGGATTTCAAGGTTCATAACTAGTGTGTACGACCAATATATCAAGGAAGAGGGTATGAGGGTGTAAAAGGGAAACTGCTGGACCTTTCAAGATTGGTATATTATAGGTAGTAAGACCCTTATAGAATATATATAAAAGGAGTAAATTTTTAGTATATATAATTACTAGGTTATTCCAATATGCAATGAGTATGAATCACAATTAGATTAATACTGAATCAAACTTGAAACCTCAATCCTGCTAAGTGGTTGAATGCCATGAGTGTTCGTTTTGTATCATCCATGCACTTTGCATGCCAATAATCTAGCTCAGTCGATTCCCCCACTTCTTTTCATCTCACTATGGTGGTGGAAAACTATGCAATAGTCTACCATTTCCTAGAGGATTTCTGGTTTGACCCCCTTGTATGAACTTCCAATTAGGTGTCACCGAAGGATCCCATTCGACTCATAATCCGAGACTGGCCCATTCCTACCCCTAATTTCTTATTTATTCATAAGTAGACTACTATTGGATGGAGTTCTGGTATCTTCCACCCCTTTCTCTCAGGATCCCAAACAAAAGTGTTCCCCATTCACTCTCTACATTGACATAAAAAGATATGCATCTGTCGATAGTCATTAAGGTTTTGGATAAGTCTATAAATAATCAAAATGGTTCTCAACATTAAATGTTTGATGAAAAAAGTTAGAACCAGTGATACTGCTTCTACTATGCTGTACCCATTCAGAACTAAACTGTAAGTATGTTCAATAAATATATTGATGCATCTACTATGATGATTCATGATAATCATCTTCAATTGCTTCATGTATTATTGGGGATCAATCTATCGATATTCACCCATCCGGTGAATGGATCATGGATAATCCATATGATATACATAAAAAATTAAGAGATTTTATGGATAACAGAGTTATCAATATGATCTAGAAGAATCCCATGGAGAAAGCCACAATATCCATTTTCTTGAGGACCTGATTGATAATTTTAAAATAAACAGTGGTACGGTTAGAGGTAAAGCCTTTTAGTATGCTATTTTCGGAGAATGGATTGTTCTCATCCAATTGGAACAATTTTACATTTTCCCATTAATGACAATGTGTTTTCTAAATGTTTATATCTAATTCAAAAAAATCCTATTTTTACTACTATCTCTTTCATCAATCGTACCAGTTCTTTCCTTAGTCATTGAAATTGGGGGAACCTTATTACCTAATGCGGTGGAATTGTTTTCATATCAAGTTTATAAATTGATGCACATATCATTCAATAATAATATTGTAGGTAGGATAATCAAATTGAAAAAACATTTTTCTCATACCATCTTGGTCACATTTACTTTCTCATTATTTCGTAATTCCTTTGGTCTGGTTCCATTTTGATTCACTATCACCAGTCACCAGATCTATATGTGGTTCCTATCATTTTTAATGATCATTAGAATCATACTATTTGGATTTGAGAGATATGGGATGAACTTTTTAAGAATATACTTACCTGAAGTCATTCCCCTAACGTTAACAACAATAATAATACTAATCAAGATCATCCCTCATTGATTTCACACATTGTTCTCAAGAATCCATTTATTTTCCAATTTGATTTCCATGAATAGTTTAGCCAAGATCTTGAGTGTTTTCTCATGGGCGATTCACCTACTTCGAGATTGATGCTATTTTACTGGCGATTCAAGAACTCTGTTGGTGGTTCTCGTGTTAAGTGGGATAGAACTTGGGGTATAAATCTTACAAGATCAGGTTTTTACTATCATAATTTGTATCTAATTGAATCATACTACACATATCCATCGATTCCAATTAGTACTCTACTATAATAGTAAGTAATATACTCTTATAGTTCTTGTCTACTACACATCCATCTCTGCACTGATACGCAAATCAATATATTTTGGTGGTAGCTCGGTATAATATAGATAGTGGAGTAATTGAGTGGGTAAATTGGAAAATCGTTGTGATTGAATGGGAGGTTGACCATGGTCATAGTGTGATCATGGATATGCATTTCCAAGTATAGGTTATTTACTATTATTTAACAATATGTGATTATTTCCCACCATCAAGTCCATATGTACTCTTATAATAGTGTCTATCTGGTCTCAGATTCAGTACTATCCTCTAATAGTCTCAACTATCAGTGTGCTTCCAGTGGTCTAGTATGGGTTCTTTGCATCATGCACCTTAGTATCATGTAGTGAGATGTGTTGGGCATGATAGCTATGATACATATATGGAAATCGGCGGAGTGAGGATCATGGGGTTCAAATGCACTATTCTTTTGTGGTCATATGGCATTGTCTAATGCATCATCTAACTGAGACCTTTAAAATAATGTACAATGATTCTAGGGGAGGGTTGGATACAAGCTTGGAGTATTATGGTTGGGGTAACACATAAGGAATATACTAGCATGGTCTTAGGAATGGCCAATATATCTTCTCTATACACAAATATCGATGGACCTTATTCACGAATAAGATATTAGAACACTATTACACATCCTAGAGGTTTATATTGGGTGTTTGGGAATATATAAGGGGGTGTGAGCATTGTATCACAATTGAGAACTTCGGCGGAACAGAAACATCAATAATTGATTAATGGAAAATGATTTTCGATGCGGAAAAAACCTATAATCTCATCAATTCGTTAGAAAACGATTGCATATACAACCCCAATAAATCTATCATATTCTTGGAGTCTCAGTCCTTTAGATTGTTTTGGTTTAGTACTACAACCAGTCTCTATCATTTTATTATCAATGCATCATACACCGGAAGTTGATATGATTTTCTCATGCATGGAATCATTAATGAGAGTTATTAATGGGGTATTGTTTCTTTGATATCTTCATATGAATGGAGTGAGTATGTTTCTCTTGTTCATTCACCTAAATCTTTGTCAAGGTCTCTATCATGCTATTTTTATCTGTCCTTGGGAAAAGGGTTTGGGGTTTTGGTGTGTCGCTACTACTCTTATTTATTGGGACATCGTTTCTAGGATACATTCTTCCTTGGGGGTAGATGATATTTTGGGGAGAAAATATCACAACCAGAATCATGAGAACTATACCAGTTGTGGGAAATAGCATCATCTCTTGGATATTGTATTGGTCCTCCATTGACAATCCAACCATAACCTGTTTTAAAAGTTTGTAACTTTCACATCCATTTCTAATAGTAGGATCCACTCGGATTTTTCTGGCCTCATTGCATCAATTTAGGTCCAATAATCATTTTGGTGTGTATTTGGTGATGGATAGAATATCATATTTTCCCCTATTTCTATATGAAGGATCTAGTAAGATAGGATTCTTTTTCCCTTGGGCTCATGCTGGTTGTGTTTTTGGACCCCCATTTCTTATTACATCATGACAATTCTATCAGTGCTAATCCAATGCTGAACCTAACACATATTGTTCCTAAATGGTATTTCCTACTTCTTTATGAATTACTATGAAGTATCCCTTTAAAACCTAGCTGTGTTTTCACAATCTCCCTTATGATTCTCTCTATGTTTTCAATTACTTTTTTCCCATGGTTGTATATAGTTTTAGCATTCACCCTGTTTCCCAAGTACTATTTCAGTTGCAGTTTTTAGATCTCTTGCTGATCTGGTGTATAATGTTTCAACCTATCAAGTACCTTTATATTCCTATAACAAAAGTTAACCCATTGTATTTCTAGTGCATTGCAATCACCCCATACCTTCCTAGACTTTTTGGTGAGCTCGATTACTCTTTGGCTGCTTATGGACTAGACATCGATCTACCCTTAAATATTATGGTTTGGCTTCAGGATCGATAATATTATAGTAAATAACTCATGAAATCAATAAGGTGTGATATGGCACCACCTTGGACATGATTATTAGGTCCTAAAATATATGACCATTTAGGGTTAGGAAACAGACCGAACAAAAGGTGACCCTGCTTCAGAGGTTGGATTTGGAACTACTATACAAAAACATGTGCTCATGGCCTAGAGAGTTCTAAGAATACCTACATTAATATAATTTCATACATATATCCATATGGTGTTCATTATAGTTATTTTTAATCTAATTGTGATGGGAGGTCAGACAGAAAGTATTAACAAATATCAACATGCGCCAGAGCCTGATAAGGAAAATGGTGGATCCACTTCAACTAGAATTGTTACCCAGCCAACATTTTATTGCATAATTACCTCATTCTCTTGAATGTTGTGAGGTATGTCTCTATCTGATGAATAGGGATACCCCATCATTTGATGTATAATATGATAAATAAGTTCCTAGACATTATGCTTCCCCTAAAATAGTAATAAGAGATGTACCATAAATTCATGGATAAGTTGTAATAGAGAACAAAGCTACAATAACGTTGGAAAGATACTTCTATTTCCATCAAATAATTAAATATTTATTTCAAGTATACTGGGATGAGAAAGTAATACAATATAGGCCAGTAATAAATGAATCAAATTTTGTTGCTTCTAAGTTCGCATGACTTTGCTCTCATTATGCATGGATGTTAGAAAGATGATGGGGGAATTGAGAATTGGTATATTACTCGTGAACATCTGAATTTTGCTATGATAGGGATTCTCCAAAAGAGATTATCAATCGGTTCAGTCACTTCCACATGACCCCCACCCCAAACTAGATTGATTTTGTGATTCAGATATTCGCGATCGTAGGATTATCAAAAGTCATCTTCGAGATGTAGTGGGTGCCTATCAGAAGCTGGAATAATGATTTTCTCTATGATGAGAGACTAAATCGATTTAAAAATAGGGAGAAAAACAATTGAATCAAGGGTGTCCAGAGTTTTAGCTATCATGTCTTCATCTCTGGGAATGTGTGCGAACTCATTTTCATTGAACCACAAGATCAGGTTCCTAGCTAGTTCTAGATAAGGCATGAGTCAGGGTTCCCTTTTTCTAAAAGAACCAAGGAAATAGGATAATTACTAACTTCTAATCACTGATGATCATTTTTATCAAGTTATTGTGTTGTTGTGAGGCCTGTAATGAGAGCCTTGTATTCTAGTTATTGGAAATGTGAGTTGATATGACTTCGGGACCATCAGGTGAGAGAAGCACGATCACTATATCAGTTTCTCAATCATGGAAAGTTCCATCGAAGTACAATGTGCATTATTTCATTCTCCTCTCCTTTAGTGGTGAATAGTTTCATCTAGAAAATTCGTACGGACTGGCTCACTCTGGGTGGTTGGGAAAACAATTGGCCACTACTTTCTCCTTGATCTCCATATGAGTGATGTAGGTGATGTCGTACTCAGAATATCATAGATACCATTGAGCAGTGATAGATGGTTTCTTTAATATATTCTATAGAGGATCCATCCACTTGATAGGGTGATAGATCTTATAATGGTGAAGATTCTTGAGATTCCTTGAGGAAATGCTATTATATGTGTTAATAACGGGTTTCATAGTGAATCAAATTCTTTCTGGGATAGTCAATAACATTCGCCTTCTTCCATGTATCATCATTCTATATGATTAATACCCCTAGTGTCCTTTTAGTGGTTGAAACATAATGGATTATAGGCCTTCCTGGTAATGGTGGATATAATAATGAAAAATTACTGAGGTACATCATAAGTATATTGAAAGGGTCCAGTCACGTTCTTCTAAAAGAAGCTGGTTAAGGAAATGACATCTCTTATTGGCTTGAGATATGAATCATTTAATAGGTTGATGCTGGCCTTTAAAGACTTCATAACTCCTTAATGTTGTGAGGTGGAGGCATTTCGATGCCTTATATTCTAAGAATATCAAAGATCGTTGGTGAGATATGCCTCGATTCATCGCTTGATGATGATAAATCCCAGAAGAATCTCCTGATATGAGACTCAAAAGGCATACATAACAGGGTTTAGGTGATGTTTCTATTTTAGTTGGCCCTCACTCTGCGGTCTTCTTTTTTATTGTATATGATTTAATGAAAATATTGTAAACATAATATTCAAGCTATCTGACAGGTTTCCCATGCATTTTGATACCTTTTTGCATAATTATATCGCAAAACGCCCCCCATTGAGTAATAATGGAGGTCTTAAGTTTGATCTTCTTCAGAGAGATTGATCTGGTTTCTACCTGAAAACCTATCCTTCAATGAAAACCACTCATTTCTAGCTATGAAATTAACCTGAACATAAATTATTGGAAGATGGAAGTCATCCCATGGATTATCCTTTTTGAGGGAGGTCAATAAATAGACGAACACATCAAGTCAAAATACGTGAGCTAATGAATAATTTCTCACATGCTATGGTTACATTAGACATTTCCCCAACTGCATGATAATAACCAGCCTTTTGTCCATTGATTTTTGGAGAGACTACTCTAATTAGCTAGGGGTTGGAGTTAGGTGGAGTTCTTTCTCCAATATGAGTTCTGCAGTTCTGTCTCTTTGATGGGAAGGTGTAGCTAGGGATGCCTAGCTTCTTGGACCAACAATTGGCTCCTATCCTAGTGGTCGATTTCATTTACACTCCTCATCTACAATTGGTTTTTCTTTTTTACCCTAGTGACTCACCCGCCTCAATATCAATTGAAAACTTGCACTGGAGATGTGAGTGAATTGAAATTGTGGGGAGAAAAGTTTCTTACCAACATCACCATGATGAACTAGCTTCTCCCCAAATAAGGCCAACTTTCTCTCTCGAATCAGTGCATGAGCTATAGATGCTACACCGACTACAACCTGAGATCAGACGAAGAATGGAAGAACCTCACCCAAAAACACATATCCATGCCCCACCTCTAGTTCTTCATCCAGTTCCGTGGTGCTAGGACAAGTTGAATATTTCATGGGTTATAATGTAATAAGATAATGCAGAGGACCCATTGGGGGGGGTACTCGATCATTGGGAGAAGGATTGAACTTATAGCCATGCCAACCAAAGGCTTGTGTTTCTATGTAGCATGGACTACATCTCCCCTTTAGGAGAGTATTGTCTATTTTCCCATGATCGTTCTACTGTAGTTGGCGAAAGAGAACATATGGGATATGGTCATATCACAATCATTCCTCTATCGTCTTTATATCCATTCTGGTCCACCCAATATCCATTTCTTATGTCCCAGCTATCCAGTACCAATATTTGTTTTATTTTCCATACTTCCATCCCCCTAATCCAATGAGGTGAGTACCACTGGACTGGGGGATAATATATCTACCATCGGTGATGAAATAATAAATTATTTTGGTTTGATAGGGGTAGCTCCAGACTAATCAATTGATAAAGGCATAACCTTCGAATGAAGTGATGTTTCTGATGCCTTCATTAGCCCATCTTGACACTTATGTTCATCAATTTACTATTAGGAAAAGGAGTACCTATTCAGGGAAGGAGAAGTCGAGGTGTGGATTTTTTGATGTGAGGATTAAAGAAATATATTTTTTCTTACACAAGCCCTTCCTTCCCCTATTGATTGTAGGATACTGGTTTTGTTATCCCTAAATTCTTCCTCGATATTAATATGGATCCTTTGATTAATGGTAATAACATGGAAAAATTTCGGGTTGTGTTCACCCTCCAAAAACCAAATAGAATGACCTCAAATAAACCCATCCTAATTGATTTATTCATACCACCACCTACCCTTTCAATGTAGGGTTCAATATAATAAAATTTGTATATATGGATGGATTGGGGGATTTCATTGATATTGAGTCGACTATAAACATCTCATCATTCTTGGAAACATCATTGTATACAGGAAAAATGGGTTCTACTATTGGGAGAAGGATTAATGGTCCCAAAAAAATTAAAAATATCTCTAGTAGAAATCAAGGTGGTAATATCAGTATAATATAGGTAATAAACACTAGGATACTTCATGTACTGTATTACTAGGATACATGAAGTATTCCATATACTGCCAGACACTCACTACCCTCTGTATAATGAAAGTATCAAGGAGCACCTAGTACATTATTAGGATACCTAATTTAGGTATCCTAGGCACTCCCAATCCTACATATAATGATAGTATCCTAGAGCAGCTGGTCCTTCTCTGGGATACCTGATTTAGGTATCCTAGGAAATGACCAGGACAAGCTACTATCTAGATTATACTGAGGTCTATCCTGGGATACATTAAGTATCCTAGACCTAGGAGGACATATTAAAATCTAGTGTACTCTACCTTTTTTAGAAATACCAGGGAGGTCCTAGGATACATGATTCATGTATCCATATGATGGTCCATTGAAATAATACATGAAGTATCCCAGACCTAGGATGTCCTTGTATAATCAAGAGTATCATGCATTGTCTAACCAAACCTTGGAGGACTTGGGAAGACCTAGTACTCTGGGCTATTATCATTATACGAAGGTCTAAGAGCACCAAAGTGGACTAGGTGCTCAATGACTAGGGAGTTCCTAGGATTCCAAAACCAAGTATCCTGGTGAAGACTTGGGGGCTAACAACCTGAAAGGTTGATCTCCCTATAACCATGTGGGAAAAGAATGACTGCTATCTTGAGAATCATGTGATGATGATAGTTGAAACTATTAGAGTAGAGTATTGGGGACACCATTTTCTTGATGAATTACATAACCGCTAGATGGAAGATGGGTGCACATTAACCTCTCACCTCTAGCACTAATATAATTAAAGTGACCCTATCACCCATCCCCATTTTTCCTTCAGCCATCAGCTAACCAGACCCTCTAATTTTTCACTATTTCTTAAAGGGAATCAGACCACCTTTCAAAAGTAATATCTATTATAGTATATTAATGACTCACTCATGGATGAAAAACTAGGTTCATGTGGTTTTTAGAGGTTTTGTGTCCCCATTTATGCATTGGATCCATTCCAATACCACATGAATGGATCACGATACCTGATTTGGTACAACCTATATGACGAAATGGAGATCCTCTTTTAATGAAAGAACCAATTTCTGAGTGTATTTTCTCAAGAGTGACGTATTAAAATATATTGAATGACCATCCAATGTTTCATGATTACTTATAGGGTAGAGTATTGATGATGAATCGATGTATATAAATATTAATTTAATAGGCATTCCCGCTTCCATTTTGAGGTAGTCCCTATTCAAACATGTGTGAAATGCACATTGCAATGTGTCACATAACAAGATTTGGGTTCGAAGCCCCATAAAAGATTACAGTAGTCTCATATGAATAGGTTCATGACCACCCTTATAATGGAAAAACCAACAACACTATCATCATCCTCTGGCCTCTCCGATATCTTCCCACCACTCTGTATAATGATTCTAGAATCAGTGGATTCCCAACCCCAAAACCCAAAGAACACCTATTAGAGTTGAGTACTGAGAAATAGGTATTCTAGCATATAATGTATTACATTAATCGAGTGTCCACATAGTTTTTATATGTAATGTTTTGGTTGAGTTGAACATGGACTAAAAAACATTTGTATGACTTGGAGATTCCCTCTCAGTGATTTCTGACCACGATAGCCGAATGATATGGCCTTCCACGCGTATCTTACAATGATTTATATGAATCCCAAAAGCAAAAGTTGTTTTATCCAGTGACCTATGTACCATATCTTTATCGTACACCAATTGGATACTAGTCATCGATATTCAAACTGGAAGTCTACATTGGTATGAAACCCACATATGAATTCATCGTGAAAGCAGAACACCATGTCTATCTCTTTTAATTGTAATGTCCTTCCTAGTGATAGAAGGAAAAACCACAATTTCCAAATGTATACCTCCTTCAAACTCTAACCAAACTCATATATATATAGTATGTCGAGAGTACTAGGCATAACCATATGAATTATTCTTAATAAGTGAATGCATCTAGTTGTGGAATTTGAATTTAATCTATAAAATCTAGGCCCAACATGCTTCCCTCCAGTTGTTCCTACCACCACACACCCAAAAGAGACAGTACCTTTCCTCTTCCACTTGATTCATCCTCACTTCTATCCATCCACTACTAGTCTATTATAGTCCTATTTTCTAAATAACCAGAAGCACCAATCACCCACAATTTGAGAACCTGATTCTAAGAACCACTAGTCCCTACAATGGTGAGTGTTCCCAACCTTCCCATGATAGATTCTCTACTACATATCTTATATCTAATTGAGTGGTTGGGTGTTCCAAAGACAAACACATGATTTCCAAACCTCACTATTAGATTATAGTATTGACCTAAGCACACCATCCCTAAATGAATAGGAGTGAAAATCCAAGATCTCTCTATTCTATGATATTTCTTTTCTCTCCCACTTGAACTGTACTAGAGTGCAACCTGGTCATTTTTAGGGATACGTCATTCATCCCTTAGTATAATATATCCAGGTACTCATCTATATATTCTATAAGTGGACCAAAATAGGTACCATTATTGGCACCACATTAGGTAAATATCCTCATATTGTGGTTCTTATAGTGGTTTTAATAGTCATCTGACAATTTTATACCTATTAGATTCTTTCCTCTGATGACCAACAAGATATCTATGAAAATAAAAGGACTCTATTAAAATGAAAACAAATACTTCTTTGAACACAACCCCAATTATATCTTGATTATGTATAACATAGATCCAATGAATATTTCCATCATGTCTACACCACCGCCAGGTGCCCAGGAACCCGACGTAACCACTATATAGAAGAGTACCTAACTCTACTATAATAGTATCTACTGGTCTTCTCCACCCCCATTAGAAACCCACACACTCGGTGCATCTTTTCCAATGACTAGTTCAGATGTGAAGATCCCATTCCAGGTGCCATTCGATTCCTCAAGTGGATAAGTCCATCATAACTGTTTCGAAATAGATCATGGAAATTGTAAACCCAATCACATTTATCCATTGTGTGTGGGGGGGGGGGGGGGGTTCAGGAGTTTTCTCTTTGTAATTTCATGAGTTTACACCACTGGAACGATCCAAAAAGCATCTAATAACCTATTATATTGGATCTTATAGCCATATTAACCCAGGTACTCATTGGGATAATACTTGTTCATGAATCTTAGACCTCAGTATCATCTAATATCGATCCCAATAATAACCCTAATGTATTCTAGCATATAATGTTAACCATGAACCCAACCCCATATTCTAAATGAATTCATAAAACCATAACAACCCCTATAATATCAATGGTGTCTATTGGAAGATTAGCTCGCAACCCCTTGCTCGAGATCCCATTGAACTATATAGATAGAGTACCTGACTGAACTCTAATGGACTATATAGACAGAGCACATGAATATACTCTAATAGGGAAAGTGATCCATCTCATTCCCCCGTCACAATAACCCCCATGCTAATCCAATTTCACTAATTAAAATTTCCTCATAGGCCTCAATCCACACATAATAGAACTATCCATGTGGCTATTTGGTTAGTAGTGATCCTCCAAACACCCCTTCAGTGTAAATGGATTGGTGGTTTGACAATGCGCATAAGTATTTCGTGGGACAATTTCTTCATTCCCAGTGGTCCCATATGTTCAAGTATTGTTTTAACGTCATTTTCTTGTAATGGATATCATATGATACACCAGGTCGTGAGATGGAAACTCCATCAGCTAGAATCTTCCTTTGATCCGAAGCTCAAGATTGAAGGGGGTGGGGTCATTACGTATGGAATGGGAAGAACCATTAGGAATCCATTTGTCCAAGAGGATAAAAATTTCTAATGAGTACTGTGGATGAGATGGAATGAGAATCTCAGAGAAAAGTTCGTTTCCCACCCTGTAGTTTGAGATTCATATTGCACTCACTGGAACTAGTGCAAGTTGATTGTTGAACCTTGAGGAGAGACTCGGAAAATCAAATTTCTAACACATCGAGTATATTGGTCTGTACTTTAATATACTATTCATTGAATCACTATTATAGTAGAGTATTGAGCATCAAAAAAGTAGTAAATTTGGAACTCTAACTATATTATAGTGACTGTTGTTGTCTCTCTTTCAGCTAACTCAATAATCGAACATGAAACCCTCTAGGTAGAATTTGAGTAGAATATTGGTCTATCCCATCATTATAGTACCTCTCCAACCAATTATTATGGGCATACCATTTTATTTCAAACCCCATCCATAGAGAAGAAAAATATGATTTCCCACTTTCTACTAGACCAGTAAGAACATTAACAACCTATATATCTATTGGAACTCCGATTCCCTTGACCAGCTGATCGAAGTCAAAAGGGGGAATGACTAGCTTCACTAATATAGTTCATATAATATTGGTAGGATGACCAGTGGTCTAGTTGAAATTGGAAATTATGATGCAACAATTTTTATCCCTTCCGGACATGGCCAGGTGTTGAGTGTATCATTGGTAGTCTTCGAGGTGAATTTTGAATCGGTGCGGTTATGTCGTGGCCATAGGTTGCTAGTTCAATAACTCCAACCTCATGTGTGGATATGGCCATACCTATATAGGAGAATACCAAACACACTTGATTTCCACCACCGAGTCATAAAGGAAACAAAAACAATTAGACTCCCAAACACACTGTTGGAGTATATGAGAGAACATGTGCAGCTGATGTCAAAGAAAATGCAGCACAACTAGCTCGTTTTCCTTTTTCTACCTACCCCACATGAATTGTTAGTGGTGATCGAGATCGATATAGTTGATATAATATAATTGGGTAGAAATGGTTAAAAAGAATAATCTCAAGAGAAACCAATGCCATATTAACTTCCCAACATTGTCTTAGGGAATTAGTACATGAGCTCCATAACCTCCAAAAATTGAACATTCCCGCATATAAACCCCTTTAGTGTGTGAAATATCCACATGACTATATGATGAGAAAATCAATTTACATTGGGTTCCCCATTCCCCGTTTTATATTGGTGGTTATTTGGTCATTCTAAACTAGATTTGATGATTTTAATTTCAACCTCCAGTAATGGGGAAAGCCATCAATTCTCTAGAGAGGTGTTCCAATCAAGGATGAATTGATTCTAGTAGTTGGACATTCAGTGTGAGACAACACCAACAAGTGTGCATGGAAAATGGACCTCAATATGTGGGATCGAGAACAACCCGGAGGGGGAGAACTCAAATTAGGCGGGCTCAGTTTCTTATGCCCATCATCCAAGACTTCATACCATACTAATGGAATGAAGGAATATTTTCAACCGATTTTGAGATGGTAGAGTAGCTACACAGCTCAGAACGGACACTACTACCTAAAATATAATTGTGTGATACCGATATAAGAGGATATCGAGGTAAAATAAGTTTCATTCAGTAGTATGTTATTACTAACAATTATTAAAACATTAGAAACTCAACTTAAAACATGTGGTCCTTCCATCTGATGTCATCTATTCTTCGAAGAAATGTAGGAGCATTGGGGGTGGGGGGGGGGGGGTTCAAAAGTCCCATCATGAGCCAATTCAATACCACCAAGATAGAAGTCCTAGATGATAAACCCTATTAAACATAGTGGATAGTTTTGTGGTGACATTTTCCTCCCATGATAATCACACACTTCCAAAAAATCAGCACTTCCTTCAAACCCCATTGTAGAGATACTAACTTTCCTCCTCCATACCCATACTAAAAGGTATCCACTGTGCACATATAGACTATCATGACCCTAAACTGACCTAATCACCCATAGGACATAGGTTATGCTTAGAAGGAATAAGGAGTGTAGGAAAAATATCATTTATGGTGAAACTCAAGTATATCATCCATTCCCCATTTCTATATATACCGACACCATCCAACCCACCAAAAAATAATTTTCCTTCCCAGTATGTAACAACATGTCTTTTTACAATATAGAGTAATGTATAAAACTTTAGTCTATATATTATAGTCTAATAGTCTAACATCCCCCCTTGTCTCCCAAAAATATTCACTAATAGAGCAGAGTACTAACAACTTCATTGCACCTTGAGATAGCCCCACAATTCAGAGAGAGTACTAAACCTTCCATTTTGATCTTACCTCCATGAATTGTGTAATGAGACTATTTTAATTACACTCATTCTCTAAAAAACAGTATTCCAATACATTTAGAATTCTACCTTTAAAATGAAGACTCATAATTTTTTTTCAGACTTAAGACCTTAAAGTCAGATGAAAAATATATACTATTAACAATGACATAGACTCCTTATAAGACTTTTCCAAATGGGGATCCATGAAATATCATCACTGAGGAGAGAATATTGATGAAATAATCTTCCATGATAGACTTTATCAATAGAATACCATACAATAATGTGATTTCATAGTGTAAAAAATTCCCAAGAAGAAAAGTAACTGATAAGTTTACATGTTACAAATTTTACAACACAATGAAAGGACCTAGAATACATTTACTCTAAGTCCAAAAATAACCACTGAAACGCTATTAAAAAAGTTCTCAATCAACTTACATTGTTTCTATAACTAGTATTGCGAGTGAAAAGTCAAAAAAAATATAGAAGGAAATTTTGACAACCACTTAGTCTAATTTTATGTTTCATATGTTGTAATCCTATGTAAAACATACAGACGCCAATCCTGAGTAGTCCACAAAAGACATTTTTTCGGAGATGATTGAATCACATATAACTTGAAATTGAAAATGATTTTCCATCCCTTTAATGGGGTGCACACATCATCAGTATCTTCTCATAAATGATTCTGCCATGTTCCCTAAAAGATCAATAAATCTAAAAATTTGGATATAATTATAGTAGAAAGAAAAAATTGAGATCCTAGATCTTGTACCATAGGGTACCTGGTAGTTATATTTATTGATGGAAATTTCAAAACATCCAAGTGGGAGGACCACCCGATATGGTATGAAGAAATCGTACTTATATATATTGAGTGGGGTAATATACCCCACTACCCAATCTAAAAAACATGGCCGTAATGACCAAAGTTTCTCGATAGGTCTATGGGTTTTATCATGATGTTAGTGCCTTTAGTGTCCTCCGATCCCACTTTCCAACTAAGAATACATCTCAGATCATTCTACAAATATGGGTATTTCCCTTGGGACTATAAATTAAACTATTCCCATGGGTAGTAACTAACTATGATGACTACCATGGGAGCCAACTAAGACCACATTCTATGGTAATATCAATCACCCACGGAATGTACCATTCAACCGTATCGATGCATACATCCTAAAATTTATGAAAAATTTCATTGAACTGTGTAGTGGGACCCTTAATAATGGTATTAAACTGAAATTTTGTTTTCTTACATATCATAATTAACTGTATGATCTAGAACATTGAAATGCAAATCTTAACATGTTGGTCAGCATACCTATGTGTCATAGATCTATGAAAATGCAATAATTCAACATGGTAAACCACATCAAATTTAGAATATTTTCCAAAAACGTTGAACCAATAGATAAATAATCAAAAAATCAAATAAATCAAAAAGAGGAAGATGTTCAATTAACTTATACAGTTTCAGAATAAATAAAGAAAATCATACTTTCTTAAACAATTAGAAAAAAAATAAAATGGTCCACATTCAACATCACATTCACATGAGCCCAAACCCCAAACTATTTTGGGTTTGGGATTTAGATATTCACGATTGTAGGATTAACAAAATACATATTTGAGTCATAAAGGGTTATCATCAATATCTATAATCGAGATTTTATCTATGATGAGAGACTCTAGTGATTAATGAAAAGGGAGACAAAAAACTGACGCAAGGGTAGCCATGGAATCAAATAACATGTTTTATTCTCTATGAATGTTCTCAAACTCAATTTTTTTGAGTCATTTGATCAGGTGCATAGCTAGTTCATGATAAAGCACGGGTTTGGGTTTATTTTTTCATGAATTACCACAGATTTTGGATAATTATTAACTTTGAATTGCTTATGGTTAGCTGCATCAAGATTTTGTGTTTTTTTGAGGTCTGTAATGAGAGCCTTGCATTATGTGATTGCTGGAAATGAGAGTTGATATGCCTTCAGAACCTTCTGGTTAGAGAAGCATGATCCTTATATCGGTTTCTGAATTATGGAGAACTCCATCGACGAATAGTGTCCATGTTTTTTATTTCTCATCTCCTTTAGTGTTGAATAGGTTCATATGGAAAATTATTACGAATTGGCTTAATCTAGATGGTTGGAGAAATAATAGGCCACTTCATGACCCTTTATTTCCTTCTGAGTGATGTAGGCGATGTTGAACTTAGAAATTAATAGCTTCCACCAAGAGGTGATTTCTAGTTTCTTGAATAGATACTTCAGATTATTCATCCACATGAGAGAGTGATAGATCATATAATGGAGATGATTTTGATATTACATAAATCAATGATTTTATATATGTGGATAACAAGTTTCATAGTCATGAAAAGTATCACAGAGATAGTAGATAATCTTATCCGTCTTTCCTATATCATCATGATAAGAGAGGACATCCCCTATAATAGTTTCAGAGGTTGAAATATAGAGAATTAGAGGCCTTCTTGATACTGATGGAGATAATACTAGGGAATTCATGAGATATATCTTATGTTTCATGAAGGGTTCCACTCACATTCTTATGATGAATTTGATTCATGGAATCACATCTCACGATGGATTGAGATATTCATTGTCGAAGAGGATGAAAAAAACATCGAAGACTTCATAAATCATCAATTACGTGAGGTGGAGGCATTTTTATGCCTTATATTATAGAAATATATGAGATCATCACTGAGATCTACCTCAATTCCTCATTTTCTAAGGATGAATCCTAGAATAGTCGGCTGATGTGATCCTCAAAAGGCACACATCATAGGGTTTAAGAGAAGGTTGTATTATGGTAGGCGCTCACTTTGGGATCTTCTAGATTTCAATATTCAATTTAAAGAGAATGTCTTAAACATAATCTTCAATATTTCTCATTGGTTTCCATAGTGTTTCTGAGACATTTGGGAATAATTGTCTAGAAAAAACTCCCCCACTGATTAGCAAAGGTGTTGATTAGTCTGATCTTCTTTAGTGAGCTTGATCTGGTAATAGAGAATGGGTAATTTACTCATGAAATCCCCTTTGTTTCTCTGGTGGGGCTCCTCCCAAATTGTACATAAATGAGTTCAGTTAGCTAGGATGGCTAGTACAACTAGAAGAAAAATATTATCCAAAGAATGAGCACTAACTGGCTCTATATATATAAATTCATGAACCAACATGGTAAAGTTGATCCAAAGGTCAGCAATCCCACTCTCATCCACCTTAGCCTAAGAACATAGATTGATCACATTATCATAAATTGAAAGATGATAGAAATGTAACTAATACTTCCAAAAAGTCAGTTGTCCCAGTATTATCTCAATTAAAAAATGGGACTTTATCGCGAATTGTTTGAATTTATCCTTAAGAGACACCATGAAAACATGAGAGGATATAGAAGAGCCTACCTTCAAATCAAATGTTTCACAAAAAAATCATGAGGAATGGGGAAATGAGCACTGAAAATGTAAAAACTAAATCTAGTTAGTGATGGATTCTACTCTCTATATTGGGACCAGATTTCTCTTCTAATGATAGAAAATTAACAATTATTTTAAGGGAATCCAATTTCTATGTCGATACACCCCGACCATGTGTAGGGAGGATTTCATGAAATAGTGGTCACATTCCATTCTAGGTTTTCTCCTATGGTCTGAAGTTTATACTTTGAAATACTAAACAATGACACTTTAGACGTTATATTTTCTCTCTTAATTACTACCTATGTACATATCGTAGCTAGTGCATACTTTCATCTATTATTATAAAGAGGTATTACGGAACACCACCTTATGGTTAGTGATGGGGGAACATATTTCCTTTATAGAGGTTCCAGTTTTTTGATTTATTAGTAAATTATTCTATTCTAGGACTAAATTACATATTTATGAAAGTATATTCACTTACCACCCTATAACATTTATGATAACCACACATGTTTGAAGGTTGTAAAGTATTTATATTATGCAACAATTTCTCCATGGGGAAATCCTTTTTTGGAAGGCCTGCTAAATATTGATTTACACATCTCTCCACCACTTCATAGAAGTTTACTATGAGATTATAACATTCTTAATTACTAAATAGAATATAGAGATGATACCAATTTCAATGATAGTTAGTTCATCTCTTTTAGAAGAGCAATACCATCTTGTTTTCCCATTAGTAAACTACACTAAGACTTTGGGTCAACATGAAATGAAAAAATAATTGTTTAATGGCCTATAATCATCCAAAAGTAATACCTATTCCTAATAAAAAAGACACACTTTTTGGATTCAACTCTTTATAAATAGGTATAGTTTTCCATGGCATGTAGAAACTTATTGAGATCCTTTTACATGTCCATTCTTCTAAGAGATTAAGAAAAGTTTTTTACCATACTGGTCTCAGTATCATCTATATATGGTCTTTTTGAAGAGTACTGATGGTATAATCAATGCGTTCATATAATAATTTGTTTATCCCCTTACCTGAATTGGTGATTACCTATCAATCATATTACCCCTTAGGAATTTAGTGAATATGAAACTTTTTTTCATTCTCACAACTTCCTTCTATCTTCATTGTTATCTATGAATTAATTTTAATATATGTTTTATATCAATCTGATGTTTTATTGAGTTGGAATTTTGGAATCACGGTTGTTGATCTCATCAAGTTTGGATGAGAACCACCTGGTTGTATCAATGGATTTCTTGGACCCTTTCTATTTCACCGTTAATATAAGAGTTGATTATTGAGGTGGGTAAAGTCATGAAGGAATAGGTAATTTTATATAGTATTCATATATATTCTAATAGGTAATGAAAGATAAGTGGATATGACAGAATGATGGAATTGGAATCGGTGGTGGAACTGATAGGCGTAGTTTGTGATCAACATTGTTATGAATTACTAGATTTGGGGTTATGGGGTAGATTCCATGTCCATTTAACAACACGAGATATAGGTGGTTGTGGTCAATTCGGAATATTTGTGACTCCGTATGTCTCATGGGGATTAGTTCAATCAAGGAGGACCTGTAATACATCATTCCAATTATGTGCTCTAAGCCATGGCCCAAGGGTTGGTGGTTAAAATTGGTTTACTAGGGTGAAACAAAAGTGGTGCTCACATGGCATTGATCTTGAGACTACCATAAACTAGTTCTGGTGCCTGTTTCTTTTACAATATCCATGAAAAGCATGAGAAAATGTTGGAATGTTTTTTCATTGTTCCATATGCCAATTTTTATTATGAAATGATGGAAGTCCTACGATACTTTTTATTTCACCTAATGGGGTTGTCCTGAGAGGTGATAGAAGGGTGAGGAGGGGGAGAAGTATCATCGGGGGAGAGGTACGGGCTTATTGCCAGTGTATTGCATAGGCGAGTTTTGGAATTGAATTTTGGGGCTCATGAGTGGTTGATTTAGAGTATGGGTACATGAGGTTCAAAGAATAATATCATAGTCATTAAAGTGGCAGTATAGTTTAGTGCTCAATGCCTAGAATTATTTCAAGTTCAAAAGGAATCAAGCCTATGTTTTATTAAAAAATATTCATATGGGTAGGGTTTGGAAAGAAAATATATCCATGTTAGGTAGTAGCATTGGTGTCATTAAATCATTATTCTCTTCATCATATTCCATATATACAATTGAAATGGGGGTCCTACTATGTGTCGACACTATGGTTCTATTTGTTTTCCAAATTAATTGGAACTATAACATTGAGGTATGGGAGACCATTTCATTCATAATTTTATATTCAAAATTGAATCTATTATAGCCTGACCCTTTCTTTTGAAAGGGTTAGATATTTTATAATCTACCCTTTATAAAGGGTCATATCTTTTAAAACAATACACTAAAGGGTACGATCTTTTCAAACCTAATCATTAACAGTTCCTTTCTTTCTCCCCTTATTTGATTTGATGTTTATATTGACCCTTCTAGCTGAATTTTCTCTTACATCCCTGAAATATAATGCTCAATGTAATTCCTAATCTTCATTTATTTTCTCCCAACTAGTTATCGTTCTCTTGATTGAAGATGGGATGATATGGGTTCATGCGAGCTCCTAGTCATTTCAAGCTACCATGGATTTTTTGGGATCAGAGCTAACAAATATAAAATTCATGGGGCTACTACCAGTCTCAATTTTCACATTCTTAACACATAGTGGAGATAATTATTTCATACATTTATTATTTTCTATGTTTTTTCTCACATCATAATCCACTTAAAACATGGAAGGGTCTATTACTAAATCATACCTTTCAGAGCTCAATCCACATTTACAAAAAAAAATTGTATTTAGAAGATGGAAACTATGTGATTAATAAGGAACTAGGAATAAGAATAGGGATCCACGTCAATTGGATGAGAATCATCTCTGGTAGATATATATATTGTGGAAGACAGAAATTCTAAGATAGAGAAGAAAAAACATGAAATTTAGTGGAGTGAAAAATTAGGGTGGCCCACCTAGGATAGCACATAGAATAAGGTTGGATCTATGAGAATGAGGAAAACCTAATGGACCCAAATCCTTTTGGATGGATCATTAATCAATTTACACATATTGTTATTATCATGAGCGTCAAATGATTGGTACTTGAGAACCTTGAGAATGAAAGATATAAACCAAAAGATATAAGCTATCCAAAAACTTGATTTAGAATTGCTTACTATCTATATCATACTGATAGAGAGAATATACAATACCAGGATGAAAGGAGACCCTAATTAGGGTTGGGAAAATGGAGTTACTATTGAAGGGGAATGTTTTACCATTTGGGGACATGAGGTCCATCAAAAAGGAATAAAATCTGGATATCCTGAAATATCCAGATTAATGAGTGGAGGAATAAGTAAAAGTTAAATTAGGTTCTATTTTTAGTGCCTATAAATATGTACTTATATATATTTAGTTAGCACCATTTCAAGCGCCAGCCCCTAGAACTTGAGAAGAGGGATAAACATCTTGGATTTAATCTGATCTGGTAGAAAGAGATAAAGAAAAGGTGGAATAACTTTAAGAAGTTTATATAGGGAAACTATGAAGAAGAATACTATTAAGAGGCATATATAATTCTATGTTAAATATAATGATGATGTTTGGGCTAGAGATGAGTTGGTGTTGATGTCATAGTGTATATAAATTGAAAGTTAATCCTAGAAAACTTAATGTTGGGGATAACATTATTCGATTGGGCCTTGTAGGCACCTATGGAGTTGAAATGGAATCACATACTATAAAAGTGAGAACAGAGGGTCCTGAGGGAGGGAATATGAGGTAACAAGATAGTGCAATATATTATGGGGATGACCGATTTGCGATTGAGCTAACTGATAACTAGCTGATTAGTAGGATGACCTCTCATGTATAGAAAGAGCCACTCCATTCCTACCTCCACTCAAAAAATATATGATTCTTGGGCCCTACTGGATATGGAAGAGTGCGTCCAAATATTTTGGACCTTCCAATGCCAATAAATAATAATTAAGAGATATAATAAAGGGAGGAAGTTCAGATCTACTGGGTCATTTTCTTGCAGAAAGGGTTGAGTTCGATAGCCATCCCAACTCTCTTCCCTTTACATGGAAGAAGAGAACCGCTTGAGAGTACTCTAACAATTGAAAATGAAAGGCAATAAGGACTGGTACATAGACCTTATTCCACTAATGGGCCAACACATGGCATTTAATCTAGCTCCTTTTTATAGGATAAACCTATTTATTCAATTATATTTCCCATTACCTTATTAGTATATTATTTGAGTCCCAACCCATGTGGTTATTGACGATGATGCCATATTTTGGAGGGGGTGTGCAGTAGGTTGAAATGAAATATTTATAGAAAGAGTGTAATTGATACAAAGTTTGAATTCCATTGATGTTAGCTTATTCCGACTGGTACTTACACCTTTTGAAAATACGTTATTTTATTATGAGCCGCCAAATCGAATGGACTTGGCGTTGAATGGTCTATCCCCCACCCCAACACTTTCAAGGATTAAATGCATCAAATTGATGTTTTATGCCTGCACTTCATTCAGACACCACTAATCATATATGTATTTCCAATTTCCAAAGCATTGCTACTTCTAGGAGGCCAATATCAGGAACTATACATTTAGTGAAATGATCTATAAAAGAGAAATGGAGTGGGGAATTCTATTTGACCTCCTTCCCCCTTTGAACTTATTTCTATGGTTTGATTCACATTTGATAGAAGCAATAGTCTCCCAAGGCTACATGTCTTCTTTTTTTCATTGTATGATCTGCTCTTGGCTTCTTTATAACTGTTAAGGGAACTCTCTTATGTCTACCCCCTCCTCTTGAGGGTTAGGATCGATGGTCAATAATATTTCAACACTTTTCACTTTCCCACTCATTGTAATTACCAACCATGTTCCCCACATATGATTGATCACGTTGACTTATCAAGTATTCCAATTCGATGATCAGAAAATGAAGGTGTTCTATGCCACATCCACTCCTTGAGAAGGACCTGCTACCCAGACTACATAATAGACCTGGTTGCCCGATGGTTACCTCATGGTACTAAGCCCAAGTCCTAGCTGATCCAACTAGAAAAAATATTAGTTCTTAAAAGATTATGATCATAGTCCTTGAGCACTACATGTTGACACCATAGCTACATGATGAAGGTCATTCATTCTCAATAAATGGCCTCACCATTTTCATTCCCAAATCTAACATCCACATGCAGGCTAGATTATCAAGCACTATAAATTCAATTGAAGAAAACCCATCTTTTAATCTATTTCTAGATTCATCAGATCGTTCATAGATGACATGATCTATGGCATATAGTGAGGGAAAATAGAAGGTCTTGTACCCAAAATCTACAAACCACCTAAATTTTATGGAAACCATGATTATAGATACAAAATGCACAAATCCTATGTCCTTTTAGGATACTGTAGAGCGAACATACTAGAATCTTCCAAAATATTTTTAGACATGGTCGAAGTGAATATATTTCCAAAATGATGATGTTGGTTTTCCAACACACCCAAAAACTTGTGTCAATGAGAATATAGACTCATAGTTATAATGGAGAAGCTTATAATCCCCTATGTTTATTTCACCCTGGACACCCAATCGATCATCCCCCAAACCTTCAACTATCTGAATTATACCGAGAATTCTACCCATATATAGATGTGTCACACAAGTCACTATGTCCTGATATACCCTATTCCTGAGTCACAATTCTCCCATCCTCAATAAAATTATGTATAAAAAATTGTAACAAAAATATATATAAGTACAAATAACCAAAACCATAGTGAAAGAGAAGTGTTTTTTAAGGGATTTCATTGGTGGGAAAACCATTCCCACAAATTGAGAAAATGTTATAGGTAGACAAACCACACTTTTTGATTTGACATGACATAGATTTTGACTATTTAATAATGAAATATATTTGGTTTTTAACTCTCATTAAAATGATTTATATAACCCAATACAAAATACTCTAAATGTAATTACATTATGGACATTTTAATGATAAAAACATCTCTATGGCTACTATTCCTAACAAGGAATAGATTCAGGCCTTTAATGGTTCTATATCTCTATGGAACTTTTTTATTTTCTTTTATTGTTGATTATATATTTATTATTTTTAGTATGGGTCTAAAACTATTTTTTTCAATTAAAAATCAAGGGCTTATATAGCACCCCACATACCACTGATTCGGTCCATCATTAAAGGGATCAGGACTTTGTTAATGGAGTGAAATTGTTGAGATATTTTAGTGAGTGAAAAAACACTTTACTAAAAAATAAATTCCATTAAAATGATAAGGTGGCTGAGTTGGTGTGACTTAGGAATCTCCATCTAGAGGAAGGAAATATGTATGTTAGTTTCGAGTCAACCTTCCACTAACTACACACATTTGAATTAGCAAAGAAAGAAAAGCTACAAACCCCCTCTCTATGTAATGGTAAAGTAACTCCATCAAATAGTCATCTTGAATGTAATTAAGGAATTTTAAATAAGTGGAAGAGGGTCAAACATGGTAGTAATTGATTTTCCAGTGAGGTAATTATACTATCTATATTATACTAACATAGATGAGAAAGTGGTAGTTCAGACATGGAAAATGAGCACTTACCATGGATAGAAAAGCGGGGTAGGAAAAATAAACATTCTAGTGGTTAAAATTGTAGAAAAGGCTGGATAAAACCTGGATAGTAAAGAATTATCATCCAAAGTAATTTAAAAAGTGTAAGGGATCCCTGAGTTGATCTCAAATCTCATAGAGTGGAGGAATACCTGGGATGATAAGGGATAACTAACTCTACAACTCATAGGAATGGGTACCACATTAATCATGTTTTATGATATCTTTATTTAAAAGAGAATATGGATATGGAGTAAGGTGGAATGATTCCAAATTATATTTTGAAATACTTAATTAAGGGCTACCATATCTTATAAAAGAATATGACCCTATTCACATAATATTATTAGTCAAATATTTTTCCTTGGGAATTCCTATAATAAGAAATTGGGTATCCAAGGGGGCAAAGGGAACTATTATATTATTGTATTAAGGAAAGAAAAGAGTTTTATTTCAAAATTTCATGCATTCATTATTTAAATAGAAAAACTGGAATTAGAAAATGTAATTAATGTTCTACGAGCACTGGAAAACGATTGTGTAAATTGAACTATTGGATTTCTTCAAAGGATATTTAGAAAAGATCATAGCCTACCATTCATAAAATCACATTTGAGGGGAGGTTTATCAATTCCCTATCTTTTTTTAAGAAATATAGGACTCGTCATATACAATTATAATTAATAGATCGAGCGAGATTCAAACCTCCATTATCATCTTGTCAGGTCCATACTCTTGTTTGAAGGTTTACATACATAATTAGTTATCCCTTTAAAATATCCTGTAAAATTACACCCATCAAAATTCCTAAGCCCATAGCCTATCTAGATATTGTTCAATGGTCTCTACCTATGTCCCATGATCCAAAGGGCTGACAAACAATCAATTATTTATAATATATGTAGTAGCCTTACCTTCCAACTAATCATCTGATCATGTTATACTTAACATTAATCCAACCCATTTTATTCTTCTTATTCAATAGTATATAATCTTGATCTCTTAACTTGATTCCTATAGATCATGGTAAGAATGACAATTGCTCTATCATATTTTTTTTGGTCACTCCAATGCTTCCATGGATGAATCTGTACCCCCATCTATTGAATCACGGATTCTCAAACACAATTGAAACTTGATTAGCATGCCTATATGGACTTATTCGACACATAATCAACCACACATGTTGAAAAAAATTAAAAAAATAAGTCATTTATGGATTTTCATTGCTGTGTCTGGATGTTAATGCAGATTAAATCCCAATGATCCAATATTTCTCTATTTTATAGATACCTAGACCATCCATCAATTCTATTAATATATATTAAATGGAAATAACCATTATAATTAATCAAATTATGGGTTTGAAGATCAAAAACACCATCATCCATAGGCCTATTCCACCCATCATCTAATAAAATTATCACACCACCATCAACTAATTCAGTAGATTCTCATAGCCAAATTCTATGAACTCTACCATAAGAGTGGACCTATTTCAAGTTTTAATGATGAACTTATTCAATTCATTCAATCAATATCTCAATCAATGGGACTTTGTTTCCCCCTAAATAAAGTTAGTTAGAGCTGGTAGAAAATAATGACATAAGATAGAGAGAGATCACCCCTAAAAGAGTCCATTCTCTAAATAATATCACTGTAAAGCCAAATATCTGATTCACTAGATAAGGAAAGAATCATCCATGATCAACTATAGGCTCTATGAAAGAACCAATTTTAAACATAAGGATATTGAAGGTTTCATCTTTCTTTTTCACAGCTTCCAATGAGTTCAACAAAACCAAAATTGATCCTTCTAAAATATAGGACTGCTCATCACATCAAACCCTTGTTTTTATAACATTCATCACACTCTTTCTATTATTGTCTCTATAGATGAAGAATTATACCTGAATCATTATCCTTGAATGTTTTAGGGTGATGATAGATGGGCTCTATTATGGAATGGGGGTAGATACCTACTCTTCTATAGGGTTTCACCTAGAAATTGTCAATAGAATGATTTATCAAGATCAAAACAACACATTGGAGAACTTGTTATCAGTGAAATCGACTCAAAAAACATAAACTGAATTTCATAATATGTTTTCATATTCCTCAAGTGATTGCGAGTTTTCAGAAAAAAGGGGTTCATACCGGGATCCTCTTAGGTTCACTACCCATTTAGATTAGTGGAAAGGTTTTATCCAGTTAGCTCCTCATTCATTTGGTGCCTAGCCACTCATGCCCTTGTTCTTTATATTCACCATTGTTTATTATTTATGAATATCGCTTAAATAAATACTAGTAATCTTATAATAGTGTATACATATACCTATTTATAATGAGTAACTATCACTTTTCCCTTATCCATAGGGGTACCTACTTCAAGTTGGATTTGATGGTTCTTCCAAAAGGTGAGCTACTCCAACCTTCTAGTTCCTACTATATTCAACCTTCAAAACTTTCTTACATATTACCTATTTATCGTTCTGATTCCCATTGGATCACTATCTTGAGAGATCAATTATACCACTATAAGAAGCACTATAGGCCCCACTATAGGTAGAGGACCTATTATAGTTGTGCTTATAGTGGTACCTCTAGTGGTCTTCCTATTGAAAATATAGAAGAGTTCTTGGAAATATTATAACAAGAAATCACTATATTGTTTAGATAATCTTACCACATTACATGTTTTATTATAATAATATGTTGGCTTCAAATATAAATGGTTAGGTTGTTTACATATTGTTGAGGTTTTTGGTTTCTCCCTTCCAAAATAAAATTTCTATATGAGAGAGGTTCTTTTCTAAAAAAATTTAAAGGTTGACTCCCCATTTATTGAGAAACATTCATCCCTTGAAACACTGACCCCTATTCAACAATTTCATTACATTCATTAAGAAACTTGGTTGGAATGAGTTGAGAGATATACTTTTAATGTAGTGAAAAGAAAAGTGTGTAAAAGAAGGAATATTTTCTGTGGAGACTATTACAGTATAATACATAATGGATTGAATCAGTAGTCCACCGATGGAGAAGAGGAATATGATTTATTCTTGATACTTCTATCCTAGAATAGTAGGAATCCATTACGTCTTTCATACATAATTAACCACCGAAGAGAAACCAGATAGATATTAGGAAATCAAAGCTACAATGTTGTTTTCCACTAGAACATTCAGGGTGAGCTACTACATTGTGAGTTTACCTGTGACTTAAAAAATCACTCTCTTCATGCTATGCGAATATACTGAGAACGAAGTTAGATACCATAATTTCAATATAAAATTTAATGTTGATTGTATTTTTCAGGAGGATGGGAAAATTGGGTTGAAGATAGGGATGGATTTATCTAGTTGTCCCACCTTACTTGTCCTTTTTATGATGTATGTTATCTGCATGGGGTTTGGGAGGGTTTTTATTTCATAAATTTTTTTCTTTTTTTTACTTATCCAATGAATGAAATGGTGTAGTAGAAGTCCAAGAAATATAGAGAGAATAGTTGGAAGTGATTTAATTCATGATCATGGATTTTAATGGAGACTATTGGGAATATCTTGTTCCCAATCCAGTAGGGGCTTGGAAGGTAAAACAAGATAGTCTAATGGAAAAGGGAGGAGGATGCTAACCAAATAATTATAACCACGTGACATACCAAAAAATGACGCTCAACTATTTCAAGATGATTCGATAGTGAATACTTGTATCCCTCAGTGGGATAGTTGATTCTAATCCTCTTCGTAGAGGAAATCTATTTCATGAACCTTTAGTTTCCATAAGTCCTTCCAAGATAGATTTCCTAGAAGAAATATAATATCATTGGAGAGAAGTCGATATGATTATTTAATGCAATGGATCCCTGACTTGTTTGGAGTCGATATTGAAGTTTCATCAGTGATAGTTTTAGTTCTTTAGAACATCCTATATGATGGAATGTTCAAACAGTTTGGAATGACATTGAAAATTATATCTTCTATGATTTTTCAAGATGATCGTATCAAATATTTGATGTCGTGATGTCATGGATAAGTTAAGCATGGCCATGGGATCTATGTTCGGAAATAAATAAGGATGAACTGGTACTTCTCACACACTGATAGAGGATCCTGAGTTCAAATAAAAATAGATCCATTTACGGAGAATATCTCTTCAGAACCCCTTTTTAGATCCATAAAGTTCTATTAGGGGAGGGAGAAGAATGAAAATAAGAATTTCTCAACAATTTCAATTTCTAATCAATCACCTATGGAGCTGGTGATAATTATCCATCCCATATTGTCAATAAATGAATGATTTGGGTGCTGATAGCTTCTCTGATCCATGAGTTTCGTTCCTAGTATATTCTTATCAGACACATCCACTAGATTTTGAAATTTAATTATACAATTTTGGGGATTCTAGTTAGCCTTCAGAAACTCTCATCAAGCACTTTGAAGACTGCTTTTGTAAAGGGGTATGTTTATGCAATTGATTCTCAGTCTTTCTATTTTAGTGGGAAAAGGAGCACCGAGATGGTTGGAATGAAGAGTGAATATATAGAATAATAACATTATCTATGGAAGAATATCCTTTGTGTATTTTATTTTATCATATTTAGACACCAATTACGTGGAGGGATCTCAAGTGGTAAACATATTTCATAGATAGTTTAGTGTCTAGGAGATTCCAATGTTGTCTCTATCTGAATCTCCAAGAGAAAATCCATGGTTCTTAGATGAATTACCAATAATTGAAATGATTTTTACAAGAATTACCAGCTTCGATAGATGGAGGACTTCTTCTTAGTTGGAAATCTGATTTATATAGTGATATTTGCAGGTAGATGTTCTTATCATCTCTACATTTCATAGCATGGTCCTCGAATATTTCATTTTTTTAGTAGACTTAATCCTGGGTTTTTTTTTGATTTTTTGGGAAGGTATTAAAGGACATCTTTATATGAAATTTATTTTTAGGCAGGTGTAGGGGACCAAGAGAAATATTGACTAAGAAAATACACTATGATATAAATTTTTGTGATGCAGTATAATACAAGTAAAAAATAAATAGAAAACACACTTTTGACAAACAAATAGTCTAATTGTAAGTTCCATCTATTGGAAAGCTATATTTAATAGACATATAACAATCAATAGAAAGCCACAAAATATATTTTTTAAGAGATGTAATGCCCCGAACCCAGTTACCCAGAGTCGGTGCATTATTAAATAACATTGGCATGATCATAAAATATGAAGTCTTGAAAGACCGATTAGTTTAGTATCCTTGAAAACACTAGATACATTCATAAATGTTACATTACATAATAAAGTGAAAAACTATAATAACATAGTCTCCATAGTCGACACTCATATCCCTTTCACACTATCCCTGCAGGTCAGTCATAAAATTTTTCTTTGCATCCTAGGAAAAATAAAACATAGAAAGGGGTGAGCTTAGATGCTCATTAAGGATAACAATATATCGAAAACTTTCAAAAATAAACATAAACATTTAAGGCAATGTAAAACTAAAACAAAATCCTTTTAAACTTGAACTTCAGCATAATATGGAAAAAATAAAATGAAATAATTCCATTTACTTATTCACATGGATTTTCTACTAGTAGAATAATCACATGCAATATCAATAACCACTTTCATAATGAAGGAATGCATAATACCAGACTATCATAACCACATAGCCAAGGCCTCGTGCCAAGACTAAAAATAATATTTTTCCAAGGCCTCATGGCAAGACAGAATTTTGTCTCATGAGACCTACTGATGCATTGAGGAGCTATAGAGGGCTCCACCCATCACCTATTAAGTCCAATTAATTGATCATATGAACAGGTTTAAACATGACATAAACATTCGTATTAAAACTAGCATACGAAATGTCAATAATTTCTCCTTAAACAATGAATTATATAAAAATAAAACATCCACAGTCAAACATATCACAAAACCATAAATATAATATGGATGTCTTGTATCCTAATAAATCAACTTCAAATAAGCTTAAAACCCATAAAAGGATGCTGACATAGATGAAATCAAAACTATTTGAGAGAAATATCTATTTTTTGAAATCATTTAAAAGTAACATAATTATAAAACAAAACATTTACTTTTAAAATATTCTTATAAGATTGTAAGGAAATCTTTGACGATTTTATAACAACCGAAAATATCCACACCCACCAAATATGTTAAAAAGACATTATTACCTTAATTATATCAAAAAGGTTAAAAGGACCTTGTCTGGAAAACGACAGAAATATTCCTTTTATAAAATTCTTATAAAAAGTCAACAATGGTATAAATGAATTTAACCCATAGTCTGTAAAATAGTAAGAATGAGTTGAAATACTTTTTTTAAGAAACATGGATGTGGATGATAAATTGGTCACATTAGATAATTACGTATAAACAACCTTAGATAATGAAGAGATTGTGAAATAAACCCTTACCTTGTAATTTTCCTTGGTTAAGGGTAAGTTAAACTCCTATATAACGGTGAAATAATTTTTATTAAATTATACAAGGACCATTTAAATTAATATGATATCATATATGATCTTTTAACATTGCTTTGTTAGTAATATCTTAGTATTATCGTTGTTTCGGGTGTTAACTTACATGTTTTATTTTATATGTTTTGTTACATAAGCCGTGTTTGTTAGGGATAGGGTGTATATTATTCATATCCAGAATTATATCATGTATTTAAACATTATTTTTAATCATCAAATGAGAATTATACTTTAATGGATATGATGGGGAATGAATCTCATCGCGTTCATGGCGACGGTATTCCGTACGTTCTCACAAGCGACAATATCATTCTTTTGATATTAAAATAATATGTAATTGGATGGTATATCATATATAAAAAATCATTATCATGTTATATTTAATATTTACATCAATTACATATCATTATCATACCCATCCAAATAATAATGTTTTTGAATAACAATTACACCACGACGTGGAGACGGTAAGTCGTACATACGCACGTATGGTGACATGTCATTCAATGGTTGGATAGAATACTGAATATGGTTGTACAATATTTATAATAACATCAAAATATATATAAGATACTGGAGTTATTATTTTATAAAGGAAATAACAATGAAAGAATAAGTTGAAGAAGAAAGGAACTTCAAAAAGGGTGGTGAAAACAATAAAACGTCTTCGGGTTGTTCCTTTTGATTTGATCAAAAGGGCTCCATAGGTTGGATTTATGATCAAAATAAGGCATATATGTTGAAGTGAGGGATGTTTAGAGAGTATTTGGGCTGGGGTTGGCCGAACCAAAAGGCTTTTATGGTGTGACTATTTGTATAGGAGTTATGTCCTTTTATAAGGGGGAGAGGGGGCTCTTTAGGAAAAACATGAACGATTAATTTATAATAAAATTATATTCGGTTTCTAATGGCTAAAAGTGGATTATTCAAAGAATAAGGTGGGTATGGGTCGAAATAATTTCAACCAATAGATTTTAGACATGTTTGGGTCATTATATTAACCTTATCAATTAGATATAAATCTTAGTTAATTAGATTGGCAGTTACCATGTCACTTTGTATATTTATATTATATAGTTAATAAACATACTATATACATCCAAGAGACCCCCAAGTGGTCCATTAATGATACAACTATCATTATATAAGTCCTTTGGCTGAACATTATATTTTTAGGAATACAGTATCAATTAATAATATAATACTTGTTTTAAAAACTCATTTATGTCAATTTTGACAATATTTAATAATTGATTTTTTTAAAGTCGTAAAAACTTTATTAATTCGAAATAAATTCATTTAAGAAATAATAAAATATCATATTAACAAATAAAAATCGTGGATGGCATAAAAACATTAAAATTATATTTATTATAACCTTTATAATACCAATTATTTGATTCTTTCATTATTAAGGAAAATAATGCATCATTATTGTTTCATAAATAAATTTAATTATTAATTTTCTAAAAAATATAAATAAAATACCATTATGTAGTAAATATTTTTATATTTACAATGAGTATTTATATTTGAAAATATAGCATATATAACCCTATATAAAAATTTTTTTTCTAAAAGATATTTGCTTATGTCATTTTTGTATTTACTTCAACTTAATTAATATAAAGTGTCCTTATCACCTACATGTTGCTCCATGGGGTCCCAAAGATCTACCCAAATATGCCCATGGTCGGACATGTTTCAACCAATAATGTTAGGACACGTTTTATGGTAATTTATTATTATTATTATATTTTTTTACCCTTATTTACCGGATTTACCTTTTAACCATGGTAAATAAAATATGTACCGAAGAAATTATTCAAAATGTCTAAAAATAAAAGTTACCTATTTACACAATTTGGACATCCTGATTCCAAATATGGAATCCATTTTTCCAAATTAAAAACACATAAGTGGAAGAAATTTTTTTAAAATTAAATCCCGCTATGAAAACAAAACGTGTGTTTTTAAGAAATAATCACTATCAAAAGATTGACACTTGTTTACGTCCGGTTTAACTGTGAAATTATGTCCAATGAAAACACATGTATTAAAAGGTAAAAATATATTATAAATATAATTTAAAACCACTCAAATTCATAATTTATCATTATTAATTATTTTGATTAAAAAAGTAGTTTTTAATTAAAATTTAGTAATTTTCACTATTCATCAAAATATAAAAGTTATCTGAAAAGTACCAAAATTTAACCCTAGGATAATTTCGATATTCCGAATCCAAAAATGAAGTCCATTTTGGGAGATAAATTTTTTATAATTTTAAAAAGTGGGTATTACTATTCATAAAGGCTAGTTTGATTGGTCACGGTGTGTTAGAATCTCAAAATTGCGTACAATGCAAGCTACTGCATTATTCAAAGGGAATCATATCGTAGAAGCTGGGGGTGTTACATTCTACCCTCCAAATAATTTCATCCTAGAAATTTATAGGATAATATTTCTTAAAAAGACTTGGGTGGTTCTTCATCATAAGTTCCCTGGGTTCCCACATTTCCTCTTCCATCTTATGGTTTCTCCATAAATCTTTTACATGAAGAGTCATCTGGTTTCTCAGCACTTGTTCTCTTGTATCAAGAATCCTGATGGGATCTTCGCAATAATACTGATTAGGTTCCAGTTCTAATTCCTCATTGGTGAGTACATGCGTTGGGTCAGGCATTTATTTTCTCAACAGTGATACGTGGAACACATCGTGAACTTTGGAGAGATTTGGCGCCATTGCCAAACGGTATGCTACAACCCTAATTTGATCTAGAATTTTGAAAGGTCTGATGTACTTGGGACTCAATTTACATTTCTTACCGAAATGTATAACTCCTTTCCCTGGAGATACCTTCAAGAAAACATGATCTCTTACATTAAAAATTCCAAATCCTTCCTTCAGTTATCGGCAAAGCTCTTCTACCTACTTTGAGCTTCTTTGATGTGGTTTTGGATTACCTTTACCTTTTCCATCGTTTCCTCCACCAGTTCTGGGCCTATAAGTTTTCTCTCACCAATGTCATCCCAACAGGTTGGTCTGTGACATCACTTTCTGTATAACGCTTCATATGGGGCCATATGAATACTTGAATTGAAGCTATTGTTATAGGAACATTCCACCAGAGTTAAATATTGATCCCACGTACCCTAAAAGTCAATTGAGAAAGATGTCAACATGTCTTCTATGTTTTGAATAGTCTGTTCTGATTGTCCATCAGTTTGGGGGTGGTAGGCAGTGTCACGACCCGTCCTCGGGGCCCGTGTCGTGACTACCCCAAGCCCGCCTTCCATAGGCCAGGGGCTGGCGACTAGCACCAAGGAGTAAATCCCAGAAAAAGGGAAGGAATTGCCATTGAAAAGTAAACAAGCACCACAGAGTAAGCAAGCGGAAAAGTAAACACTAAGAAAAAACTGTAACAAGCTGTGCTGATAGTAAAAGGGGCCGGAAATACAAGCCCAACTGTAAAGTAAAACTGAAAGGGAAAAACAGCAACTGAAAAGAAAAGCCACAGCGTCGAGCCGTCCTCTGGAAGTCCCACCTGAAGGGTGAGTATAGATAGCCTCCACAACTCCTCGGTCCAGCCGTCCGCTCCGAGTGCGTCCTGCCCACTGGTCCACCTCCAGGTACCGTCCTGCTCCGCACGCCTCCACCACGATCCGTGCTGTCCGTCGTCTGCAACCAACACCACGAAGTGCGGGCGTAGCCCGTGCAGGGGTGAGTATAAGCTACTCAGTAGGGACCCCGAGACCCCCGAAGGTCTCCCGAAATCCACAAAGGATAATCCACAAGGAAATATACAATCACGAAGTAACAACCGACACTGCTTAGGTATATGACCATACATATACCTAAGTCATCAATTCCCGTTCGACTCCAATATCTGAGCCCAAGCACAACCCATTCCACACAGGAAAGCAAACGTAAACCCACACAGGATAGCACAACACAATCCACAAAGGAGAGTAAACAGCAAATCCACACAGGATAGCTCAACACCATCCACAAAGGAGAGTAAACAGGATTCATCTCACACAGGTATACTTCTTTGGATGACGATAAATATGGTCACTGATCCATCTAATTAGTCGGACCCACAAAGGATCGATAGGTAACTAACCCCCACAAAGACCCACACAGGATCGGGCCCACACAGGACCTGTAGGCACTGGCTCACACAGAACCGCTGAGCGCTGACCCACACAGGATCAGACCCACACAGGATCAGGCCCACACAGGACCTGTAGCACTGATCCACATAGGATCGCTGAGTGCAAAAGTCGTCGCAGTCCACTGAGGATCTCTGCACAGTCGTCGTCGCAGTCCACTGAGGATCTCTGCACGGTCATCGCCGCAGTCCACTGAGGATCTTTGCACGATCGTCGCTGTCGAAGTAGCAGTCGCAGCCAGGACTAGGGTTCCCGCACACAGCAAGCTCGTTCGGGAGGGTCCGCTCCATGAGCCGAGAGACTGATACATCAGCTGACACAAAGACCAAAGTTGATGTATCCAAAAGTTCTGTATCGTCAATAGGAACTCAACGTCGCAGACGGCGCGTCAATCGGACACCCGATCTGAGAGTTATTGGGTTTTTCGTCCTAGGGGCCCGGTTGGTTTTTAAGGCAAAAGCAACCCACCCGTACTCCACCTGCGTCCAAACCTTGGGTGTATTGAGCCAAAATATCCATCTCACTTAGAAGAAATCAATAAAGCTGACGGCCAGTCAACCGGACGTCCGTGGCTCAAGATATGAGCGTTTCCACTCCAAAGGCCCGGTTAGTTTCATGTACGAACCAACCCAGCCGAACTCAAAGTGTTCTGAAACCTTGAGTGAAATATATCGAAACGACCGTCTCGATCCAAGGATCGCATTTCCGCTGACGGCATGTCGTTTAGAGGCCCGTAGCTCAAGTTACGGGCATTTCACCGAAATGGTCCGAAGACGGGGGGTCCGGGCCCGGGCCGACCCGGCCCGCCCCCCTGGGTCGGCCGAACCGGGTCGACCCAGCCGGACCCGGTCCGGCCCGGCTCGGCCGACCGACGTGGGGGGGGGGGGGGAGCCACCGCCCCCGCGTGACACCCCCGCGGCACCCGCGGGGTGTCACCCTGGACGACCCGAGCGACAGGGAGGGGAGCCGCCGCCCCCGCATGACACCCCCGCGACAGCCGTGGGGTGTCTCCCTGGACAGCCGAGCGATGCGGGGGGGAGCCGCCGCCCCCGCGTGACACCCCCGCGACACCTGCGGAGTGTCGCCCTGGACATCCGGCGGCGCGCCGGGGCGCCGTCGCCTCCGGCCACCGGCGGCTTCCGCGGGCCACTGGAGTCGCTCCGGTGGTCCATTTTTTATTCCCGTATGTGCCGTTGTTACTCCTGGGACTCGTTCTTCACTGCGGAACCATCAAACTTCCATTTCAGCACGTTCTGTCGTCGCCCGTCAAATCCACACAACAACGAAGAATGGCGGAGGGTTGTCGGACCGTGTTCGTTTGGCCCGCACCCTCCACGTTAGAGATAAACAACCGTAGAAAAATATTCAACACATGAATCAACAAATTTTAATGGATTAAAATTGTTCTTATTGTCCGGTTCTTCACTTTTAAAAGAAACGATCATGGGAAAAAGGAAATATTCACAACAATGCCTACCTCGTAGTCGTCGTCGTACGCACGTTCTTCGCGGAATTGTTCTTCGCGGAAGGAGGGGATTGTCGCATCATCGCGGAAAGGTGTCGCGTCGTCGCGGAATCCAGCGTTGGGTCGGAAAACTCAACAGACCAAGAAACAAATGATTTAATTTAATTATATAAAATTAAATCCGTTTTTTGTTAAAGAAAAACACAAGGGAGATTTAAGAGAATCCCGAAGTCCCTTACCTCAAACAGCCGATCGAAGATTTCGTTGCGGAGGAAGAGACGTCACAGAAGAAAGTTGTAGGAAGGGAACATCGGCGTCGCGAAACACGGCGTCGCATCGTCTATTTCCGCAGGTTTGGCATTCTTCGTCATAGGTCGGCGTTCTTCGCATTCTTCGCATTCTTCGTGAAGGAGGATGAAGGCTCAAGAACCTCTGACAAAACCTCTCAACGAGTAATCCTCCAAAAAGACTTGTTGGTCTTATTTTATTATTACGCCAACAAACGAAAAAAGGTAAGTAACGACCCATCAATTCGTTGAATTAATTCAACAAAAGAAACCGCCAATTTAATTCACAAAATAAACCGCCCAATTAAATGGTGTGTTAAGGATTTAAGAAAACACGTCAATTGACTTTCATAATAACGGGTTTTCGCGGGTGCGTTACTTAGCGGAAAGAAATGGCGGGGCACGTGTGGGCCCCACCTCACAAATATCCTACCAAGGGGGTAGGATTTTTCTGGATAGCACCCTATCAATTTTAACTCAGTTTAAGTGGCTTTCAAGTGGCTTCAAGTGAAATAAAATAAATTTTGTCGAACAAATTATTTTATTTCTAACTTTAAGCCCAAAAAAAATTAAAACCACACCCGAGAAAACGAAACTCCGGAAGAGGCATTTCTAAGAAAATATCGGCGCTACGATTTCATCGGTACTCTCAGCATTCGATTCCAGGAACCGGTTCAAAAGTTAGAAAAACCCGCTTGTCCGTTCACTTAACGTACCCGAGTCAAACTTCGGAAAATGATTCCTGGCACACCGGGCCTCGGAATCAGGTGCCGTTAGAAACTACGTTCTTGTAAAATTCCAAAGGAAATTAAGAAAAAAATTTCCTTGAAATTTACGGGTCTTTACAGGCAGTGCTCAAATGAAGATCAATATCTAGGGCTTTCTGAATACTTTTCCAGAATCTTAATGTAAAACTTGGACCTCGATCTGAAACAATTGATATGGGTACTCCATGAAGTCTCACATCATCATTAATATATAGTCTTGCAAGAAGTTCAAGTGGTAAATCTTCCCTTATAGAAAGAAAATGTGCTAACTTGGTAAGATGATCAACAATGACCCATATTGCATCGTTCCTTCTAAGAGTCTTTGGTAGTCCCATTACAAAGTCCTTCGTGATATTATCCCATTTCCACTCAGGTATGGGAAGAGGTTGCATGACTCATCCAGGATGTTTCCTTCCATGATTCAATTGTTGAAAAACAATACATCTTGACACGAAATCAGCAATCTCCCTCTTCATGTTGTCCCACCAAAAATGTTCCTTCAAATATCTATACATTTTGGTTCTCCCTGGGTGTATAGAGAAATTGGAACTATGAGTATCATCCAACAATTCCCTTTTTAGATCAAGTATACCAGGAACGTAAATTCTTATCCCAAATTTCAAAATTCCATCTTCATCCACAAAGTCACCCAGCCTCCCATCATTCACAGCATTAATCTTCTTTTGAAATTATTCATCATCGGTCTGAGAACTCTTTATCCATTCTAGTAAAGATGGTTTGGCAACCATTTGAAAAAGTATCGATGTTTCACCTTCAATGGTAATTATCATATCCATATTCACCAGATCCATGAAAATAGGATCCCTTTCAATTCTCATCACATTCAAAACTCCATGATATTTTCTGCTCAATGCATCTGCCACCTTATTTTCCTTCCCCATGTGGTAGTGTATCGTGCAATCATAATCCTTGAGTAGTTCAAGCCATCTCCTTTTCCTCATGTTGATTTTATTCTGTGAGAAACTATACTTCAAACTCTTGTGATCGGTATATATCTCATATTTTTCACCATAGAGATTGTGTCTCCATATCTTCAAAGAAAATATTACAGTAGATAACTCAAGATCATGAGTATGATAGCTTTTCTCATGAATTTTCAACTGTCGTAATGCATTGGCAATAACCCTATCATTCTGCATAAGGACACAACCAAGTCATTTCTTCGATGCATCAATTTAAATAACGAACCCATCATTCCTCGATGGCAGTGTCAATATACGAGCATTGAATAATCTTCTCTTTAGTTATTAAAAACATTCTTCACACTCTTTTGTCCAAAAAAATTTAACCCCTTAATGTGTGGGCTTTGTTAATGGGTTAGCCAATCGGGCAAAATTCTGGACGAAACGTCAATAATTACCCGCAAAACCAATAAAACTACGTACCTTGGTCATACTCACCGGTGCTGGCCATTCATGGATTTCTCTTATCTTAGCAGGATCAATAGAGATTCCGTCCTTAGAGACAATATGGCCAAGAAAAGAAATCTCTTGAAGCCAGAATTCACACCTGCTAAACTTCCCATATAATTCATGTCTTATCAGAGTCTTCAAGATAATACGCAGTTGATTTTCATGATCTTCATAGCTTTTAGAGTATACCAAGATATCATCAATAAACACCAATATAAAATCATTGAGATATTCCTTGAAAACTCTGTTCATTAGATCCATGAAAACAGAGGGTGCATTAGTCAGCCCAAAAGGCATTACTGTAAACTCGTAATGCCTGTACCTGGTTGGAAATGTTGTCTTCAGAATGTCTTCCTTCTTCACACACAACTGATGGTATCTAGATCGAATGTCAATCTTTGAAAAGTATTGTGCTACATACAGTTGGTCAGATAAATCATCAATGCGAGGTAGTGGATTCTTGTTCTTTATTGTTATAGCATTGATCTCTCTGTAGTCGATACATAACCACATAGATACATCTTTATTTTTAACAAAAAGAATATGGGCTCCCCATGGAGAAACACTAGGGTGAATAAATCCCTTATTACTCAATTCCTCTTGTTGTTTCTTTAGTTCAACTAACTCTACAGTGGCCATTCTATAAGGGGTCTTTGATATAGGCCTTGATCCAGGAATTAAATCAATGGAAAACTCATCATCTCATTCTAGAGGATGTCCAGGTAAATCTTCCAGAAACACATCTACATATTCATTCAAAATAGGTACATCCTGTATTTTAAAATTCATTTCCTCACCCATAGTTATTTGATTATCTTCCTCCCAATAATTGAATTTAGTTGAGCTACTAGGGGTGGATCTAGATAAGAATTAGGTAGTGACGATTTCTGCACTAAAGATAAGGTGTTACTTATCATCATCATAAAAAATCGTAACCTACTTCTTCTTACAATAAATCTTCGCATCATGGTCCGAAAGCCAATCTATACTGAGGATTATATCAAACTCAATCCTAGGTATGAAGATGAGATCAGCGGATAAAGAACATTTATGTTCTCTATTGGAGACCGATTCACAAAACATTGTTGCAATGATACTTCCCTTGTGAGTTTTAACTAACAAATCCATTGTTAAATCAAATTGAAAATATCAAATTTTCTTAGAAAACTGGGAAGATATGAAACAATGCGATGATCTAGAATCAAATAATGCATTTTCTAAACATGAGGAAACCATTAAATTACCTGCCACTTCGTCTTTCAGATCTTATACCTCAGTAGTTATGATAACATAAGATTAGCCTTGATCCCTTGGACATTTCTGAGGTAAGTTCCCCTGACACATTGGACATTAATTTGCATAATGTCCCATATCTCTACAATTATATCATTCCACATTGGCAACAACTCTCTTTCCCTTGCAATCATGAGTTTAGTGGCCTTTTTCACCACACTTGAAATATACTTCCATTCCCTTCAAGAAATTACCGCGGTGTTTCTTTCCACATTTACTGAAGGATGGATAATCAACTTTTCCCTTATTCCCTTTATTTCCATTTCCAGAGTGGTCAGAAGATCTCTTCTTCTCTTACTTTTCCTTAATGTCGAAATACTTAGTGAATTCTTTTTCTGTCTTGAAAGAACATGAGACAATATATTCGTATGATGAGAATGATTGTGAGACTAATTCTCCATGGAGAAATGGTTTTAACCCATAAAATAAATGATCAATCGTACTTCTTGGGTTACATATATAATCTGCTGCATGCCTTGCTAACCTTCTAATGGTAGCCTCATACTTTGTGACATTCTCATCCTCCTTTTGCCTCAGACTCAGAAATTACATTTACATATCTTCTCCATGGTCACGAGGAAAGTATTTTTATAATAAAACCTCTTTGAACTCCCTTTCTTCTATATTTGATACTTCATCATCTTCCTTCATGTTTTTTATCAATGACCACCATTGATCAGCATCTCCAGTGAGGCGATAAACTGCCATGATAACTTTTTCCCTTTCACTACTCCCCAAATACTGAAATATTTTCTCTAGATAACTTGTCCATTACTCAGATACTAATGGATTTTTACTCCCATTGAATTTTGGTGGTTTCTGCCTCATGAAGCGATCTAACATTGATCCTCCACGCTGCGGATCAGGGTGCTCTATATGGGTAAGGTTATTATTCATAACCTGAGTGAGTTGTCCCAGTATGGAGATTAGCTGATCAGCACCAGTTGCTTCACCAGCTCCACTATAATTATCTTGAGTAGGAGGGCAATCCCTACATGGAGTGTGTGCATTGATATAGTTTTCATTCCTTCCACTAGGTTCCATTTCTAAGCAATGGCATAAACTAGATCAGTTTATGAATCAAAATACATAATTCTATATTTGTAAAACACTTAACATAAATCGAACTATTTATGGATATAATTAATAATCATAAAAAAATGTTTTCTTTGAGAAAGTATATACTCATAAACCCTTTATAATGGATTGTAAAGATAATGAAAATTATCTTAATCATATCCCCTGGGAGTGTCGTAACCAAGAGTGCAGTAAGGCCTGTTGTCGTTCACCAGTTCCCATTCAAGTATAGCTCAAAGTGGTGTTTTCGGGTCTTACCCCTAGGTACATATATGCTAGAGACACCTCTACCTGCTCGTATCCAGAAAGGGATTTATTTCTTGGAAAACTCACAAAATCTCTACAATACCAAAATTCTAGGAAGTTCTTCTATACTAACCCTCAAAGTCCATCTTAGCTCTATGTGATCTAATCAGAGTTTATCTAAATCTAGCTTTCAATGTTTGTACTAAACTTCCTCTGATACCAACTGTAACACCCCAACCCCAGTTACCCAGATTCAGTGCATTATTACATAACATTATCATGATCCAAAAAGGTCAACTCTCGAAAGGCCGATTAGTTTAGTAGCAATGGAAACACTATATACATTCATAAATTTTACATTACATCATAAAGTGGAAAACTACAATAACATATTCTCCATGGTCCACACTCATATACCCTTCAGACTATCCCTACAGGTCAGTCATAAAATATTTCTTTACATCTTGGGAAAAATAAAACATAGAAAGGGGTGAGCTCAGATGCTCAGTAAGGATAACAATATAGTAGAAACTTTCATAAATAAAGATAAACATTTAAGTCAATGTATAACTAAATAAAAAGACTTTTAAACTTGAAATTCATCATAATATGGAAAAAATAAAATGAAATGATGTCATTTACTTATTCACATGGATATTATACTAGTAGAATAATCACATGCAATATGAATAACCACTTTCATAATGATGGAATGCATAATGCAATAATATCATAAACACGTAGCCAAGGCCTCATGCCAAGAATACAAATATGATTTTGTCAAGGCCTCATGCCAAGACACTATTTTGTCTCATGAGACCTACCAATTCATCTAGGAGCTATATTGGGCTCCACCCGTCACTTATTAAGTCCAATACATTCCTCATATGAATAGGTTTAAACATAACATAAACATTCATATTAAAACTAGTATACGAAATGTCAATACTTTCTCCATAAACAATAAATGGTATAAAAATCACACATCCATATTCAGACATATCACAAAACCTTCAATACAATATGGAAGTTTTGTATCATAATAAATCAACTTTAAATAAGATTAAAACCCATCAAAGGATGTTGACATAGATTAAATCAAACCTATTTGAGAGAAATATCTCTTCTTTTGAAATCATTTAAATGTCACATAATTATAAAATAAAACATTTACATTGAAAATATTCTAATAAGATTGTAATGAAAGCTTTGATGATTTTATAATAGTCGAAAATAACCACACCTGCCGTATAAGTTAACAAGACATTCTTACCTTAATTCTGTCGAAAAGGTTAAAAAGGACCTTGTTTGGAAATCGACATAAAGATTACTTTATAAAATTCTCATAAAAAGTCTACAAGGGTATAAATTACTTTAGCCCATATTCTTTAAAATAGTAATAATGTTTTTAAATACAGTTTTAAGTACCATGGATGTGGCTGATAAAGTGGTCCCATTAGATAATTACATATAAACAACCTTGGATAATGAAGAGATTGTGAACTAAACCCTTACCTTGTACTTTTTCTTCGTTGAGGGTTGGTTAAACTCCTATATAATGGTGAAATAATTGTTATTAAATTATTTAGGAATCATTTAAATTAATATGATATCATATATTATCTTTTAACATTGCTTTGTAAATAATATCTTTGTATTATCGTCGTTTCGGGTGTTAACTTACTCATTTTATTTTATATGATTTGTTACATAAGCCGTGTTTGTTATGGATATGATGTATCATATTCATATCTAGAATGATATAAATTCTTTAAACATTATTTTTAATCATCAAATGATAATTATACTTGAATGGATATGATGGGGAATGAATCTCATCGCGTTCATGGAGACGGTAGTCCGTACGTAAACACGAGCGACAGTATCATTATTTTGATATTAAAATAATATATAATTGGATGGTATATCAAATATACAGAATCATTATCATGTAATATTTATTATTTACATCAATTAAATATCATTATCATAACCACCCAAATAATAATGTTTTTGAATAACAATTACACCACGACGTGGAGACGGTAAGTCGTACGTACGCACATATGGTGACATGTCATTCAAAGGATGGATAGAATATTGAATATGGTTGTACCATATTTATAATAACATCACAGTATATAGAAGATACTAAAGTTATTATTTTATAAAGGAAATATAAATGAAAGAATAAGTTGAAGAAGAAAGGAACTTGAAAAATGGTGGTGAAAACATTACATCGTCTTTGGGTTATTCCTTTTGATTTGATCAAAAGGGATATTTAAGTTGGCTTTATGATCAAAATAAGGCCTCTAGGTTTAAGTGAGTGATGTTGATAGAGTATTTGGGTAGGGTTTGGCCGAACCAAAAGGTTTTGAAGGTGTTAAGAATTGTTTAGAAGTTGTATCCTTTTATAAAGGGGGGATGGGTTCTTTAGAAAAAACATAATGTATTAATTTATAATAAAACCATATTAGGTTTCTAATGGATCCAAAGAGAATTATTCACAGTCTAAGGTGGTAATGGGTCAAAATAATTTAAACCAAAAGATTTTAGACAGGTTTGGGTCATTATATTAACCTTATCTTTTAGTATTAACTCTTAGTTAATTAGATTGGCATTTACCATGTCACATTGTATTTTTATATTATATAGTTAATAAACTTAATATATACATCTAAGCGACCCAAAAGTGGTCCCTTAATGATACACCTATCATGATATAAGTCCTTTGGACAAACCATTGAATTTTAAGAATATAATATCAATTAATAATATAATACTTGATTTAAAAACTCATTTATGTCAATTTTGACAATATTTAATAATTGATTTTTTAATGTCTTAAAAACTTTATTAATTTGAACCAAATTCATTTAAGCAATCCTAAAATGTCATATTAACCAATAATATTCGTGTATGGAATGAAAACCTTCAAATTATATTTATTTTAACCTTTATAATACCAATTATTTGATTCATTCATTAATAAGGAAAAAACTTCATCATTATTGTGTCATATTAAATTTAATTATTAAATGTCTAAAAATAAGAAATAAAATAAAATTATGTAGGAAATAGTTCTATATTTCTAATGAATATTTATATTTGGAAAAATAACATATATAAACATATTTAAAAAATGTTTTTCTAAAAGATATATGCTTATTTCATTTTTTTATTTACTTTAACTTAATTAATATAAAGTGTCCTTATCACAAACAAGTGTCTCCATGGGGTCCCAAAATTGACCCAAAGATGCCCATGGTCAGAAATGTATCAACCAATATGGTTAGGACACGTTTTAGAAAAATTTATTATTATAATATTATTATTTTTTACCCTTATTTACTGGATTTACCCTTTAACCATGGTAAATAAAATATTTACCGAAGTAATTATTCAAAATGTCTAAATATAAAAGTTACCTATTTACACAACTTGGACATCCTGATTCTAAATATTGAATCAATTTTTCCAAATTCAAAACACAGATGTGGCAGAAATTAAATTAAATTAATTCCCACTGTCAAAACAAAAAGCGTGTTTTTAAGAAATAATAGCTATCAAAAGATTGACACTTGTTTATGTCCGGTTTAATTGTGAAATTATGTCCAATTATCAACATTGTATTAAATGATAAAAATATATTCTAAATATAATTTTAAACCACTAAAATTCATAATTTACAATTATTAAATATTTTGATTAAAAAATTTGTTTTTAATTAATATTTAGTAATTTTCAATATTCATCAAAATATAAAAGTTATCTGAAAAGTACCAAAATTTGACCCTAGGAAAATTTTGATATTCCGAATCTCAAAATGAAGTCCATTTAGAGAGATAAAATTTATTAAATTTCAAAGAGTGGGTATTACTATTCATAACACCTAGTTTGATTGGTCACGGTGTGTTAGAATCCCGAAATTGCATACAATTCAAGCTATTGCATTATTCAAAGGGAAACGTACCTTGGAAGCCTGGGGTGTTACAAGAGATGAAAATTTTTTAAAAGTCCTGGAAATTGAAAATGAGTTTCCAGTCCTTTATGGGGGTCCATAATTTGTCAGTATCGCCTCATTAGTGAGCCTTCCATGTTCCCCAAAAGATTGAGAAGAATAAAAATTCATACAGAATGGCAGAATAATGAAAAAATTATGAACCTATACCATGTACAGTATAGTACTGGGTACTTTTAAATATTGATGGAATGTTATCATCGCTAGGGTGGGAGTACCACCTAATCTGGATTGAAGAACTAGTACCTATATATATTGGGTGGGTAATATAGCCCACTTCACAATCTAAAAAACCAAATTGGAGTGGCCAAAAGATCCCATTAGCTCATTGGGTTTTATCCTGACATTGGTGCCTACAGTGTCCTCTAATCCCACACAGTAACTCAAAATATATCCTAGATCATTCTATGGAATGGGGTGTTCCCCCTGAGAGTAGTTTTGAATCATTTTCCTTGGTTACTAACCAATGATGAAGACCATTGTGTGAGAAAATAGAGACCACATCATATGGGAATATCGAACACCCATGAAATGTACCGTTCAACCAGATCCAGTCATACTTCCCAAAATGAATGACTAATTTCATTCAATTGGGTATTTGGGCCCTTAATAATGGTCTTAAAATAAAATTTAGTTTTCTTGCATATCATAATTAACAATAAGTTTTTCATCTAACTATTGTCTTAAAGGTATCACCTCTGAGAACTTGGGGAATCAGGTTGACCACCATAGGGAGTGACTCGTGTACTTTGTCTTAATGGTCACACTCAATAATTATAACCTAAATCCACTCAATAACAATAATATCAGGATAGTTTTGGTGAAAAACATTTTAATGGTTGTAAAAAACATGACTGTTGTTATAGTTGAGTGGGTGTAGCAGTTCAAAAAAGCATCAAAAGTTGTTTCAAAAAGGAAATATCTAGTTCATCTTGTAGGTGGAACCAAATCAAGCACCTTGTTTCATTCATGTGGTATTGGAATGGATTATAATGCATTAATGGGTACACAACACCACAAAAAACCACATGAACCTGATTGGTTATCCATGAGTGAGTCAGTACTGTACTTTAATAGTCTTGACCCTTAACCACGGGACTACTTCCCTTTAACCAATAGTGCGCCGTTGGGGGGTCTAGTTGTCTTCTATCTAGATAACAAATAGAGATGTGTCCTTAAGGTCACCTAAATTCTATTGGTGCTAGATGTGAGAGGTGAACCTACACCCATCTTCTATCTATTGGGTTTGGAGTTCATCAAGCAGGAGGTTTCCATAGTACTCTAATCCTATAGTCACAAATATAAGCATCAAAATCCCCCTGATGTAGCAGTTATTATTTTCCCACATTCTAATATTCCATGAATCCTCTTATGTCATTATCCCCTATGTCTTCAATACGATACCTGATTCAAGTATCCCAGGAACTCCCATTTCAGTGAGCACCTAGTCCTCCCTGGAACTCCCAACCATTTGTATAATGATAGTATCCAAGATAAATTGGTCCTCCCATGTGTGGGATACACTATTCATGTATGTCAGGTCCTCTAAGGTCTGGTCATACAAAGAAGGCCACTCTATATTGTAATAGGTCGTCCTAGGTCTGAGATACTTCATGTATTCCATGAAAGGACAATCAGAATGAATCATTAATCTTGTATTGTGGGTCCACCAATGTCTGGTAAAAAAGGTTGGCTAATATAAATTATTAGAGGTACTCCCATTTTAGGGAAACTTAACATAACCTATGCATGAACTCATTATAATTTAGATAGTAGCCTATCATAGTCATTTCATGGGATACCTGAATCAGGTATCCCAGTAAAGGACCAGGTTCTACCAGATACTATCACTATATGGAGGGAAGGGAGTGCCTGGGATACCTGAACTGGGTATCCCAGTAATGGACTAGGTGATCCAGGATACTATAATTATATGGAGGGCTGTGATCACATTAGAAGAACTAGAATATTTCATGACTCCTAGTGATTCAATACTTCAATTATCCCAATTTCTAATACCAATATTATAGTGAGATGACCCCCTTTATTTCTATTTGTATTTTCCATCCCTTTTGGGACAATTCATCCTTTTACTAATGGTAAAACCTATCTTTCCCATAAATAAAATTATTACAAGAAATAAGAGTAGTTTATAGTGAACTTAATATCAACAAAATCCCCGAATCCATCCCTATAGTAACAATTTTTTTATAGTACACCCTTTATTGAAGGATTAGGCATTTGTCGGAATAAAGAGTTTATGATGGGATTCTTTGAGGTCGATCTATTTGGTTTCAATAGGGAGACCAATGAACCAAATGTTTCCATGATACTACCATATATTATTGGAAACAAAATGATATTATAGAAGAATTTAGGGATGGTGGAACTAGATTTCCACTATAAAAAGGGGGGGAAGGGGTGTCAAATGAAACGATCTCTTTCTTCACTAATCATGTAAAAAAATCCCCCTGACTGATCCTTACCTTAAGAGAAACTATTCTTCCTGACATTAAATTGATAAATGGAAGACTCAAGATGGTCTATTGGAAGAATAATAATCAGAACTTATTTTAAAGTTTATGAATCTATCAATTGATCAGTCACCAACTACCCATATCCAAAAGGATCATTTATGATTTCATCATCGAAGGTAGTTAACTTATCCCTCTGATCCAGCGGTATAGGAACTAAAGGATTAAGGGGAGGGAAGTATATAAAATCAAGAAAATGTTGGTACTATCCAGCCAAGACATAAATAATGGATATCATGTAGCGTATAAGGGATATAAACATGATAGAGGAATGATTTCAATATATCCATATCCCATCAAATTCTCCTTCCCCTACTGTGGTTGCCCAATCAGAGGGAAATATACAATACTCCTATAATGAGGAGGGGTAGTCTGGAAAGCATGGATAAAGTAGCCTTTGGTTGGTATGGTTTGGGGTTCCATACCTATCCCAATGTTTGAGTAACCACCTAAAAGGGACCTCTTCAATCTCTTATTACACACCCTCCCATGAAAGAATCGTCTTTTCATGGAACTGAGGAAGTGGGGGAAGCCCTAGAGGTTTGAAATGGATATGTGTTACTGAGTGAGGTTGTTCCATTTATCATTCAATCCCTATTTGTAGTTGGGGAAGTAGTCATAAAATCCTCATAGATGCAAGAAGTATCTAAGAGATCTAGTAGACAGAAAAAAATAGAGTTATGCCAGGTTTTTGAATGAAAGTATAGGGGAAGGATACCACTTAAGGGAATGACCTAAAAAAGAGAAAAAAAATTAAAAGAGTATTGAATAATGAATTAGTTAATAAAGACCAAATCTTTGAGAGATTATCCCATTAGTCATAGGCCCTGTTAATAACTGATAGAACTAAATCTTGGAAATGAAAATGTGGAATTCTTATCTTATGATATTACTAGTTTGATCAAGCCAATATCACAATTTCAGCATTTCTACTAGAAATATATTCATTCAAGTTTATGAAATATGCCCCTTCACTGAGTGGGAGGTGACCTTTGTTAAATTCACCATCGGGAAACCCCCGTGCAGTTATGTATCGGATTTTCCTATTCTAATGCCATTGTTTTTTATCTATAATATATCATGATTATAGAAAAGTCTTAGATATAAAAATTAGAAAACCAACTAGGAAGAAAAACAAATGTAATATTCAAAAGGTGACTAGTAGTTTTTTCTTCTAGCTATTTCTTTATAATCCAGAAAGATTTGATAATATGAGTGTGTTACTTTTAATAAGGGCAGGTGAAGACTCATAATAGTTATCAAAATATTCCTCTTCCACTTCTGTCTTTATTTCTCCTTCTTATTTACATTACTTAACCCTAATTAAAATATTAGGGAATATGGTTGTTAGAGCTGAGAAAACAATATTAAAATTCCTAATATTATGATTTTGATGCTTCTTCTTTGTAAATAATATTGACGTATGCCGTTGTTATCATTTTATAGGTCCCACTTTGTGAAAGAACTGATAGATTGTAATATGTTTTAATTTTCAATTGGCCGACATCAGGTTATCACCTTCCTATGTCATATATGAAATATACTACAAAGGACCATAGTGTGTTTAGGTTATAAAGCTCCGCTATTCCACATTAATACATAAATGGACACATTGATCAAATTCACATGCAGTTGGAACATGTGAAATCTCTTATGAAAATAGATTAAATCCCTCTACTGATAAAAATAACTTGGAATGGGAGATCTTCCACTGTCTCTTAGAACTGATAATGCATGGAACATACTTGAATTATTTTCTTTTTGGACACTGGGATTGATATCCATTTCATTTACTAACTAGTACTAGTACATTACATGAACCACTTTCAATAAAAACTATATTCTATGGTATATTCAAATTTCCAACTAGACAATGGAATCACAACATCTCTCCAGCCACAAAAGTTCTTATCCATTCCCAAAGTCACTCCATTTTATTTGAATTATTTGGAACAAAGTAACATAGAAGGGAAAATAAATCCCTTATTTCAATATGAGACCTAGTGCACTGACCCCTCATAGATCTGATTCTCCAATTTTTATCTATTGAATGGTATACATCTTTTCATGTCCATATAAATGAAAAAAAGTAATATAAATTATCAGTAATGTAGGAACTCAACAAATTACATTTAATTCCTTGTACTACTAAGGAAAATGGGTTATGGAGATGAATGGCCATACCATTGATTAAGGAAGAGATTGTGGCCAACGTAACCAAAAGGAAGAAAAATTCTCTAGAAGACACTAGGAGTTAATTTCCTCCCCCTTCTAAATGAATGGGAAAGAGAGAATGAAGGGGAATGATGAGACTTTTGGTTGTATAGTGGGATCCTATTCTCAACCAATTGATTGGATAGAATACGTTTTTCACAAATCAACATTCATTCCCATTAAAGCATCCCCATTTTCATATTATCTGAACCTCATTTTCATTTTACCACTATGATAATTAAAAACTTGAACTACATATGAAACCATTTCTTTTTCATGGAACCTGTGAGTCAAATTTGCTTATTTTATGACTTATTCAACCCACTCAACCTACTTTTTATAATTCAGAACCATATTTTCAATGATTTCACTTCCATTCATTCATTTTCCCCAACAATATTACTATTTATCTACCCTCGATTTCAAGGGTTTTACCTAGTCAGATTACAAGGCTGGTTGGGGATTTAGAAAGCAATTTGAATTCATGCCCGACAGTTACTAGTAGTTTGATTGCCATAGAAAACAGATATATGTTAAAAGAGTATGATGGTCCCAACCTTTAATAATTAAAAGTCCACAATATTAGAATACTACCAAACTCCTTGGACTTACCATTGATTATTATATTGGTTATTTGACGGAATAATCTCTTAGTGACTTTTTTTTGGAAAAGTATTCTTTTGGCGACTGCTCATAAAGATGAGACAAACCTTTCTATCAATATCATAAAGGAACTATTTGAGATTCGAGGTGACAGAGTAACTTTATATGATAAGGATAATGATATGTATTGGAAAAGCTAAAGGAAGGATGTAGGGTAGGAACCAAAGAGGCTAAAAAAGTGGTGGTGATAATAGCACTACAATGGAGAAGAATCAAGTTGCATTAGTTCCTCTAGTGATTTATTGATGTAACCATTCTCTCACATCTCTTTAGTTTAGACCACTTTTGACCTCAAATCTTATTATATATTCTGATACTCGAATTATTTATTAGTAGAGATTCTACCCACATAATCTAATAGATACTCCGCCTCTGAAGCTTGAATCCTATCATGGATCACCTTTATAGAGTCCACCACTAGTTATACTAGGTGATCACTCATCTGTTTATTGTAATCCTTAACTAGAAAATCATCAGGTTTCACTAGATCCATAATAGTTGTGGTAATATCTTCTAAAACTACCACCCTCTCTACAATTCCTACCATGAATAACATGTTATTTACTTCCTCGATCCTAGACCTTAGGTTTTCCTCTAATTCAGTTTGAGTGTTTCTACCAGTAGAACAAGTCTCAGCATCTGTCTTGGAAGGTGTACTGATAAGGTTCATCTACTGATAGATTAATGTTAGTGCATGGTTTGAAGTGGTGGCATAAAAAATTCATGTGCATGTATATCTATAAAAGGGGATGTCACCTGCTAATATTACTCTCTTGGAAGATATGAATACTTTTTTAAGAGATTTAATACTAAGGCTTCATTCCATAGATATTTTTGGGCTTTTTTGATCATAGGGATTTCTGAATTAGTAATGTGAATATGTTTTCCTTCGATAATGCGATTCTTCTCTGACCGATAAAGACAATTGAATAGAAATTTTACCATTCTGTATAGAATATTTTGATACTTTAGAAGTTAAATAATATTATCAGTGGTACTACCTATATTATAATGAGTTCCTATAGGGTATTAATTTAATAAGAGATAGAATTATTTACTTTTGGAAAATAGAAATGATTTTGAAGAAATTTCATTACCTTATAGTGAAGATTAATGATAAGGAAATCAACTCGACTGATACAGAAATCCTCCATCCTTTTGAATAATATGGATTTTAAATAATGATCTCATCCGGTTAGAGTAATCAATGGCCTAGCATTAAGCCCATGCTATTAGTTTTCCCATACATAAGGAAAACACAGAATATTTATAGGGTTTAGTGTAGAGTATTCTTTCTTCAGGATTTTATGTGGGAGAGGAATACCCATATCCCCTGGTTTAGTCTTAATTATGTAGTGGACGGAATAATACAATACATAGGAAAGTCATATAAATATATTTAAATCACTTAATTAATACTCTCAAGTTTATTCTTCTATCCAAGACACTTCTTTTTTCTCACCCCACTATAAGTGACTTTTTCATTCCATGAATCCCTTGAGTAAAAATTAGGTCCTTCCTTTGGATTAGGTCTTTATGGACTAAGTACTTCATTAATTGAACATTTTCTCATGACTACTAAAAGGAATGTCACTCCAAGGTAGTTCAAATCCACATCATGAGAACCTTCCAATCAATTTTTTCTTCCACTACATTCCTAACCCTTTAGAAGAGGTTATATCATTTATAACATAACCCTAAATGGTCATATCTTTTAGTACCTACCATTCTCTCTGGGATCAAGAATGTGAGTAATGCCTCAACATGATGCTAAATTCCTTTTTTCAACCGAATAATTTTTACCCCTTTAAAAAAATCCCATATATGAACTTATTCGTTTATCCATGAAAAAAGATTGGAGAAATTCAAAATTAAACTGATATATATATCTACTTACTAAGTACATATGATTTCATACCATTTTGCTTCCTTCGGGTGGATTCTATTGTTCCTTCCTCGTGTTTTGTGGTTGATTATTGAGGATTTTATTTCATAACTAGAAAATGAGAAAGGGAATTCATTTCCTTTTCCCACTGTAGAGGGTTCGATCATCTGAGATAATAAGATAAATAACAAGGTCTAGAGACTAAGATCATGATTCAGAGAATTCCTTTTAATATATTGAGGTAGAATCTATCTCGATTAGGTTTGGTCTCCCCATGTGTTGATCGGTTCATAACTTATGGGTAGAGATAGTGCTCAATGATAGAAAGGTACTTCCAGTTCTTGAGAAATCACTATTAGTCCTAGAGATGGGAAATGAGCTACTATATGAAAAGAAAGGGCTTGAGGGTGTGGAATTTCATCAGATATATCAAGGAAAAAAATTATAATCATAGGGCTACATTCATTTGGAGTGAAATCAGAATTGGCCCTGCTAAGGTAGTTGTTCAACCACCTCTCCTTAACTCACATATTCCCTTTAAAAAGTGAAAATATAACATAAAATATATAGTTGGGGTGAGTAAGAGAATAAAGTATGTTTCCATTACCAAATCACCTAATGAAAGGACTAGTAAAAGACTGGGTAAAAGAAAATTCTATCCTATTTATAGGTCTTAAAAAGGAAGGGATGCTCCATATTTTAATTCATGGTTTATAACCATATGAAGGGAAGCTATAGGGTATGGTTATAGATAATGATTTTAAACCTTTTCTCATACCTTTATAATTTTTTTCTTCCCCTTTCTCATAATAATGGACTCCACCTATCCCTCTCCTATTGGGTTTCAATGTGCTAGATCATCACCTCCTGGAGCAGGAACATGATTTGAAAATATGAGAGAAAGTCATGTAGCATTTTTTCATGAATGAAAGGGATAAGTAACCATCCTATAGGGTCCTATTCTGATTCTCGAGCAAGAGTTACTGGTGTAAAAAATTCTATTGGCACTTTAACAAAAATTTTAATATCTTGACATCATCCTATATGGGTAGCAAAGACGGCTGGTGTGGATTTCTAGTTCTTATTACTATTCTCTCTATGGAAACTCTTATAAGATCTTTATTATGATATTCTACTTTTGTTCCTAGTACTATCAGACTCGTATCTTCTATATAGGCATAACAATCTATGGTCTCTAATGGTTATGATTAAATAACTATAACATAGTCAACGTGTTCTCCTTTCTTCAATTGGATAATATAATTCCTCTGGAAATTCAAATGGTACTAATGGTTCAACTAATGGATTTGTGACTCGTTCATTTTTTTACATATTATTTAATTCTTCACCTATTAGTGTTGATAATATGTATAGATCAACTACGGGGTTTGGATCTAACACTGGATTTGCTGCTAGGTCTAATGATTTCATTGCTTATAGTGTATATGGTATTTGGTTGGATCGATGTTTCACTTCATAGGGCCACACTTATGAATGCAAAATCAAGATCCCAATCACCACTCTCAAAATTTGATTCTCAACTGATGCAACATATGGAATTAGAAGCAGTGATGGTTACTTAGGTTCGAATACTTCATTTCTTGGGTAAGGAGAAACAATCACTATTTACCATGGTGATAAGGGATAAAAATAATCTTTCAGAGAGGAAGTAAGCAGCAGTTAACTCTCACTGATATGATGGGGCTGTAAGAGAATTACTGAATGGTTTTATTTAATGGATTAATATCAGTTGAAGAAGATAGCAGTAGTCATAAAATCTTCATAGACGCTCTAAGTAGATAAGAGAGATAACAAAAAATAAGTAGCAGAGTGGGGAGCAAGTTTCAGCATGAAATCATAGGGGAAGGCTAGACCCAAATATAAAGACAAGAAAGGACAGAAAAACTATTATAAGTGTAATAAATACTGAATTAGCAAAGAAAGATCAAATCTTTGAGAGCTTATCATGCTAATTGTAGGTCTTGGAATGAAACTAACAAAACTAAGGCTTTTAATTGAAAATGTGAATTTATTATTTTATGATATTTATAGTTTTATTGAGATAATATAAAAAATTCAATATCGCTACTACCACTATTGTCATTTCCCCCTTATTATGTATTCCCCCTCACGGAGTGTGAGGTAACCTTAGCTACCATTTCCATTGGGAAACCCCTAGGAAGGTATGTATCAACTTGTTTTATTATAATGACATTGTTGTTTATATATAATATATCTCTATCATATAGAATTATATAATATAAAAAATTGAAAATTAACAATCATGAAAAACAAGTCTCTTATTTAAAAAAGTAGGTAGCAGTTTTTGTCTTCCATCTCTTAATTGAGCAGCCAGACAGGTGTGACCTTCTCTATGTTCTAGTACAGATAAAGGAGGGCACGTACTCCGAGCAGTTTTTTAAATATGCCTCTTCCATTTCTATCATTCATTATCCTCATACTTTACTTGACTAAACCTCTCTTATATCATTAGTGTAGATGTTTTTTATATCTAAAAAAGTACCATTAACATTCATAATCTTATGAGTGTGAAGTTTTATCTTCCAAAATAATGTTGACGAATGTTTATGTGATCATGGTATAGGTCCCACTATGTGAAATAATTGATATCTAATAAGATTTATTCATCTCCTATTGGTTGCCTTCTAGTTAACACCTTTCTATGATATCTATGAAATATACTGTAAAGGTACATGGTGTGGGTTGGTTATGAAGATCCACCTTTCTCCATCAATATAATAAGGTATCTATAGATCAAATTCCCATGCACTTGGATCTTGTGGCATCTCAGATGAAAATTCATGCAATCACTCCTGTCGTGAAAACATCTTGGAAGGAGAGATCTTCCACCAAATATTATAACTAACAAAGCATAGAACAAACTATAATTATTTTTCTTTTGGGTCACTGTGATTGATATCAATTTCATTTACTAAATAGTATCCATACATAACATTCACCACATTTATAAAACTATTTTCCATGATATATTCAAATTTCCTACTACAGAAAGGAAGGTCAGTAGCTCTCCATCCCAACAAGAGTTTGTATCCCCTCTTAATGTCACTTCTATTAATTTGTATTAATAAGGAATGAAGGAACAAGCTAGATAAAAGAAGGAACCTATTTGGTCATGAGACCAATTATGTTGACCTATTGTAGACTATAAACTCGATTTTTTAGCTATTTAATGGTATATTTCTTTTTAGACCAAAGAAATTAAAAATCCTCAACTGATTCCCAATAAGGTTGGAACTCAACATATTTATTGGAATACATTTTACTAATAATAAAAAAGGGATGTGGAGATGATTAGTCATACCACAGATCAAGGCATAGCTAGTGGGAAATGAAATTTAAAGGGAGGAAAAATCACTTAGGGGTACTGGGAGTCGATTTCTCCTTCCTTACAGATGAATGGGATGGGGGGAACAAAGGGTGATGGAATGATTCCTAGTTTAACAGTGGGACCCCTTTCTCGACCAAATGATTATCCTGACCACTGTTTTCACCCAATAAAGATCATTTCCATTGAATCCTTCCCATTTTTGACTTAGGAAAACCTCATTTTCATTTTACCACTATGATATTTCATGATATGAACTCTTTAAGAATCCATTTCTTTTCAATAGAACCTATGCGACCTATTTTTTTGATTTTACGCCTTATTCAACTCATCCAACCTCTTTGCTCTGTAATTAGGACCATGTCAACAATGATATAACTCTCTATACTTCATTAACTCTAACCAGATTTTAATTTATCATCCCCTGATTTCTAGTGTTCTAATCAGTCGTATTATGAGGATGTTTGGGGATTTTGAAAGCATGTTGAATTCATACTCCACAATTACAAGTAGTTTGACCACTGTGGAAAACATATATATGTTAAAAGAGTATAATGGTCCAAATCATTAAGGATTATAGGGACATATTATTAGAAGATTATTTAATACCTTGAACTTTCCATTGATTATTATATTAGTTATTTGATGGAAAAATCTCTCAGTCACTTCTTTTTGGAAATGTGTTCTTTTTGTGTATTCACAGGAATATGGGACAATGATTGTTGTCAATATAAGAAATGAACACATTGAGATGTGAGGACATGATGTCACCTTGTCTGATAAGGATACTGATTTGGATTCGCCAAAAGATGGAATTTGGTAGGGTAGGAAGCAGATTGGATAAAAATATGGTGGTGAGAGTAGCACTAGTTAGTAGAATAATAGTGCTACATTAGTTCCTCCAATGGTTGATTGATGTATAAAATCTATCTCATATGATTATTATAGGTTTATTTATACCTCAAATAATCTTATATATTATGACACCTAGATTCTTGATCAGCAGAGATCCGTCCCATATAATCCAATAGAGACTCCTCCTTTGGAGCCAACATCCTCTCATGAAGCATTGTTATAGAGTCCACCACTAGTTGTTCTAGGTGATCCCACAGTTCATTTTCAAAATCATTAATATGAAAACCCAATTCATCATGAGATCCATAATGTTCATGGTAGCTTTATTGGAACTTCCACCCCTCAATAATTTCAGCCTTTAGTTATATGCTATTAATATCCTGGAACCTAGTTCTAGGGTTTTACTCTAATTCGGTTTTAGAGATACCACCCTTAGAAGAAGTCTCAAAATCTATTTTTGAATTTGTTTCGACTAGTTTCAAATACTGATGTATTAAATAGAGCAAAAAAACAACCTTATCTTACACAAAATCATAAAAAAGTAAAGTGCATGTAAGTCTATAAAAGGGAAACTCACCAACTAATATTACTCTCCTATAAGAGATTAATTCCTTTTTATAAGGAATACTACTATAGATTAATTCAATAGATATTGTTGGTATTTTATGAACATATAGAGTCCATAGTCAGTAATTTTCTTATGTTCGCATTTGGAAATACCATTTTTCTTTATAAATTCAGGACAACTGATAAATAATTACATAGTTTTTTAGATATTATTTTGATGATTTGGAAGTTCATTCAAATTAGCAGTGGTACTACCTATATTATATCGATTTATAGTAGGGAATGGATTTACTAATATATAACATTATTTACTTTTGGAAAATGATAAACATCAAGAAGAAATTTTTTTATCTTACAGGGAGGAATAAGGGGAAGGAACTCGATTCGTTTGATGTAAGAATCCTTTTTCCCTTAGATTTACATAGATTATAAAGAATTATATCACTAAGATATATAAATAAATAGAATATTTTTATCCCCTCACTAGTATATTTCCTATAAATAAGGGAAATAAGAAATTTTTAGAGGCTTTAGGTACAAGTCATCTTTCTTTGAGATCTTAATTAGGGAGAGGAATATCCATATCCATAGGTTTGGTACTTATTAAAGAGCATATGGAAGAATAAAATAATCAGGAAAGAAATAAAAGTCTATTTAAATCACTTAATAAATAATATACATTTCATTCTTCCATAAAAGTAACTTCATTCTTTCTCAACCCACTATAAGATCCTTTTTTAATCCTTGAATCCAATTCTAAAAAAGTATTTCTATCCTTCAGTTCAGGTCATTCCAAACCATGTAAAGCATTCATTTAACTTGTCATCACAACTAATAAAATTAAATCCACTCTAGAATGGTTTGAATCCACATTATGGGAACATTCAAAGCACTTTTTTCTTTCACTACCTTTCTTGACCTTTATTATGGGTTATATCTTTTAGAACCAAAACCTAATGGTTCAGATCTTTTAGAACCTATCATTCACTCTTGGATCAAGAAAGTGAGAATTGCCTCTACTCAATGCAACCTTCCTTTTTTTCAACCCCTAATGTCCTATAATTTTCTACAATTCTCATAGATTAAGTTCTTCATTTATCCACAAAAAAGGGATACAAGAAATTTGAAAGTAAAATGATCTATATATCTACTTCCCAAGTATATATTATTTCATTTCATTAGGTATCCTTCAAGTGGTTTCCTCAGTTCCTTCCTCTTGCAATGTTCCAGATTTCTAAGGAAACTATTTCCAAACCAAATAATGAGAAAGGTCCCCTAATATTCCACCCATTTAATAGAAAAAGTAGTGATAAAATCCCCATTTTTTTTAGAAAATAATTAATATGATTTATCAGAATACTTTCTTTTATATTTTAGGGAAGGTGAGAATGCTTTATTCGTTGAACAACAAAAATGTAATCTTTATATCTAGTGATTTTATAGCTAACCCATTTCCATTTAGTATAAACTAGAGTTTCTAGTTTTCTAGAACTGAGAATTTTTTTGTTTCTAAAAGATCTGACACATTAGGGTTATTAAACAATCCCTATGAAATGTTACCATGCTCCATAAGTTTGATTTAGAACTACTTTAATATAAATTATACTCCTAAAAAAGGAACCTCTATGTGTACCTAAATTAATATAATTTAATAAGTAGCTCAAGATGAGGTGTATTATAGTAAATTTTAAACTGATTATGAAGGGAGGTTATACAAAAAGGATGAAGAAAATATCAATGTGAGCTAGAGACTGATATTTCATAGGGTTGATCTTCTTCGACTAGAATCAAGGTCTAACCAGCTATTCACTCTATCTTTAACTGATTTTCTAGGGTGTTTCGGGCTCTATATCTATCTGAAGTAAAAAAAGATACCTTATTATTTTCACACCACTATAAGGATCCCAAGAACCCAGCACAAGAACTATATTGAAGAGTACCTTACTCTACTCTACTAATATTTACTGGTTTTTTACACCCCCATTGTGAACAAACCCACACAATGAATCTTCCCCAATGACGAATCTGATAGTGAACAATCCATTTTAGGTTCCATTAAATTTGGCCAATAGATATGGCCATCGTACCCGCTTCAGAATAGAGAATGGATGTTGCTAAATAAATCACATAGGTAAATTTGGGGGGGGGGGTTAGGAGTGGTATCTATGGAATTTCATGATGCACCACCATTAGCACAATCTGCCAAGTGTATGCTATCATCCAATGGCACTCAGTTGGATACATGAATCATGTATCCTCTGGGTATAATCTAGAAACTATGATACCTTTATTTTTTCTTATACTCTATATATGAGAGTATCTTTCTATATTATACAGAGGTATTGGATAATTCACACATCACTGTGATACATGAAATATTTCAAGTCCTCCCAGGAACTCCCTTCCGTCCATATAATGATAGTATCCTGGAGAACCTAGTCCTTTCCTTGTGCTCCTTGAACTGGTCCTCAATGACCAGGTCCTCCGATATCAATATACCATTCTTCATAGGATTTTATGGGATACACATCATCCTATAGTACACCTACATGGCTGTTTATAGAGTACATAAGGCACTGGTGATACGAGGAGGGGACTTACATATGCGGATGAAGGATGGTCCTACCCAACAGTTCATTGAAGGAAATATCTTTTCAGACCACCCTAAATTCATTTCATTCTGTCAATCCACCAAACAATTTTTTCATATGAAACTTTCAAAATGTTTTATACATTCTCATATCATTGTACTAAAATATTAGGTCAAAGGTATTTTGATATGTTTCATTTAGTCCCATCTTATTGAGCCACCTAGTTAGGATGATGTGGATCCTGGAACTAATGTTCACCTACAAGCAGTGTATCTCTATTAAATAAATTTGGCATGAATTGTACTACATTAATATGTGACACAACATTAGGGAGCCTTAATCTTCATTCAAGAATGAGATGATGGATTTTTAGTCCCCTTTCTCAGCCTCATCCAAATAGTAGGACTCTATGGTAGCTACCTCCGCTTCAAAATGAAGAGGAATTTTCGAAGTTTCTAAAAGGGTCTCACACATTTATTTCTACTAGAGGAGGGACTCAATGGTTGAGGTCCATGAGATAATTCCCATTAGGTGCTTTAACACATCGTTTTTCCCTATTAGAGGAATTTTTTCCTTTTGGGGAAATCCTAGGAAGTGGAACAATGGGTGATGCTAGATTGTCTATTGGGCTCAATTTAGTGCTAGAAATATCCTATTATTGACAAGAAAGCCTAAACTAAAGCACTATTGGTTTATTTTTGTTTAGATGAGGTATATATCATTCAATTATCGACTGACAATGATATGGTTTTGGTGGTTTTTCTTAGTCAATTTGATATTTTGGCTCTAGAGGCATACATGACGAGGTGGACTGTGAGGAAACTACCTATTGTGCTCTTCAAAAAACCTATTTTCTCATCTCAGTAACATGAATGGTCCAACTCATGATATTGTCCAGAGAATTATAGTAGCTCACACGTACTTATAATTTTTTTCTTTGGCATCAACTAGAGTCATTATGGGGGGGGGTTCATTGTACTCTTTATTGTTGGGAAACATGGAGCAGTCAATTAACTTATCTACATCCACATTGGTATAATCCTACTCATATTCGGTGAAGTCATCCAATTCTAGGAAAACCCTAGCTATGGTTCAAAACTCAGCTAGCATGAAATTGTTGATGGTGTGAGATGTTGTTGGAATCAGTGGTGGACTATGATCTCCCTTGTGTCTTCAACACCTACTATTTTGAGGCATTGAGGGATATAAAATAGATGCAAAAGAAACCAATGGAAGAGTTGGGTCAATCATTCAAGGTAATATCCTTCCTGAATAGAAACACATGAAACCATAGGTATGATATGTTTCCTTATGAACCAAAAATTCATCATTTTTCTAAATCCCATGGCTAGAATCTTGAATCCATTTACCTAATCCATCATGGCCACTAACAGGGTCGGTGGAGATATGTGTCACATGAGTCATAACTTCATCCAATATGACTAAACCATGACCCACTTGGTCCCAAATTGAATACTTTAACACATATATTTCCTTGATGGTATGTCCATGGAACCTATATAGGAAATGGTTAGGGTAGTCATTCTTTCTAGGTTCTTGGGGTTTCATACACTCTATAAGCTTTAGAATCCCCTTCTCTACAGAACATATGACATATCAAAAAACCTGTGCATCCCTAAATGAATTGGTTCAATTCATTTTGTTTGGTAAGGTAAATATAGGATATTTTACTTTACATGGTGATAGAGCAACATTTTCTTGCCTAGGATGAGGTACATGGAAAGGTTGTGCCTGGCAGTCATGTTTCGGTCGAGGCTATGCTTGATAGAGTTACATTGAGCGATGATGCACCTAATATGGTTGAACTCTATGGGTAGTTTGTTGTACCAAAAAAACATAGCCCCCCCAGCATCTGAAATATACACAGGATCTTGGCATCCTCCTATTGTTGTAGGGTACAAAAAATGGGTCCAATCCTTGAGATTATGTTTTCCAAATGATGTAGTAGGTCACCCATCATCTTGAATGGGGGAAACATTGTATTTAAAAATTTTTGGGGTTCTTTATTGTTTTCCACCCATTCTAGGTACCACGTTCCATATAAAGGGATTAACAATAGTTATATTTACAAAGCCTTTATGTAAGCGTTTATAGTGGATATGAAGTCATCATGTTGAGGGTTTCTATCTTGGTGAGGGTCTGGGTGAACCAATACATTTATTGTCTCATCATCATACTAAGAGGGATAATCAACTTGAGGAATGTAACCACCAAGATCATAAGTAGGATAATTACATTGCTCAATCTGGTTTGGTGACCCATACCTCAACCACATTCCATATACTCCTGCATATATCCTACCTGTATTGAAGGGGTCACTAAGCTTGACTAGGGTAATCTTGATAAAGAGGACGTGTTTCCACACTAGAGGAGAAATGGGTTTCCTTGTTTAATTTATGTAATCTGAGTATGGATCATCAATGAGGCTAGTAACAAGCCTCTTCTGCTACTAAATCTATTGAGGTAAAGAGGCTCTCGTGGGCTTGACCTCGATTTTTTAGTGCAATATAAAATGGATTAGAGGGACCTACATGCTCCCCAAAAATTTTCTTGATGTCAACTGTGAGGTAATAATACCTCATTGGAGGGATCTCTAAGGCAATAAACCAACCCCTACTGATGGTTGATGACACCTGGTAGAAGGTTTGTCTAGTGATGAATTCCCATTGAGGTGGATTTTACCTATTAAGTCCTATATTAGATTACATATTCTTGGGAATCAATGAAAATACTAGGTTCACCATGATGGTACCTATTGGGGGACTTTCATCATCATAAAATAGGTCAGGTTATCAAAATATAGGGCTGAACTAGAGAGCAGCATACTATCCACAACCTCTGATCTATATCTGTAGAGACACTTTTTCCATAATCTGGTGGAGCATTATTAGGCTCTTGACGCATCATTTTTGGAGGGTCTAGTGGTATCCTTATGACTAAGGTTTCATATCCACTAGAAAAACAACTTAATCAACCCTTTAACACTTTTTATCGATGGAATCGAGGCTCTACATGCTTCCCAGTTAGGAAAAATATGAAGGTTCTGGGCACAACGGAAGCACATGGGTGGATGTGCCCACTTGGATTTTTGTCATTAGCAATCATCAATCCGGGATCAATACGACAATAAACGCCAGTCTCCATGGATTGAATCAAATAAAATAAAAAAGAAAAAGGTTTGTCCTGGAACCACAAACAAGGATCATTACAGGGTCATTATAATTAATTTAATAAATTATAAAGTAATACCTTTTGGGTGTTCTTTATTAGTTGATGTTCTTGATCACGTTGTCAATGTGATCCGTTGTTGCATTGCTGAAGCCAAGTGTAGACTCCCTCTAGCGGTGATCCACACGTGTACCTCGTATCTCTGGACTTCGCCACAGGATTCTCTGGGTGCTAGCATAGAGAATCCTTTACTTGCGTTGTCCGCCTTAGATCTTCTTGATCCAATGGAAGAGTATCTCTCTCGGTCTTGAGAGCATTCTTAGAGGAAGAGGTTCTTTCAGCCTTGAAAGAATTCTCCAGAATTTTTTTCTCTCACATTGGGTAGGAAAAGAGTTGGGGTTGTGAGGATATTTATAATCAGGTTTGAGGTTGTAGTGTAATGACAATAAATAAACGTGTTATGTGTTTTATTTATTTCATTGACTCTTCTTTAAAACCCCCATGTCGAATAATTAATTCCTTAACATGCGCCCATGCTGATTATAATAAATATCATTTAAAACAATATTATATCCACAAAATACCGACTGGAAAAACTACACGGCATGTATTAATAAATACACGGTGTGTTCTTGTTTTTCATTGAAAACTACACAGCGTGTACATTCAATGTACACGGTGTGTATATATTGTTTTCATTTATTCATTTCCATTCCATAAAGAAAACTACATGGCCTGTAATTATTAATACACGGCGTGAAATTGTTTTCAATGAAAAACTACACGACGTGTAATCTTTAATACACAACGTGTATATCTTGTTTTTCAATTCCTTCTTCCTCTATCATTAAAATTATTTAGTCTTCCTTGAAGAATTATTAAACCACGTACAGGAATAATCTTTATTCTACTTGACATACTTGAATACACATAGTGTGTGACCCTCTAGGCCTCTTTCTCGTTGGCATTAGGTGAGCTTGCCTAAAGTCCATGATTACTTTCTAGCAATGGTTCAAGGAACCCAATAAAATGAAGTTTAAGACGCATTGACGTATCACCTCATACGAATGCTTACTGTGTAATTTAATCCCTTTGTCTGGATATCTCATCAAGCAGGTTTCATTGAAGCGTCATAAACCTATATTCTTGATACTTCGTACTTTTTCTACCTGAAATAAAGTCGTCGTTCACACCATGACCATGGAATTTAATGCGACACTTCAATTTAAATCAAAGGGCCGAGATATCAAATTCCATAAATGGAAGGGACAAATCCTTCCTCGACTTATCCATTAACAACATGCCACTCGTGACACACCCAACGTACCCTACTTCCCGCCAAATATCTACCTGATGGTTTTCCTCCGTAAATCAAAGTCTGTGAGTCGTGACATGAGTTAATGATAATCTTTCAGTATAAGGACCATTACACACGCTCGTAGATTGCAATGTCTGATTACACCAAGACATGCAGAATTGCTATTGGCGGGTCTGTTCTCATAATCTCTAATCTTGGAGATTACCAAGTGTGAACTCTATGAGAGAGAGTCTCTTCTTCTTACGAGAACTCGAACATGACGGTCTGTATACTATGTGTCCTATCATAGTATGTCATCCAACCATAGAACTTTATTTAAGAATATTGTTATAGCATTTCAAGGTTCTCATCATAGCGGGGATCTTCCATGACCTTATCAATGCAACAAATATTATGGGACATTATTTTATTATAGTTATGCAGAACAATGAACAATATATAATAACTGAACATTCATATAATCAAAGTACAAAATAGTTGGTTCTCAGGACACCAACCCTTACAAACTCCCACTTGGACTAGAGCCAACTGCCTACAACTTTTAGTCTAATAGAACTCACATGATAATAATGTTTCTGTTGAGTCGAGGATTTAGTCAAGGGGTCTGCCACGTTGTCTTCTATGGAAATACTACTCACTGCAACTTCACCTATCTGAGAAAAATCCCTCAAGACATGATACTTCTGAAGTATGTGCTTTGTCTGCTGATCTGACCTTGGATCTTTTGCAAGTGCCACCACTGTAGTATTATCACAATAGAGTGTGATAGGATCTTTACTGCTCAGTTCTACATCCAGTTCTTGGACGATGTTTCGCATCCATACTGCTTCTTTAGCTGCCTCAGAAGCAGCAATATACTCGAACTCTGCTTTAGAGTCTTCCACCACACTTTTCTTTGAGCTCTTCCAGCTCACTGCACCTCAATTCAAACTAAATATGTATCCAGTCTGCGACTTCATGTCATCTTGACCAGTCTTGAAACTAGCATCTACATGTTCCCTGATGACTAGTTCCTCATCTCCTCCATAAACCAGAAACATATCCTGAGTACGCCTCAGATACTAAAGTATAGTCATGAATTCCATCCAATGGCGGTCTCCTGGATCATCTTGATATATGCCTACCACACTTAATGCGTAAGCAACATCTACCCTCGTACATAGCATATCATACATGACTGACCCTATCACAGATGCATAAGGGTTACTTTCTAGTCTCTTTCTTTCCTCATGTGTCTGAGGACACATTTTCTTGGAAAGATGAATGCCTTGTGACACTGGCAACAATCCCCTCTTAGATTGTTCCATACTGAATCTCTTCAGTATCTTGTCAATGTATGTACATTGACTCAGGCCCAACATTCTCTTGGATATATCACGATGGATCATGTTCCTAAAAATATATGCTTCCTCGACCAAGTCATTCCTGGAGAAGAATTTATGCAACCATTCCTTAACTGACTGTAAGACAGGTACTTCGTTTCTAATTCGTAATATTTCATCAACATATACTTTTGAGAAAACGACTGCACTCCCACTAAACCTCTTGTAGACACAAGGCTCACATTCGTTCATAACAAATCCAAATTCCATTACAACTTCATCAAAATGAATGTTCTATGATCTTTATGTTTGCTTTAATCCGTAAATGTATTTTCTGCAACTTTCATTCCTTTTTGGCATCCTTTGGAGTCACAAACCCTTCAGGTTGTGTCATGTAGACATCTTCCTAGAGGTTCTCGTCAAGGAAATCTGTTTTGACATCCATTTTCCAAATTTCCTAGTCATGGTAAGCAGCAATGGACAATAGGATTTTGATGGATTTCAGCAATGCAACAGGTGAAAAGGTTTCATCGTAGTCAATTCCTTGATGCTGTCTAAAACCTTTTGCAACCAGTAATGCCTTGTAGGTGATGACTTTCCACTCCATGTCCAGTTTCTTCTTGAATACCCATTTATTACCAATAGGCTTTACATCAACTAGAGGATCTACCAAAATCCAGACTTGGTTTTGGTACATGGAATCTATTTCCGAATTCATGGCTTCTTTTCACTTGGCAACGTCTGTGCCTTCAACTACTTCCTTGTAGGTAAGAGGATCATCATTGTTAACCAATAATGAGTAACCATCCTCGGTGATAAGAAAACCATATCGTTCTGGTTCTCTCACCTCTCTCGTCCTCCTACACAGTTCTTGTGTCTCTGGAATAGATTGTTCTTCCACGGGGCATTGTGGAATCTGTTGTTGTACCAAATCATGTGTATCTTGACCATCGACTTCATCGAAGTCTATCTCGCTCCCACTATCTCTTTTGGAGATGTGCTCCCTCTCAAGGAATATGGAGTGTCTTGCCACTGTAACCTTTTTGTCTGAGGGGTTGTATAGGTAATATCCCCTTGTTTCCTTGGGATATCCTATAAAGATACACTTTGTGCCTCGGGGTGCATGTTTGTTAGCGGAAGAGGCCATAACAAATGCTTCGCTACCCCACACATGTAAATTCGATAACATGGCTTTGCGTCCACTCCATTACTCATATGGAATACCATTTATCGATTTTGTTGGTACTTGGTTTAGTATGTGTGCTGCTGTTTGTAATGCATATCCCCAAAAGAATAATGGAAGAGTCGCATGACTCATCATTGATCTCACCATGTCTAATACGGTGCGGTTCCTCCTTTCGCTTACACCATTCCATTATGGCGTGTTAGGAGGAGTGAGTTGAGATAGAATCCCAAACTCCTGTAAAAAATAAATGAAGTCCTGATTAAGATATTCTCCTCCTCTACCTAAGCGGAGTTTCATAATCTTCTTACCAAGATGGTTCTCAACTTCATTCTTGTATTCTCTGAACCGATCAAAAGAATCTGACTTATACCTCATTACGTATATATATCCATATCTACTAAAATCATCAGTAAAAGTTATGTATTACGAGAACCCACCCTTTGCTTCAACTAGAAATTGTCCACACACATCTGTGTGAACTAATTCTAGAATTCTTTAGCTCTTTCACCTTTCCCACTAAATGGGGCTTTGGTCATTTTTCCTTGTAGACATGCATGACATACCCCAAGTGGTTTTAGTTCAAAAGAATCTAAATACCCATCTTGATGTAATTTTGTCAAACGTTTCTCATTGACATGACCTAGCCGGTGATTCCAAAGTTGGGTGTTGTATGAGTCATGTGAATTAACTTTGTTATCAATTCCCATTACTTGGTTTGTGTAGTCAAACACAAAAATTCCATTATATAAATGTGCCCTACCAAAACAAATGTTATCTTTGTAAAAGTAGCAACATTCATTTCCATGCTTGAATAAGAATCCATCAGTATCTAATCTGGATACTGAAATAATGTTTTTAGTAACAGAAGGCACATAATAACAACATTTCAAAACCAAGAGCATCCCAGTGGGCAGTGTGAGGTGGTAGTCTCCGACAGCTACAACAGCGAGTCTGGATCCGTTGGTTGCTCGTAGATCCACCTCACCTCGATCAATCTTTTTCAATCTACTTGGTTCCTGTATTTGGATACAGATGTGTGCACCACAAGTAGTATCTAATACCCAATTAGTAGAAACAGATATATTGAATTTGATAACAAAATCACCTGAATCTTCCCCTTTCTTCCTTGGGTGGGTGCAGTTTTTCTTCCAGTGGCCCTTCTTGCCACATGCAAAACAAACGGCATCCTATTCCTTTGCCTCCCCTTTGATCTTCCTTTTCCTGGAAGGCCTTGAAGAACATTTGGTCTTAAAGCTCTTCGCCTTCCCTTTCCTTTTATTCACCATAAAGACAGAAGGCTTTTAATGCTTCATGTCATTATCTACTTGGAAAATAAGGATAAAAAGATCAGATAGATACTTCTCAATGTTGTTCATGTTGAAATTAACAACAAAGTTCGAGAAGCTCTGGGGGAGTGATGCAAGAATGAGATCGGTGCCCAGTTCTTTTGGGAGATTAAACCCTAGAACCTCCAAGCGCTCAATGTAGCCAATGAGCTTGACTAAATGAGGCCCAGCTAGGGCACCCTCTCCAAGCATGCTCTAAAATGAGACTTGGAGATCTCAAACCTTTCATGTCTTGCTCTCTCTTGGTATAGACCACGAAGGTGCATGAGCATTCTATAGGCATCCATTTCTTCATGATACTTCATGATCTCACTAGACATCAATGATAGAATCAAACATTGAACGTTGAGAGCATCATTCAAATTTTGATCATAGACCAGGAAATCTTCATCACTAGCCCCTGGGGCAGGAGAATCAGGAAGTGAGGACTCCAGCACATAAAACATTCGTTCAGGGCATAGGATAACCCGAAGGCACCTAAACCATTTCTGAATGTTACTGCTGGTGATGATATTTTCTTTATCCATTATTGATCGTAGAGAAAATGTGGTTGATGAGTTTGTCATCTTGATTCTATAATTTAAAATAGAATATTTATTAGTACTCTCTTGATTACAATTTATGAGAAATAATGAATTAATTAATTAATTCTCCCACTATGTTATCAAGTCCCAATGGCCCTCACCATTGAACTCAGAATGTCCAGTTTCTTTGACATTCTAGTGGCAAGGATCCATATTTCCCTTAGCATAACCCCAAAAATGGTTGGTCAAGCTATTTGAAGGTATTTAGGTAGGCAGGTCTTTTCCAACTGTGAGCTTACCGTTTCTTGATCTGTTGAGTGGACTCCCCAATCCTGAAATCCTAACTTGGATTTCCTCAACTCTTGCCTCCAATATTAAATCAAGTCTAGCAAGGTCTACTTCTCTTGATGTAATATGGTTAAGTCAACCCGAAACCTTTTATAAGGGATTCCTTTATAAATGTAAGTGTCTCAATAAGGGTTGGTCAAACACATTGTTTTATTGAGTCTTTCCCTTCATCAGGTAAAAGAAGGCATGGTATGACTTAATATTGTATTGAGGTATTTTAGTCTTTATGATTTGTTTTTCATTATCACATGCTTGTTAATATTAAGTGATTATTTATTATGTGATTAACCATGTTCTGATAATGTTTACGCGTAGTCCGGTTTTTATTTTATTCCATCTTTACATGCTTGTTCATTTTATTAATTATGTGATCGTGACAACGCATACATAATAAATAAACCATGCAATCAGACATAAATAAAATAATATGGCATGATCATGAGCTTCTATTGGTTAGCTTATCTAGTGGTTTTGATAAGCTAAACCTGACCTAGGAAAAACACCTTGAACCTGTTGGTTCATGTTTTGCAGCTCCCACCTGTCCACCTTTGTATCTTCTTGTGTCGGTTTCACCTCTACTTCGGGATTTCAACCATCTCCTCTGGCTTGGGAGGTCCTCCATTACATGGGTTTACATTAAAGAAACCATGGGCACGCAATCCCTACATATTATTGGAAGAAGGCTCGCAGGCCAACAAATATAAATTAAATAAATTTAAATGAAACCATACACATACAAAGGGTCATTGGTCCAGCTCATGATCATCCATAGTATGCAACAAAATTTACACATATTTAGAATTCAAATTCTTTTAATCGTTCTTTTTTTAAGATAAGACGCGCTCGAATTAAATTATTTATGATTTTATAATTAATCAATTATTTATCTTAAATTCCTTTCTGAATTTCCTTGAGATTATTCTCATCCATATTCCTTGTACGAGTATTTATACATTGGAGGAAACTTGGTGAAATTCCATTTCTGGAAAGTACACGGCGTGTAGTTTATAATTTCATGACCTGTATTTTTCCCTTCACCCTTTATCCAAAGTACACGTCGGGGATTTGGCAGGCTTTCTGTACTTTGTAAATTTTGGAGTACACGGTGTGTAGATGAATCATACACGGTGTGTACTTCCTTGTTAAGCGGTAACTGGCCTGGCGATCCCGTGTATACGGTACACGGCTTATCTTTGTACATGGTTTCACCTGGTCCGGAACGGACTACAAAACATGTTGCTCCAACATACATGCCGTGTATTCCGATTTCCACGCACCGTTCAATTCTGGTCAGCATGGCATGATTAAAACTTAGGCATAATCAATTCACACGGCATGGTTTGGCGGACCAGTTCTGGTTAGTTGAACCTAAGTACCCGACATGAAGTTTTATGTACACGTCGTGTAATACCATGTTGTACAGACGGAAAGAGCGGCTCCTCCAAATGAGTTCCTCATTTTTATTTTAATCAAAATCAAAATTAAAAGGTTGTTTCTGTGATATGAATCGAGAAACGAAGGAGGAAAAACATATCTCATTTATTTAGATTTATAGAACGATTTATTTCGAATTGAATCAAATAGAAATTCATAAATTATAAACGAAAATTAAATAACAATAATCAACATTGTAACCTCCCTCTGATACCATTTGAGGGTTCCGGGTGTAGCAGAAGCACGTGGGTGGATGTGCCCACTTGGATTTTTTTCATTAGCAATGATCAATCCGGGATCAATACGACGATAAACGCCATTATCCATGGATCGAATCACAGAAAAAGATAAAGAAGATGGTTTGTCCCAGAACCACAAACAGGGATCGTTACGGGTTGATTATAATTAATTAAATTCATTATAAAGAAAAAAACTTTTTGGGTGTTCTTTCTTCATTGATTTTCTTGATCACGTTTTCGATGTGATCTGTCATTGCATCGCAGAAGCCATGTGTAGACTCCCTCTATCGGTGATACAGTCATGTACCTCATATCTATAGACGTCACCAAAGGATTCTCTGGGTTCTAGTGTGGAGAAGCCTTTGCTTGTGTTGTCCGCCATAGATAATCTTGATCCGATGGAAGAGGATCTCTCTCGGTCTTGAGAGCGTTCTTGGAGGAAGAGGTTCTTTCGGCCTTGAAAGAATTCTCCATAATTGTTGTGTCTCACACGGGGTAGGAAAATAGTTGGGGTTGTGGGGATATTTATAATCATGTTTTGAGGTTGTAGAGTTATGACAATAAATAAACGTGTTACACATTTTATTTATTTCATTGACTCTTATTTAAAACCCCCATTTCGAATAATTAATTCCTTGACATGCTCCCACGAAAATTATAATAAATATCAGTTAAAACAATATTATATCCTCAAAATCCCTACTGGAAAAACTACACGGTGTGTATTAATAAATACATGGCATGTACTTGTTTTTCATTGAAAACTAAACATCATGTACATTCAATGTACACGGTGTGTATATCTTGTTTTCATTTATTCATTTCCATTCCATAAAGAAAACTACACGGCATGTAATTATTAATACACGGCGTGTACTTGTTTTCCATTAAAAACTACGCGGCGTGTAATCTTTAATACACGGCGTGTATATCTTGTTTTTCATTTCCTTCTTCCTCCATCATTAAAATGATTTAGGCTTCCTTGAATAATTATTAAACCACGTACGAGAATAATCTTTATTCTACTTGAGATAATTGAATACACTTAGTGTGTGACCCTCTTGGCCTCTTTCGCGTTGGCATTAGGCGAGCTTGCCTAAAGTCCAAGATTTCTATCTTGCAATGGGTCAAGACACCCAAGAGAAAGAAGTTGACAACGCATTGACATATCACCTCATACGGATGCTTACTATGTAATTTAATCCCTTTGTCTTGATATCTCATCAAGAAGGTTTCATGGAAGTGTCATAAACCTATATGCTTGATCCTTCATTCTTTGACTACCCGAAATAAACCCTTCGTTCACACCATTTCCATGGAATTTAATGCGACAGTTCTATTTCAATCAAAGCGATGAGATATCAACTTCCAAAAATGGATGGGACAAATCCTTCTTCAACTTATCCATTAAGAACATGCCACTTGTGACACACCCAACGTACCCTACTTCCCACCAACTGTCTATGTGACGGTTTTCGTCAGTAAATCTAAGTGCGCGAGTCATGACATGAGTTAATGATAATCTTCCAGTCTAAGGACCATTACACACGCACGTAGATAGAAATGTCTGATGACACCAAGACATGCAGAATTGCTATTGGTGGGTATGTTCTCATAATCTCCCATCTTGGATATTACCAAGTGCGAAATCCATGAGAGAGAGTCTCGTATTCTTATGAGTACTCGCACATGACGGTTTGTATACTATGTGTCCTATCATAGTATGTCATCCAACCATAGAACATTATTTAAGAATATTGTTATAGAATTTCAAGGTTCTCATCATAGCAGGGATCTTCCATGACCTTATCAATGCAACAAATATTCCGGGACATTATTATATTATAGTTATGCAGGAAAATTAACAATATATAATAAGTGAACATTCTGTAATCAAAATACAAAACAGTTGGTTCTCAGGACACCAACCCTTACAAAATAATGATCACATAGGTAGTGACACTTTTTCTAGATGATATAGATAGCACACATGGTCTAGACCTCAGTAAGTGTCTCTGGTATATCAACATGTGGGGTTTTAGGCGACCATAATGACACTGATATATATTCAGAAGCTAGAACCTCCCACAAAACAACTTTCTTAGAGGAATAATATTTCTCTTGGTTGGCCCAATCATTGATCAATGCTGGCTAAGAGGTGGGTGGTTGTGGTAATGTGTGTTAGATATATTACTAGATTCCATATATACATATCACCTCATGAGTTAATTTTTTGAATTCTTGGAAGAATATCTCTCTGGTTTAGTACACACCTCATCATCACATCCTTGTAGAAAGGGGTATTCAATACTACCTCGTTTGTGTGGATAGTGGAATTCATTTTTTTCTCAACATAGAGATAACCATATGATGAAATATGTTCTGATCCCAAAATCTCTCCAATATCTTATGTAGATGTAGAGAGGTATAAAACTTGATGTTATAGGGAAGAACACACAATGATCCCTTGGAAGGGAGCTATAATTTCTTCCACCTACATGTTTTTTAAGAGGGATCAAGGGATCCTATGGACCATGGAATTCAAAATTCATTACTTCAGCTATCAACCTCCTTCCATAGACCATATAAATTAGTTTGGAGAATCAATTATTGATTTTTGTATCCCCTCATAGTTTGAGAGATTAATGAGGTCGATGAAGACTTGGTGTTTCCCAATATTTCAAATTTGGTGACAAGTATTCACTCTTATGTTCTCTTATGGTTTTTCAGGGTATGGAACCTCTTCAGCATGGGGATGAACTCCTCATATGTTGGATATAACATAGAGATTACCTACTCTTTTATTAGTGTAGTTGGGAGTAACTTGACTCTTTTTTTAGGAACACAGTGAGGACCTCATTATTTAGATGTAGGAGTATGGGGTGGGTCTCTGAATGGTTTGTCGATATAGTGGGGGGTGGGGTAGAACTTCCACACTGATTATTAAGGAAGTGGGGAGGACCTGTATGACGGTTATTGGAAGAGAGGGGGAAATACTCATGGGTTGATGTCCATTTTTGGAGGATATCTGAAATGAGTCTCATCATGATGGGTTGGACCATAACAGTTTTAGATTGTGCCAAGGATTCAAAGAGTTGACTCAGACTTCCTATGAGGCAGATAGGGTCTCAAAATTAATCCGGTGATGATATATCAATGTTCCCATGTTTCCGAGATATGTAAGGAATCATCAGTGGAGGAAGATTCCACATATATCATAAAATATTCCCTTTTCTAGGCAGTGTTATGGGCCTGAACTCGACACTGGCATCATGTGCTTTACACTAGGGCTGATAGATACTTGGTGAAAAACGCCTTCACTTCCACCTGAGTGGTTGTCTATTTCTAGCATAGATATGGAATGGTAGGATCCATCCTTCAAGGCTACCATGAATTATTTGTGGATGAGATGACTTTAGAATACCTTACCTCTTTGGAATAGTGGATCAAATCTGTAGAGCACAATGGGGAGAGGCTCCTGATGCGATTCACCATCTGAATGGGGGGGGGGTCTCTCGGGTGCGGTGATGTTTGTGAGGCTCTAATTCATCCATGTCCCTACGAGCCATATCACTGTTCTAAATGACCCCCTCAAATTCATACGGGTATATGATAGTGTCAATCACCTTCCTTTGGATAATATCATACGGTGAGATGTGGTGTGGGTGCCTTATATTCTATGTTGTGGAAGATGTCGTGGTAGTGGTGTAGTTTTGATGGATTTATGAATCAATGTTTTTCCTACCCTAACACCTATGGGTGCTCAGTTTTTTCCATCCTAAAGCATGATACATATAAGGAATATTGATTCAACTACTAGTACATGTACTAGAAAAAAGTGATTCCAAATTCCCCAATGTCCTCTAATATCTTGAAGACAAAGAGGGACCACACTAACAATGTTATAGACCAAGGATTTATAATGTTAACTACCCTAGTGTGTATGTGAGATCCATGTTGTGCCACCATTTTATTGGTGGGGCCTAGTATGAGAAGATTGAATCTGGTAACACTTGAATCTACTTATTTCTTGAACTCATGTAGTCCCCATATTTGAGGAGAAGGATTCACGTTGGGTTACCAATTACTTTTTTTGATTCTTTCATAGGGGTTGTGCATGGTGCATGTTTTTGTATCCCCACATTACATAATTACAAATGTGGGAGGATTTCATGACATCCATTAGTGATGTCTTATCATTGATAAAAAAGGGTGATGGTATGTTGGTTCCTCCTTCAATGGATTCCTCTATGGATCTTGTTTCCCTGTCTGGGTCTCCCTCATAAATTAAATCATGTTCATGGAACTCATTCATCATTAGACCTCTATATCAAAGCTATTTAATTACACTGTTTCTATCTTGATATAGGAGAAATATTCTTTCATTTCAGTAGTCATGTTAATAATCTCTAGGCATATCAGGTTGTTGGGAACATTGGTCACCTATAAATATTACTCTTGGGAGGGAATATTGTATGAGACATCTTAGGCATGGAACCCAAGGCATCTCATTTCATTCCTGAGGTAATTGATGATAGGGGCTTAGGTCTTCCAAGTATTTTTACCTTATGAATACCATGTTTATTTCATAGGGTAGGTATTACGATTCATGTTACATGTTCTACATCATTAGGAGACACCCTTAGGCTTAATTTATGGTAGGGACATGGTGGTAGATCTAAACACCCCATGAAGACAGATCAATTAAGTCTATATTTATGTGGAAATATGTCATAACTAGGCTGTTTACGGATGGATAAAAATTCCCAATGGAGATGGATCTGGGAATACTGACTCTAGGGGGGGATCACCTAGATAGTTTACAAGTATATTAGAAAACCCTGTGGGGTCAGATCTAGGAGGCATGTCCCTAGGAGAAATAATATTAATTGTTTAATGGTGGAAAGACTGAACATGAAGGATGCATATTACATACCTTGTTTAGTAGATGCTGATGAAAACTGACTTAGTTTGATGCCACAGTTTAATGTCATGTAATAGGAACTATCTATGCTGTGTAAAATTATTCGGTAAGGATTCTTCTGTCATAAATAGAGTGTCAATGATGGATGGTGTGGGGTTTACGTGTAAAAGTTTCCCTATCGCAAGAGCATTGATCTCAGGGGAATTGTGTGGAGATTATTCATGAAATTCATCATATGGGGTGTCTTTTAATTCTCTGATGTGGCTTGTACTCCTACAGGGTTATCCTGTACACCCTTGTGTGAGAGGGTAGAATCCTATGAGGATTTTACATGGGTGATACTATATTTATCACAAAAGGTATGTCTATAGTTATATGTCATGTGATGAGGATGTCCTCATATTGTTGAACATCATACAATTAAGATGTAGAGATAGACAGTTTTACATCATGAAGATCAGACATTTATGGAATCACTCGTCACCCCCTAGGGATTATGCGACCAATACTCATGACCCTTTGGGAGGGTCATGGAATTAGTACATCCATGTGGGAGTGGTCAATGATGTGGTCCACATTAGGGTATCTATGTTTAGAAGTAATAGGGGTTACAGTACCAATGCAGAGAAGTAACTACTAGGTCGAAGGCTCGGGATACACTTGGAGTGAATTGGGAGGACACATGAGTGGGTGGAACTGGTCACATTGGGACTTGAGGTGTAGCTGAACTAGTCCTACACTGTTATGGATTCCCCGAGTTTTCAACCTTGCCGATGGGTTTTTAGTAGAAGGAAGGCACCATGGAGTGACAGAAAAGAGAGGTTTCGTGAGGATTTGGGCCTCACATATATGAACATTTCAAATATCAATTTCTTCAAGGAGGTTATTGGATTCTTGAGGGGGAATGATTCACACAATACAGTTTCCCTAAATAAATGTGAAGTCCTAATTCATAGGGGGAGTGCTTTGTGAAGGCGTAATGTTTTGCAAAGACTTAGGTTCCTTAGAGGGAATTCTTCTTTCATGAAGTACTTGGGCCATCAAAAAATTAATATCCACTTGGGGTGGATTCTTTCAATAACACATGGGAGGAGGTCTCATGATGCTTGGATACCTTAGGTGATCCATTTTCTTAGCCATTCACGATTCCCAGGGGGTTCTTGAGAATAGATTAATTTTTAGAAGTCAAAAGGTCATTGTCCATCCCTAAAAAGTCAGACTGAAGGGTGTATTTATAGGGATGTGTGTTTTATGGAGATTAAAGTCCTTAATGAAGAATTATGACCTTCATGAATGGTCAATCATGGCATGTCCGAATTTCATTGAAGGGAGATTGTCACCAGGCATTGATGCGGGTGCAAATCACTCCCTGACTCTGAATATCTACATGTAGAGGTTACCATAAAGCCTCTATGAGCTCACAATGGAGAGTATAGAAAGAGATATTCACAAGATATGAAAATTATTGAAGAATAAGAGCTCTTTGAAATTAATACTTGGAAGAATTCTTGAGCCGTTTTATCCTAAATCCATTCTAAAATGGTCATTACAGTCATGCCATCCTCGATTTCTACCATTTCACACATATTTTAGAACCAATAATGATATTATAGGTATTAAAAAATAAGTATAAGAAGATTCAAAATAAAATGGTCCAATAACAAAAAAAACATATTGAATTATTCCTCAGTGTGATGGAATAAGTGACATGAAGGGGATACTAATATCATGTTCACACCTGATTAAGAATTGAAACATATTTTGGTTATATTTAAGAGGAGATATATGATAGGAAGGAACAAATATGATTCATTTTTCTAAGTAAATAATAGGAGGTTCCCAACATACATGGTTCTAAGGGGGTTCAAATTAACACAAATGTCTGATATCTAGAAAATTGGACTAATAACCCCATGAAATTAAAAGTCACTAATTATTAGGCCAGAACTCACAGAACAACACAAAATCCCTTCTAGATTTCGAACCTAAAACAATATTTTGATATGTGGATTAACCCATCCAAGCATACATGTCATCCACATTTCTTTATGGAAACAAATATTGGATTAGGATAACACCCAAAAATCTACATGTCAAACCAAATACCACAAAACCGGTCCTTCCCATCATTGATAATAGACTAGATTCAAACATATTACAACCCCATTTTCTCATCATTGGGATAAACCTCATTTCCAATACCATCAAAAATATTATTGGCACATGGAAACATGGATACAGATACTTCTCTCTAGCCATTATTATTATTTTAAATCTAGATTTAAGAAATTCCATCCACAGAACACATAATATACCCCATAGATCTGATACCTAATGTTGTATGCAAACTCCTCCAACACTGAAATGATTAAATGAGGAGGAATTAAACATGACATAGTACTTTCAAAACTCAAAGAATTTGGGAAAATTTGAACAGAAATATGAGCAGTTTTATTTTTTCCTACAAGAAATGGCTAACAAAATAGAAAATCAAATCAATATATATATATACATACATATATATATATATATCACATAAAAGAAATTACTATTTTAAATGATAATGAAATTATGAAATTTATTTTGTAACTTTATCCATCCATCACGATAATCTCATCAGGTACATTTCCCACTGTCTTGTTATATAATTAAAACATTATGGTTTATAGTGTGATGTCCTAAATATTTTTGAGTTTTATATAACTCCTTAATTCATGTAATTTGTTTCATAGATGCAAAAAATATGATTTTTATTATTTTTATTACATTTAATAAAATATTATTTATCTAAAAGCATCATTTATGTCTATTTTAATACTTTTAAATATTTTCATTTTTAAAAATATTAATCCAACATGATAACTTCAAACTAATATTGTCATGACCCGACCCTACCTGGGCTTGAGCTGCAACTACCCCAAGCCCACCTCCATAGGCCAGGGGCTGGCGACTAGTGCCGATGGCACAACAACTCGGGGAGCCCTTTTACTAAGTACCTATACACACACACACACGCAGCCCACTCAATGCAACAGTGCAGAGTAAAATAAAAGACAAGTAAAGAAAAGGGAAACTGCTATATATAAACCACAAAGTGCATTGACCTCTAAACAGTACAAGTAAAGTGATGAAAAAGAAAAATGGGGAAAACACATTCCCAACCAGAAAAGGTTCCACAACCTGGAAATAGGTAAACAAAAAGAAACAGCTGACGGGTTTCCCACCTGAAACCCGGCCACGACCACCGCACGTGGTCCAAGCTTTCAAGCTCCTACGCTTTATTGAAGACATGCTCCACCTGTTCGCCATCTGCAAGGTAACACCAAGTTCGGGCAAAGCCCAAGTAGGGGTGAGTATAAAAAAACCTAGTAGGTTACCACAAAGTCTCGAGGGGGCAATAAAAGGAGGTACCGGAGGGTGAATAGTAGAGAAAACAGGAAAAGTATAGCAGTACAATTGAAATTGCATTAAGGAGTACAGTAAAGAGTCCAGCTCAACCCAACAAGAGGAAACAAGGTAGACTCATCCAAACACAAGGATATGGAAATGGTGAGAAGATGAAATTCCCGTTGAGTATTCACTACCTACAGTAGGAGAGTAGACTCATCTAACCATGAGAAGCTAGACACGGAAAGCATGTGGCATACCCCACGCGTCTTCGCCTCTCCTGGAAGGAGAGTAACCAAACCCAAGAAGTGGGTACTAGAACAAGGTATATACAAGACCATATGCTCAACAAGAAGCCCGAACAAGGTCGTAAGGGGATCTCCATCCTGTAGCTCAGCCCAAGAAAAGTGTAGCCAACAGTCCTAGAAGTAAACTCCATCGATGCCCAGAATCCCGTACGTTTGCCCTGAACTGCAAGCGGAGGGGCTCAATCACCACACCTCGACACTATCCACTTTGTGCGGCACTGACTCGCATGCACGGTTTTAGGTCATGTCACAAGGACGCGTCTCGGTGGGGGGAAACACTCCTCGTACTTGAGAGTTTTAGGGGAACGTCAACCACAACTCGTCATTACCCCGCTGTCGAGAAGTCTTCTCAAAGTTGACAGGCGACTCCCTGCCCAGCCCCACTGGAGGATCCCTGGTAGTCAACGGGTTCCCACTACAGGGAGACCCAGAAATTCGACGGGTGCCACACTACCCAGTCCTGTAACAGGGTATTCTACTGGAGGGAGACCCGACTAAAGTCGACACCGGGACCACTACCCAGCCCAGCTGGAGGTAACCCGACATTGGGGACCACTGCCTAGCCTAGCTGGAGGTATGCCCGACATCGGGGACCACTGCCCAGCCCAGCTGAAGGTAAGCCCGATAGAGGGGACCACTACCCAGCCCCGCTGGAGGTAAGCCCGGCATCGGGGACCACTCCCCATCCCTGATGGAGGTAAGCCCGACATCGGGGACCAATGCCCAGCCCAGCTGGAGGTAATCCCGGAACTGCTCTGGCCATCCCTGCTGGATGGTACTGCTCGGTGAACACCATTGTCCTGGCCATCCCTACTGGATGGTAACCCACTGGCGAGCTCTACTGGAAACAACCTCAGCTCTGCTGGAAACAACCTCAGCCCTGCTGGAAACAAACTCTGCACTACTGGAAACAACATCATCCCTACTGGAAACAACCTCCTGGGTAGAGTTTCTATGCCCGCGTAAAGTGTTGGGCACACCAAATCCACAAGAACTCTACCAGGGAACACGGGGTGACGGGAGAAACTCCACAGGCCTCACAAGGTGATCCCGCTCCAATCCACTGAGTCACTGTCAAAGTGTACCGAGACAACTCACCCTAGAGAGTGGGGAAAATGCCCACACTGTACAAACACCCGTAGTCGCAAATGGTGTCACAGTCCGGTGAAAGGGCACAGTACTAAAACCCCTCACAGCTGAAGAAGCAGAGGAACCAAACTATCTCTGCCAGCCAATCCGTTGAGAACAAGACCAGGGGCAGACCACTCAACCCTGCTAGTCAGACAAAAGAGCACCAGGCCAGGGGAAACTCCACCCTGATGGTCAAACAACGAGCACAGAGGTACCCTCTACATCGTGAGAGGTCAAAGTACGTAAAGAAGATCATGGAACACATGTGGGTCCCACACGACATGTGGTCCCAAGTCAACCCCAACTGAGCGCACAAACGTCCTCATGTACAAGCAACCACACATACCTCTAAGGGCTCCCGTATACTCCCAGAGTATACCTCCTTCTAGCCCAAAGGCTATCATGCACACGGCACCTAACGTCAACGCGAAGGTGTGACGTAACAACTCCACCTCAAAGGCCCAGGAACGGCCAACCACATCCTGGGAACCATTTATATCACTCTCCCAAGAGTGCGCGATCACACGCGAAGGGTCCCCTACAAATATGGTAGGACGAACCACCACCGGAGCACCTCCCATGCTTCCACATTTCACAAGATCATGCAAGAGGCTCCGCACAACCAAACGGATCACACCGTTGTAATCCTCACGGAAAAACATGAGAGATCAACTACTTACTCGCCTCCAATGGATATCCGATGGAAAAGTCACCAACACCGCCTCACGCCCATACAACATCCCGTGATCCTGAGCCTCGTCCCCAAAAACGGTCAGGCGCATGGCACCATTGTGATCCCCTCGGGAAAACACGTCCAAAGAACTACTCACTTGAGTGCAACGGATATCTGGAGTAAAAGATGCATTCCGGCGCACCGCACACGAGCGGTGTCACGTTGGACCAGCATCCCGGTCCTAAATCTCAATGAACGGATTGCTCCATTGTGATCCTCTCGAAAAAGCACACAAGATGGACTATTCATTCGTCCAAAACGGTCTCCCGGTGATAAAGATGGAAAATCACCGTCGACGCCCAAACGACCCCCGTGGGCCCCGCACCATCGTTCCGAATTAGAGTGGGCATATTGCACTGTTTCAATCCCCTTGGAAAAACATCCAGAAATTACTACTCGTACGCCTCGAGCGGACGTTTGATGAAAGAGTCGCTAAAAGCTGCACGCATCTAAAAAGACGGGCCGAGGGGGCCACACCTCAACTCCGTCTTCAACGCCCGAGACCACCCTGGAAAACTTCGCCTTGGCTCCAGTGTCCCAACGCCACTGACGGCGCTCAAAACGGACGTCGGATGCATCCGCACCGTCCAAAGCATGATTCCTAGAAAAACGTCAATTATCTTAAAGATGCGTCACGCCTCCGAGGCCCCTCATTTCGGGAATTAAAAATTCCCGAAACCATATCAAAATATCCCTCTCATTCTGAGGCATGCGCCGCTGCAGACGGCTCGCAAAATCAATTCCCGATTTATGATTTATTGAAATATAAATCATTTTATAATAATAATAATAATAAATTATTATTATTATTATTATAACCTTTTTCGTTTTTTTAATAAGAAACTAGACCGGACAGGAGGGCCGATCTTCTTCTTCCACACACCTCCAGTAGGACCCGCGCTTCGCAGGTCCTTGCTCCCCTTTGCAGACCGGCTTCAGCCAGTAATCATTCTCCAGAATCGGACCTGCGGGATGCGGGTCCTTCTTGTCTGCCTGCCGGGGTGTAAAAACCCCGGCCTTCCCCCGCAACGACCGGCCAAAGGCCGGTCCTTCTCCCCAGCGTCACGCCTGCTGCCGATGACTTACGCGATCAGCGCCGCGGCCCCTGTCGCTCCCCGCTCAATGCTGTGACCCGCCGCGCTCCAGACCGCCTAAAGACCGCTGCGCCGCACACCCTGGACCGTTGGGCCGGTGCGTGAACCCGCCGTACACCCGCTACCCCAGCCGCTGCCGCCCGGATGGCCGGAAAGTCACCGAAAAACACTAAACAAATCTTGCTAAGTTCGAATTTCAGTCGCGGATGCCTCGGGGATCCAAATTTAAATCTAAGGGGTGCGTTGGGTAGCTCAGATTCTATACTACTCATTTATGGGATCCATAAAAAGATCAACAGCAAAAACGACGCCATAATTTAACTTGAAACAAGGGCTTGCAGATTAAAATGTAAAACGAGAATCTCTTACCTCTTTGGGCGTAGCCCATGGATTCACCGCACGTTCCGCGCCTTGCCATCGTCGGTCCCCTCTTTTTTTGGGAGGTAGGAGGAGGAGGAAGAATAGGAGAGGATGAGGTTTCGCCAGGGGAAGAGGGGAGGAAGGGGAAGGGGTTTGGTTTAAGTAGGAAAAAAAATAATTAATTAAAAACTTTAATTAATTAAAACTCCCAAAATAACCCGCATCCTAAACACCTGGCGGGGTCGAGGTTAAGCCTCCCATAGGGTAAAAACGACCTCTTGATCACAACGGTAGTCTCGGAATTTGACTCCGATCTTTCGTTTGAATGTTATTAAACTTAGCGCCCGAGGCTGCCAAATTACGAAAACGCCCCTGGGGCCATTTTTCCCAGACGGCCCGCGCCCACAAAACTTATACCCCTCCTAAGGTAAACGACACATTCCAAACTAAACTGTGCCCTCAGTTTTCCAATCCGATCCACCGTTTGAGAGATACTTGAGTTTAACCATTAAACGAATAAATAAATTAATTAATTTATCCGTTTAACGTTCCGAAAGCGAGCGAGGAGTCCAAACATCCTGCGTCGACAAGATTTATGTCATTACTAGGGTAAAAACCCCATTCCAGAGCCATCCATGCACTCAGATCTCTGATCTGAGGTACCATTTAGGAGTTATCCCATAAATTTGCAGTTCTAGTGTCAACGCACTGAAAATTTAAATCCGGCCACTCTGGGGCTCGGAATCGCACGCCATCTAAAGGCGCTGCTTTTTAATATCATCAAGAATATTCCAAAGTCTTTCGTAGCAAAAACCGGGTTCTTACATCATTTCATCCTTCAAGTTTTTCATCCTCAAGAATCAAAACTAGGGAGCAACACAGGGTACTAAGCCCACACATGGCTTTCCCATAACCAGAAGAACCCACGCACGGCTCTATGTCACCTCACATAGACCAAAGGATTGATATGTTCAGGCGAGGTCGGCCCTTGCCAATGTCGTGAACCCACTCCAAACTTTTGGGTTAGGGCAAGGCGGTAGGGTACCTCGCCATCCCATTACACGGTCTCTAATGGCCCGAAGGCTCTCGGGGGTAGCTCACCTCCCCGATCGACTGGAATCACCGCTCGCACCTAGAATCACCACCCGCACCTGGAACAAGGCCCAATGATTCCCTCCTTCCGAATATCCATATGGTGTAACACCCAAGGATATCTGGTAACGCAAGATTCTACAGTCGAGGCTCTCTTGCATGCTCGAAAGGGGAAGGAGTAGACACCATCGACTAGAGAAAAAGGTCTCAAGCCTTTTACCTTACCAACACTAGGTTACACCCGACGCCCTGCATCACCCTGGTAACACATCAAACAAAGAGTATGGAGAAAATCAGTTCACACATAGAGTCTAAAAATTGTACTACAAAATGGTAGAAGATCTGTAGAGTGTATCTCTTATCACCTCATGCTCTACAGAATAGTTGACGTCCAAAGCTCATGGCTGTCCGTGGTCCCAACCGTCAGCTCCCAGAGCCTGACATGGACTGCCTAGTGGTGATGGAAAGACCTTGTAAATCCTTCCTCCACTACCAGCTCCTCCCGATCCTCCGCTAGAACTACCTCTCTGGGCGCTACTCCGATCACGGCGCTGCCTCTGTCGTGGTGGTGCACCTGCTGCCTGCCCGAAGCTCTCCACAACTCGGGTCTGGCAGTCTTGTGCCATGTGACCTTGCCCATCACAAGCATAGCGCCGACTCTCTCTGGGTTGCACTGGTGCCCTACGACACCACTGTGGTGTACAACCATGCCCCTGAGTCCGGTTGTCAGAAATCCACCTGCGTCGAGGTCTTGCTTGCCGATTCCGGCGAGCTGCGGCATACGTCTCGGCTCCAACGTGCCTGCTGCCACCACCAACACTAGAACGTGACATGAATCTCTCTGCCACCAGCGCCTGCTCTATAACCCCAGAATATTTGTAAATGCCTAAGGGTACTATGACAGCATGAATCTCTTGGCGGAGACCCTGCTCCAACTTCCGCTCTTGGAGGTTGTCGTCACAGACCATGTCCGGGTAAAAGCATGCACGGTCTGCGAAACTAGCCGCGTACTCGGCCAACGTCATCCCTCCCTACTGAAACTGCTGGAGCTCCTGAATCTGAACAGATCACAAGCAGGAGGGGAAAAACTTCTCACGAAACAACAACTTAAAGTCCCCCATGAAAGAGACGACTTGTCAAGAAGCTGAGTCACCAGACTCCACCAACGTCGAGCTGCTCCATGAAAAAGGGTGGCTGCCAAAGCCACTCTCTGATCTGTCGACGTCTGCACAAGCCTGAAAAGGAGAACTACTACCACTAGCCAAACCTCTGCTACCTGAGGGTCTGGCTCACCACTGAACCTCAGTGGTCTCTACAGCTAGAACTCACGGAGCGCACTCAACCTGCGCTCAAGCTCAGCCTGCTCTGCTGAAATCGCCTGTTGCTCAACAAATGGGGGTTCTGCTACCGCCCCACTCGGAGAAAGGGGCTCACATGATGGGTCCGGGAATATGGACTCAAAGCTCACAAGGTCGTCATCATGAACCAATGCTAGTATCCTGGCTGGTTTTCCTCGCGAAGACATCCTGAAAATTATCAAGGAGTACCGCGATCAGATGAGCATATATGTATATACCAACAACAACAACGATGGGGAGCAGACTCAAGAAAGACAGTCAAAGACTCAATCCTATGTGATGCACAAACCAAATTTACCTGCAACAAGTGTCTCAGCATGCCGAGTTGACAAGCGGTTTATCAAGGTCCTGGTGAATGGATACGTCAGCCGCCGCACCATCACTGGACTCCTTGTCCTGAGAGCCGCTCTCGAGACACATTAACACTGTTTCCCTATATCTCAACCAATTCCTTTTATTTTAGGGACGTCCGAATAGTGTCCCAAGGAACGAACCACCTCTGATACCACTTTTTTACGACATGACCCTACCTGGGCTCGAGCCGTAACTACCCCAAGCCCTCCTCCATAGGCCAGGGCCTAGAGACTAGTGCCGAAGGCACAACAACTCGAGGAGGCCTTTGCCTAAGTACTTTTACACACACACACGTAGCCCACTCAATGCAACAATGCAGAGTAAAATAAAAGACAAGTAAAGAAAAGGGAAACTGCTATATATAAACCACAAAGTTCATCGACCTTTAAACAGTACAAGTAAAGTGATGAAAAGGAAATAGGGGAAAAACACGCGCCCAACCAGATAAGGAGCCACAACCCAGCAACAGGTAAAAAAAGAAACAGCTGACGGGTCTCCCAACTGAAACCCGGCCATGACCACCGCATGCAGTCCAAGCTCCTACGCTCCACTGAAGTCATGCTCGAACTGTCCGTCGTCTGCAAGGGCACACCATGTGTGGGAAAAGGCCAAGCAGGGGTGAGTATAAAAATACCCATTAGGATACCCCGAAGGCTCGAGGGAGAAAAAAAGGAGGTACCGAAGGGTGAGCAGTAGAGCGAACAAGAAAAGTAGAGGAGTACAACTGAAAGTGCAGTAAGGTGTACAGTAAAGAGTCCAGCTCAACCCAACAAAAGGAAATAAGGTAGACTCGTCCAAACACAAGGAGCTGGAAACGGTGAGAAGATGAACTTCCCGTCGAGTCTTCGCTACCTATAGTAGGAGAGTAGACTCGTCCAACCATGAGAAGTTAGACACGGAAAGAACGTGGCATACCCCGTGCATATTCTCCTCTCCTGGAAAGTGAGTAACCAAACCCAAGAAGTGGGTACTAGAACAAGGTATATTCAAGCCCATATGCTCAATAAGAAGACCGAACAAGGTCGTAAGGGGATCTCCATCCTGTAGCTCAGCCCATGAAAAGAGTATCCAACACTCCCAGAAGTAAACTCCATCGATTCCCATCATCCCGCATGTCTTCCCCGAACCGCAGGCCGAGGGGCTCAATCACCACACGTCGAAACTATACGCTTTGGGCGGCACTGACTCACCCACACGGTTTTAGGTCGCATCACAAGGACGCGTCTTGGTGGGGGAAAACAATCCTTGTACTTGAGAGTTCTGTGGGAACGTCAACCACAACTCGTCACTACCCCGTAGTCGAGAAGTCTGCTCAAAGTCGATAGGCGACCCCCTTCCCAGACCCGCTGGAGGATCCCTGGAAGTCAACGGGTTCCCACTACAGGGAGACCCGAAAAATCGACGAGTGCCACACTGCCCAGTGCCGTAACAGGGTAATCCACTAGAGGGAGACCCAGCTAATGTCGGCGACGGGACCACTGCCCAGCCCAGCCGGAGGTAACCCGGCATCGGGGACCACTGCCCAACCCAGCTGGAGGTAAGCCCAGCATCGGGGACCACTACCCAGCCCAGCTGGAGGTAAGCCCGACATCGGGGAACACTCCCCAACCCAACTTAAGGTAAGCCCAGAACTGCTCTGGCCGTCCCTGCTAGATGGTACTGCTCGGTGAACACCGCTGTATTGGCCATCCCTGCTGGATGGTAACCCACTGGGAAGCTCTGCTTGAAACAACCTCATCTCTGCTGGAAACAGCCTCAACCCTGCTGGAAACAACCTCAACCCTGCTGGAAACAACCTCAACCCTGCTAGAAACAACCTCCTGGGTAGAGGTTCGGTGCCTGCGTAAAGTGTTGGTCACACCGAATCCACAATAACTCTACCATGGAACACTGGGTGATGATAAAACTCCACAGGCCTCACAAGTCGATCCAGCTCCAATCCACTGAGTCAATGTCAAAGCAGACCGAGACAACTCACCCCAGAGAGTGGAGAAAACGCCTACACTATAAGAACACCCGTAGTCGCAAACAATGTCGTAGTCCGTTGAAAGGGCACGGTACTGAAACCCCTCACAGTTGAAGAAGCAGATGAACCAAACCATCTCTGCCGGCCAAACCATCGAGAACATGACCATGGAGAGACCACTCAACCCTGCTGGTCAGACAAAAGAGCACCAGGCCAGGGGAAACTCCACCCTGCTGGTTAAACAACGAGCGCAGAGGGACCCTCTACGTCATGAGAGGTCAAAGTACGTAAAGCAGATCACGGCATGCATGTGGGGCCCACACGACCTGTGGCCCCAAGTCAACCCCAACTGAGCGCACAAACATCTTCAGGTACAAGCAACCACACATACCTCCAAGCGATCTCGTATACTCCCAGAGTATACGTCGTTCCAGCCCAAATGCTATCGTGCACACGACACCCAGCGTCAACGCGAAGGTGTGACATAACAACTCCACCTCAAAGGCCTAGGCACGGCCAACCACATCTTGTGAACTATTTATATCACTCTCCCAAGAGTGCGCGATCACACGCCATGGGTCCACTACAAACATGGTAGGACATACCACCACCAAAGCACCTCCCATGCTTCCACATTTAATAAGATCATGCAAGAGGCTTCACACAACCAAACGGATCGCACCGTTGTAATCCTCATGAAAAAACAACCAAGATAGACTACTTACTCGCCTCCAAAGGATATCAAATGGAAAAGTCACCAACACCGCCTCACGCCCATATGGCGTCCCATGATCCCGAGCCTCAGCCCCGAAAACAGTCGGGCGCATCGTACCATTGTGATCCCCTTGGGAAAACACATCAAAAGTACTACTCACATGAGTGCAACAGATATCCAGAGTAAAAGATGCATTCCAATGCACCGCACACGAGCGGTGTCACGTGGGACCTGTATCCTGGTCCCGAAACACAACGAACGGATCGCACATTTGCGATCCTCTCGAAAAAGCACACAAGATGGACTAGCCATTCGTCCAAAACGATTGCCCAGTGATAATGATGGAAAATCACCGTCGATGCCCAAACGGCCCCCGTGGGCCCTGCACCATCATGCCGAATTAGAGCGGGAAGATTGCACTGTTGCAATCCCCTCAGAAAAACATCCAGAAACGACTGCTCGCACGCCTCGAGCGGACATCCGATCAAAGAGTCGCTAAAAGCTGCACGCAGCTCAAAAGGCGGGTAGTGGGCCCCACGACTCAACTCCGGCTTCAACGCCCGAAACCACCCTGGAAAACGTCACCCCGACACCAGGGTCCCAACGCCACAGATAGTGCTCAAAACGGACGTCGGACGCGTCCGCGCCATCCAAAGTAAGATTCCCGATAAAACGACAATTCGCTTAAAGACGCGTCGCACCTCCAAGGCCCCTCATTTCTGGAATTAAAAATTCCCGAACCCATCTCAAAATATCCCTCTCATTCCGAGGCATGCGCCGTAGGAGATGGCTTGTGAAACTGACTCCCCGTTTATGATTTATTGAAATATAAATCATTTTATAATAATAATAACAATAAAATATTATTATTATTATAACCTTTTTCTTTTTTTATATAACAAACCAGACTGGCCAGGAGGGTCGGTCTTCTTCTTTTGCATGCCTCCAGCAGGACCCACGCTTCGCGGGTCCTTTCTCCCCTTTGCAGACCGGCTTCAGCCGATCATCGTTCTCCAGAACAGGACTCATGAGATGCGGGTCCTTCTTGTCTGCCAGCCGGGGTCCAAAGACCCCGTCCTTCCTCTGCAACGACCGGCCAAAGGCCGATCCTTCTCCCCGGCGTCGCGCCTGCTGCCAATGACCACTACGACCGGTGATGCGGCCCCTGTCACTCCCCGCTCAACGCCATGACCCGCCGCGTGCCAGACCGCCTAAAGACCGCCGCGCCGCACACCCTGGACCGTTGGGCCGGCGTGCACTGCCGCCGGACACCCACTACCCCAGCCGTCGCCGCCCGGATGGTCGAAACGTCACCGGAAAACACTAAAAAAACATGCTAAGTTCGAATTTCAGCCGCGGACTCCTCAGGGCTCTAAATTTAAATCTAAGGGGTGTGTTGGGTAGCTCAGATTCTATAATACTCATTTATGGGATCCGTATGAATATCAACATAAAAAATGATGCCATAATTTAACTTGAAACAAGGGCTTTGAGATTAAAATGTAAAAGGAGAATCTCCTACCTCTTTGGGCGTAGCCCAGGGCTTCACCGCACGTTTCATGCCTTACCGTCGCAGCTCCCATCTTGATTGGGAGGTAGGAGGAGGAGGAAGAAGAGGAGAGGATGTGGTTTCTCCAGGGGAAGAGGGGAGGAAGGGGAAGGGGTTTGGTTTCTGTAGGAAAAAAATAAATAATTAAAAACTTTAATTCATTAAAACTCCCAAATTAACCCGCATCCTAAACACCCGACGGGGTCGAGGATAAGCCTCCCCTAGGGTAAACACCACCTTATGAGCACAACGGTGGTCTCAGAATTTGATTCCGAGCTTTCATTTGAATGTTATTAAACTTAGCTTTGAGGCCGCCAAATTACGAAAACGCCATTGGGGCCATTTTTCACAAACGGCCCGCGCCCGCAAAACATATACCCCTCCTAGGGTAAATGGTACATTACAAACTCAATGATGCCCTCTGTTTTCCAATCCGAGCCACCGTTTAAGAGATACTCGAGTTTAACCATTAAACGAATAAATTAATTAGTTAACTTATCCATCTAACATTCCGAAAGCGAGCGAGGGGTCCAACCATCCCGTGACGAGAAGATTTATGTCGTTCCTAGGGTAAAAACACCATTTCGGACCCATCTGTATACTCGGATCTCTGATCTGAAGCACCGTTTAGGAGTTATCCTATTTATTTGGCAGTTCCACTGTGAACGCACTGAAAATTTAATTCTGGCCACTCTCGGGCTCGGAATCGCACGCCGTCTGAAGGCGCTTCTTTGGAATATCATCAAGAATATTACAAAGTATTTCGTAGAAAAAACCGGGTTCTTACATATACTTTCCATATTTCATTGACATGTTTATTTTATCTATTAAATTATTTTCTGTCATTAATTAAGTCAATTTATATTTATTTTAATATTTATAAAACTATTTATTTTATATTTCAATAAATTAAACAATTTCTGTATCATTATTATACAATCCTTTAATTAAACTATTTATTCTCTAAAAATTAAAAATATATTACTAAATTAACACAATTTTCTTATATTTCAAATAAATAATTATAATATAATTTATCTTTTTTATTACCCATTATTTAAAATTATTTTTTTATTAAAATTTGAATATGACATGTTTAAATATTTTATTAATAAAATATAATAAAGGTCTTAATCTTACACAAGTGGCTTAAAAAGTATCATATTTTCTACGTAAGGTTGCTTTTTTGTTGAAAAACACTTATCCAATGATGTGAGGACTATTATTAGATAAATTTTATATTATTATAATATTATTTTTACATTTAATTATCATATTTACCTTTAATCGTGGTAAATAAAATCCAAAAGTTACTACTAACCAAAAAATATTTTAATCCTATTAGACCACATTATTCATACAGATTACAACCATGTATGTCAATTTTTCTAAATTAAATTCACAAAAGAAGTAAAATTACATTTAATGAAAATTCATAGATGTGGTTAGAAGGAAATTTAAAAGGGACGTTCGAAATATCAATAAAGTTATTTATAAATAATTCTATTAAAAATGATTCTGATGATCAAAATAAGACTATAATATGTATTATGTGTCTATTTTTACTTTCAAATAAATTTTTATCAAAATAAATATTTAAATAAAAAAAATTTGTTTTTAACAACAATGTAGTATTTTTCACTATTCATCAAAAACTGAAACTTTGCAAAAAAATTATCCAAATTTCACCCTAAGAAAATTATGATATTCCAAATTCAAAAAATGTAGTCTATTTTGATTTTTTTTTATAAATTTCATAATGTGGTTATTACTATTCATAATTTGTTTTGATACTTCTAGTTTGATAGGTCATGGTGCGCACGAACTTGGTGTTGCGTGCATCGCAATCTATTGAATTAGTTAAAAAGAAGAATATTATATAACCTTGGGGTTGTGCATTCTTCCCCCATTCATATTATTTCATCCTCTACATGTCTATAATAACAATACATAAAAATATTCAGATGGTTATTCCTCATCTGTTCTTTAGGTTCCCACGTCACCACTTTAATTTTTTGGTTTCTTCAAAGAACTTTTACTAGTTGTGTCATATGATACCTAAATGCATGTTCTCTAGTATAAAGATCCTATATATGTTCTTCATAGTATGGATAATCAGTTTTAAGTTATATTTCTTTATAAGTGAGCATATGTGTTGGGTTTGACATGTATTTCCATAATAGTGATACATGCAAAACATCATGAAATTTGGAGAGACATGGCGTCATAGCTAAATGGTAAGATAAGCCCTAATTTCTTCCATAATTTCAAAACATTTGTTGTACCTGGGACTTAATTTACTCTTCTTATCGAATGATATAACACACTTCGGTGGATTTACCTTCAAGAAAACACGATCTCTTACATGAAAATCCAAATCCTCATTCGATTATAGGCATATCTATTTTTCCTACTTTGAGCTGCTTTGATATGGGTTTGAATAATTTTCACATTTTTCATTATTTCATCAACAAGTTCTGGGCCTATGAGTTTTCTTTTACAAAAATCACAAAAAAAAATCAGGTGTATGACTTCTATTTCCATATAATACTTTATATGGTTCCATTTTAATATTTGAATGGATGGTATTGTTATAGTAAAATTATACCATAGTTAAATACAAATTCCACATACCATTAAATTCATGTGAGAAAGATCTAAACATGTTGTCAAATGATTGAATAGTCCCTTATGATTTTCCATCAGTTTGAGGATGGTATGCGGTGCTCAAATGAAGTTCAATTTCAGGGGTTTTCGGAAGGCTTTTCTAGAATCTTCATGTATCATAGGGATCACGGTCAGAAACAATCGATAGAGGTACACCATGAAGTCATAAAACATCAATAATATATAGTCTTTCTAAATTCTCAAGTGATAAATATTTTCTTATAGAATGAAAATGTAATGATTTGGTATGATGATCAATAATAACCCATATGGAATCATTTCTTCTGGGGGTGTTTGGTAGCCCCATAAAAATGTACGTTGTAAAATCATCACATTTTCACAAAAGTATAGGAAGAGGTTGCATGACTACTGTAGGATGTTGTCTTCGAGCCGTCACCTATTGACAACCCGAACATCTCAAAACATAATTAGAAACATCCTTCTTCATTTTTTCGCAGAAAATATATTACTTAAAATATTTATACATCTTAGTGCTACCAGGGTGTATAGGGAAATTGGAGCTATTAGAATAATCCAATAATGACCTTTTTACACTAGGTACAACGGGCACACAAAACCCCTTCTCAGATTTCAAAATTCCATCTTCAAATACGAATTCAATCAATATCCCATCATTCACAGCATTTTTTTTTTGAAACTCCACCTCATCAGGTTGAGCACTTTGTATCCTTTCCGAAAAAGAAGCTTTTGAAACCATTTGAAAAAGTAGTGATGTTCCACCTTCCGTGATAATTCCCATATCCATCATTACTAGATCCATGAACATTTGGCCATTTTGAATTCTCATTTTGTTTAGAACTCAATGGTCATTTCAACTCAAAGCATCTGCCACCTTATTTTCCATCCCTGCGTGGTACTGTTATGTGAAATCATAATTTTGTAGTAGCCCAATCCATTTCATTTATATCATGTTGAGTATTTTTATGAAAATATATTTCAAACTCTTATGATCAGTATATATCTCACATATTTTATCATATAGATAATTTATCCATATAATCAAAAAATATTTTACTACAGCTAACTCAAGATCATGATTTGGGTAGTTTTGTTCATGATTTTTTAATTGTCTTGATTAATAACTAATAACTCTGTCATTCTGTATAAGGATAGTACCGTTTCCATTCCATGATTCATAATTATAAATCACAAACCCGTCATTCTCAGATGGTAATTTATTGATAAGAAAATTGAATAATATTCTCTACAATTCATCAAAACATTCTTCACACTATTTTTGCCAAACGAATTTAACCCATTAACATTTGAGCTTGGATAATGGATTAGCGAATCAGACTAAATTTTGGATGAAATGTTGATAGTAAGCTACTAAACTAATAAAAATGTGCACCTCATTTATCCTTGTATGTTCTGGCCATTATTAGATTATATTTTTCTTTAATGTATAAACTGTTATTCCATCATTCAAGATAATATGGCCATGAAAATAAATTTTCTGAATCCAGAATTCGCACTTGCTAAATTTCCCATATAGAACATTTATTTTAAGGGTATTCATAAAAATATGTAGGTGGCTCCCATAATCATCGTAGATTTTTATTATATAAAGATATATATTTATATATACTTTGAAAAAATCCTCAAGATATTCCATGAACAATATATTCATTAGATCCATGAAAATAGAGGGTGAATTAGTCAGTCCGAATGGCCATACTATAAACTTGCAATGCCCATACCTGGTACAGAATGCCATCATGGGAATATCTTACTTCTTTACACACAATTGATGATATCCAGAATGAAGGTCAGTCTTATAAAAATATTTAGCTCCATGAATTTGGAAAAATAAATCATTAATGTGAGGAAGATGATACTTTTTCTTTATTGTAATATCATTTATTTCTCTATATTCAATGCACACCCTCATTGATCCATATTTTTTTCTTACCAAAAATTATTAGGCCTCCCCATAGAGAAACACTAGGGTTAATAATTCCTTTATTAATCAAATCCTCCAATTGTCTCTTCATCTCTACTAATCCCCCTATATCCATTCTATAGGGAGTATTAGATATTGGTCTTCCATTAGGGATTAAATCAATACAAAACTCAACTTCACGCTCTGGTCGTGTCTGAGTAAATCATCAAGAAAAATGTCAATGCATTCTTTTATAATAGGTACATACCCAACTAGAATATTACACCTCCATATATATTTGTTATTTTATCTTACTCCCCATGAATATCATTTAGTAAATCTATTGGTGGTGGATTTTGATAAGAATCAGGTGATGAAGTTTCGGTTATAATGATAATGGATTCTACACCTACCTCATAAATTGTAACTTTATTATTATTGCAACATATTTTCACATCATATTTTGATATCATAATCATACTGGGGATTATATGATAGTAAACCATAGGTATGATGATAATGTCAGTAGATAAAGAACGTTTATATGCCAAAATTGGGACTTCCTGACACATCTCTATTGTAATGATACTTCTGTTAGGGGTTTTTACCGACAAATACCTTATTAAAGTGAATTGGAAATATATATTTTTATTATATAAACATTGAAGATATTAATGAATATGATTATACAGAATCAAATAATTCATTAGTTAAATTTTGGATGTAATCAATGTTACAAACACCAAATCATTAATATCATTAACCTCAGTAGTTATGATTGCAAAAGCATGGCCTTACTCCCTTGGCCTTTGTTCAGGAAATTTTCCTCAATGATTAGGAAAATAATTTTCATAATGTACCATATATTTATAATTATATAATTTAACATTAGTAGATTATTTCATCTCATTGGAATCACAATCTTAGTGGCCTTTTTCTCCACCCTTGTAACAAACTCCCATCCTCAATAGGGATGTTCCAAGACGTTTATCTATAAATTTATTGTAGGATGGAAATTAAATTATTCCATTCTTCCCATTTTCCTTATTTCCCTTTCAAGTGTGTTAAACAACCCTCTTATTCTCTTGATTCCCATTATATTCATAAAAATTAGATAATTCCTTTTCTTTATTTATTTCGTGTGAGACAATATCTTCATATGATAAGAATGTTTTTGATACTATTTCCCATCATATGAATGGTTTTAACCCATCAATGATTTGATAAATCTTACTTATTGGGTTTTGTTTGTATTCTGCATCATGCATTTCTAACCTTGTGAAGTTTGATTCATACTTTGCAACATTATCTTCTGCCTTCTACCTCAAACATAGAAATTACCTCTCCATATTCACTCATTGACCATGAGGAATGTATTGTATAGGAAGAGTTATTTTAATTCCCCCATTCCATGTTTTCTATTTCATCACCATACTTCATGTTTTGAATAAATTACCACCATTGATTCACATATCCTATGAGATGATAAACTTCCATAAAAAAACTTTTCTCTTTCATTACATCCAAAAGTGAGAAATATATTCTCTATTAAACTTATCCATTTATCAGTTACAAATAGATTTGTGGCCCTATTGAATGTTAGTGGATTTTGTCTCATGAATTTGTCTAACATTGATCCTCCACATTTTGGATTATGCTACAACATATAAGTAAGGATATTATTCATAACCTGGGTCAGTTATCCCAATATGGTTATAAGTTGTTCATAACCAGTTGTATAACTAGATAGACTATCTTTATCTTGCATATGAGGTAAATCCCTACATGGATTACATGTGTTTAAATGATTTCTATTTCTTTTAATACACTCTATTTCTAAACATGACATACATTAGATTATGTTATGAATCATAACTCATAATTACAAGTGAGAAAAATACATAACCTACATTAAAAGGTTTAGGCATATATCTAATTCATAATCATACAAATGATTTATTTTGGGGAAATATTTACCCATAAATCCATCATAATGGTTTGTAAATAAAATTTTAATTTTCCTACAAATATCCTCTAGGAGTGTCAAATCAGGTGTTCAGTAAGGCCCGCTGTCATGTACTAGATTATTCTGAGATAGGCCCGGAACATCTTTTCAATGTTTTTACTCATAGGTACATATTTTCTAGAGCCATGACCACATGTAGTATCCATATCGGGATGTATTTCTTGTAAGATCTCTATTTTACTAAAATTATAGGATGTTATTATATACTTATCCTCAAAGTATATCTTAGGGTAATGTTCCGTAATAAATGTTTTTCTAAATATAGCTTCAATTGTTTGTACTAAACATCCTATGATGAAAATTGTATCCCCTTAACCGTAGGTTCCTAGATCTGGTACAATATTTTATTACATTGGAATGATCAGAAGAAATCAAATCCCAAAGGATCAATCGGTTTAGTAACCATGGAAAAACTACATACAAACATAAGTTTTACATTAAATATTGAAGTGAAAAACAACATTGTGCCCCTTTGAAAACACTCGTTTCCCTTAGACTATCCCTGTAGGATAGAAATAATATACATCTTTACATCTTAGGGAAAATTGAATCATATGAAAGGTGTGAACTCATATGATCAGAAAGGATAAACAATATAGATAAATCTATTAGAAATAAGTATAAACTTTTAAGGCATGGTATAAAACTAAAAAAAAGACTTTAAAAAAATATTTAGCATAATACCGAATGAACGAATCAAATAATTACATTTTATAATTAACATAGATATTATACTAGTTGAATAATCACATGTAATATCAATAACAAATTTTATAATGAGAGAATTCATAATATTAGACATCATAACCATACCATCAAGGCCTCATGAAAAATCATACATAAACAAATAAAAAAACTAGTCTGTCTTAGGAGACATTCTGATACATAGAAGGGATATATCAGGACTAGATCGTTACATACTACGTCCAATTCTTTCCTCTTACGAATGGGGTAAAACATAACAAAAATATTTTTTTTATTAAAACAGGCATACAAAATGATAATACTTTAACCATAAACAATGAATGGTATCTAAATTGAACATCCACCGTCAATACTATCAAAAACCATTCAATACAATATGGAATATTATACCATAATAAATCAACCTCAATTAAGCATAAAATCCAACAAAGGATGTTTACATATATTAAATTAATTTAATAAAATCTTTAATACTCTTTGAGAGGAATATCAATTTTTACATTGAAATCATTTAAGATTTGTTCATTTATAAAAGAAAACATAACTTTTAAAAAACATTTTATATTTTAAGGGGAGCTTCAAAATGTTGTGGTTTCATAAAGATAGAAATTGTTGCTCACGTCGTATAAGTTAAAAAAAACCTTCCTTCCTTAATTTGGTATAAAGTTCATAAATTACCTCATTTGGAAAACAACGAAAATATTAATTTAAAAATGTTCTATAAAAAGTAAAACATGGGTAAAAATGAATTTAATGATGTTTTTTCTAATATTTTTCAATACATTTTTATGAAACATGGATATGGATGATAAATGTGTCCTAGTAGATACTTATGTATAAACAACCTTTGATAATAATGAGATTGAAAAATTAACCCTTACCGCATACTCCCATTAAGTTAAGGGTGAGTTATCATCTATTTTAATGGTTAAATAATGTTATTACATTATACCATAACTATATGACTTATCCATTATATCATATATGATCATTGTATATCATTTTTTTAATAATATTTCACTATTATTATTATTTGGATGTGAACTGCTTTATTTCCTTTTGTTTATTTTGACGCATAATTTTTTTATTATGCATAGGATATATATTTTTAATATACATAATGATATTAAGTTAATAAATATTTTATTACTTCATTATATACATTTTCATAATCAATTTTAAATGGTTGTAGTGAAGGATTAATCGCATCACATCATGGATACGGTAGGTCGTATGTATACACAAGCGATGGTATCATAATTTAATGGTAAAAGGGAAAGTAATTATATGGAATATAAATTATACAGTATTAATATCATGGAATATTTATAATTAAATCCTTTAAATTCAGCATTATACCCATTATAATATTTTATAGTTGAAAAAAATTACACCATGGTGTTCTGACCGTTAGCCGTATGTACAAATGCTTCGTCATATTTTTTTTCATAAGATGGGTAAAAGAAAAATATGGTTGTCCAATAATCATAATAACTTATAATTATATAGTATATTATGGTGTTATTACTTTAGTATGGAAAAACATTGGAAAATGAATATAAGAAGAAAAGAACATTGAAAGGGACGTTGAAACAATTACATATTCTTTGGGTGTTGCCATTTAATTTGAACAAAAAGACTCCATAGGTTGGATTTAGAACCATATTCTGGCCTCTAGGATGAATTTATGGAATTTGAAAGGAGAAATGGTCATCTTTTAGCTAATATAATGGTTTATAGGTGTGAATAAAATATAAGAAGATGTTTTCTTTTATAAGAGAGAGGAGGGTCACTTTTGGAAACTCCAAAACTATTAATTTATTATAAATTGATTTTAGATTTAAAATAGCCAAAAAGTGAGTTATTTCGAGGATAAGATGAGTACGGGTTGAAATCATTTAAATGAATTGATTTTAGTCATTTTTAAGTCATAACATTAACCATATCTCTTTGGGTTTAACCCTTAGTTAAATAATTTAACTCTTACCATGGCATCTTGTCCTTTCACACTATATGGTATATATATTTACAATAAAATTACAAAAAAATCCAAACTAGATAATTTATGACATATTTGACATTATACTAGTTATTTGGATGAATTATATATTTTTATGAATTTTATAGCATTTAATAAAATATTATTTATATAGAAGTTTCATTTTTGCCTATTTTGATACTATTAAATATTTTTTTTAAAATATCAAAAAAACATGATAAATTAGAACAAATACTTAAAATATTTCACTAACATGTATATTGTATCTATAAAATTAGTTTATTCCATTAATTAAGAAAATTTATATTTATTTTGATATTTTTAATATCATTTATTTGATATATCAATTACTTAACCAATTTCGGCCTCATTATTATAAAAGTCTTTAATTAAATTATTTATTCACTAAAAACATACCATAAATTACAAAGATTAATATAAATTTATTATATTTTAAATGAATAATTATAGTCTAATTTATATTTTTTATTACTCTATATTAAAATTGATTGATTTATTAATGTTTTAATTTGACATTTTTATCTCTTATATAAATAAAATTTAATAAATGCCATAATCTATAAAAAGTGGCTTAAAAGGATCATATATTTAACATAATGATGGTTTTGGTTGAAAATTACTTATCTAATGAAAATAGGAAATGTTTTGGGGTAATTTTATATTATTATTATGTTTACCTTTAATTGTCCTATTAACCTTTAACTATGGTAAACCAAATCCAAATGTTACTATTCACCAAATATTATTTTGATCATATTAGACCACATTTTTCATACTGATTAAAAACATTTATGTTTATTTTTATAAATTAAATTAAATAAAGTGGTAAAATTACGTTTAATTCTAATCCGCAGACGAGGGTAGAAGGTATGTAAAATAGGCATTCAAAAGTTCAATATTGTTTTTATATCTAATTCTAATATAAAAATAATTGCAATGAAATAAATTATACTAACCTATTTATAATGTATCTATTTTTACATTAAAATTAATATAAATAAAAATAGTTATTTAAATGAAAAATTTAATTATTGACAACAATACATTATTTTCACTATTCATCAAAAATTAAAACATTTTAGAAAATTACCAAAATTTCACCCTAATATAATTTTTATATTTTGAATTAAAAAATAAATAATAATTTGAAAAAAAATTATAAATTTCATAATGTTGTTAACATTGTTCATAACTTCTTTTTAAACGTCCAGTTGGTTAGGTCAGGGTGCGCTCGAACTCGGTGTTTCTTATTGCACGAACAACTGAATTATGTAAAAAGAAGCATATCACAGATACATTGGGAGTAAAAATTCAATCACATATGATATTTGACACGCCCTTTATGCTTTCCAGTGAAATGACCATTTCCAACACAACACCTAGACTAGGTTCAAGGTGCGGTACCATCACAGATGTTTGGGTGACATAAATAAGTGGTAGATCTTATTCAATATGTACTTTAAGACCGAATATGTAATTGAATTGAGTAGTGTTGGGTTCCTCTATAGTTAAGATTATAGAACATTTCCTAGTCGGGTCAGCTGGTTACCCGGGAGATGGAACTGGATGATGGAAAATGGTAAATTCCACTGTGATTGATCCAACCTAATCATATTAACATTGAATTCTGACATCCTCTCTATTGGCTAGAGTTGTGCCAATGTTATCCCCCACTGGGTCTCATTTGAAATCCATATATGCCCCAGAATTAATTTCATTTCAACTAAAGGGTTGGTATAATATAGGTAGTAATGTTGGGTCCTGAATCACTATGGTGTTTGATAGAAAAGTTTTAAGAACAACGATTCCTTCTTTTAACTTCAAAAGATGGAGGGAGTTTTAGAATTTTTTGTTGAAAAAAGAAAATGATGCAAGGTTCTTTTGGGTCATTGTATTGGCATCGATATAACTAGATGAGGGGAAAAATAAATCCCAATAGAAACGACATAGGATATCCAATTCAAATCATGAAACACGACATGCCCATAATAATAAGAGATGCATTCAAAAACCTTGGCCATTCTTTTAACCCCTTCTCCCTGTGGCATAGTCGTCCATTTGACAGCTCGTGGTTTCCCATGTACCATCTTGCTGCTTATGTTTTATGTGGGAATGAGTCAATTCATAAGGAGATCCAAACCAATTCAGCCACCCCTGCCTATGGACCCCCCTAGGACATTAAAAATCATCACTACTCAAGACTCTAATATTGATGTCATGATATTCCACTACACCATATCAAAAAATATATAGTCATTGAGAATCAGAAATAGAAATTTCACTAAAGATAAATCTCTAAGGAGAAATTATACAATGAAATCAGGGGTCACATGTGTACCAACTAGACGGCCAAGCATTAGTACAACCTAAATCCTGAACCTATGTAGTATATTGATTAATCTTTCAACCACTATGCACTCAAGACCCATTGGGTAGTCTAGTTTGATTGAGAATCACAGTTTACACGCCATAGTACAAATCATGATACCCCCAAACCCTTTTTATATAGTATATATGGGTATCTACCTAGATAACCATCCCCCTTTATATTATTGAGAAAGTCGGAGTCGTCACACCATCCCCATTCCACCAGGCCTGATTAGGTTTTCAGTCTCTAAATGATAAGCACTATTAGAGTATAGTACTGAAAATGCTGAGCCCCTATGAAAAGATCCCAAATATATGTCAAAATTTTCAAAAGTCACAGGGGTAGGTGTGTTCCTGGTCCCTCAAGGATTATTGGATCTATTGATGTGCTTGTTGGAGTAGAGTAAGGACTTGCCTTCCCACTTGCCTTTCTTTCACAGCATTCACTATTAGTGTACCTAACTGCACTTTGTTGGAATAATGGTCGGAAATGACTAGATTTGGGTATGATTTACTTTCCTAAACTAGTTTAGTTGATGATCAGCATTGTTAGTTATGAGGTTCCCACTTTTTTACTTGGGTTCTATGAATAAATAGAATAGACGGTCCCTATTTCACTCCTTGATATCCCCATTTCAAGTTGAGAATAGGTATTGACATTGGATTCCCATCTACTCTCTCTCAAGTGGCGGTGGGCTCGTGGATTCTCTAGGAAACTATGATTCTAGTGGGTTGGGTAGGTGAAACATTAGTACTCTACTCTATTATTCCTGCCTTCTAGAATAAAAAGGAAAAGAAACTCAGTGGTAGTAGATAATTCCCAACTAAATGGTGCCACAAGACATACCTAGATGAAGGCATGTTGGTGTTGACTCACAGTCTACTACATATATTATACTAAGAACTGTATTGTTGCCCCCATTGAGCTAGAAATCGATGGAGAGAAATAGATCACTCATCCTGGTGTACGAAACTAGCAGATCAATTATAATATTATCCCTGAGGTTTCTATGGTCTACTTCACCTAGTTTCATAGCCCCATTTCTTATTTGATCATCAACTCCAAATCCATTCCAAATTTCAATAATAAATACAATATATCCACTCCATATCCATATCTACGGGTTCGATGCCCCTCGGTACTCTACTCTAATAGTACTACTACTTATATTATACCGAGTCATGGCTGCTTATGGAACACCATGCATTCATGACTACTTCTGATAGATATTCCATCCTAGAGGAAGGGGGAAAATTACAATAGGATGATGAGTAGTTGGTATTAGAGGGAAATAGTAGGAATATTAGAGTGAATGTTGGGGGGTGAGGTTGGTATAGGCAGCTAGACAATCGGTATTCAACAAATGGTACAATCCACATTTTACTGTCTATTTTTCGAGAATACATGATGTATCCCATACCTTGGGGCACTTCAACCTTCCAAAAGTTGTGTTCCGGGACTAGAAATTTTTTTTGTTTATCCATCCACTTGTTTCTATTTTTTCTAGATAATGTTCGGTCTCTTTTAAGTCCTATTGAGACATCTTATGCTGAGGGTCTAGGCCCAGGCTTGTTCAAGGCATTTTTTTCCACTTGGAAACCTAGAATCGACCTATGATACCCCTACTTTTTTTTCGTAGGTTCTCATCTACTGTGCTCAGAACTTCCCCATCCATATATAGTCTACTTCTTTCACTATCCACTAATCATTGGGCCAATTTGATTCTAAACTCCACTTAAGAACATCATCTGTATTGAACAACTTAATTTCAATTCCTTTTTTCCATTGTCTCATAATTTTGAAACTCAATTGTGATTTAAAAAATTCCTACTCTCTCCCCCCCATAATCTCATATTCACAAGGCCATTTTTTACATTGTTACCAATTATCAATCTAATAAGGAAGGGGTACCTAGAATACAAATCCCATATCAACTATTAGAATAGTACTGGAATTCAACACACAATGCAATGAATATAGAAGGGAAATAACATGAATGAATGGGTTACAACATTTTTGAGTTCATTCCTCCATACTGTTGACCCCAATTATGCAGTTTCCCACCATAGTATCCACTAAGATACCCTCATTCGGGGGTTTTCCCCCATACAGTCCTCAACCCACTAGAATACATCAACCAATATGGGGAAAAGAACCCTAATATAATATATGAAATAGAACATATAATATAGGTAGTAGAAATTCTTATAGAAGAGTTCATTTACTCAGATACCAACATAAAGGTTCCAATAGAAAATACTAGTTCCAGTCTCTACCACATGATCGACCAATGGCACACCCCAAACCGTTTGATGAAAAAATGAATCCACTACAGGTATAATATAGGTAGTAGACCCACTCTCCCAGTTGAACCACCCATACCGAACACCCTCATTTCACTTCCCCCAACATCCATTGGTGTATGAAATCAGAGATAATATTTGGAGTTGAATTGGTGCTTCTAAATCCAATGATACCCAACTGAACAGCTAAAGGAAATCCTAGGTACTCTATCATGCTATCAGTGATAGAGTCAATGGTGTTATGTCCTAAGTTCTTCATGAATCCAATCAAATAACCCAAGTGCTATAGGTTATTCATCTTAGTAGATCAAGATGATAGTATTGGGGAAAACACCAACAGGTAAGAAATGTGAGAGGAAAGGGCTTCCAGAAACTCATCTTGGGTCTTGAGTACTGTAATGAGTCATGGTAGATCTAGAAAGCTTTCAGAGTGTCCATGTACTCATTTGGATACATGAAGTATCCTAGGTTCTGAATAGGATAGGATAATTCACATATCACAGGGATACATGAAGTATTCACAGTCCTCCTTCGTGCTCCATGCCCTCTGTATCATGATAGTAGACTACAGTACCTGCTCATTTACTGGGATACCTAATTCAGGTATCCCAGGTGCTCCCTTACCTCCGTATAATGATAGTAACATAACACACCAGTTCATTTACTTGGGATACCTTATTCAGGTATCCTAGTAAATTACGAGTACATGCTACTATTTAGATTATATTGAGGTGAGACCTGGGAGGACCTATGATACCTGAATCAGGTATCCTAGACCATGTCATACATGGTCTCACCATACCTAGGAGGAGATGGGATACAGGTATCCCTGACCTGGGAGGACATGGTACTCCAGGATACTATCATTATATGGGGGGAAGGGAGAGCTTGGTTTGAAGATGTAAAATTGTCAGTTAAATAGAAGGACATGTTTACTAGCTTCCCCTTTTTCTAGAGCTAGAGGATATCAATAAATTGTTGAGTTATCCTTGAGAAAGCGGGCTGAAACTGGCGATGTGAACCGGGATATGGGTATTAATCACATCAATTCTGGTATGAATGCCATGTAATGTGATCGTGGTGTAGTTCCAATTATTATGAGTGGCATGAGAAAATGATATTTCTTTCATACCATTGGCAAGGCAGGTTGAGAAAATAAAATTTTAGTATATATCAATAGCAGGTGAGGAAGAAAAGGATTTGAACATGGAAAGTGAGTGCGTGATCTAAATTTATTATTTTCTAGAGTATAGGATAAGGTTGAAATCATGAATGTGGATATTTGGGGGTTCCTTCAATTTCTATCTTGATTTATCTTAGTAGTATAGTCTTTTTATTATTGTTCTGTATGATGCTACTACTATTATAGCAGAGTATAGACTTTGGGATTTGACGTGAACTGATGGAGGCGTATGATGAGATCAAGATACCGAGGAAGCATTCCTTATGAGATAGAAGTGACTTACTCAGCTCCTTCATCCATATGAAAGTATGTTTTTATACATTTTTGAAAGGTTATTGTACTATAATATTATATAAATGGTCTTGGAGGAAGGGAGGTGGGGGGATAAAATAAAATGTGTATCAGAACAACAATTTAAGGGGTCATCGGAGGAACCGACGGGCCCTCAGGTGTGATGTCACGCAAAAAACCACCATCAGTACCCTACACTAAATTTTTTGGAAATGGAATGAATGTCATTATGCCAATCAAAACCACCCTTCATCATCATTGAAGACACACCCATTCATAGTGTTAGATTCGGTATATTCGGAATGGTTTCATCGTAATAGAAGCAGTATCACTAGTTTATACTTTTTTCATCAAATGATAAATGTTTTAAACCATTTTGATTATTTATTAATTGATCCTAAATCATGACAACAATTAGTAAGTTCTCATCCATGGGTTTCAATATGAAAATTGAATTTATAAACATTTCATTCGGGCTCCAGAGAGCAAGGGTTGGAAGCGAACTGAAGTCTTTGCACCTGTAGTTTACACATGAACTAATGTTGGATGGTTGTGTTGGTATGGTATTCTCATGATCACACCTATGGATCTATTTCTCCCTAAAAAGAAATCATCCATATATGGTATATTATTATACAATATAATAAGAACCTATTATAAGTACCGATCATATAATAATGTCTCATAATAGTGCTCAGACTCATTCTTGGTGGTTCCCACTTCGATTCTAGTACTCTTCTAGTAGACCATATAGAGACCAAGGTGGATGTCTGCCTAGGTGGAAGAGTATCATTGATAATACAGAAGGTGCAGTGATGATTTTGAAGTAGAGTGGCAGGTTGTTAACACTCGTACATGCTAAGCTCGTTGGATTCATACATACATACTGCTATGTTCTACACTGAAAACACAAGTACCCGTACTACGCATGGAGCATAACATAGCCCCATGCTTGTCCGTTTGTTTCATTCCATCCATCTTCCTAGGGAATAAACAATTTACCATATTCGAACAAGAACACCCTTCTAGTCCATTCGGCGATCTCATCGTTCTTCCTATCGTACCCAACAAGTCTGAGTTGTGTTGTGTAGTTCCGATCTTACGAGTACCTATAAACACCATAAATTCAAACTTCCCTTCTCATCTGACATTTTCTTCCAACTATGGAAATATCGGATTTATCTATGTGGTGATACTGACAACTACCTACCTCACCAAAGGTCATGGATCTCTGGTTTCTAGTTGTATTCATATAGTCGAACTGGGATGATGACTTCTTGGTTTATCCCCTCAGTACTCTAATATAACATTCACCATAGTCGATATTCCCACCCACCCAACTCTAATCCTCACACCATTCGCAACATGCTGAACTAAGCCTCCCCCATAGCCACTCCATTCCACAAACACATTGGTACTAATAGAGATAACCAACACCATGTACCCATATGGCCACTCATTCCTTGTTTCCAAACAACACCTCCCCCCACTGCAAACAAAACCACCTATGGCTAGAACACTTCCTCAAAACCCACTAGGTGCAATGCGTATAACACCCCTCTCTATTTCCCATCATTAAATTACATTACTACCAAATTAGGTAAGGGAAGGACCCAAGCGAGAGCTTTGTCGATTATATTATAGTACTAAGGATCTTCCGATTGGATACAATTTTCACTCAACGCGTACTTAGAGGAATAATATCATCTTCATCCAATCTATATATTACGATCACTATATGTTCTGATGGTAGGGGTTGACTACATTACATGGTCTTCATCGCCTCCATAGCCCTGTCTACTAGTTATAACAAACCTAATTTGGTTCCCCGGAAATCATTTGGTATAGTGATGCCTATGGTCATTTCATCGGTCTCTGTTGGACATTGTGGTTTAGTGGTGAAATGGGATCCAAACCCCATCCATTCTATATAAACTATCGAGGTACTCTTATATATATTCTATAGGAGGACAATTGTAGGTACCACTATAGGCACCACTATAAGTAGTTTTTTTACCTATAATGGTGCATATTGTGGTGCCTAAAGTGGTGCATATAGTGGTCTGATAGTACTCTGTGTGGTTCGCAAAATGTCAACAAAGTGAATTGGAAATATGTTAGAGTATAGTATGAAACCAATACATTACTACTAGTCCTATGCTTTGAAGACCCCAATTTAGTATTATACTCTGTTATTCTTCCATTTCATCTAAATTCCCTCCACCTACCTTTCTCAAGCCCAGGGCCTACCCACCTCTACTCGCCATGGCCTAAAGACACCATCACAATAACACATTGGCTAACCCGCTGTTTGATTGACACTACATACCGACTTTTACAATCACCTATGGTCTCCCGAGTCCATGAATCCATTTTATTGAATTTCCCATTTGGCCCCCCTTACTACCCCTTCCCATAGTCCAGGGGTGACGTTCTCATTTAATATTATACCTTGATGTCCCAATCCAATCAACTAGAGTCCCCCCCACCATCTCATCGAAAACCCTCATCTTCATTCAAAGATGAACCCATGTGCTATTCGAATTCAACGAATGATAGTCAGGTTTTGGAGACCCACATTCTATACTGAACTAAGAGAGATGGAAATCAACCTCATGATTAATAGATTCTTGGTTTTTTCTTATCGCATCAGCATCTAAAATTCCCAATAAATATAAATTTATCCTATTAAAATTTTTATTTAACTAACCAATCATGGTGTTCCTTGAACAAAACCATCTAAAAACCCTTGGGTATTCAAGAATATAAAGTCCACCTTTCACCCCCACATAGACCATTCAACCCTAGGATGAGTACTCTATTTGAATATTGGATCAAATTGGGAAACTCAGTGGTATTGGTGTCACAAGGACATTGGGGTGGTACCATGTTCAAGGACTTGGAATTTATTATTGTGATTGCAATTCAACCACTAGGCTAAATAAACGCCCTAACACCACATATATGAGTTGGTGTGAGATGACAGCTTCATGGCCATCCATTACCAACATAGGTGTGCCCAAATTCCAAGGGCTTATTAGAATGGTGGTGGGTGATATGGAATTGGTTTCAAGGAGGTGGTCATTAGGGACTATTTTCATTCCCAATATTACATTGGAATGGAATCTTGTAAACCAAAAGAAAATGTAGTTGGAGGATTTTTCAACCATATATGACAATAAAAATGGAAATGAAAAAATCTTACCCCCTTGTGATGGTGTTTATTGAAAATTTTAAGTAGGAATTTTCACCAATGCTAACATTGGAGTAGTTTTATGGTCATTCCTCTGAATTTCATAGTCAAAATCGAGTGTTCTAAAAGAACTCCCTCCATATAATTATAGTAGCCTGGAGAACTAGGTCCTCCTAGGTCTATTCAGTGATCACCTGTTTAGTGAGAACTATAAAAGGACCATGTTCTCACTGACCATGGATTACCTAAAATACATGAAGTCATGATGTTAACTGTTCACCTGGAATACATAAAGTATCCCAGTGTCTACTACCAATATTATACTGAGAGCATCAGTTCCAAAACAAGAAAGCTTGTTTGATTCACCTAATTCACCTATGTTTAATGATTTTCCCTCAAGACCACCAATACCATCATACTGAACAATATGCGTTACTGCTAGGAAATATGGTACACCGATTATGTTGAACCTTCAAGGGACCTATCAATGTAAGGGGGCCATAGGAATCCACACCAAATTCAACCAATTATTCTATCACCACATTTACAATTGAGTAAATTGTTTAATTACACCCTTTGTGTAAGGAGGATATCCCCACATCCATTTGAATGTTGGGAATGTACCCTTCATCGGGTTTTCACCAACCATTTCTTCTTCCTAAACATATCGTACCATCTCTAACCTATGTCATTTCTTTTTTCCCTGGAATTGAGTTGGACACTGTAAATATTGACCTCAGTGGTATTTGAATCTCAACAACTATTTATATGTGGTCTGTCAGTACTCTCCTAATATTTAGTACTCTACTCTAATAGTCATGAATGATCAAAGAGTTGTTTAATGAAATGGAATGCAGACCCTCGGGTTGATATAGTATTGGTAGTAGGACTTTGGGCTTCCTTAATATCAATAGCATGACCACTCGAGTTGACTCCTTCCCTTCCACTCTGAACATGGACATATCCATTCAACACGACATCCATTTCTATGTTGTTCCTTTATTGGTCTTTGATTTGAGTACGATGATCGAAGAGGGTGAGTCCTTTGGTCTATGTTTAGAAATCCATCACCCCATGTAGAATTCTATGCCGATCTGTAGTGGGAAGTGTGAAGATTGGTGTAGGTGGAGAACTAGTGAACCGTGTAGATAGTTTATTAGAAGGAACCAACAAACTATCAGAATCCAAAGAACAATGAGTTTTTTGTTTCACCTCAAATGCTATTCACTCTTTGTTTCCCCACAAAAATCTAAACCTCTCCATGGTGATGTATTCATGATCTGTTTTCTTATTGAGCTATCTCATGGGAAGAACCACTATTTTGATGGAAACCAATCCATATTATATAGTTAGACCACTATATGAGGTTCTTTACTTATAGTTTTACCTATAGTGGTTCACTAATATATTATATATTAGAGTGCCTGGCTAGATTACAATGATATGGGATGGACCTACAAATTGTTCACTGATATCAAAATTGTCACAACGAATCATAAGGTGAGTGACTGCCCACCACAAAACACAATACCCACTCTTTATTGTTGCTGGTTCCCCCATGACCATCATCATGTGGTCATTCCAACCCATGATCTAGACTATTAGAGTAGAATATTGAGAAACTCCATCCTACCACATTCCCGAGCATGATTCACCTTACACCACTATAATGCCTCACTTTAGTCCTAGGTTGTATTTGACACCCTATAAGAAAATGAATTCCCATCAACTTCTTCAGTGATGATTGATTTGGTGAAAGGGTCTACCAACTAGAAATCTAAAATAGCATTTTAGCTATATGTCACTAGTAGTTCTTGTTCTTCAATACATGGGGTCATTGTCACACACCCATTCCCACTATCGGTAACTCTAATTGAACTGGATATTACCAAGTTTATCATTTCGTGATTTACTATAATAATCACACTATCGAATTAGTGGTGAAATACACAATTCCAATTCCAACCCTACCCAACTCCAATGATAGTGGATATTGACTTCTCTCTATGAAACCTTGATATGGAATTTAGTGGACAAATCAATGACAACACCCTTTCTTGAATATTGATGTGGAGTCAAGGAGAAATACTAAACCCATGGATATCTTTCGTATATTCATGAAAAACCAACATGTCCTATTAATTCTTGGTGTATAGAAATCGTAGATGAGACTGTATTATAAAGGGACCCATGAGATTTCCATGAGCCATCAATCACCGTAGTTGTCAAGAAACCACTACCAACCCTATAACCCCATATCATCATGGCATACCTAACCCATAAGAAAACCTATTACTTCTTCTTTATCCAACTAGTAACTCCACCCATCGGGCTCATTGTATGAGTGGGTCATTCTACCACCTTATTACTATTCTAACTGAGGACCCATATCAATTCCATGACCTTCGGGTTCACTCAATAGGGTCAGTGTGGTATATGTGCATTCGACCTTGACCAACTAGTTCATCTAAGGGGTTCATCAATAAAAATAAATAGGTGGTTAATATTCTCATCTTTTATCCTATTTAGCTAAAAGTAGAGTGATAGTTATCAATATTTCTATTTTAAAAAATTCCTATGATCTCTATAGCTTTATGTCTATCTTTCCGCCCTATCTCTAGATTTGTAATTTTCATTCTATAGAGCTCAAAGGTTTCAAAATGAGAAATTTTGGTTGCCCTATCATTCAAATTAAATATTATATCATTGAAACATGAATTAAATAACCACTTCAGCAACTCCCTTGAACATTAAATTTGTATAATATATCCAGATACTTTTATATATAGTCTATAGGCTCCACTATAGTCACTTGTTTACCTATAGTGGTACCTATTGTGGTGTGATTATCTAGAAAAAAATAATCAAATAAATAAAAAAATATAATTCTATTTAATCTCATTGTTTTTATATAACACTATCTAACCTTAAGACTAACATAAGGGATATAGTAGAAGTATTTTCTGAACTAACAATCAATGGACATGAAAGGAGAGAGACAAAAGGGAAAAGATAAATCCATCTAAAACTTCCACTCTTATTCCATTATGGGATATCCCAGAGGTTTCACCAAGGGTAAATGATACTGGAATGTAAAATTGTATAGTGTAGAATTATAATACCACATTGGTGAACCTCATGTTCTATATTGTTGGGTATACACACTATGGTAGAGGAGGAGTGGGGGTAGAAATAGATGGAATCGAGTAGAAACTAGATGTTGGTCAAGCTGAATCTATTTAAATAGTGATTTGATCGACCATGTCATCAAAAAAAATAATTCAATGTGGTTCAAGAAGGTTTCAACTCCCCCACTACAGAGGGTTCTTATAATTCTTATATCTCATAGTTGATCGATTGGTTGTACGACTATGATATGATATGAATCAATGATTCCTGGTAGGATATGGTAGATATAAGAGAATATATAATGGATTTGGTGGTGCTCGGGTGATACACATTTGGTGTTTTGAGTGAATGGTCAACCACGCTACTTAATTGATTTTTTATCTCATACACACGGGTGATGGATATGATCAAGCACGTTCTAGTCTGTTATACTGTCACACTCCAATCTATAAAATGTAATTATTTTAATTATTTTATTTTTAATATCCTCTTTAGTTCCTTTTGGCATGGTTAGAGCATAGTTATTCAACTACAAAACTTCTTGCAGGTAACTTTGTGAGGATGTCAGGCCTAGGCAATGGACAATGCACAAGTTAAACTGTGTGGCTTCCAATGTTTGAAACAACTATTTTTTTTGGAAAATAAAATTCAGTAAATGTTTAAAACATAATACTAATACTATTATTATATGGGTAATGATATTATTATTATTAATTGTTTCTTTAATATTGTTTTTAATAAATTTTTATTACTATTATTATTTCTTTAAACGAAATTATGATGATGATGATTACTATTATTATAATTATAAAAAATATGAAAAAATAATCATAGACCCCTGTCTATTATCCCTTTAGCAGCCACCACAAATAGCCTCCTCTCTGTCCTAGCTCTGACCGACCAGCAGCGGCACAAATCCCCTCGCCTAATCCCTTGTGTGTGCGACTACCCCTAGACAAGAATCCTCTCCTCCAGACCGCATCCTCAATGGTTATCTAGCCAGTCACCCCGTCCTCCCTCCTATCACGCTCTGGTGGCTTCCCTCCTCTCATGCTCAATAATAACCTCATGGTTCCCTCCACCTCAAACCTCTCCCCTTAGATGTGGTCCACCCCATGTTTGGTCGAACATCTAGAGAGACACCCTCTTCTGGAGTGGCACAACTTCGACACCCCGTTTCATGCTCGGACAGCCTCCCACAACCCCTACCACTGGTGGGTTTTACTTCAGATGGTCGTTTCTTCAATTTCCTAAAATTTCAGGTTAGGGTTCATGTTGTTTAGGGTCTATTTGGGATGATTTTGGTTCGATTTCTTGTTTTTAACATTCAATATGAGTTGTAGTTGCGCACCAAGTTTGTGAAGTTTATCTACATCGAGGTAGGTGGATTCATGTGATAACATTTATGGATGAGTTAATTTGTTTATTTAACTATGTTTTCTTGTTCTGTGGTTAAATATGTGATAAAAATGTGTTTTATAAATTTCTTGACATGCGTGTGTGAGGAAATTTTGTTTTCATTTAGAAATGGTTGTGTGTTTCATTTGTTTCTTGAGGTATTAATTCTTATAAGTGTTTAACAAATTTTATAAGGTGTTTAATTAATTTTTTAACCATTAATTTTCTAATTGATATGTGCCCTAACTTTTTTAGTTGAATTTTAATATCTTTGATTCAGTTTATGAATGTGTTCATTGGTTTTTTTATATGGTGTGTAAGATATTTTGAAGTGGTTTATGTGTTTATAGGTTGGAAATGGTTTTTTAATAAAGTAAATGGATTTCGTTTTTGTGTACTTTGGTATATTGTTTATAAAATGGATTTCAAGGGTCGATTAATATGTGTGAAATGTGTTTTCAAAGAACATTAGGTGTGTGTGTATTTAAATTGTATTTTATTGGAAAATCGATTGTTTTTTTAATGACATATTTGTGGTTCATCTTGAGTTTAAAATTCTAAAATGTTGTAATGGTGAAAATCATGTTCTGAAAATGGTTTAAAAGCTTGAATGATTTTATGTAGGAGGCTAGGCCCATTGTATTTGTTGTTCTTTATTGTGTCTGTTTTCTTGTGTTACCAAAAGGGATTTAGAGAAACTATGTATATTGTGTGAAATGTATTTTTAAATGGTTTTAGTGTGTATTTGAGTTTATAGATAGTTTTGGTGTAAATTTATATGGTGTTAAATTTGATTTGTTTCATAATTTTTTTATTGACTTATTAAATTTTATGTGTAGTGTGTGGTCCCTGATTGGTGGTTTTGAGTCACCGAGTCAAGGGAGACTCTCCTGCGTATGCATAAGTAAGTTCATGTATAAATGTAGGTTCCCCAGTAACATGTATATCATCCAATGATATGAATATACATGTATGGGGCTAGATATTCCTTTTTATATATATGAAAAAGCATGTGTAAGTTAGTGGTGACTAGTATATGCATATAATAATATATGTAAGGATCTCCTTGAACATGTTCATTGATATATGGGGGTTTTCATAGGGGATAAGTTCCCTCACATGTATTTTAAAGTTCATATGATTTGTCGAGGAGAAACAGATTTTATTTATAAAGTGCCAACCGCTGAAGTGGATGACTTGGTTCCACCTTGAGGTATGTTCCCTTTTCCCTGACCATTAATTATAATTTCCATTACTGTATAGTTTTCTTTTAAAAGGGTGTCTTCTACCTTTATATGAAATACATATTAAATATATATATGTGAGTGTGTGATTATTAATAACTGGTTGTGGTTATTGAAAAGTGGTATCTTCAATGTTTTGAATGCAAAATGAGTTTTTCCAAAGATGTGTGGTCTTTCATCGAGTTTGTTATGAATGTGTAATGACATATCTTCTTTTCCAAATAAGTTCTAAATTGATTTCGAAAAGGGGTTTTATGTGAATTAAAGGTAGAATGGTTCAATGATTTTCATAAAAATATTGCTTCATTTTATGTGCAGTTTTATGATTTCTTTAAAAAAGTAGTACCATGGTTGTTCAGTTAAGCTTTAAAACTATTTTGGATACAAAAAATTTGTTCAGTGATTTAGTTTCTAAAATGAAAGGTGTTCCTTATAAGTGATAAATCTAATTTGGAACACTATGAATGATTTATAAAAAAGGATAACCCCTCTTACATCTAGCCCTCTTTTTTTAGAAAATTATTTGTATCTTAAATGTACAAAATGTTATATGTGCCTAGTGAAGAGGCTATTGCAGTGATGTTTTTTTTTAAATGGACATGCTTAAGGGAGGAGGTCAGTAGTGAAAACTAGAAATCTTTTAGATAAATAATATGATGTGTGTGTATTTACTTGTTAAAAGAACTCACCACCATTTGAAATAGAGTCCAATGGGAAACCTTGGTATCTATGTGGGTAGACTTGGACTAGTACGCTAGATGAAACTTATGTGGTTCGTCCTAATTTCATCTAGTAATATTGATATTACAACACTAACTAAATACTTGTGACGATTGGATACCACTAGGTTATGGGTGTGTTATCTACTTGTGGCTCTTTCATGAGAACGTAGACCATTGTGGATCCTATGCCACATTTTCACCAAGGTACGAGGTCTTTAGGGTCCTACATGTGTTACTTAGCTATAGGGATTTCACATGGTTCTTGTTTGTGAAAAAATTCTTGTGATATGATTTTTAATTCAGTTGATTCATTCTTGTATCATCTATTGTGAATACTATATTTAAATTTAAATTGATTCCCTATAATTTTGAAATGTTAATATATGTTTGGACTATATTTATAAAATTTAATGGTAGAGAAATGTTTTCCATAAAAATATAAACCTATTACATAATTTTGAAAAGAATGAAAAAAATATTTTAATGGGTCTTATTTTCAAACTAGCATGTTTTGGGTTTCCTTTAAAAGGTTAGGGCATAGAGAGTAGTTATCCCTTGGCTTTCATACAAAGAATTTCAGTGTCCATGCCTACATTACTTTTAAGTTTCAGGTTCTAGTCTTGGAGAAATCTTAAGAGAATGTGGTTCTATCTTAGTGGCGACACATGGGGTCACATGGAGGTATCTATATATGTTTGTATTTATTTTATTTTATGTTGTTAATGTTTACCTTTTTCATTTTATTTCTATTTATCTGCCTTTTATTTTTTTGGGATAAATCATTCCCAAATACTTGTTTTGATGCTTGAAAATAGTTTCCAGTCCATGGGTATCAAGAACGCCCACTAGGCCAAGCCACAGACAGGCTCGGGTGACCGGATCAGCGTCAACCCAAGTTGGTTCATGATAAAATGGTATTAGAGTAGGCCCTTGCTATTTGGGGTTTCGGGTTGAGGGAGATTAGTACTTTCAGGGCTCCAAAGGGTGGTTACGGGTTAGTTCTTGATCTCCACCTCCCATGATGATACATGGGTTACCATGGGTAGTCTGAGTTTTGAGTCTCTTCTCTTGGTTTTGGATTAAGGGATGACAATAGAGGTGAACCAGTGTAACGTTGTGACCCCAACATGGAGTAATTACCCATGTAGAGCCCAGGTTCAAGGTTCAATGTCCTATTAGTGTTATGTATTATATGGGGGTGTAGATCACTACCACGTCGTCAGGTTGGGAATAATCACTACTTCATCATTCCAGTTTTTTATTTCAGTAGTTATTTGTCATAATTTTGGGTGGTGTTAGAGTGTTTTGGTAAATGAAGGTGGTTTTTGAAATGAAAGCGATCTTTTTCAAATGATATTAAATCTATTAAAAAGGTTTTTCATTCAAATTATTTTGAAAATTCATGAAATGGGTTTTTAAATGAGTATGTATTTTGATTTGAGAAATTAGGATTATGTTTGGATTTGGTAATAGAAATTAATGTTTGACCCTTTGTATTCCATAGGATGGTCCTCAAAACTATGGGCATGTATGTGAAGTTCACGTTGACACATATGTATAGGTTATTTGAGTGGAAAGGGATAAAAACTTTTGTGATGGTTTAAAAGATTCAATGGGTGGGGTTTTCTAATTTAAGGCATGAATTTAATTTTCTATAATGGAAATGAATGATAAAGTGAATTTGGGACTTGGTTTATCATGAAATGTGGGTTTAGGTATTTGGAATGTGACATTAGAATAAGGATTTTTTGAAATTTAAAAGAAATGTTCGGGATATATTTATATTTTTTTGGATGTTTTTCAATGAAGTTACCTTTATTGATTCTTCTATGTCTTGATATTGATTTTGGATTTTTTTTACATGTTGTTTAAAAAAATCTTCCCATGAAGGTTTTCAATATAGCCAATGAGTCATACCCAATTTTAGTTCCTTTTACGTGATTCTATTTTATTGAGGTAACTGTGTTTTTTTGGGATAGATGTGTGGTTACAAAAGTAGAGAGTGTCTACAGGTTATTTAAAACTCCTGAGGTTGTTAAAGATAGTGTCATTCCAGTTTTAATGTTCTGTCCGGTTTTGGATCAGTGGTAGTTGAATGACTCCAGGTTGTAGGATTTGGGGCGTAGTTGGTAATGGTTGGTTTTTTTGAAGGTTCACAATGTAGCGTGCATGATGTGCTAGAGGAAAATGTTACTTAAGAATATCATTTTTTAATTATGGATCCATGTTCATCATAATATTCTGTAATGTACCATTGGTATGGATGGTTCAGGCATTCTAAGCCACCATGTTGCATCCCTCTGAGGTCTTGTTGATGTGTGACCATTTGGGTCACTAGGGGAACGTTCTGAAAGAATAATTATTCGAGAAAGGAGTTTTGGTCAGAGGATTCTAGTGCCTTATGGTGTGAAATAAGATGCTTTAGACATCAGAGCACTAACCTTAGGTCTCGGGGTGAAGCTCGCTCATAGTCAGGAGTTATTGTAGGTTTCTGAAACCTCAAGACAGTTCATGTTTTCTGTATTGGGATGGAAAAATCTATGTTTTTCTTACCTCTTTTTATTTTAATAGGTGATAGTTCACAATTCCAGTACAATAGTGTGATGGACTTGTTCTTCCATAATCTAAGAATATATTTCTGTTCAAAATTATGATTTTGGAAGCATTTTTTTGGTGATAAAAGTGCATTATTTTTTAGTGGAAGCAGATGGTGTTTCCGATTTAGATTGAGTTTTATTTCACATGGTTACCCTAGTGTTCTGAGATTCGGCTAGGGTAGTGGATTCTTGATTCCGGGAGGGTTGTTTCTCACCCTTGTTCGGAGGGTTTAAGTTTTTGTTTGGAGATCCTTCATCTTGGTACCCCAGTATAATGGGTTTCGTCATTGTGTGTTTTAAATTAGAGACCTTGTGGTTGAGTCATTTCATTTGTGAAAATAGAATTAGTTCCATTCAGAATTAGGGACTCCTTAGTTTCCAATTGCGGTAAGGCCATTGTTGGTTAATGTTAGGTAGTTGGTTGAAATTAGATTGGGTGTTCCTGTATTCCCCCCACCCCAAGGCTGGTGTGTTTGGATTTAATGTCCCTATGATAAAAAAAAATATTGTGGGGGGATAGAACCCTCTCATGTTTTCCCCGTTTTCTGTGTGGTGGTTTCCCTTGGATCAGTCAAGTGTGACCTATAGAGAGTAAATGTCATCCCATGTTTCATGGTTTTTCCCTGGTTGGTTTGGGCATGGACTCGAGGTTTGGTTAACAATCGGCTTGCTGAATTTCTGGGGGCAGAGAGTGTCTGCGGTGGCGAGAATTGTCACACTCTGATCTCTATAATGTTATTATTTTAATTATTACTTTCCCCTTTAGTTCCATTCGGCACAATTAGAGCACAATCATTCAACTGTGAAACTAATTGCAGGTAACTGTGCAAGGATTCCAGGCCTAGACGATGGCTAGCGCACAGGTTAAACTGTGTGGTTTCCAATGTTTGAAAAAAATAAAAAAATTATGAAAATAAAATTCATAAAATGTTTAAAACATAATAATAATAATTATATTATGTTGGTAATGATATTGTCATTTTTATTATTAAATTTGATTTTAATATTTTTTTTAATAATATGTTAATACTATTATCATTATTTAAAAGGATATGATGATTATTATTATTAATAAAAGATCAAACCCTAATCCTACCCCCCCCCCATGCATGCCACAACCCCCTTCCTTATTCCCTTTAATGGGCACCCCAACCCACCGCCTCTCCCTCCTTGATCCAACCAAACAACAGCAGTGCAGAGTCACCTTCCCTGCTCCCTTGTGCATAGGACTGCCCCTAGGTACACATTTGTCCTTCCAGACCACTTCCTTGCAGGCACTATGGGGAACCACCTCAGCCACCCGCCTCTCTCGCTCAGGTGGCCACCCTCCACTCATGATCTAACACATCCTCGTTCTACACATCTCCTCATGTCACTCCTCTTATTTTCGAATCTCCCCCTTGTTTGGCCGAACCTCTGGTGAGACCCCCTCTTCTAGCGTGGTGAACCTCCATAACCCCCTTTCCATGCTTGACCAGCCTCCTACAAACCCTGTTTTATTTGTGTTTTATATCACATTTTCGTTTATTCCATTTGTAGAATTTTGGGTTTGGTTTCATGTTGTTTAGGGTCCATTTGTGTTAATTTTATTTCGATGTCTTGTTTTTAGCATTTAATATTACTAATTGTGGTATGTTTTGAAAGAAATTGGAGTTTCACACCAGGTTTTTGAAGTTTATATACACTGAGGTAGGTGGTTTCGTGCCCTAAAATCTTATGATGAGTTAATTTTTTATCTAATTAAGTTCTTCAAATTTAATGGTTATATTGGGTGATGAAAACATGTTTTGTAAATTCTTTGATGTGAACGGGTGATGATGTTGTGTTTTCTTTTAGAAATGGTTGTGTATTTCATTCGGGTCTTGATGTAGTAATACATATAAGTGATTAATTAATTGTTTAAGGTGTTTAATTAAGTATTTAATCATTAATTATTTAATTGTTATGTGCCCTATCCTTTTTAGATGAATTTTAATATGTTTGTTTAAGATGATGAATGAGTTCATTGGTTTGTTTATGTTGTGTGTATAGAGTTTTTAAGTGGTTTATGTGTTTATAGGTTGGAAATGGTGTTTCAATATAAGAAATGGATGTGTTTTTAGAGTGATTTGGCATAATGTTTCTAAAATATTATTTCAAGGATTGATTGGTAGGTAAAATTTGAGATTTCAAGGAACATTATGTGCATGTGTATTTAAATGGGATTTTATTGGAACATTGTTTTTTTTTCATGTTAGCTATATTTTTCATATTGAGTTTAAAATTTTAAAATGTTTGAATGGGGAAAATATTATTTTGAGAATGGATTAAAATCATGAATGATTTTATGTAGGGGGAAAGGCCCATTGTCTTGGTTGGTCTTTATTTTGTTTGTTTTCTTATATTAAAAAGGGTAATTTGAGAAACTATGTATGTGGTGTGAAAGGTTTTTTTAAATGGTTTTAGTGTGTGTTTGAGTTTAATGAGTGTTTTGGTATAAATTTTTATGGTCCTAACATAGATGTGTTTCATAAATTTTTTTATTCATTTAATAAATGTTATGTGTAGTTTGTGGTCCCTACCTGGTGGTTTCGAGTTGCTGAGTCAACGATGAATTGCCTACGTATACATATGTATGTATATGTATATATGTAGGTTCCTTGTTACTTGTATATTCATCAATGGTAGTGAATATATTCATGGAGGGCTTGGTGTGCATATGTATATATATGAAAATGCTTGGATAGGTGAGTGGTGTCTAGTATATGCATATAAGCATATATATAATGAACCCCGTGAACATGTTCATGGATATTTGGGTGTGTTCATAGGGTCTAGGTGTACTTAAATGATTGTGAAAGTGCATATTCTTAGTGGGGGAGCAACAAATTTTAGTTTGAAAGTGCCAAGAGCCGAAGTGGATGGCTTGGTTCCACCTTGAGGTCGGTTCACTATGCCCTGACCATTAATTAGAATTTATATTACTCGTTGGTATTTATTTAAAAGTGTGTCTTCTTCCTTTATATTAAATTCATAGGCGATATTTACATATATGTGTGTGTGTGTTTATGAATAAATTGGTTTCTTTCATGAAATGTTGTTTTATAGCCATTTAAAACACAAAATGGGTATTTCCAAAGATGCGGGGTCTTTCGGCCAGTTTGTCATAAATGAGTAATGAAATGTTCTCATTTCCAAATATGTTCCTAAGTGATTTCTAACAGGGGGATTGGTGTGAATTCAAGGAAAATGGGAGGTTTTATTTTCTTGAAAATATTGCATTATTTTATGTTCAGTTTTTAGCTTAATTTAAACATGTTGTACCGTGGTTGTTTAGTTAATATTTCAAACTATTTCGGAAACTCAAAAAATACTCGGTGATTATGGTTATAAAATTAAAAGTTTTCCTTGTAAGTGAGTAATCCTTTTTCGAACTATTATAATGATTTATGAAAAATGGAAACCACTCTTAAGGAATTCCCTCTTTATTTAGAAAAATGATGTGTAAGTTAAATATAAGAATTATTATATGTGCATAGTGAGGAGGATTTTGAAATGATGTGCATTTTTGAAATAAAAGGATGCACTTAAGGGGGAATTTTGGTGGTTAAAACTGGAAAGTTTTTAGATAAATAATTTTATGTGCATGTGTCTTTACTAGTTAATAAAGCTCACCACCATTTGAAATGAAGCACAATACGAAACCTAGGTATCTAGGTGGGTAGAGTAGGACTAGTACACTAGATGATACGTAAGTGGTTCTTCCAGGTTTCATCTAGAAAGATGGATGTTGCACCTCGAACAAAATACTTGTGATGATTGGAGACCACTAGGTTATGTATGTGTTCCCTACAAATGGCTTATGCTCGACAATGTAGACCATTGTGGATCCTATGACATATTTTCACCGAGGTACGAGGTCTCTAGGGTCCCACATGTTCTAGATAGCTATTGGAATTACCCTTGGTGCTCGTCTGTGGAATAATGCTTATGATATGATTTTCAATTAAATTTTATCATGATTGTCTCCTCTTTTATGAAAACCATATTTAAATTTAAATTTATTTCCTTTCATTTTGAAATGTTAATGTATGTTTGGATTCAATATTGAAATTGTAGTGGTCAAAAAATGTTTTCCTTAAAAATTTCAACCTATTACTTAATTTTGAAAAGAATGAAAAAATATATATTAATTGGTCTTATTTTTAAACTAGCATGTTTTTTGAGTTTCTTTTAGAAGGTAATGGCACTGGTCATTGTTATCCCTTGGATTTCCTACCGAGCATCTCGATGCTTATGCGTACTTTACTTTTTATTCTCAGGTTCCAGTCTTGGATTTCCCTTGGGAGAGCATGGTTCTATGTTAGTGGCGACCCATGGGATCAATTGGAAGTATGTATAACTATTTATCTATAAATTATTTCCTATTTTAAGTGTTTACCAATTTTTTTGGTTTATTTATAGTTAACTATATTTTATTTTTTGGACTTAATCATTCCAAATAACTTGTTTTGATGCCCGGCACTAGTTTTCATCCCATGGGGATTGGGAACACCCTTCAGTTCATCCGGCTTACCGGCTCGGGTGACCGGCTCTGGGTCAACACAGGTTGGTTCATGAAAAAATGGTATCCTAGCATTCCCTTGCTATTTTGGGTTTTTGTTAGATGGAGATTAATATTTTCTAGGATTAGGACTTAGGTTACAGGTCAGTTACTAATCAACACTACTCGTGATGAGACCTGAGTTACTAGGGGTAGTCCAGGTTTTAAGTCTCTTGTCATATTTTTTGATTGAGGGATTATAATAGAGGTGACTCATTGTCGTGTTGTGACCCCACATAATGTAGTTTCTTATGTGGACCCAGGTAACTGGTTCAATGGCTTCTTGGTGTTATGTGTTACATGGGGAGTCACTCAATACCATGTCAATGGGTTAGGCATATACACTAGTTCCTCATTCCTGTTTTTTTGTTGGTTGTGCTTTGTCTTGATTTCAATTGGTGTTAGAGTGTTTTGGAAAATGAAGGTGATTTTTTGAAATAAAATGGCTCTTTTTCTAATGAATTTAAATCTGGTAAATAGGTGTTTTTTCATATTGTTTTTGAAATTCATGAAATGGGATTTTAAATGAGGATTTATTCTTGGTATGAAAAGTTTGGCTCATGTTTGGATTTGTCAATAGAATAGAATGTGAAACCATTGGTATTCCTTAAGATCATCTGTATACATGTGGCTAGGAATGTTAAGTTCATGTTGACACAAATTTATGGGTGATTTGAGTTGAAAGGTATGAAATCCTATGCAGTGGTTCATAGGATTCTATGTGTGGGGTTTTAGAATTTATGTCTATGATAGATTTTTCTAAAATGGACATGACTGAAAAAGTGACATCAGGAGAATGTTTTTCATGAAAATTTGGTTTTCGTATTTTGAAAGTGACTTTGGAATAAGGAATTTTTGAAAAATAAAATAAATTTAGTTGTCTATGTTTATATATTTTTTGGTTTTTTCTAGTCGAAGATACATTAATTGATGTTTCTATGACTTGATATTGGTTTTGGAATTATGGTTTATGTGTTGTTCAGAAAATGATGCTCTGGAATGTTGCTAATATATCCATCAAGTCATGCCCAATTATTTTACTTTTTAAGTGAAACTAGGTTATTGTGGTAATTGAGGTTTGTTGGGAAAGTTGTGGGGTTGTGGAATTAGAGTGTGAATATGGGTTTTGGGGAAGTACTGATTTTGTTAAAAGTTATGCCATATTGATTTTAATGGTTTGTCTAGTTTTGGATTAGTGGGGGATGATTGATTTTTTGTCGTTGGAGTTGTGGTGTAGTTGGTAATGTTTTTCTTCTGTGATGGTGTCCTATCCGGTAAGTAGGGTGTGCCAAAGGAACATGTTTTTGAAGAATCTCATTCATCGGTGCCAGCTCCTATTTTTTATAACCATTCTTCTAAGTGCTGTTGGTATGGATGGTTTGGTCATTTTTAGATTCCTTGTCTCATCCCTCTGAATTCTTGTTGACATGTGACTATTTAGGTCACTTGGTAAAAGTCCTGAAAGAATTATCATTTGAGAAAGGAGTTTTGGTTGGGGATGCTAGTGTATGACTATGATCCATATGATTCTTCAGACATCAGATCCCCAACCTTTGGTCTTGGGGTGATGCTCATTCACAGTCATGGGTTTTTGGAGGTGTATGAATCCTTAGCCCGATTCCTGTTTTCCTTATTTGGATGGAAGAATATGAGGCTTTCTTTCCTTATTTATTTTAGCAGGGGAAATTTAATCATTACATTACAATAGTGTGATGGAATTTTTCTTCCACAATCTAAGTGGGGTTTTCATTAGAAATGTGGATTTTGGAAGCATTTGTATGGTGATCAAAGTTATTGAGTTTTGTGGAGGCAGTGGATGGTGTTTTTGGTTTGGGTTGAGTTAGTTTTGTATGTTTCCCCTAGTGTTGTGAGACTTGGCCAGTGTAGGGGGTATTTTTGATTTTTGTACGGTTTTTTATCACCCTTGAAAAAAGGGTTTTAGTTATGGTAGGAAGATCCTTCATCCCGGTTCTCGGTATACTAGGTTTCTTAATTGTGTGTTTTCAGTTTGAGTCCTTATTTTGGGGTCATTTCATTCGTACTAAGAGAGTTAGTTCCATTCGAAATTAGGGACTCCTTAGTTTCTGGTTGCGGTAAGTCCGTTATTGGTTGACGTGGGGGAGTATGGTGAAATCTGATTGCGAGTTCCCATGTTCCCCCCCCCCCATGGTGGTGTGTTGGGTTTTGAAGCACCTATGTTAGCAGAATTCTTATGGTGGGGAGAACTCTCTCGTGTTATAATCTTGTTCTTTGTGGTGGTTTCCCTAGGATTAGTCTACTGTGACCTATGGAGAGTAATGGTTATCCTAATTTCAATGGGTTTTCCCTGGTGATTTTGGGCATGGACTCGATGTTTGGTTAACAATTGTCTTGGTGACTTTCTAGGGGCAGAAAGTGTCTGTGGTGGGGAGAATTGTCACATTTTGATACCTGGTATGTAATTTCATTAATTATATTAATTAGTAATATCCTATTTAGTGACATTTGGCTTGGTGAAGGCACAATTGTTCAATTTCATGACTACTTGTATGTAAATGTGTGAGGATGCTAGGCCTAGGCAATGGACAGCACACTGGTTCAACAGTGAGGTTTCCAATGTTTGAAATAAATAAATTTATATGAAAATAAAATTCAGTAACTATTTATTACATAATAATAAAAATATTATTATATGGGTAATTATATTCTTATTATTATTATTAAATTTTTTAATAATATTATTGTTCATAAATTATTATAACTATTATTATTATTAAAAAAGAAATGATTATTATTAATATTATTATAAAAAATATCAAACCCTAATCCTACCCCCATGCATGGAACAACCCCCTTTCTCTCTTCCCTTGAGTAGCCACCCCAGCCTGACACCTCTGCCTCCTTGCTCTGGCCAACCAGCAGCGGCACACATCCCATACGGCACCTGCATTTTACATCTGATGGTCATTTGTTCCATTTGGAACAATTGTGATGTAGGTTTGATTTTGATTAGGGTCCATTTGTGATGTTTTTTTGTTCTATGTCTTATTTTTAGCATTCCATTTGTGTTTTTGTGGGGAGTTTGGAGAACAATTGGAGTTATAAACCTAGTTCAAGAAGTTTACCTACATTGAGGGTGGTGGTTCTGTGTCCTAACATCCATAGATCAATTAATTTGATTATTAAATTATGTTTTGTATGATTTATGGTTAAATTGGGTGAGGTGAAATGTGTTTTATAAATGTTTTAACGTGTGTGCATGATGAAATTGCATTTTGTTTTATAAATGGTTGTGTCATTCATTTTTTCATTAAATTATTAGTACTTATAAGTGTTTAATTAATTGGTTAAGTTGTTTAATTAATTGTTTAACCGTTAATTTTTTTATAGTTCTATGCCCTAATATATTTAGATGAATTTTAATATGTTTTTTATGTTTATGAATGTGTTCATTAGTTTTATTATGTGGTTTATATGGTGTTTTAAAGATTTTTATGCGTTTAGATGTTGGAAATGGGTTTCTAGTAAAGGAAATGGTTTTGTTTCTATGTTTTATTTGGTGTATTGTTTCTAAAATGTATTTCAAAGGTCGACTGGTACTTGCAAAAAAAGTTTCTAAGAAACATTAGGTTCATGTGTATTTAAATGGGATTTTTATTGGAAAACAAAATGTTTTTGACATGTTAGCTTTTGGGTGCATCTTCAGTTTAAAATTGTAAAATGTTTTAATGATGAAAATATTTTTTTAAATGGTTAAAAGAATTATTGATTTTATGTAGGGTGATGGGATCATTGTCTTGGTTGTTCTTTACTGTGTGTGTTTTCATGTATTATAATTTTTATTTGAGAAACTATTTAAGTGGTGTGAAAAGTATTTTTAAATGGTTTTAGTAAGCGTTTGGGTTTAAATATGGGTTTGGTGTAATTTTTTTGGTGCTAACTTTGAAGAGTTTCACTATTTTTTATTTATTTAGTAAATATTTTGTGTAGTATGTCGTCCATGATTGGTGGTTACGAGTCACTGAGTCAAGGGAGACTCACCTGCATATGCATAGGTAAGTATATGTATATCTTATGGTTCCCCCATTACACATATATTCATCCATGGTAGTGAATATACGTGTATGGGGCTAGTTATATATATGTATATATATGAAAATGAAACTGTGGGTGAGTGATGACTTTTATATGATTATATGAATTTATGTAAGTATCCCCTTTCACATGTTCATGGACTTGAGTGGGCGTGAATTGGGGCTAGCTATCCTTACATGTATTTTATGGTGCTTATGTTTAGTGGGGGAGCATCAACTTTTAGTTAGAAACCTCCAAGATATGAAGTGGATGGCTTGGTTCCACCTTGAGGTAGGTTCCCTATCCCCTGAACTTTAATTAAAATTTCCATTACTATTTGGTATTCTTTTAAAATAATTTCTTATACATTTATACGAAATGCACATGGTGTATATATATATGTATATATATAGGTTTATGAAGAATTTTTTTTTGTTCTTGAAAACTAGTTTCTTGGAGGTTTTAAATGAAAAATGGGTATTTCCAAAGACTTGTGGTCTTTCGAAAGATTCTTTATAAAAGTATAATGACAAATTTTCTTTTCCAAAGAAGTTCTAAAGTGATTTCCAAACTGGGTTTTGGTGTGAAATCCCAGAAAAATGGTGGTTTGATTTTCTTAAAAGGATTTCTTAATTTAAATTATGTTTTTATGATTTCGTTGAAATGTAGTACCTTGGTTGTTAAGTTGAGCATTTCAACTATTTTCGAAACAAAATGTTTGGTGATTATGTTTCAAAAATAGCATTCCTTGTAAGTGATTATGCCCATTGGTTCTTTGAGAATGATTTATGAAATGGGAAAACCCATCTTAAGGCTTTCCCTATTACTTTATAAAAAAATATGTGTATGTTAAATGTACGAAATGTTATATGTTCCTAGTAAAGAGGATTGGGAAATGAAGTGTGTTTTTTGAAAAAAAAGGATGCTAGGTTGGTGGACTAAGATTAGTATGCTAGACGGTACATAAGTGGTTCATCGCAGTTTCATCTAGAAGGATTGACATTACAATGCTAACTAAATACTTTTGATGATTATAGACCACTAGGTTATGGTAGTGTTCCCTACTAGTGGCTCAGGCATGATAATATAGACCGTTGTGGATCCTATTCCACATTTTCACTAATTAACGTGGTCATTAGGGTCCCACATGAGCTAGTTACCTATAAGAATTTCCCACGGTGATTGTTTGTGGGATTATTCTTGTGATATGATTTTCAATTCAGTTGTTTCATCATTGTCTTCACTTTCATGAAAAACATATTTAAATTTAAATTGTTTTCCTTTAATTTTGAAATGTTATTGTATGTTTGTATTCTATTATGGAAATGTAGGGGTAGGGAAATGTTTTCCTTAAAACTGTAAACCTGTTACCAAATTGTGAAAGGAATGAAAAAAAAATATTTTAAGGGGATTTATTTCCAAACCAGAATGTTTTTGGTTTCTTTTAAAAGGTAAGGTCATTGGGCGTTGTTAGCCCATGGATTTCATACTAAGCCCCTCAGTGGCCATGCCTACTTTACTTTTCATTATTATTTTCTATTATTGAATCATTATTGGGAGATTGTGGTTCTATTTCAGTGGAGATCCATGGGTTCAATTGGAGGTATGTCTATATGGTTATCATTACTTCATTTTCCTTTGTTAGTGTTTACCTATTTTCTCATGTTTATTTCTATATATTTGTCTTTTATTTTAAGTGATACATATTTCCCAACTACTTGTTTTAATGACCAAAACTTGTTTCCAGCCCATTGGGATCAAGAACACCCTTTGGGCCATGTTTCAGACCAACTTAGGTGACTAGATCAGGGTCTATCCAAGTTGGTTCGTGACATGTCCTACCTATATTATACCGACTCAAAGGTTGGAGTTGAGTTGGGGGCTTGAGAAACCCAGGATGCCATGTTTCAGTAAATTCCAAATGGTGCATGTGGACGTGTACCACGTGAAGATGATGACTTCCATTTCCATTATCCTCACATGGTTCCACATCGGTATAGTATAGCAAGAATACTACGCACCCAACTTCACCACCATGTCTAGTCAAACACCCATAGACTATTAATGCCAATAGCCGAAGAGAAACTCTATATAAAAAAGGTATGTATAATATAGGAAGTATAAGGTATAATATAGATAGTAGAACCATGAATATATATATATATATATATATCAATTGAATGAACTTCTCACAATTTCTACTGCAGAAAAACAAATTTGCACATGAAATGGGGAGATTTGGGTCCAATTGTATCATGGTCAAATTTAAGGTATAACTGTCATGAAGATCAAGGAGTGATGGTGGTGTTCTTACTTCTATGTTTCACCGGTTGGTCATGGACGAAGGCACATATACCACAGTAACCCAACTGAGTGAACCAGAAGGCCATGAGATGGATATGGGGCCTTAGTTGGCAGAAGACCAAGGTTGTAGAATGACCCACTGATACGATGAGCCCAACGGGTGGGGGTATAAGTAGGATGAAGTGTAATGGAATGGTTTTCTACTAGGTCCGGTATTCCATGATGATGTGGGGTGATAGAGTTGGTGGTGATTTTCTTGGGAACTGGGATGATTTATGGTTCAATTAGAGCTCATGGGGCCCTTCATAATAAAATCATAGCTACCGATTCCATATGTTGAGAAGCAATATAAAGAGTTTATGTATCATAAATATATGATATATATCCTTGGGGGTAGTATTGGTTACCCAAATCCATCTATATGTTCATGAAAGAGTGATGTTTGTTGATTTCTGACCCAGTTTAATGAAATGGATGGGGATAAGGACATTCAACCCTATGGGTAATCTATTTGAATGCTATATTAGGACCATGGTTCTCAAGGATTGGGGTTTCATCATGATAATTTACTAATTATCGAATGATAGGATATTGTTATATCTAATGTCAATTCAACTACTTTGACACCTTGAAAACACATTATTACGATCTTTAGAAAGCTTAGAATCATTTCAAAGTGTGGGGAGTTCAATATGTTTTCTACTAGAAATAATATGGACACAATTCATAACTATATTGAGTACAGTTCTGGATATGGGGTATGGGTTTCATGAGGGGTAATGAGCAGATAGTAGAACACTGAGGTATTGGGAGTGAGGTATTCTTTCGACGATGTGAGTATTATTAGGGAATGGATGGTTTCTATTGGTAATTCCTTGGTTGTCCTCTGGTATGATACAAGCATGATGTTTCATCGATAGCATGACATTCATCCAATTCCATTAATTTTCTTCCTGAATGTGCAATGGGAATGGAAAAAAAAGATACTGTGTATCTGAGCACTCTTTTTTACTAGAGTGCCCCTTCGATGGTTCAATGTGCATAGGTTGGACAATCAAATATACTCACTTAGTTGGATTACTCACTCAGGAAGCATGGGGATGATGATGTCTTCTCATTGGAATAAAAAACTAGGATGAATTATTGGACTATTAATTCATCTTTGATGTTGTGCTCACCCCCAAAGACCCAAAAACGTTCCTTGGCCCAAGATACTCCTTCAGTTTTCTCTAGTTTCATCCACTCGTCTGGATTTGGCTCCACAAGCTTCTTGGGCATGGAGGGTTCATAGATTTCCTTCACCAGTCGGGACACCGGGGGAGATGGGAGGCCTTATACACATACAATAGTTGGAGCCATTTTACTGGTGGTGGACATTATATTCTAGAATACTCGAGCATTATATGTTGTATTTTAGATATAAATTCCTCTTTATATGAAAGAATACTGTGACTAAAAATGGGAAATTGAATGTCATATGAGTGGATGGTTCAACATAGGACTCAAACCAATAGTGTTCTATGAGGTTGTTAGGATGAAAAAATGGGAAATGGTGAATTCACTACATTCATGGGTGAGAAACGTCAGACTGAAATGTCAAACCACAACATCATCCACCTATATTCCATGGGGGTGGAAGCCAAGAATTGCTAGAGGTTACTAGTTTGGAGGAATTATGATAGAGGTGATGGGTTGATCGAGATACCATGAAATTGGATGTCGAAGGGTCAATAAAATTGGTGAGGTATTCATTGGTGATGGAAATGGGGGAATATATCACAACTAACATAAACAACATACTAGATTCACCCACTCAATCAACTACGAACAAGTAAGTAGAAGAGAGTGAGCACCATGGGGTGAGTGGGATCATGCGGCCAGTAGGAATCCACCAGTTTGTGGGAATCTACTGTCCTATAGGTCTGATATTTGAAAACTCAAATATAAATGGTGACATCAAGGGCCACTAGAATTGCAGTGATTGTTCTTGGAAGGATTATGAATGTCCCCTATTAGAGTAGAGTACTGATGACTATTAGAATAGTGTATTGAGGGGTGAAAATTCATGAGCAGTTTGAACAGCTTGGAATGACATTCCTGTGAAGTTGAATGCCATGACATTCGTCCTAACCATATAGTGTGGATCCTCAATAAGTATTACACAGTGTGTTAGAATTGTGTAACTTCCTCAACAACCTGAATCAACATGGGGAACCAGCTTCATCAATGGTTGATGTACCATATTTTTTCATGACATCAATAGACAATGGAGTACCACAAGGGGTATTTGAATGAGAACCCAATTTTTTTTGAAGGAAATGAATTAGAAACCCAATTCTGATGTTGTTTGGACATTCAGAGAAGTGAGTAGAAAAGAAGTGAAAAGACATCACATTGTCTCAAAATGGAGGGGTAGGTGACTCACTCGATTCCAAATGACATACCTTTTTCATTATTGGTCTGTGATTCAAATTTACTTGTCGCTAGAGATACTAGGTAATAGTTCTAATATCCATTGGGACATGCTACCTTTGGACCCGAAACCAATTGAGCTAGCCATAGGCATGTGGTCACTTAGTAGATGGTAGTGGCGGACCGATCCCATGTATGTGGAAAAATACTATGATGACTGATGTCTAGGTGTGATTGGACAACTGAGATCAAGGATAACTAGTTTTCAAAAAATTCTATTTTAGTAGTGTGTACCTACAATCGAAATGGCCTGAGGTAGAGGGTACTGGTGCATTTTAATAGGAAATGGATATATGATGTTTGGATGTGTTCAACTCCATGGGTAGTTTATTTGAACACTGGTCTTGTATTAGTGGTACAATTTTTTCTTCTTCATCTACTTATCATACCAACTCTAGACCTCCCATTTACTTTTTCCATGTCCTTGATTTTGACACTAGAAATATCAACCTTGTAGGTATTGAAGATCGTCCACAACATTTATCTGATTCTGTATTACTCCTCTAATAGTGAACTACCAAGGTGTCAACATGTCCCACTCATTCGATTAGCTCAAAGGGTGGGGGTATATGATGTATGAAGTGGTATAGAAATGTTTTCTACTCAGTCATGTATGCCATATCGATATTGTGTGATAGAGTTGGTGGTGAGTTTCTTGGGAACTGGGGTGATTGACGGTTCAAGGAAACTTCATGGGGCCCTTCATACTACATGTATAACTACCATTTCCATACACCGAGTAGAAATAGGATGAGGTGACGTTTCAAAACAAAATGAAAGATACCATTGGGGTAGTATTGGTTCCATGACACCACCACCATGTTCAAGAAAGGGTGTTTTCATTTATTTTGACACAGAATGCACACATATGGTTATATAGGGAAAAGGCCACATCCACTTGCATTAGATTTGAGATGGATTGACATTGGAATTGTCAATTTCACCACCAATTCAATAGTGTGGGTTCTTATATGAAGCAAGAAATGAACAACTATAGATTATATTGTTATTTTAGAGTTCAAGTAAGTGGTAATAGGAACATGGTAGTGACCCCACATATTGAAGAACAATAAGTACAAGTGGAAGAAAGATAAACTACTCTTTGATATGTATATTAGGAAAATTTGTTCCCAGAATCAATAATTGTCAAAGAGGTGGATCAGAATGCATTTTGTCTTGGGTGTCAAATATGTCCAACGACTAATGTGTGGTATAAGAGTGAGATATGGTGGATCACTCTCAGGAATTTTGTAGGATAAAGATTCTCAAAACTATAGTATAATAGTCTAGATCGTGGGTTGGAATGACCACATGGGGAATATCACGGAGGAACCAACAACAACAAGGAGGGGGTATAGAGTTCTGATGTGGGTGGTCACTCTCGCGATGATTAATTGTGACAATGTTGATATTAGTGAACTATTCATTGGGACACCCCATCTCAATATAAAATTGCTAGGTACTCATCTATATTGTCTATAGGAGGAAAAATATAGGTACCACTATATGAACCACTATAGGATAAGAACATCCTAGTACGGTTTCTATAATGGTGCCTATAGCGGTCGGACAATATTATACTAATCGAACTCCATTCGTGCAGTGGTTCTGCCAGTGGAATAGTGAAATATGAAAATGGCTCATGAATACATTGCCATGGTGAGGATCATGTTTTTGGATTGTAAGAAAAAGTGAGTAGTATTTGAGGTGAATCAATAATAGTGTTGTTCTATGGTTCCTGATAGACTATTGGTGCCTTATAATGAGATATCCATTTGGTCAATCAGTTCTCCACCGACCCCAATGTTCGCACCTCCTACTATAGAGAGACCTAAAATTATGCATTGTGTGATGGGTTTTTAGACCTAAACTGAATGTCTCACCCACTGTGATCATAATACTCAAATCGTACACTATTGAAGGAACTACATGGAAATGTCTGTCGTGTTGAATGGATATGGCCATGTCCCAAGTGGAATTAATGGACTCAACTTGAGAAGTCAATCTATTTATAATGAGGAACCCCAAAGGAATACTACCTATATTATATTGACTTGAGTGACTACCTTCCATTTTGTTGGACATCTCTTTCATCAGTCAGGACTATTAGTGTCGAGTACACACTATTAAAAGATTACTGAAGAATCAAATATTTGGGGGTTGATCTTCCAATACCCAAATGTTTGATATTTACAGTGTCTAAATCAAGGGAAAGGGAAAAGGCAACAACACAGGTCCTAAATGGTATGATAAGTTGATGAAGAAGAATAGGTTGGGAAAACCCGATGATGGGTATATTCCCTACTTTCAAATGGCAGTGGGGATCTCCTCCTTCCCACAAAGTGTAATTACATTGTTGACTCGATTGAATGAGGGGTGATAGCCTGCTAGGATACCATTGATGTTGATTCCTTGGGCCCCCTTACAATGATAGGTCCCCATAATTATTAATTTGGTCATTGTTGCATGTTAACTAGATGTCATCTTCGTTTTTTGATTTTATGGTAGTGGTTGTCTTAAGGGAGACTCATCGAGAACAGATGAATCGGTAGAACCAGAATGAGATTTAATGAATTGGCACTGGTGGTCTTAGATTAATTTAGGTAGTAGAAACTAGGATACTTCATGTATTCTAGGTGAAAAGCTAACATGAAGACTTCATGTATTCTAGGTACCCCCTCATCAGTGAACACCTAGTCCTTTCCTGGTGCTCACAGAACAGACACTCATGGACCAGACCTGGGAGGACCACGTGCTCAAAGATACTATCATTATATAGAGGGAGTTCCTAGGGAACACATAATGTGGACTATTAAATTTGGAATAATGTCCATTCAACTATTCTAATGCCAATGGTGGGGCAGAACCCTACATCAGAACTGTTATGCTCACCATTACAAGCGAATAAGAGGGTTTCATGGAATTTGTTTTACTGTCATAGAAGGATGAACAATCCTATGGTTATGGATTATTTGGTTTTCCAAGATTCTATTCCAATGGAATATCAGGAATGACACCAGTCCCCAATAAGAACTGCCTTGAAACCAAATCTATCTCATCCAACACTACACTAATCCACCCATGGGTAGTTGGGAACACGTAGGCTGGTAATAGATGGCCATAATGCTGGCATCTCATACCAACTCATATATGTGGTGCTGGGAGGTTTAGTTGTCCTTGTGGTTGGATTACAATCACAAACCTCAATTATATGTCCTTTAACATTTTACTACCTAATTGGCCTTGTGACACCAATATTTCCGAGTTTACCAGTTTGAGAAAATATTCTAATAGAGTACACACCATGGGGTTAAAGGGTGTGAGTGGGGGTGAATGGTGAACATTATATGGTGGAATACCAGGGTTTGTTAGAAAGTTTTGTTCATGGACCACCAATATTGGGTCATTTCAAGAAATATTTTATCATGATTGATTGACTCATTTTGGGCATTGCGGATGCTGGTGCACTGAGAGAAAACTTGGTGGCTACTATCGAGGTTTCTCACTAGTTCTCTATATTTAGTATCATCTCTAATGTGGGTCTCTCAAACTAAAATATCATAGGTTCAATTAATATAACTCATGGGTGAATATTCAAATGTTGATAAGTGTTTTGGAAAATCAAGGGTGGAAGAAGCTAGTTGATTGGATCGGGACATCCAGTGATACTATAAAACATCAATGGTCACCACTGGAATATGGGAAGGGGGTAGAGAGGGGGCCAAATGGGGGATTCATTGAGATGAAGTCACAAACTCAGGACACCATTGGGGAATACATGAGTCGGTATGCGGTGTTAATAGAACAGTTGGTCAGCCAATTCACTATGAAGATGGTGTCCTTTGGTCTTGGGTGGGTAGAGGTGTGTAGGACTGAGGCTGGAGAAAGGTAGGTGAAGGGAGTTGAACTGAAATCGAGTACTATTAGATTAGTGTTCTGAATTGGGGTCATCAAAGCATAGGACTAGTTGTATTGGAATGGTGTCATTCTCTACTTTAAAATATTTCCAATTTTCATTTATTAGAATTTCACGAACCACAAAACATACAATCATACCACTTTAGGCACCAATATAGGTAAAGAAACTCATACAGTGGTTTCTATAGGGGTCCACCTATAGACTATATAGACGATTACTGAGCCAGATTATACCAAATGGATGGTGTTTGGATCCCATGATACCACTACACCCCAATGTCCAATGGAAACTGATGAAACTATAATAGGCATCACCATACCAACAGATAGTTTAGGTATGAACATAGGTCGTTCAGAAAATTTAGAGGGGGATAAAGTGGTGATGGAGAACATGTAACACAGTCAACCACGTATGATTAAGAAAATATTGTCATCAATAAATATATCTATGATCGATCCAAGGGTATTCCTATGAGTTCAAGTCAAGCGACGAGTGCACCCAATCGGTAGATCAGCAGTACCATACTCTAATAGACTTGTATCTATCTTGGGTCCTTCTACAACCAAGGTTGATAGTAAAGTAATAGACCAATTGTAAATGGAGAGGGGGGATACCCATTTTACTTAGGGGGTTCGGGAAAGTGGTATAGCAATAGGTGGTACCATATACAACATGGTGTGGTGTGGTCAAGGTACTCAGAATGAATGGGCATGGTACACATACATGTAGAATAAAACAATCCTTTCATTTTTTTAGATGGGATTTTAATCCGGACTGGGTATTGCACCTCTAGGAACAGTTAGTGTGTAGTGTTTTTCTTCCCCTATTAGTGGATCCATTTACTGCTGATAGATGATGTTCTTGATCGATAAACCATTTTTTTCAATTCCCCAACTTCATTTGTTTTAGTGGAAACAACAAATGATGAAGTCAATTGTTTCATGTGCTCTTGGCTTGATATGTCAATGACTACAAGCCTAGGAAAGTGGGACATGTTGTTTAGACCAGTCAGAAACACTGTACATGAATCACTTCCACACTATTAGATAGTGAATTGAGTGGTCTAATTATAGATGCTAGGAAATGGTTGCACTAGTTGTCTTCCATGACCATTCAAGTTGGGTCGAGATACATCCAACTTGATCTATTTGTTCGTTCTGCATTCCAACATGGGATAGTGTGGTGTTCTTGGTAGCTGGAATGCACATTCAAATAATAAAGTGATATAAATAAGTATTAGGCTATTAGATGATGTAATTAGGTTCTCTGGTAAATTGGAATTATAAGGTCAAGATGGTAAAAAACGAGCTATCTGGGTGTTGGGATCTTAGAATATGTAAGTGAAGTGATAGATAGAATTCATAAGACTTCATTTCCTACCTAACAAGCCAATGCAGCTATATGATCTTTTTTTTGGGATCACATTATGTTCTGGGGTGCCAAGCCAAACCAAGGGAAATTTTTTTATGGAATGTATTAGGGATTGAACCAAAAAACTAGTACCCTGAGTGCCATGTGGTTCTATATTTGAGTTCTGAAATTGATTGGGAGAATCCTACGTATTTTGTGAGAGGGAAGTATTCATGAAATGGTACCTGGGCTCATCCAATTTGGTGTAAATAGATCTACTATTATTCCTTTCGTTTTAAAATTTAATCAGCCAACTCATTTCCAAACAAAAGTGTCCGGAGAAGCAGAAGTGTCTTACTAGTGCAGTGTATGAATCATCGAATGGAATATTGGTCTTGTTTAACATTATTCCTAGAGATTGGATACAGTAGTTGGACAACGAATATGACTTATTTGGTGATACAAACTAATACAATGAGTGATTGATATGCGCCGATGGGTTCAAGCACTGGGTGAATCATGACACAACTACTTATCATGATGATTTAGGGAGGTATACTCATGGTTTCTTTAGGGAGACATTTTACATTTTCAAAACAAATAGGGTATTATTGTAGTTAGAATGATGGTTTCAATGAATTATTCTCTATATGCGTCGGGATGCAACGGGTTTGGGGGAGAGTGGAGTGGATGTGTTCACGATGGATTGGTGGTGGGATGATCGATTCGAGCATATGCCGATTAATAGGGAGTGTTCATGCAATTAGAATAAGTGATATTCGGTTCAATGGTTGACAAACATGACACTTTCTGATTTTGGGTGGCCTTGTGAAATCTTGAACATGGTCATGAAAAAACTTCTGGGAGTGAATAAGGACTTCATATGGTTTCAGTTGAAAATGAGAATTCACTCTATGAGATTCAATCACCAAAATTGTAGTATCTCAGTGGTGGAGCAGTCAACAGTTGAATGAATGGTCATAGGTTTGAAGTTTTGATTCATTATTCATGAAATAAAACATAAGATTAAAATTACTTGACCAATAGTTTTCGTTACATCTATGTTAAAAACTTTAAAATTTCTTACTGATTTATTGGTGATAACGAAAATAAATGTTTGATACCCAAATTAAGTATGGTGTTTCTTACCCAATGGTAGACCTGATTGTGTAAAGGGGGAAAGATGGAAACAAACAACGGGGTCTTGGAAACCCTACCTAAAAGAAAGAAGATAATTTTGTATGTGTGAACATTAATTTGTTAATTAATGAAAGGAAGAGCTGGCTAATAATTTGGATATATTTTGAAATGTGACCCATAAATGGTGGGTGGAATTAACCACTCCTTGGACATACCATCAGCGAGTGATAAGAAGTTTTTCAATCTTACCACATTGATATATTACAAAATCTCCCTCTTAGTACAAGACTTTAAGAGTGATGACACTGGCTGGTACTTATATATATTGGCTAGTGCCGACTACTCTACTCACAATGATGGAAGAAAACTTTTATTACCATTGGATAACACTGATCAATATCTAAATACTCTTATTATAGTGTCAGTAATCTTATAATTGTGAGTGTTTTACCTTCATCAAAGACCCATTCAAGAAATGAATGAAATGAGATATGTATCTGTATATCCTTTTTCTGATACAAATTTTTTTCTTCTCACTGATGTCCTCACATTAGAATGTTTCCACTACTGATGCCAATGAGAAACTGGTATTGATACTAAGACAACCTGATAGGTTCAATCAATCTAACTGGACTGGAATCAAAAAAGATTGTTTCTTTAGATACACTTAGTAAATAAGCAATAAAACTATGTAGGATGATAGGAAGTAAGAAACTAATTGATTTCTCATAGACAACTCTATAATAAAGATATAATAGGAAAGTTGGAATGAAAATCATAGAAGATACTGAATATTTTGACATGTATTGACACCAAATAGAAACTAAGATTAAAATTTGAGTGACATAATCAAATAAGATATGATAAAGTTCCATAGAAACCCTATTCCCTAGTCTAATTTTTTGTATTGGAATAATAGACTTCCCCTACTGACCAAGATGTGTTTATAATATGATATGGTAATCACCAAAATGCACTATTTTTTAATTATTCATGATATTTCACTACTAATTCTGATTTAATTATTATATGATAATGGAATGAGAACATTTTTTATTATAAATTATGCCTTTGTAACACTTAGTATAAAAAATATAAGATATTGCAAGAACCATTCTCGTTGGATAGTTTATTTTCACTTACTTCTCAAGGTCCTACAGATGGGATGAAATTCTACAACCCATACAAGTAGTTTCACAAGGATGAACTTGAACTTTATCATTCTCCTACATATTACATAACATAATTCATTTTATGTGCACATATTTTTTATTTTTTTTACTTTTTTCCCTTCTTTATGTATTTATTTTCTTTCATTGTTTCTTTTTTTCTTTCTTTAGAGTACATGATATGGTCAATGAGATGCGTCACTCAAAGAATCATGGTTTGACAACACCATATTGAAGGAGTCATAGTTTTTGGTCTATATGACACTCACATGGGGAAAATTGATTGCATTTGGGAATCAACAAACTACATTCCATTGAATACCATCGGTGTCTGATTGCCTTTGGGATGAAAAAATTATGGCATATCTAAAAGGAAAACTCCACGCTCCTCTTGAATCTATGAACATTTTAACTCTATTATAATGAAAAAGGATTTTCCTTCCCCCTGACCCCTTTCAAAATATATATGTACAAGAGGAATAGATGACCAAAAGAGTGGTCTTCTGGGGTGATCCACCTGGTTGATCATTGCACAACTATGGTTGTTTTGGATCAAGAACACACGAAGACCAGCAAAAGGGTATGGAGTTGATGGGATAAATGGGAAAATGGAGTACACTGCTATACAGACCTTTTTAATCCCTTTGGATGGTCTTGAAATGGCCATTTCAAAGGGTCTCAAGATGGAACCCAAATAAAGATGATACTATGTACTCTATCAAATAGTTTCTTGATTCCCTTCCAAAGAACTGATAGGGATAGGGAACTATAAGAAATACATGGCCCAAAAACCAGTAGACTATACTCACTACATACTTTCAGTCTATCAATGTTCACTGACTAACATTCCTCCAATCCCATGGCAGCACCATGTTCATTGATCCCTATCATATGGACATACCCACTGTTGTGAATGGATATGGCCTTGTTCCCCCCACCGTAGGATCCAAATTAAGAGGCCATGGCTTGCATATTGATCTAATCTTTCTAGAATATGTGGTAGCTAGTATTTTGATGATTAGATAGTCTCTGCCACCACACCAACCCTCATGCCACACCACTGATTCAATAGGAATCAAAACAACTCAGCGGAATCATATTTCCCATTGTGTTTTATAAATTCATGGGGATTACATGTGCTTCCCACAACCATTGTTCATTAAGGGGATGGGGGAAAACTATTATAGTATGGTGTCGAGACACACCTTGATGACCATTGTCTCACACAGGTGGCATGGATGGTCAACAATGTAGTGGTACTATCGTTCCATATGGGTTATTTGGGGTGCAACTAATATTGGTGTTGGGGGTTGATGGGTCTTGTGAATTATAGTGATAAAAAATGGGATTTAGGAGTGATCAATGGTAGACTATTGATTGGGTAGAGTGAAATTATAGTGTCTTGGGGTGACATGAGGCAATTATGTAAAGAAGGTACTAATTTTTTCTACGAAAAGTGAAAATGCAACATCAATGAAATTCTTGGAATAATATAGTTAGTAGACTGAAAAATGGCCAATTCAATTCCAATAGAGAATCAATATCTAGGTTGAAATAGGGTTCCATGAGTTGAAATTGCTCTTTCTTGGCTAGATTCTAGGGGAAGTTCACTTGCACTACCCTCCTTTCCGTTCTGGCTACATAATGATTCACCACTTCCACATTCCACTATAAAATCGATTGCTTCCCCCATATTTCAATACCAACAAGCATGAATGCCCACTTCTATAGGAACATTGGTGTTTTCAGATGGCATTCCCAGCCATTTCTCATGTACAATACCATCCCCATTTCCCTTGGCCTATCGATACCATAGTTTCATGACCCATATAAATTGATCGATACCATTAGGGGTTTGTTCATATGGATGAGAATAAGGCGAAGACTATAAAATAATGGTACCACTGTGAGCTAGTTATGTTCCGTCCATGGACATACCAACTATTGAAATTGCCTTGTGGGTGGTTACTCATGAAGGGAAACTTCCCTAAACTGAAGAAGGATGTGAAATGGAAATGTTCCCCTTGATTCATTTTAATACCATAAAAGATACATGTATGAGAAGCCAGTGTGGGATCTACCAGATATTAATAAATTGTTCGAAGTATGGACATATGCGCCTAATTTTTCTATAGGTGATTTTTTCATATAGGAAGGACATCTGGTGGCGTATGAAACTAGAATGTCTAATGACTTGGATTGGAATTATACAACTAATGAGAAGGATATATTATCCATGGTTCATTTCTTTAGGGTGTGGAGGAATGGGAAGCAGATTTGTGGTGGGTAGAAAAGATCATCGCATATCTGAAAGGCCAACTACCAGTTCCTCCTAAATCAGAGAGTCTTACGATTACCATAGACGAAGATATTGAACCAAGATAAATATATTTCCATCCTAAATGCTACTTATTAAATTTTTCAAACATCTTTGAGTTGATAGATGAATGAAACCTTTTTCTTATATCTCTCATTATATCTTTTGTTTGGATCATCATATCTTTCTCTCTGTGTAGGCCCTAAACGAAGTGCTGACCCACAACATAACATATTAGTAAAAGAAGAAATTCCTTTTTAAGGATAATTCAATCCCATGATTAATTTTCATGATAATATTTTCTATTTTTATTTCTTATTAGGTTACTTAATAGCTAATTTTTCTTTCCCCCTAAATGGTGGAATAACACTTTTGTGTGTGTGTTGAATCTTTCCACATGAGTCCATCTATATTTTGATGTGACAAATGAGGTTCTTCTTTGGATAAGTAAGTATGCTTTTTGGATCATTTTCACATCTTTAGATGTAAGGATTTTGTGAATATTTACAAATATGATAGGTCACGTTCAAATATTAATGAGAAGACACAATAATGTGTTTTTGAGGGTAATGGTCGGGATGAGAATGGTAATAGGTTTTATGTTGTGTTCATAGAAATATAAGGACAAAGTAGAGAAGTTAGTGTCTTGTTTTGAAGGATTAGTAATATACTCTTCATAGTATGATGATACAGTTCCTTCAATAATAGTTCCCATAGAGAATGATGACAATATTAATGTATTAATGCATATGATTCTTGAAATGATGAGGCTGATGGTAGTAATCATAGTCAAACACCATTAGAACCTACTCCAACAATGCCACTAATGAAATATAATTAATTAAGACAACCATCTACCAGGTATTCCACTAATTTATATGTTTTAATGACTGATGGTGGAGAGCCTTAGAATTTTTGGAGGCTAGGGAGAGTGGGAAGAAAAGTAATGGGTTCATTCGATCCAGGACGGTATGAATTCCTTGCATGAGAACAAAACTTATGAGGAAAGGTAATAAGGATTTTAAGAACAAACACATGTGGTTGTACAATGTGAATAAAGAGGAATTCACATCCATGATTCAAATCCAGATTAGTTGAAAAGGGTTTTAGTCAGAGAGAACTAATGAATTTTTATGAAAATATTATTATGATGACATCATCTATTCAGGTAATACATGGTTTAGATACTTGTTGTATTCTTGATATTGAGAATATGGATGTGAAAATAGAATTCCATCACGGTGTTTTAGAGAAATATTTTTACATGGAGGAAATAAAATTGTGTGTGCTAGTTGAAGAAGAAACTATGAAACCATGGATGACTTATGACCGTCAAATAATGTGCTTGGAATGATTATATCAAGGGATAGATATGCAAATAAGTAGTACATGTCATAAAATAAGTACATGGAAAAATTACTTCAAAGGTTCATGGTGTAAAATGATAAATTGGTAAGATGTCAATACTAAAAAATAAAGTATCAAACAAATTCCTCCCACTGATGAAGTGCAGAGAGACATGATAAGTGTTCCTTTTGATTCAGTTGGTGTTGATTTATGCAATGTTATGTACTCGACAAGACATATCACACACAGTTGGCAGGGTGAGTCATTTTATTTAAAATCATTGGAAGAGAACATTAGAATGATGTGAAATGGATTATGAAATATTTTAGGGGGGGGGGGGGTAAATATAATATAATATATTAATTTTTTTGTAAGTGATAATCCTAATGTTTTTTATACTGATGTAGATATGGTGGGAGATTTTGATTATCACAATTCCACTTCTTGTTACATGACTAGAGTTGCAAAAATGGGTTGCACTTCCCACCAATTATTATTTTAGTTGTAGAATTTGGTTAGAAGATCCTATAGATGAATATTTTCTTATAAGATTTTTATAAAAATTATGTGATATTATGTGACTATGATAGTAAGAGTGTGATTCATCTTAGTAAAAACTCAACATTACACTCTTGATAAAAGAATATTGATATCAGATATCACAGGATCTGAAATGTGAAGGAAAAAAAGAAATTTTATGTTGAAAAGGTAAAAAATAGATGATAATGGTTCTAACTAAATCCTTTCACTAGTACAAGATATCACGTTGTCAATCACGTCAAATTAGATGTTTATTTTAACTAGAATTTCTACAGTGTAGTAGCAACCCTAGGGCGTCTCTCGATGTTTCCTTAGATCATTAATTCCAAAATGAGGTTCTGATTATAAAAGTAAAAAATTATAATGGGATTTTATAAAACATGTGTTTTGATTATTAAAAATAAAAATTGATACCATATTACTAATTGAGAGAAACTTTTTGGAGAAATCACGATCAACCCGGGTAAGGGTCCCTTGATGCTCAATCTGTCATTTCTCACAAGGGAAAGGGAAGGATCCCCAATTCCATGATTTTATAAATAATGAAATGAGTAATGGTATGTGAGTTCATACAAGGTTACTAACTAGAATTTGATCAATTGATGATGTTGATTACCTATGACTGCTCAGAATCAATAAAATATTGTCGATGTAAGAACCGAACTCAATAATGGCATCACAACAACAACACGATGAGATGTCTCGATTTGGTTTTATACCACAAATTTTTCTCAAAAAAAACTGTCAAAAGATGTTTTTAAACCTTAAATATTTAATCAAATGATACCATACATAAGCACACCCATGAAAGAGAAGACCTGATAGAAGGGAAAACTGCACTCAAATCATCACATGATCTGATTTAGGCAAGGTAGAATGAGGATTAATGTTCCATTGATTGGTATTATATCATACCTAAATAAACATAAAAAAAAAGAAAAAAAAAGAATAATAATTGACTACAAATGTGTAAATTCAATTACCTTATAATCGTTACAAGCATGGATCTTGGGATTACAATAATTAAAACCCCCCAAATTGATCACTAAGAGACTTAGAAGTACATGAGGGAGAAGAGGGAGGGAAGGAATGAATAATTCACTATAATTCTACTCACCCTAACCTCTGGTTATGAAACTTAAGATAATGAGGAGGAGGTGTTATTTTATGGACAATTACATCAAACTTTCCAGAAAAAGTGATCATGTATCCAAAGGGCTAGGTGACTATTCGAGGATGAATTTTTAATCCTTCTTTATCTGGATGGAAGACTAAATAAATGTGTTAAATTGTCATGAAATACATTAGAGAGGTGAGCCATCGAGTTCACTATCCAATGGAGTTAAAATCAGCCCAATAGGGTCTTTAAGGACCGAATTATGGTCCAAATATAGAAGGGTGATCCAATCTAGCCTACCAAAAATATCATCACAATGTGGACCTATTTTTGGCCACCAAATGAACGAATTGGGTTCTAGAGTCTTCTTGAGAAATTTATCCCACACATTTCATCACATTCACACCAATTATTATCCATATTTGAAACATGAATTATGCACAATATATATTTAACACCATATGTGTTCTCGGGATCTCACACATTTGGGCCCATTTTTCTTGAATTCCATTATGGGCTCTCCAAATCACCTCATCCTACAATTTAAACACTAAAACAAGAAAAACATCCCAATTAAATGGTGATAAAAATTAATTCTTTGAATCAAACATGAAGTGAAATTTATTATTATATTTGGAATATTTATTACAAATCCAGTTTAAAAACAGTGTGTAAGGGTGGAATTAAATAGTGAATCACAATATGATCATGATTCTTGATATTTTTATGGGTCATGGAGAAGTTCCAAACTTTAATTTGAGGGGGAAAATTGTTGGGATCCCCTCTCTTTAAGTGTTTTAGTGTAATTACTATTTTTTAATTTTTCTATTCTTTCGTTGGATGATGATTATTTGATGTGTCTGTGCCAAAGTATATCTTTTTTGTTTTGTGGATGCCTCTACATGGTCAAGGTAAGATTCCTTATATATCCATTAATTTATTAGAGGAATATTTATAGTATACTATGGTCCCATGGTTATGTTTTTTCCGTTTGCATGAAAAACATTTGTGTTCTTATGATTGATTTTGTGGTTGTTCTTTTCCATTATTATTGATATTTTTAGGGGAGTTAATTTACTGTTTGGTTCAAAAAATAAGAGAAAGTTTTTCAGATAGTATAATTAATTTTATTTAATTATTTCTTATACTTATTCTCCACCCTTTTTCAAGGAGGTATTTCCCTGAACTCAGATTCTTGAACCCTCACTTGTAGCTCTTGATCTCTTCTAGGAAGAGGAAGCTTCATCTAGAGTCTTCCTCTAAAGAGATGACAGAGAAAAATGAAGCTATTATGAGATTTCTCAGACTTAAATAACTAGCATATAGAGCCTCAAATAGTTCCATATTATAGATTCCTACTATCTAGTTAGATTGCAATCGAACAATAAATCTCTCAAGGAAAGACTCAATTCCCCTGAATTGAAACACAGTATGAGGACAAGAACTGATAAAGTTTAAGGGGGAATCCAAGTGGAATGATGAAAGCATGGTCATTGACCTATCATCGAATTAATTGTTTTGGTTATTTTTTCTCATTGTCTTCCCTTGATCCCTATTTCCTAGTAGCTGATACATATATACTTTATTTTAATTTTTCAAAATAATCTAGCCACACTAACCCTATGGATCCGTAGAAGAATGCAGTTATGTCCCAGGGAAATAAAATGATGAATCATCATAAGAGAACCCAAATTAAAAATAGATACACCTGGGTGTATGAATAAGAGATGTTATTACTTGTAAAAAAGATGATTTACATAGGGAATCCCTAGTAAAGATGCCGATGTCAAAGGTGTCAACGGATAGCCGACAATCTTCTTAACAATAGTTGGATTTTCATTAAAAAATTTAAAGGTCTTGGAATTCTATGTGTCAGAGTGTGAGTGTAGTTAAAATAGTGTAATTACACCATTCAATGTGGAAAGATAAAAATAAGAGGTTTAGTACTCTCTCGTTATAGTGGTTCTATCTCGAGGTGTAATGTAGTTGTCCGTACTCTACTCTATATAGTGGGGATTTTTGGGAGACAAGGGGGAATGAATGAAAATTAGAGTAGACTCCTAGAGTAGACTCTATCGAATAACATACTGAACTTTTCCCTATACAGTTCCATGATACACTACTATGTACTGGGTCACACAATTCACAGTTGGGAGGTTGGATGGTGTCAGTATACGTGGAAATGAGGAATGGAGGGTATTCCCATGTTTCACGAACAATGATATGATTCCTTCACTCCTTCGGCCTCATAAAAATACCATATGGGATAGGGGTGATTTGGTCATTTTAGGGTCATGATATAATGTATGTGCATAGTGGATTTCTTTCAGTATGGGTTTGGAGGAGGTAAGATAGTAGCTATATAATTGTGTTCTAAGGTAGTTGTTCTTGTTTTAAGGGTTTGATTCCTAGGGGAGGTCAATGTCACCACAAAACCATCCACTTTATTCAATGGGGTTGATCTTATGGACCATCTATCTTAGTGATATTGAATTAGCTCATGATGTGACTTTTGAACCCCCCATGCTCCTACCATGCCTAATAGAACAAAGGACATCAGTTGGAGTGGACCACTTATTACAAGTTGTGTTGAAACTGCATTTAATAATCGTTAGTAATCACTTATTATTGAATGAAACTAATGAACCTCCATTTCCCTCGACATCCTCCTATCTCGGTGTCAAGTCGGTATAATAATGGTAGAAGCTGCCATTCTGAGCTGTTAGATACTCTAGCATCTTGGACACTGATAAAAATATACCTTCATCATGTCAGTATGGTATGCTGAAATGAATTATAGGGATACATAACTTTTATCTCATTATTAGAGTGCTCCCCATTTATGTTATTTTTGAACCCCTATATCCAGGCCAGGTTTCCATGCACACAATTTGGGGATGGCTCATGCCGAAAGGCCAAACTGCTAGCATCAAGACATCTTTGATTAAAAAACCTCCCCAGAGAATCGATGGGAATTCCCTATACTAATAGTTTAAGGTTTAATATTATCAACTCTATTATAGAATGTAAAAACAACTACTAATATTAATGGTGTAATAGGGAACCCAAGGGTAAGGGAGTGGCCCATCATAAAGTCACATGGATGTATCACACACTTGTGGGGTTGAGACGTGGAAATTTTTAGTTGTTGGAGGTGGTGGATTTCAGGTACTAATTCACTAGGTTGATGCTGGGAAGTTGATATGGAACTGGTTCATCCCATGAATCAGTGTTTTTTACCATTTCCTCATACATATATTATATAGACTATATCTGTCTCGAGTACCACCAACCTTGAAAGTGGGGCAGGTAGAAACAAGAAAATGAGCTAGTTGTGCGGCATTTCCTTTGATTATCAAGTAAGGATGATTCCCAGACACAAGAGTGTATCCATGATGAATTATTATAATATTATAAAAATTAAAGAGGTATGATAGACAAGAAATTTATGGGTGAAGGATTAACTACAATGGTCCAAGGAATTGTACGAAATCTCAAAATAATGTTGTCAAATGAATACCATGATAAATTATGGGGAGGGTATGGAGTGGACCCATAAATTATTGAAGAGGGGGTCTTATTGGCCTCAAATTAAAGAAGAATTATTGTCTTACAAGCGAACATGTCTTTTCTTTCAATATGTTATGGTCGACCGAGCGAAGCCTGCAGGGTTATTAGAATTATTACGGGGACTTAGTAGAAAATGGGAGATTTTTTTCATTGGAGGATTTCAATGAATTTACTTATATCACGACCCTTTATTTATAAAGGGGAAGATATTCTATAACCTTACCCTTTAAAAGGGACATATATTTTAGATCCTTATGATTGTTGGTCGGATTTCAAAATCAGGTGCATTTAATACAGTGCCATGATACCATTATACTGATTCGACAACTGCTTTTTTCATAAAACATGTACTAAATGGGGTTTTCTAATAATTATTATTAGTTACTGGAACCCTAGGTTCACAAGTAGATTTTTGATTGAACCATTTCACTATTAGAAGATCATTAATGGTCCCGACCTAACTAATTTTTCAGATATCACCCAAAGACTGATGGGAGGATTGATTGGATGAATGCATTGCTCAAAAAATTACATCACCTTTTATGAAACATTAGAATTATATATGGGGGGAGCACATATATGTATGAGTACATATTTATATAATGGTTCTAAAAGACACTCAAAGAAACTGATAGGAGAGGAAATCCACTAACTCAAAAGGAGAAGGAGACTCCAGGGGTTTTTTGATTTCCTAGACCAGTATGTGCACAATGAAATGCCTTTGGGAAAGAATGACTAAGCATACATGAAATTAGGTCGCAAGAACAAATACATTCAACCATAAGAAAAAGCTATAAGAACACAATGATTGATTAAATGATGAAGGCACATGGACACTCATAAGATTAGTAATTCCACTCTCTTTAACTATAGAAACAAAAGAGAAATGAGCTATACTGTAATGGAAAGAGCTATTCACCCAAGATCCACTCTAGTTATACTACCTATATTATACTAAAAATGGGAAAGACTCTCCCAACACCAAGGGATTGGTCTCAATCAATGAAAGAAATCCTAAATCTCTCTCTATAAAAAATCTATTCTTATGAAAGAAGTTACTTATCTCTATCAGTATGTTGTCAAGGGAAGTGCATATATGGAGTGTGTATATGATAAAGAAAGGATATGTCACAAGATTATTTGTACCAAAACATAATGATTCAGGTAATAAAGAATAGAGTCCTACCAATTTTGTGAGTTTCTTGATCAGTACTCCGAGTCATAGAAAAATTTTACTACCATGGGATACATGAAGTATCCCGATGTTTATTACCTTTATTATACCAATAAATGACAAGGATGTCCATATCTAGATGAATCATAAGGTCATTTCCAAGTCTGACTTGGTCATTTCTTATCCTTGGATACTTGTAGTATCCCTCAGGTAATCAATATAAACTATATAGAAGAGTACCCGCCTATATTAATCCGAGGATACATGAATTGGATGTATTTATCAAACGATGAGTGAGATTCACTATAATTCCATCTAGTTATGATAAAATATAAATTATATTAATTATTTCACTCATAGTAGCTTTACTCTGACCTTTTATTCCCCATAATATATAAACGATGGGTTATAGGCTCATTTACAAGTATTTGAGCTAGGTTGCTCAATATGGTATGAGGTACCAACTGATAGGGATATGGAACAAAGTGTAGGGGCTGGTTGAGCTAGTCATGAACCCCCAACGAGGGTTATAAAATGGCATAGATTTACCTATCTCTCTTGATATGATATAGAAATGATGTTTCTGATGATGACATAGGTTTGTTCAAACGAGTGTAGCAAGTTCAAATATACCTTCCATTCAAGACCATTCTATATCGGTAGAAGTGGAAGGAAAATTACTAGAAAGCACAAAATAGTGTAATTACACTCTTAGGATTTCATTTAGTCTATGATATTCATAGTACTCTCACCTAAAGGCATTCTCTATAATTAGAAGTGTGAGACGTGGTAAGAGATTCACTATGAAAATATTGTTTGAGGGAAGAATAATGAAATGCACCCAGAAGACTTTAGAGGGGATCATCAAAAAATAAAGACTCCAACGGGTGATGTTTCCCATGTTAATGTTAATGAAGCCTACGATACATGAAATTTCATATCGTATCATGTGTCTATTGATTAGATAACCAGAGTGAACCTGGTAAAGTGTCTCGATAATCTTTTCCATTAGTTTAGGGTGGTCTACAGTCTATATTATACTAAGGATGATGAGTCAGGAAGTGAGAGATGGATCAAGGCTTCATATAGGTGTTATCTAGGATTTCTATTCAAATAAATGAGCAATGAGACTATTTAAATTAAGTTCCACCCCTAACCTAGCCCACTAACCCATAAAGTTACCCAATATAGCAGGGTCACCCTTTTTCAAAAGTGGGGTATGTTTATTCTATGTAAGCTATATAATAATATTCTATTAATCTACTAGACATATTATTCTGACTATGAGTAATAATAGGCTCCATCCAACTAGGTAGTAACAATTACTAGTTTCATAGACTATGAGTCTAGTATCTTAGGAAGGATAAGGTTCTAGAGGCCACACATGTGAGTGAAAATATCACCCAACCAATGATGGGTTCTGATGTAAGTTCAATGGTTAGATGCATCTACCATTTCGAAATAGTATTATTTCTCCAATATATAGGTGGAGTATATATTTATTATTTATCTCTTGAAAACCAATATAGTCACATGTACAAAATAGTGTTTGGATAAAAGATTTAAAAGTGTCATTCTCTTGAGATTAAGAATATGAAGGACAACTTTCTTCTTTCAGGCGTACAAGATGAGACCAAGATGATACATTATAGGATATTCAAAAAAATTAAAGTAGGAAAAAATTAATGAGGTCAAATAGAACATATCAAAACAATTTACTGAGTAACCTCCATTGTCATCTACAACACACACAATGACTAGGTCTTTAATCTAAAAAGAATATGTGGGAGAGAAAAGAGTACTAGGGTGCTCCCCACGATCATAAGTCCTGGATTTTTTTTCAAAGGAAATAAAATCAGTGGATTCCTAGTTATCTTCAATTACTTAGTGAGAGATTATCAAAATTATGTTAGGATGGTATACTATGTAGAAGGATTGATCATAATCCTGAAATCACTACATAAGGTGTGGAAATTACATTGAAATGTCGATGATTACCTTGTAGGTAGAACATATTTATCCTAGAGTGTATATGTCATTTGATGTTTGGCCTCATGAAACATTCTATTATATTTGGGTATTGAAAGTCCTATCCTTCCAGTCATTCTTATAATCATGTGACTGACCATTCCCTCCTATCATTAGAGCTGCTTCCTCTGGCTCCCATATTCATATATCTAATACATGAATAATATTATAATATAATGTTTGTGCACTATTCAAAATATTATTATACATTCCCATACCTTACAATGAGATTCAGAAAAATGAAATCCTCTCTTATAAAATGGAACATCATCCCTAAAACCCTAGATAATAAACCTATGTGATTGGGGAATTATAAAAATAAATTTCTGATTTATTCTTGTCCTTTATGACTAGATATGTTGTCTCCCAAACCAAATATGGATACCCAGCTATGTATTTCAATCTAATAGTGATAATAACATACTTCTTATTCATATTGTATGACCATTCCGTGTTAAAAGAATGCACCTTATCAATTTCTATAATGTGTGAGGCTTTTTTGACTTTATAATATATTGTTGGATGATTGATTGTGGATTCACCAGGGTTAAATACCATTTTCCCAGGCCTATAATTTTAAGATGTAGAGTTGTTTATGAGATGTGAGAATCATGGATTCCTTGATATTTGTTGTGATAGTCTATTGTGTCACTTTCAAGATGATTATCAGGGAATACTTCAAATATTGTATTTACACTAAGATTATTCTAGATGATTGGTATAATATAGGTATTAGGGTCATTCTAGTCATTTTTTTCATTGAAACAAGTTCTAACCACAATGGTTTTGTGTGAGAGGTAGAGCCAAATGCACCAATTATTTTGTTTGTCACCATCTCTTCCAAATGAACATTCATTCACATATTAGAATAGGTGGGTTCTCCCCCTTTTATGATAGTTGATCCTTAAATTATTCATATAAATAAAAGGCGTCACATTAAATTTTTACAAGGTTCAAATAACTAAGAAAACCATCCCTTGAATGATACTATCTTTATCTATCCCAATTTTCTGAGTGGAATTATTCAACCCATTGGAAACAAAATAGTCATTAGAACCCCACTCTAACAGTTATATTTTACTAAATCATGAAACATCTATTCCGACATAATTTTCACATATTTCATGTCTAGGATAAGGGGTTAAAGGCAGAAAAGGAATATAGAATGGTATCGACTGAATAGAAAACATGTATCATAAAAAATATATCCCAATGGTTCCAATACACATCTAAAAGCACGTGAAGATGAGAACATCAGCAACCTCAACTCAATATGAGAAGCAGCCCATAAATACTCTAATGTTTTTACATAACTCACCTAAATTATTTTCATTATTGGTTTTTTTAGGATACAATCCACTAGAACGGTACTTATATATATATATATATATATATATATATTATTGGATAGAACCAATTTATCTAGCTGAAGCAGTTTCCCTTCCATAAATAGAAATGTCTCCAACGGGCCAAATTATACCTCTTCCATTAGATACAAACCATGAAAGTTATTATACTAGTGATTATCCTAGTATAGGTCTAGTTGTTCAAGAAATAAGGAGTCAGAGCAGATAAGGAACAAAATATTTATGTTTCTAATTGTACCACATGTTAGAAAAACATTTAGAGACCAGGAAACATTGGGAATGGATAAATGAGTAAGGATTATCAGTATGGAATATCAATTGTTCCTAAAAATCCATTTAATGCATTGATTTAAAACCAATTATGATAGTTGAAAAAGTTTAGTTTCCATAGTTATCCAAAATTTATGTGTAAAGTAATGAAAACTATTTTATTCCACCATTGAAACCATATTTATGAGTTGATAATATTTGTTTATTGTCTCTCATATAATTTTTTTCATTAAATAGAATAAGGTGTGCCTGAGGGAGTGAAAAGATAATAAGGAAGGAACTTCAGGACTATTAGAATAGTACTGAAGCTATATTGAAAGAAAAAGTAAGCTGGGGCACCTGAATAATCATAAATGAATCGATTTTGTAGATGCGGTCTATGGACTCTTTGCGACTGATTTGATACATGGAATGAAGAATCAAATAGGGTTTAAATTCCAATTTTTAGCAATCAAAGTGGGAAATTTTTTATAAAATGAGGATTTTTTCTATCTTGAATTCATTAATTTTAGGGAAGTCCCTCTTTTCATGACATAAACGAAAGGATGATCTTTGGGGAAGATTAGAAGAAGATTTTCTAATATCAGCTATGAATCCTACCACCAAGTCATTCCCCATTTTACCTTCAATCCCTTAGTTTTATCTTAACATCTCCTTTTATATCTTCTCTAGGTTGACATGTATGACATAGATTCTCTCAAATGCACAATTGAAACTAAGTGGTTGTGAGAAGAAAAAGCTCTTTGGGACCCATTAATGATATTTGATTTACCCATCTCCGATGTCACCATAGAATGGAAGTAAAATAGGACATTTCATGGATTTTATTCTTAACTGAAACACTATCAGACATTATTGTATTGAAACATTCAGTTATATGACTTGAATAGACAGTATAATATAGGTTGATCTGACTCTTTATTATATAAGGTTCTTTCTATCCGAACTAGTTTCATTGAATTCCAACATCTCTCTCAAATGTATGAAAATCAACTACATTTTCAAGATACCACTCTTCTTTTATCTTTAGTCATCTCCTCCAAGATATTAGAATCATCAAGAGATAAGAGGTACATTCTTAACATAATGTAAGTGGGATAAATCCCGTTAACTACATGGAATATATATAAGTACCTTCATTCAGGACAAACCCTTTTTATATGAAATTCAAATATCTATTTTAAAATCCAATAATTTTTTATTCAGTAGAGTCATCTTCATTTCATAGAAAATATCCTATAGAGATTCCCTCAGCCTCTTAGAAGATATATTTCTTTACTCCAATACTAGAAGACAGGTTATCATATCCTAACCTTAAGAAGTTCATTTTCAAGAGAATATCTTGAACTCTTCTCCTTTAGGTAGTTCTTCTTTGTACCCTTTAATGAATAAGAAGAAAAAGTGTGAAGACCTCCCTAACCAACTAGTCTATACTTTATCAACTCTGGTCCCAAACATAATGTTATGTTTGGCCCAATCTAACAGTGTATTTCCTGCTCAAACTATGTTTAATTTAGAACCTTCTGTTCAATTCATCTCTTACTTCTCTGCATCGAGTAACTGACTGACCCTTTATCACCAGATCAAATATTATCTTTCAATATATTTTATGTGGTTATTTTCTTCTTCAACTCTACTTAGGAATAGTCTCAATTAGACCATCAATTGTAGAAGTTGGTTCATCTGTTTATTCCATTCAATCTATCCACAGATACCACCCTATGACCCCAATAATAGATTCCAAAATAGCTATTCTTTAATTATTTCTCAATAATGAATCCTTAATTTCAACTTTCATCATGAATGAAGATTTCTCAGTATCTTTTCTAATATCTCCCATAGAAAAAATAGATATACTATCAAGTATACTGATAAGAATTCATGGTCACTTCAGAAATGAAGCTAGTAAGGCCTATATTTGGGTGAAGAGTCCACTAGCTTGAGAATCGAGCGAAGTAGAGCATTAGTAATCTTTTAATATTTTCAACCAACTTATCAAATAAATAATAAAAACAATATCCATTCCAAGATGAAAGATTGAAATGAATGAAATCCCTTACACCGGACCTTATAAAACCGTGAATATTGACCCTAGTGATGGTAGTTTATGAGAGGAATAGGTGGTTTACAAATGATAGAGTCATTGTATATGACTCTTTATTCATACTGGATGGATGCATTATATGTGGATAATTTCTTTTTATTTAATTCTCTATCTAACTATTAGAATAGAAGAGTACATGTCCTTGATCGCCTAAGTCATTTACATGAAAAGTACTGACCCCCTTTGGCCTATTAGAAGAGTATGTAATTCATGATTCTAGGAAGGGGGTTTATAATATAGAGAGATACCCATATATACTATATAGAAAGGGGTGGGTATCCAACTTCATTCTTTGGATTTTCAACAATGGTGCTCAATCTAATGAGACTGACGAAGGGTTTTTGAGTGTATGGTGGCAGATTGATTCATCTATATACTACTTATATTTAGAATTTACGTCGTAACGATGCTCGACCATCTATCTTCTACTCCGGTGAACCTCGATTCAATTATATCCATTACCCATAAAGAATTATCCCCAATGACATTACTATTTTTTATTCTCAATGACTATATAATCATTTTAATATGGTGTAGTTTAATAGCTCGACATCAAGCTCAGAGTCGTAAGGGGTGTGGTATTGGATTTTCATGGGGGGTTTTATAGTGGGGGGGTAGCTGAATTGGGTTACGTCTCCTTGTGAATTTATTCATTCCCACACAACAAAGAAGTAGCAATAAAATTCATGGTAAATTACCATCTATTGAATGGACCACTATTCCTTGGGGAGAAGGGGTCAAAATAATGACTAAGGTTTTGGAATCCATCTCTTATAATTATTGGCATGATGTGTTTCAAGATGTAAATTAGATATACTATGTGGGTTCGATATGAACATTTTTTGGCTCTTGTCTAGTTAAATTCATTCCACTTGAATGTCCCAAATGAGCCTTTCTTCATTTTATTTTTTCCCAGAAATAACAAAAACTCTCAGCACCTTTTGTAGTTGAAAGGAAGTATCGGTGTTCCTATGATGGTTCTATCAGACATGGCAGTGCATCAATATCCAACACTACTAAATATATTATACTGAACCTTTTGTTGAAATGGACTTCAGTTTGGGGGCATAGATGGAGTTCAAACGAGACATGGAGGGGTATAGAAATGGAAAACTCAATCTGATTGGTAGGATTTCAGAATTCAATGCTACTATGATTGGGTTGGTTCAACTATAGAAGAATGTATAGTTTTCCATTATCCACCTCTATCTCTCAGGGATCCAGTTGAAATTGTCAAGTACTAATCAAGCAACCTACCCCCATACAAATTCAACAGTGTTGAAGTGAATCAGTTTTTGGTTCCTCAAGTATGTATTGAATAACATAAAACACATGTTTCTTTTATCCCCAGTTTCTATTATTGTTCTATACCTTGAGCTTGTCCTATACTCAGTGTTGGAAATAACCATTGAACTTGATAGTGGAGATGGAATATCAATTTTCATATGAGATTGAATCAATATTAGAGTGGAATGAACACAACCGGTTGAATGGGAAATACAACTTTGGTGGTGGAAGAACCTCCAAATGAACTCCAAGGGAGTGGGAACAAAAAGCAAATATACATTCTTCATAGCTCAATCCATCACTCTAGAAACACTCAATGATGATCTCATCGTAACGACACATGGTTAAGGATACACAAAAATGGTAGAGAACCTCATGAAAAAGGAGAAGGTTTAGGAATGTCTAGTTCAATGCATTGGATGAGTTGGTTAGATGGAAATATTGATGATGGGAATCAATAAGCTATCATGAATCTTAAAGGTACAATTTCACTACTAGAACTCATTTTTGATCTTCTGGAATAAGAGGCACTTGGTGTCTCAAACCCTATCAACTATTTCACCACTGGACTCTGTCAATCTCCAATAAATCTATGAGTGTGTATAATTCATTTCTCAAGATGTCTCTATTATACTATGATAGAAAAACTGACCCATTTGTTTTCTCACTACTAGAATATCTCTTTCTCTCTTGACTAGGAATGCACCAAAGATGATCTTATGGATCCATCTCTAGTGTGCTGGTAGATTTAATGTGGAATCCATATCATGAAACGAAGTCCTCATGGTGGGAAAAAATATGGGGGTTACTCAAGTCTAGTGTCGAATATGCTTCTATTGGTGTAGCGACTTAATATAGCATGCATGGGGTGAAAGTGTGGACTGAATTCAACCAGTATCCTCCCAGGATATAGTCACAACCAACAATGTTACTATCCAAAGAACTACGACTATATATCGGAAATTCTATAAAGACAAGAACAATGAAATATCCCACCAAGGAACACTACTTTTTTATGGAATATATGGTAAAAACACTACTTGTTTTTCACGGATATCATTTAGATCATTGGAATTTACTACTATTTCTATTGTCTATTATTTCTAAAAAATGATGAGATGGTCTCAAGTGTGAGTAGTGGTTCCACTGACCGATAAACCCCAAGACTTGTTCATGGGAAGAGGAAAAGGGGCACTAAAGGGAGTGATGGCTATTTTCTCCCCAGAAAATATCAAAATTGAATTGGATGGCCAGTTGTCGATTACTATTTGAGCTACTATCATATCAGCTTAGAAACTATGTATGAAAAATTAGGTGGTTCATTGGTCAAAGGAATTCATTTAATATGTCTTCTGGATCCATGATCTATGCCCTTCTCCACTTGTTTCTCCCATTTGACCCATGAACCATCCTTCTCTAATCACCCAGATGATGTTCATGACACAACTCCAGCAATGTAGTCCCAACTCTCTGATACCGCACATATTGTTTCACCCACTAAGACACCATTTATTATACTCTAATTGATGCTCTAAATGAGTTCCCATGCTGGATTGACTTTGCTGGCCCATGTTCTATGGAAGTACTTAATCCTATGGTGCTCCCCCCGCTTCTTGGACCCCCCTATAGTCCCTAATAGAACCGGGTCACCTCTACCCTTGAACTGCTGCTACTATGTATAGTGTGCCACCATTCGAAAAATATTAATCCATCGGAGCCAAAGGGTATCATCAGTGTGGGGATAGTTCATCATAAAAGAGGAACTAGTATAAGATGAGCTAGTAGATAGTGGAGTATGGACCATCAATTATTTAAGTAAAACTAGCTTCCATTTTTCCAAAATGAATAATTATCCTGATACCTAGTTCAACATCAGTCAACCTTTCATATTGACGAGTACCTATGTTTGATACCCCTCTTTGATCATTGAATATTATAATTCAACACCTTCATGTATAGATATACCCTCACATAGGTCCTTCATTGTGAGTGGGGAGAATTTAAACATCAATCATTACTCTACTCTAATAGTATGATCTAGAGCGGTGATGCAAGGATCTACTAACCAATGAAACCATTGTAGAACACCATAATTCTCTGGCCTTTCAGTTATCTTTCATGTCTCTTTGGGTGTAATGTTTTGATTTGTCGGGTCATATATGTATTGCTTTAATATTGGTGATGTTTTTGAAATACTACAAGGGAACCCTTAGTATAAATTAGTTATTCCCTTTCTGTATGAGTTTATGGTGAAATGTGAAAACAATTATTTCCTTCTCATTTGGTCAAGGCTCTAAAACCTTCTCCCAACATTTGATTGGGTTACACTCTTATAGGTATTCCGAAAGAATCTTTTTTGACACCATTATATATCTGAGCTATGCTTTCTCATGTACTCTGACACTGTGTATGTATAAAATTGGTTCTTAGAAAACCTATTTATAGTTAGTCCTTGGCCACTACTAACCTATATTATACCTTTTAGATTAAATTGTCTTCTGATCCCCTACATGATGACTATCATAAATAGAATAATTATTTGAAAAGCACTCTGCTGTTTTTTCCTTCATTCATTACAAAGGTCGATCAAAGTAGAGAAAATTATAAAGAAGGTGAATCTTCCATACTAATTCAAACTCTTTTGTACACCCCCTTGAAACAGTGAATCTTGTGTCTTCTTTATTGAAACTCTTAAGAGATCATCTAATACTGTCCTCTTCTTTTCAACATTCGCATTCTTCTAGATGCAAATACCTCCCAACAACCCAATTGATTCAAATATGATCAAAGATGAACAACCCATATAACAACCCCAAACTCTTACACTAACATTACATGATTTTATACATAACTAAATATCAAATTACAATCCAAGGATCACGATTTCTAGTGTCTTGGATGAATAGGTACATAAACTGAAAACATGGGACTAAATAAAGAATTTATTTGTTTAATGTTCATATTGAGCTCATAACTTCCATTGTACTCATACATATATAGAGGATAACCTAGGGATAATATAAAAAAATGGATAAGATAAAACTCACAGTAAGGGAATAAATATAAGAATAAATATTTAGCACATGGGTTAGAAGGAAGGACAAAATGATATAAGAAGGCATGGAATATATGAAATTGTAACGCCCCGACCCCAGCTACCTAGAGTCGGTGCATTAATTACATAACATTGGCATGATCACAAGAAAGATCAAATCCCGTAAGACCGATTGGTTTAGTAGCCTTGGAAACACTAGATATAATCATAAAGTTTTACATTACATTTCAAAGTGAAAAACTACTACAACAACAAAGTCTTCATATCCACACTATTAACCCCTCATAATATCCCTGCAAGTCATTCATAAATTACTACTTCACTACCTGGGAAAAATAAAACATAGAAAAGGGGTGAGCTCAAATGCCCAGTAAGGATAACAATATAGCGGAACATTCAAAATAAGTATAAACATTTAAGGCAATGAATTACTAAAACAAAAGCCTTTTAAAATTGAACTTCAACATAGTATGGCAAAAGTAAAATGAAATAATGCCATTTACTTGTTCACATGGACATTCTACTAATCGAATAATCACATGCAATATCAATAACCACTTTCATAATGTTGGAATGCATAATGCCAGACTATCATAACCACATAGCCAAGGCCTCGTGCCAAGACTACAAATAAGATTTTGTCAAGGCCTTGTGCCAAGACACTAGTTTGTCTCATGAGACCTACCGATGCATCGAGGAGCTATAGCGGGCTCCACCCGTCACTTATTAAGTCCAATGCATTCCCATATGAAAAAGTTTAAACATAACATAAACATTCGTATTAAAACTAGCATACGAAATGTCAATAATTTCACCATAAACTATGAATGGTATAAAAATATCACATCCATAGTCAAACATATCACAAAACCTTCAATACAATATAGAAGTTTTGTATCATAATAAATCAACTTCAAATAATCTTAAAATCCATCAAAGGATGTTGACATAGATGAAATCAAAATTCTTTTTAAAGAAATATCTCCTTTTATTTTGAAATCATTTAAGATCCATATAAAATAAAACATTTTCTTTGAAAATATTCTTATAAGTTTGTAAGGAAATCTTTGAAGATTTTATAACGGCGTAAAATAACCGCACCCGCCGTATAAGTTAAAAAAAACATTCTTACCTCAATTCTGTCGAAAAGGTTAAAAAGGACCTTGTTTTGAAAACGACGGAAATATTCCTTTATAAACCTCTTATAAAAAGTCAAACAAGGGTATAAATGACTTTAACCCATATTATTGTAAATAGTAAAAATGTTTTGAAATACATTTTTAAGAAACATGGATGTGGATGATAAAGATATCCCAGTAGATTATTACGTATAAACAACCTCGGATAATGAAGAGATTGTGAAATAACCCTTACCTTGTACTTTTCCTTGGTTGGGGTAGGTTAACCTCCTGTATAATGGTGAAATAGTTGTTATTAAATTATACAAGAATCATATATATTAATATGATATCATATATGATCTTTTAACATTGATTTGTTAATAATATCTTAGAATTATCGTCGTTTCGGGAGTTAACTTACTCATTTTCTTTTATATGTTTTGTTACATAAGCCATGGTTGTTGTATCTTATTCATATCCAGAATGATATACAGTCCTTAAACATCATTTTTAAATCATCAAATGATAATTATACTTGAATGGATACGATGGAGAATGAATCTCATCGCGTTCGTGGAGACGGTAGTCCGTACGTACGCACGAGCGACAATATCATTCTTTTGATATTAAAATAATATATAAATGGATGGTATATCATATATACAGAATCATTAACATGTTATATTTATTATTTACATGAGTTACACATCATTATTATACCCATCCAAATAATATTATATTGAATAACAATTACACCACGACGTGGAGACGGTAAGCCGTACGTACGCACGTATGGTGACATGTTATTCAAAGGGTGGATAGAATACTGAATATGATTGTACCATATTTATAATAACATCACAGTATATGTGAGATACTGGAGTTATTATTTCAGAATGGTAAGAACAAAGGAAGAAGAAGTGGAAGAAGAAATGAACTTAGAAAAGGGTGGTGAAATCATTACCTCTTCTTCGGGTTCTTCCTTTTGATTTGATCAAAAGGGCTCCTTAGGTTGGCTTTCTGATCAAACTAAGGCCTCTAGGTTGTAGTTAGGGATGTTGGGAGAGTATTTGGGCAGAGTTTGGCCGAACAAAAAGGCTTTGAAGGTGTGATGAAATGAGAAGGAGGAGTGCCCTTTTATAAGAGGGGTGAGGGGCACTTTTGGAAAAGTTAGAAATATTAATTTATAATAAATTCATATTCGGTTTCCAAAGGCTCCAAAGTTGACTATTCAAAGGATGAGGTGGGGATAGGTCGAAAACAACTCATCCAATAGAATTTAGACAGGTTTGGGTACTTATATTAACCTTATCTTTAAGTATTAACTCTAAGTTAATTAGTTTCACTTTTACAATGTCTCTTTGTATTTTTATATTATATGGTTAATAGACTTACCATATACATACAAGAGACCCCCAAGTGGTACATTAATGATTAACCTATCATAATATAAGTCTCTTGGCCGAACCTTAGATTTTTAGGAATTTAATATCAATTAATAATATAATATTTGTTTTAAGAACTCTTTTATGTCAATTTTGACACTATTCAATAGTTGATTTTTGTTAAACTCATAACAGATTGATTACTTCGAAAAAAGTCAATTAAATCAATCCTAATATATCATATTATCCTATAAAATTAGTGTAATTCATTAAAAGTTTCATATTATATTTATTTGGGTATTTATAATATCAATTATGTTAATTTTCTACTATTTTAGTAATTACTGCATCATCATTGTGTCATAAATAAAATAAATTATTTAATGTCTAAAAATTATAAATAAAACATAATTATGTAGTAAATATTTTTAGCTTTCTAATTAATATTTATAATCGAAAATCCAACATGTATAACCCTATGTAAAAATTGTTCTTCTAAAAGATGTGAGCTTATGCCATTTTTATTTTTATTTTAACTTTATTAATATAATGTGTCCCTACCACATACAAGTGGCTCCAAGGGGTCCCCAAATTGACCCAAGGATGCCCATGGTCGGGTATGTGTCCAACAATAAGGTTAGGACACGTTTTAGGGTAATTTTGTATTATTATAATATTATGTTTTAACCCTTATTTACCGGATTTACCCTTTAACCATGGTAAATAAAATATTTACCGCAGTAATTATTCAAAATGTCTAAAAATAAAAGTTACCTATTTACAAAATTTGAACATACTGATTCCAAATATGTAATCCATTTTTCTAAATTCAAAACACAGAAGTGGCAGAAATTAATTTAAAATTAATTCCCGCTGTCAAAACAAAAAGCGTGTTTTTAAGAGATAATAACTATCAAAAGATTGACACTTGTTTATGTTCGGTTTAATTGTAAACTTATTTCCAATGATAAACATTAAATTGAATGGTAAAAATATATTCTAAATATACTTTAAAACCACTCAAATTCATAATTTATCACTATTAATTATTTTGATTAAAAAGTTGTTTTTAATTAAAATTTAGAAATTTTCACTATTCATCAAAATATGAAAGTTATCCGAAATGTACCAAAATTTCACCCTAGGCTAATTTTGATATTCCGAATCCAAAAATGAAGTCCATTTTGAAATATAGAATATATATGATTTCAAAAAGTAGGTATTACTATTCACAACGGCTAGTTTAATTAGTTGTGGTGTGTGTTAGAACTCGAGGTTGCGTACAACACACGCTATCGCATTATTCGAAGGGAAACGTACCGTAGAAGCTTGGGGTGTTACATTCTCCCCTCCTTCAAATAATTGCGTCCTCACAATTTCTAGGGTATTACTGCATAAAAAGACTTGGGTGGTTCTTCATCATAAGTTCCTCGGGTTCCCACGTTGCCTCTTCCATCTTATGATTTCTCCACAAAACTATTACCAGACGCGTCGTCCGGTTTCTCAGTACTTGTTCTCTTGTATCAAGAATCCTGACGGGCTCTTCGCAATAAGACAGATCGGGTTCCAGTTCTAATTCCTCATAGGTGAGTACATGCGTCGGATCAGGCATGTATTTTCTCAACAGAGATACGTGGAACACATCGTGAACTTTGGAGAGACTTGGCGGCATTGCCAATCGGTAAGCTACAACCCCAATTCGTTCTAGAATTTCGAAAGGTCTGATGTACCTGGGACTCAATTTACCTTTCTTACCAAAACGTATGACTCCCTTCCACGGAGATACCTTCAGGAAAACATGATCACCGACTTGAAATTCCAAATCCTTCCTTCGATTATCGGCATAGCTCTTCTGCCTACTTTGAGCTGCTTTGATGTGATTTTGGATTACATTCACCTTTTCCACCGTTTCCTCCACCAGTTCTGGGCCTACAAGTTTTCTTTCACCAACGTCATCCCAACAGGTTGGTGTACGACATCTCTTTCCGTATAACGCTTCATATGGTGCCATCTGAATACTCGAATGGAAGCTATTGTTATAGGAAAATTCTACTAGTGGTAAATATGGATCCCACATACCCTGAAAATCAAGTGAGAAAGATCTCAACATGTCTTCTAAGGTCTGAATAGTCCGTTCTGATTGTCCGTCTGTCTGAGGGTGGTAAGCAGTGCTCAAATGAAGTTCAGTATCCAGGGATTTCTGAAGACTTTTCCAAAATCTTGAAGTAAAACGGGGATCACAATCAGAAACAATTGATAGGGGTACTCCATGAAGTCTCACAACTTCATTAATGTATAGTCTTGCTAGACGTTCCAGGGGTAGATCTTCTCTTATAGCAAGAAAATGTGCTGACTTGGTAAGACGATCAACAATAACCCATATTGCATCGTTCCTTCTAGGAGTCTTTGGTAGCCCCATGACAAAGTCCATCGTAATATTGTACCATTTCCACTCCGGTATGGGAAGAGGTTGCATGACTCCTCCAGGCTGTTGCCTTCCAGCTTTCACTTGTTGACAAACCATACATCTTGACACAAAATCAGCAATCTCCCTCTTCATGTTGTCCCACCAAAAATGTTCCTTCAAATCTCTATACATTTTGGTGCTCCCAGGGTGTATAGAGAAATTGGAACTATGAGCATCATCCAGCAATTCCCTTTTTAGATCAGGTATATTGGGAACACAAAGTCTCTTCCCGAATTTCAAAATTCCATCTTCATACACAAAGTCTCTCAATCTCCCATCATTCACATCTTTAATCTTCTTTTGGAATTCGTCATCATCTGTCTGAGAACTCTTAATCCTTTCTAGTAAAGATGGTTTGACAACCATTTGAAAAAGCATTGATGTTTCACCTTCCCTGGTTATTCCCATGTCCATTTTCACTAGATCCATGAAAATTGGATCCCTTTCAATTCTCATATTGTTCAAAACTCCATGGTCTTTTCTACTCAAAGCATCTTCCACCTTGTTTTCCTTCCCCGGGTGGTAGTGTATCGTACAATCATAATCCTTGAGTAATTCAAGCCATCTCCTTTGCCTCATGTTGAGTTCTTTTTGTGAGAAAATATATTTCAAACTCTTGTGATCAGTATAAATCTCACATTTTTCACCATAGAGGTAGTGCCTCCATATCTTCAAAGCAAAGATCACAGCTGCTAACTCAAGATCATGAGTAGGATAGTTTTGTTCATGAATTTTCAACTGTCGTGATGCATAGGCAATAACTCTATCATTCTGCATAAGGACACAACCAAGTCCTTTCTTCGATGCATCACTATAAATAACGAACCCATCATTCCCTGATGGTAGAGTCAATATAGGAGCATTGACTAATCTTCTCTTCAGTTCTTCAAAACATTCTTCACACTCTTTTGTCCAAACAAATTTAACCCCTTTACGTGTGAGCTTCGTTAATGGGTTAGCCAATCGGGCAAAATTCTGGACGAAACGTCGATAATAACCTGCCAAACCAATAAAACTACGTACCTCAGTTATACTCGTAGGTGCTGGCCATTCTTGGATTGCCTTGGTCTTAGAAGGATCAACAGAGATTCCATCTTTAGAGACAATATGTCCAAGAAAAGAAATCTCCTGAAGCCAGAATTCACACTTGCTAAACTTCCCATATAATTCATGCCTCCTCAGAGTCTTCAAGATAATGCGCAAGTGATTTTCATGATCTTCGTAGGTTTTGGAGTATACCAATATATCATCAATAAATACCACCACAAATTCATCGAGATACTCCTTGAAAACTCTATTCATCAGATCCATGAATACAGAGGGTGCATTAGTCAATCCAAACGGAATTACAGTAAACTCGTAATGCCCGTACCTGGTTCGAAATGCTGTCTTCGGAATGTCTTCCTTCTTCACACACAACTGATGGTATCCAGATCGAAGGTCAATCTTTGAAAAGTATTGAGCTCCATGCAGTTGGTCAAATAAATCATCAATACGAGGTAGGGGATACTTGTTCTTTATCGTTATAGCATTGATCTCCCTGTAGTCGATACATAACCTCATAGATCCATCTTTCTTTTTAACAAAAAGAACAGGGGCTCCCCAAGGAGAAACACTAGGGCGAATAAATCCCTTATTACTCAATTCCTCTAGTTGTTTCTTTAGTTCGACTAACTCTACAGTGGCCATTCTATAAGGGGTCTTCGATATAGGCCTTGATCCAGGAATCAAATCAATAGAAAACTCAACTTCTCGTTCTGGAGGATGTCCAGGTAAATCTTCTGGAAATACATCTACAAATTCTTTCAAAACAGGTACATCCTCTATTTGAACATTCCTTTCCTCACCCGCAGTTATTTCATTCTCTTCCTCCCCAATAATTGAATTTAGTTGAGCTATTGAGGGTGGATCTAAATAAGAATTAGGTGGTGACGATTCTGCTCTAAAAATAAGGTGTTCCTTATCATTATCATCAAGAATCGTAACCTCTTTCTTCTTAAAATAAATCTTCGCATCATAGTCTGAAAGCCAGTCCATACCGAGGATTATATCAAACTCAATCATAGGTATGACGATGAGATCAGCAGATAAAGAAAATTTATGTGCTCTAATGGGGACTGATTCACAAAACTTTGTTGCAACGATACTTCTCTTAGGAGTTTTAACTGACAACTCCCTTATTAAATCAAATTGGAAATATCTAATTTTCTTAGCAAACTGGGAAGATATGAAACAATGCGATGATCCAGAATCAAATAATGCATTTGCTAAACTTGAGGAAACCATTAAATTACCTGCCACCACGTCTTTCGGAGCTTCTACCTCAGTAGTAGTGATAGCATAAGCCTGGCCTTGATCCCTTGTTCTTTTCTGAGGTAAGTTCTCCTGACGCTTAGGACATGCATTTGCATAATGCCCCATCTCCCTGCAATTGTAGCACTGAACGTTGGTAGCTTCCTTCTTCCCCTTGCAATCATGAGCTTGGTGGCCTTTTTCACCACACTTGTAACAGACTCACATTCCCTTCAAGCAAGTACCAGGATGTTTCTTCCCGCATTTACCACAAGATGGATATTCAACCTTTCCCTTCCCCTTATTTCCATTCCCAGATTGATCAGCAGGTCTCTTCTTCTCTTGCTTTGCTTTAAAGTCATAAGACTTAGAGAATTCCTTTTCGGTCTTTATAGCACATGAGACAATGTCTTCGTACGATGAAAAGGATTGTGAGACTAATGGTCGACGGAGAAATGGTTTTAACCCATCAAAGAAACGATCAATCTTACTTCTTGGGTTACGAATATAATCTCCAGCATACCTCGCTAACCTTGTAAAGTTAGCCTCATACTTTGTGACATTCTCATCCTCCTTTTGTCTCAGACTCAGAAATTGTCTTTCCATATCCGCTCGATGGTCGCGAGGGAAGTATTTTTCTAAAAACAGATATTTGAATTCCCTCCATTCCATATTTGATACTTCATCATCTTCCTTCGTATTTTGAATCAATGACCACCATTGATCAGCATCTCCAGTGAGGCGGTAAACTGCCATGATAACTTTTTCCCTTTCACTGCTCCCCAAAGCCTGAAATATTTTCTCTAGGGAAAATATCCATTGCTCAGCTACTAAGGGATTTGTATTCCCATTGAACGTTGGTGGTTGTTGCCTCATGAATCGATCTAACATTGATCCTCCACGCTGCGGATCAGGGTGCTCCATACGGGTAAGGTTATTATTCATAACCTGAGTAAGTTGTCCCAGTATGGTGATTAGCTGATCGGCACTAGTTGCATCACCAGCCCCACTATAATTATCTTGAGCAGGAGGGCAATCCCTACATGGAGTGCGCGCATTGATACGGTTTCCATTTCTTCCACTAGGCGCCATTTCTAAACAATGGCATAAACTAGATCAGTTTATGAATCAAAATACATAATCCCATACTTATAAAACACTTAACATAAATTGAACTATTTATGGATATAATCCATAATCATAAAAAAAAATTTCTTTGAGGAAGTATATACTCATAAACCCTTCATAATGATTTGTAAAGACAATGAGAGTTATCCTAAGCATATCCCCCGGGAGTGTCGTAACCAAGAGTGCAGTAAGGCCCGTTGTCGTGCACCAGTTCCCGTTCGAGTCTAGCTCAAAGCGGTGTTTTCGGGTTTTACCCCTAGGTACATCTGTGCCAGAGCCGCCTCTACCTGCTCGTATCCAGACAGGGATGTATTGCTCGGAAAACTCACAAAATCTCTACAATACCAAAATTCTAGGAAGTTCTTCTATACTAATCCTCAAAGTTCATCTTAGGTCTACGTGCTCTAATCAGAGTTTATCTAAATCTAGCTTCCAAGGTTTGTACTAAACTTCCTCTGATACCAACTGTAACGCCCCGACCCCAGCTACCCAGAGTCGGTGCATTAATTACATAACATTGGCATGATCACAAGAAAGATCAAATCCCGAAAGACCGATTGGTTTAGTAGCCTTGGAAACACTAGATATAATCATAAAGTTTTACATTACATTTCAAAGTGAAAAACTACTACAACAACAAAGTCTTCATATCCACACTATTAACCCCTCATAATATCCCTGCAAGTCATTCATAAATTACTTCTTCACTACCTGGGAAAAAGAAAACATAGAAAAGGGGTGAGCTCAAATGCCCAGTAAGGATAACAATATAGCGGAACATTCAAAATAAGCATAAACATTTAAGGCAATGAATTACTAAAACAAAAGCCTTTTAAAATTGAACTTCAACATAGTATGGCAAAAGTAAAATGAAATAATGCCATTTACCTGTTCACATGGATATTCTACTAATCGAATAATCACATGCAATATCAATAACCACTTTCATAATGTTGGAATGCATAATGCCAGACTATCATAACCACATAGCCAAGGCCTCGTGCCAAGACTACAAATAAGATTTTGTCAAGGCCTTGTGCCAAGACACTAGTTTGTCTCATGAGACATACCGATGCATCGAGGAGCTATAGCGGGCTCCACCCGTCACTTATTAAGTCCAATGCATTCCCATATGAAAAAGTTTAAACATAACATAAACATTCGTATTAAAACTAGCATACGAAATGTCAATAATTTCACCATAAACTATGAATGGTATAAAAATAGCACATCCATAGTCAAACATATCACAAAACCTTCAATACAATATAGAAGTTTTGTATCATAATAAATCAACTTCAAATAATCTTAAAATCCATCAAAGGATGTTGACATAGATGAAATCAAAATTCTTTTTAAAGAAATATCTCCTTTTATTTTGAAATCATTTAAGATCCATATAAAATAAAACATTTTCTTTGAAAATATTCTTATAAGTTTGTAAGGAAAGCTTTGAAGATTTTATAACGGCGTAAAATAACCGCACCCGCCGTATAAGTTAAAAAAAACATTCTTACCTCAATTCTGTCGAAAAGGTTAAAAAGGACCTTGTTTTGAAAACGACGGAAATATTCCTTTATAAACCTCTTATAAAAAGTCAAACAAGGGTATAAATGACTTTAACCCATATTATTGTAAATAGTAAAAATGTTTTGAAATACATTTTTAAGAAACATGGATGTGGATGATAAAGATATCCCAGTAGATTATTACGTATAAACAACCTCGGATAATGAAGAGATTGTGAAATAACCCTTACCTTGTACTTTTCCTTGGTTGGGGTAGGTTAACCTCCTGTATAATGGTGAAATAGTTGTTATTAAATTATACAAGAATCATATATATTAATATGATATCATATATGATCTTTTAACATTGATTTGTTAATAATATCTTAGAATTATCGTCGTTTCGGGAGTTAATTTACTCATTTTCTTTTATATGTTTTGTTACATAAGCCATGGTTGTTGTATCTTATTCATATCCAGAATGATATACAGTCCTTAAACATCATTTTTAAATCATCAAATGATAATTATACTTGAATGGATACGATGGAAAATGAATCTTATCGCGTTCGTGGAGACGGTAGTCCGTACGTACGCACGAGCGACAATATCATTCTTTTGATATTAAAATAATATATAAATGGATGGTATATCATATATACAGAATCATTAACATGTTATATTTATTATTTACATGAGTTACACATCATTATTATACCCATCCAAATAATATTATATTGAATAACAATTACACCACGACGTGGAGACGGTAAGCCGTACGTACGCACGTATGGTGACATGTTATTCAAAGGGTGGATAGAATACTGAATATGATTGTACCATATTTATAATAACATCACAGTATATGTGAGATACTGGAGTTATTATTTCAGAATGGTAAGAACAAAGGAAGAAGAAGTGGAAGAAGAAATGAACTTAGAAAAGGGTGGTGAAATCATTACCTCTTCTTCGGGTTCTTCCTTTTGATTTGATCAAAAGGGCTCCTTAGGTTGGCTTTCTGATCAAACTAAGGCCTCTAGGTTGTAGTGAGGGATGTTGGGAGAGTATTTGGGCAGAGTTTGGCCGAACCAAAAGGCTTTTAAGGTGTGAAGAAATGAGAAGGAGGAGTGCCCTTTTATAAGAGGGGTGAGGGGCACTTTTGGAAAAGTTAGAAATATTAATTTATAATAAATTCATATTCGGTTTCCAAAGGCTCCAAAGTTGACTATTCAAAGTATGAGGTGGGGATAGGTCGAAAACAACTCATCCAATAGAATTTAGACAGGTTTGGGTACTTATATTAACCTTATCTTTAAGTATTAACTCTAAGTTAATTAGTTTCACTTTTACAATGTCTCTTTGTATTTTTATATTATATGGTTAATAGACTTACCATATACATACAAGAAACCCCCAAGTGATCCATTAATGATTAACCTATCATAATATAAGTCTCTTGGCCGAACCTTAGATTTTTAGGAATTTAATATCAATTAATAATATAATATTTGTTTTAAGAACTCTTTTATGTCAATTTTGACACTATTCAATAGTTGATTTTTGTGAAACTCATAACAGATTGATTATTTCGAAAAAGGTAAATTACATCAATCCTAATATATCATATTATCCTAGAAAATTAGTGTAATTCATTAAAAGTTTCATATTATATTTATTTGGGTATTTATAATATCAATTATGTTAATTTTCTACTATTTTAGTAATTACTGCATCATCATTGTGTCATAAATAAAATAAATTATTTAATGTCTAAAAATTATAAATAAAACATAATTATGTATTAAATCTATTTAGCTTTCTAATGAATATTTATAATCGAAAATCCAACATGTATAACCCTATGTAAAAATTGTTCTTCTAAAAGATGTGAGCTTATGCCATTTTTATTTTTATTTTAACTTTATTAATATAATGTGTCCCTACCACATACAAGTGGCTCCAAGGGGTACCCAAATTGACCCAAGGATGCCCATGGTCGGGTATGTGTCCACCAATAAGGTTAGGACACGTTTTAGGGTAATTTTGTATTATTATAATATTATGTTTTAACCCTTATTTACCGGATTTACCCTTTAACCATGGTAAATAAAATATTTACCGCAGTAATTATTCAAAATGTATAAAAATAAAATTTACCTATTTACACAATTTGAACATCCTGATTCCAAATATGGAATCCATTTTTCTAAATTCAAAACACAGAAGTGGCAGAAATTAATTTAAAATTAATTCCCGCGGTCAAAACAAAAAGCGTGTTTTTAAGAGATAATAACTATCAAAAGATTGACACTTGTTTATGTTCGGTTTAATTGTAAAATTATGTCCAATGATAAAAATTAAATTGAATGGTAAAAATATATTCTAAATATACTTTAAAACCACTCAAATTCATAATTTATCACTATTAATTATTTTGATTAAAAAAGTTGTTTTTAATTAAAATTTAGAAATTTTCACTATTCATCAAAATATGAAAGTTATCCGAAATGTACCAAAATTTCACCCTAGGCTAATTTTGATATTCTGAATCCAAAAATGAAGTCCATTTTGAAATATAGAATATATATGATTTCAAAAAGTAGGTATTACTATTCACAACGGCTAGTTTAATTAGTTGTGGTGTGTGTTAGAACTCGAGGTTGCGTACAACACACGCTATCGCATTATTCGAAGGGAAACGTACCGTAGAAGCTTGGGGTGTTACAGAAATCATAACATATAATCTTGGGATAACATAAACCTAGAGTCATAGTACTATTTTAGAAAAATAAAACATGACTTTATCGTGAGTCAAGGTTCATTTCACATAGGGGATCACCTGTCAAGGTTAACCACCAAGACTATTTCACATGGTAGCATGAGCCAAGGATAACCACCAAGACCGTTACTCATAACATTTCATGAGACTCAATTTTAACCAATTAATTGGAGTTCTATCTAGGTGAAACCATCATAACATGTTAATTAACATTCATTCTACATAAATAATCATACATTTTCAATCCTACCAAATCATAAGGGTTACCCATGGTAAGAATTGTTTATCACAATTAGGTAATAAAGAAAAACAAATGGGTGTATCATAAAAATTTACATGAAGGAAAATAATTAGGTCATGGATAGACAATAATAGGGTAAAATTGGAATATATCACTAAAATTTATGTCAACATTAAGTAATAAAATGTAAAAATAGTACTTAATAAACATTAGAATAAATACATTTTACTGTGGTTAAAAGAAAATATCAAAGGTAATATAAAAAATAAAAGGGTATAATAATTTATATAAAACTAGAACTGAACAAATAATGTATTTAGAATAAAAGGACTATTTTATGAAAATAACTGTGTTTTAGAAACATGTTATATAATGTACATAAAAATGGTCAAGAATTAAAAAAGTTCCATTTTAACAGTTTTTATTATCGGGAAGTATTGAAGAGGGAACCATTTAAAAACATGTATATATTCAAAAGATAATGATTAATAGATCATTATTCATGATTTTGGGCATATAAATTGAATTTATAATGTGTGAATATAATAATATATAACTTATTTTGGGTAAAAATGAATATAGAGAAACCTTGAGGAATAATGGAGGTTTAGGTAGAATCCCTTACAAAATTCTGGAATGGTATTGGGTGTACTTAGAAGGGATTAATGAGAAAGAAACAAGGAATATCAGATTTTATATGTCATGAGGGAATTATGGGATACGTGTGAATACACACCCCATTAATAAGAATAAAAAATAAAATTGCATAACAGAGAGGATATTCTTGAATAAATGTGAGAAAGTGATGATCTCTTACCTTAGGTATGATGGTGTCATTTAGATGATCATAATTTCCTAGATAACAAAATTAAATTAATTAATTAATATTTCCAAAACATATTGTATATGTAATTTATTTAGTATAACCATATTAAGTTCATTCATGGTCCTTTTAATGGGTTAAGAGGTTCAATTTCATTATTTTGGAGCGTTTGGTTCCTTTGTTTTTGAGATTGGTTTTCATATATACAAGGAAAAACATGTCATATGATAATGGTTTTCCAAATATTATGTCATATGTTATGAGTTAATATTAAGTATATTACATGTTTATAATATTAATTTTTCTAATTTCAGTGAAGATGGATCATAATATAAAACCACAACGAAAACATTTTCATTTATAAATTAATATGATGTTTAAAAAAGATTACATATGCTTAAATAAGAAATAATATATATATGTATATATTATAGTTTGGTTTAACCATTAAAATGGTTTCATGACCATAATTGAATATGGTAAAAGAAATTGAAAACCCATCATCCTTTAATGTGATAAATTAACAAATCTCGGATGGGGTATTCATTTCTAGTATAAAAGGTGGGGAAATGAGAGAAGATGGAGACTTATTCCATTATCATAACAACATTATAGTTGAATTATGGTAATGGAGTTAGCAAAGAATTTTTATTATAGGAGATGAGGAATGAAAAAGAAAGAATGGAACTTGAACGAAAATAATAGAAATGAAAAGAAGAATTTAACTCTTGAATATATCATCCTTGAGATACTCTTTAGGGGGAAAGTATTAGACTTTTTAAGAGACTAAAGGATTATGGAAGTGTTATAGAGGCTTAGGGAGATATTTGAGCCTAATTTGGACTAGTAACAAGGCTAAAGATGGATGAAGAGAAGTGGTAATGAGGGGTGGTATTTATAGTGGAGGAGATGAGGGGATTCCCATTATTTTAAAAATTACATTATTATGTTTTCTCGTGATTATGAATAGTGTTGATTCTTGGGACTTAAAAAGGTAAATAGTTAATTTTAAATTGAAAAAAGGGTGATAATATCACGCTTGATGTTTTTAATTCATTATTTGTATTATAATTTGAATATCATAAATTACTATATTTCACTATTCACCAAAAATTCATGTATTTTTGAAAAATCCCAAAAAATAACCCAAACCATTTTTCGATGTGTAGAATCCGAAAATGAGCTCCATTTGATGAAATTAATTTTCCAAATATTTGAAATTTAGTTTTAATTAAAATTATCATTTATATGAAAAATACAAATTTTAAAATTACAACTTCTTTTCTAACAATTTGAGAAATTATTTAAGGAATCATGGAATTATCTAATGATCATAAGACATCAAAATATTAATTTATGATAACATTTTACGTATATAAATTTTCATTTAAATTATTAAATTAGACATAAAATTGTAAAGAAATATTTGTGACTTACAAAAATACCAACGTGTAATTAATAATTTTAAAAAATTATTTACTTATATTATGATATAATTATATCATATTGACACTTATAAGATTGATAAATTTTCATTATACTTTTATTAGTGATGTTACTATTATATTGGATAGTTTACTATTCATAATGATCATATTAGTATTTTAATGGTAATGTTACCATTTCATTAGTATATATTCCTTAACTTCTTAAGATACCTTTTATTTTACTCATTATTCATTTATAAGGTTTCTATTTTCTACTATATGTAATCTTATGTGATTATAATATAAGGAAAAATTATAAGAAGGGAATTCCCTTGATAACACATTGGGTTGTTACATTCTCCCCCCATATGAAATTTCATCATCAAATTTTCATTTTACATTCTAAGACGTAAATAGGTGTTGTTACATTACATTAACTGCTTCCTCCAGTTTCCATGGTGCCTATTCATACTTATAGTTCTGCCATAGTACATGGACTAGGTAAGTAGACTTGTTGTGTAGAACATTATTTCAATGATTCTGATCTTCATTGGCTTCTCATCATAAGAATGATCATTCTCCAACTGTACCCCCTATGAAGATAATAAATGTTATTGATCTATTAATTTCTTCCTTAAGAGGGATATGTTGAAGACATCGTGAACTTTAGACATGGTAGGTGGAAGTTCTAGTCGATTGGCCATATCTCTGACATGATGTAGACCCCTGAAGGGGCCGATGAACCTGGGACATAGCATTCATTTCTTCCAAAATTTATTGACCATCATTACTGGGCATATGAAATGGAATACCATGTCTCCAAATTTGAACTTAAGGTCTGATCGATGATTGTCTTCAAAACTCTTGTATCAACATCAGGCTTCCTTGATGTGTTGATGAATGGTTTTCACCTTCTCCACCATTTCATTGACCATTTAAGGTCCCAGACGCTTACACTCCCCAACTTGATTCCCACAGTCTGGTGTTCTACACCTTTTCCCATAAAGTACTTCATATGGTTCCATTTGGATGCTAGAGTGGAAACTATTTTAGTAAGATAATTTCACTACTACATGTTGTCAGTATCATCCTCCTTTTAAATCCATATATCATTCTCTCAATATATTTTCATGTGTCTAAATAGTTTACATAGATTGAAAATCTGATTGGGGATGATAGGTTGTACTGATGTTCAATTCAATTCTTAGATCATGTTGGAGACTTTTCCTGATATTCATAGTGACTCTCGAATCTCAATAAAAAAATATAGATATTGGTACTCCAATAATCCTTACCACATCATTGATATATATCCGTGAAAGTTGATCCAATGAAAAATCTTCTCTAATTACGATAAAGTGAGATTTCATTGTAAGATTATCCACAATAACCAACATAGCATTGATTCATCAGGATGTCCTTGGATGTCTAGTGACAAATTCCATGATAATTTTCTCCCTCTTCCATGTTGGTATGGATAGTGGTTTCATCATCCCCATTGACTTCTCTATTTTATCTTTTACTTTCTGACATACCAGGAGCATTGGTGTATACCCAGTGATTTTTCCCTTCGTATTTTCCCACAAATAGTTCTCCCCAATATCTGGATACATATTTGTGCTCCACAGGATAATATATATGTTTGAGCTATGTGAATCATTTATAAGCTCTTTCTTTATCTCTAAGATGAATTGTACACAAATTCATGACCCAAATCATACCACTCCATCCTCTTAAATATTGAACTCAAAGGATTTATCACATCAAATAGCTTCCACCATTTTTTGAATATCCACATCATTTCTCTGAGTATCATTTATTTTCTCCATGAGGTATGGTTGAGAAATAACATGATAAATGATTGATTATGTTTATAATTTATTTATTCCCATGTTCATCCTCTATAAATATAAGAATATTTTATCCCTTTCAATTCTCATCATAAATAAAGAAGTTGGATCCTTTCAACATAGAGCATATGCTACCTTGATTGCCTTACCAGGATAGATGTGGATTGAGTAGTCATAACATCTGATGAGATCTAAACATATTCACTGGTTCATATTATTCTCTTTCTGTGTGAATATATATTTTGTAATCTTATTACCAGTATATATCCCACACTTCTATCCATAGAGACGATGCCTCTAGATTTTAAATGCCAAGATCATAGCTGCTGACTACTGATAATGTGTGGGATAATACTTCTAATGGACTATAAACTTCCTTGAGATTTAGGCTATCACTATATCATTTTTCATCAGTACACAACCTAATCGCTTATTTGAAGCATCGTTTTACACCACAATGGTTTATCCACTTGTCAGGAGTGTGAGTATGTGCAAATTGATAAACCTATTTTTGAGATCCTTAAGGACTTCCTCACATTCTTGAGTCCAGAAAAGAATCACTCACTTATTTTTCATCTTGGTTATTGGGTTTGACAATTGTGAGAATATTTTCACAAATTTTTTGTAATACCAAGCTAGGACAAGGAAGATATAGATCTCAACTATAGATGTTACCGTGATCTAGTCATTGATTTCATTGGTCATGGATATGTCTACAGATATCCCTTTGCTGGTGATTACATGCCCCATGAATGATTCTTAATACATTTAGAACATTCAATTACTATAATTTCATATTGATTATCCCTTTGAAATTTCTTTAGCATAGTATTCCAATGCTCTTCATGTTCATCCTTACTTTTGGACTATATCAAGATATAATCAATAAAGACTAAGAAATTTTTTTGTGAGGTAATATATAACGACTCTATTAATTAAATCCTTGAATATTGATAGATAATTAGTGTGTCCAAAGGGAATCCCAATGAACGTGTAGTGTTCATACCTAATTTGAAAGGTAGCCTTGGGAGTATCTTCCTTCCTCACCTTTAATTAATGATATCCCAACCAAAGATCCATCTTAAGGAAATAACTTTCCCTACATTGCTGATCAAACAAGACATCTATTTGAGGTAGGGGATACTTGTTCTTTTTCATTATTTATTGAGATCATAATAATCAATGAAGATACACATTAATCCATCATTCTTCTTAATGAAGTGGACTGGTGCTCCCCAAGGTGTATCACTCAAGCATATTAAACACTTCTCAATATTCTCTTGTAACTACTTCTTAAGCTATTATAGCTCTACGGTGTCCATTATATATGGTATCTTTGATATAGGAAGAGGTCCATGAATATGTTCAATTGAGAACTCAACCTCTCGGTTAGGAGGAAGACTAGAGAAATCATCAGGGAATACCCTAGTGTAATCCCTCATGAATGGAATGTCATTGAGCAAGTGTATCTCATTTGTCTCTATAATTTGAGATAGATATTCTTTCTCATAAGGCAACACTATCCACACATGAAGCAATGATTCTGATGGAGATTCATCTTCCTCCATAAACTTTTACAATATTGGAGGATGCTTTGGGATGTGAAGGTCAATCTACCTTTCCCGATAGTTTATGTTGTATTTTTATAATGATAGTAAATCCATGACCATGATAACCTCAAAATGTACCAAAGGAAGTATGGAAAGATTTTCTACGAGGATTAGTACGCAAAAAATTACCAGGGAGGAGTTATAAACATTGGATGAAACAATTTCCCCATTCATTGTACTCATAGATAACACAAACTCCACATTCTGAGGTAGTTTTTGAATATTTCTACTAAATCTACAAGATATGAACTAATTCAAAGAATCATAATCAAATTGTAATTTCTCTATTCTTCAATGAATAACCAACATTCATATCACCACATGGTGTTTCGGCTCCACATTAGCAGTAGTGATATCATAGTCCATTCCTTATAGCCTGGGAGATTGTTGTTGATTTCCATTGAAAACCCTTCTCTTAGAGAAATTTTTCACATAATACCCTTGCTTCTTGCAGTTGTAACACTGCACTATATGCCGAGTGTTGATCTGAACCTTCATTTATATTACCACATTAGTGGGATTTTTTATATCAATTGGATAGTTCTTAGCGAGATGTCCCATTCTTCCACATATGATGTAATTTATGGTTCCCTTTAGATATTTCCTAGGATCCTTCTTCCCAAAATTTTAAAATGTGGGATGTTTGGTCTTAATTTAATCATGGTATTTATTTTCATATCCACATATATTAGAAACCATTTTATTCTTTTTGTCAATAGTCCCACGATACCACTAAGAGTATTTGTTCTCTATGTCAACCTTGAGAGAACAACAAAGAATCTCATCATAACTATCAAAGTCACGAATCACCAACTCTTTTCGTAGAATCTACATTATTCCTCAAAATAAGAATTAGACCTTTCTTTTAGTGTTCATGAAAAAGTTGGAGGTGTACCATGGAATCCTTGTAATTTTTTCGTCATATACCATGATACACACAACTTCCTTCTTCTTGAGTTCGTGGAACTCTCTTTCCATATTGAGATAGAGCATTTGGGGAAAATATTTATTGTTTTTTTCTTGAATTCCTACTATTCAATTGAATCAATTTCCTCATATGATTTTGTATACTTTATCAATTTACACCACTAATCAGCAACCCAATCAAATTTATATACCACCAATATGAAATCCTCTTCTTCTGAGCACTGATGAAAAGAAAATATATTTTCAATTGAGTTAATCCACTATTACATGAGGAGGGGTCCGAAGATCCACTAAAAATTGGTGGCATTTTTGGTATGAAGGATTTGACAACAATATTCCCTTTTCATGGAGGTGGTGGGTGTTCCACATGATTGAAGTTGTTATTCATAACCTTAGCCAGGTGATCATGTAGAATCATAAGGTTTTGAAATCCCATTCCCATCATATCATTCATATTATTTGGGAAATCATCAGATTTCTTATTATATTGATTATTACCACATCTTATTCTATTTAACACAATTAAATATGGAAAATAAAATACAATTAGGTGGCTTGAATACATTACTAACAAGAATTATAAAATGAACTTTAAAAAAAGGATAAACTTGTAAAAGAAAAGTATATCCAAACTAGTGATTCCAGATGTTTCAATCTAGGTTATCCTTTATTTTCATACTAAAATAAACTCTTTTGATTTTTTTCCCATAACAATGGCTCATAATGAGATTATTATTTTACCAAACTATATCAATCCGAGAGTGTCAAACCAAGAGTGTAGCACAACCACTTTTCATGCACCAATTCCAATTCGAGTATAGATCAAAGTGGGCTTTTCTGGTTTTACCACTAGATAGATCTATTCCATAGCAAGATCTACTAATTATTTATCCCAAAAAGTATGTATATTCTTGATAAACCTCTTACTTTATACTTACCAAAATTTAGAGAAGTTTTATTATATATAGTCTCACACCTAATGATCTTACAAAAGTGTTTTATTCTTAATCCCCAAAAATAATTTAAAATCCTACTACTTCCAACTATAGAGACTATTTCCTTTTACACATAACATTACATTATTTTAAGCATAATTAAATATTGAATTACATGCCATGGATCGTGAAGTATAGTGTATTTGAGTACTAGGTACATAAACTAAAAACATGAGACTAAATAAAAAATTTAATTATTTAATATTCATATTGAGCTCCTAACATTCACTATGCTCATACATCTTCATAGGATAACATGGGGATAACATTAATAATGGGATGATCTAAAAACCATATTAAGGGAATAAATATAAGAATAAATCTTTAGAAAATAGGTCAGAAGGCATGACACAAGGATACAAAAAGGCATGGAACATATGAAATAAAAAAAATATAATCCATGGATCACATAAACATGGAGTAATAGTATTGTGAATGAGACATAAAACATTACTTTTGAATGATTCAAGGATTGTTTCACCTAAATTATCACATGTTAACGTTAACCACCATGATCTTTGCACATGGTAGCACGAGTCAAGTATAATAACCAATAATGTTGCAAGTAACATCTCATGAGACTCAAATTTACCCAATTCATTGGAGTGATATATTTGAACACCCATCATAACTTGTTCATTAATATGCTTTACATGCATATAATCATTCATAATTAATCATACATAAACATAAAGGATTCCCATAGTATGAATTGGGTATTATAATCATGTCATAAAGCATAACAAATGAGAGTGTTATAAAAATGTGCATGAAGGATATGAATTGGATCACAGATGGACAATCATAGGATAAAATATGCATATATCATGAAATGTGATATCAACTTGAAGTAATAAAATGTAACAAGAGTTCTTATGAAACATTATAATTAAAACATTTTATCATGGTTAAAGGAAAATATCAAAGTCCATTTAAAAAATAATATGGAATAATAATTTATATAAAACAAAATGTGAACCGAAAGGTTTTCTTAATAAAAAGGGTGGTTTTATAAAAATAATGTTTTCTTAAAAATGGGTTATATAATGCACTCAAAAATGTGTAAGAATTCTAGAAATTCTTTTTTAAAAGTATTTCTTATCGAGAATTAATGAGGAGGGAACCATTTAAAAAAATGTATATCCCCAAAAGATAATGATGAATGGGTCATGATAAATGAGTTTCGGTATATAATTGTTTTAATATGTACATAGAAACAATAGAAAATTCATTTGGGTACAAATAAAGATAGATAAACCTGAAGGAATAACAGAGGTTCGGGTTGAATCCCTTATGAAATTTTGACATGGTATCAGGTGTACATAAGAGGGTTTGATGAGAGAGAAATGGGGTATACAATGATTTATATTTCATGTGGGAATTATGGGATTGTTTCAAAAACATACAAAATCAATATGAATTAAATATAAATTTTCAAAACATTGATGATATTCTTGAATAAAAGTAAGAAAGAGAGGATCCCTTACCTTAATCCTGATGGTGTCATTCCCGTGATCTTAATGTTATAGAAATCCAAATTTAATTAATTAATTAATATTTATAGAACCTATTATACATGTAATTTCTTTAGTATAACCTTATTAAATTCATTCATGTCCCTTTTATTCATTTAAGAGGAACAATTTCATTGTTTGGGAGCATTTGCTTCCTTGGTTTTCTTCATCGATTTTCTTATATACATGTGAGGATAATAATTTAAAACGATAATGGTTGTCTAGAGATTATGTTATTTATTATTAGTAAACATCCCGTAGCTTACATGGTTATAAAATTCATTTGGTTATTTAGAGTGAAGATTGATCATTATATAAAACTTTACTGATAACAGTTTTGGTTAGTTGGCCGTTTTTTTATCACAACAAACACATTTAGATTTATATATTAATATCAGGTGTAAAAAAAATTATATAACCTTAAATAAGGGATAATACATATATTAAAGTCTGTTTCAGCCACTAAAATGGTTTCATTACTAGAATATAAGATATTAAATGAAATTTAAAACCCATCATCCTTGAATGTGATGAATTAATGCTTCTTTAATGGTGTTTTGATTTCTAGTATAAAAGTATAGTAAATGAGAGATGATGATGAATTATTACATTATCATAAAAATATTCTAGTAAATTTAAGTTAATTTAGTTATTGTAACATTTGGATGAAAGGACAAGAACAAATAAAAACAATGAAAGAAACCTGAAAGAAAATAAACGAAATGAAAAGTGGAATTTACCTCCTAAATATATCATCCTCGAGAGCCTCTTTATGGGAGAGTTTTTTTGACTTTTAATGACCCCAAAGGCTGATAGTCATGAGATAGGAGATTAGGGAGACATTTGAGAAGAATTTTTACTAGGGAAAGGGCAGCAGAGTAGTGAAGAGAAGAGGTAAAGAGGGAGGGTATTTATAGTGGAGGAGTGGTGGAGTTTCTCATTATTTTAATCATTAGTTTAATATTTTATTTCAAGAATATGAATAGTTGGGATTCATGTGACACAAAACAGTAAATTGGTCATGGAAACTCGAACCAAGGGTGATGACATCATCTATGATGTTTTCAATTCATGTATTTGTTCTATAATTTTAATACCATAAATTAACGTATTTCACTATTCACCAAAATTCAAATATTTCAGAAAATCAAAAAAATTCACCCTAACTATATTTCTACATGTTGAATCCAAAAATGAAATCCATTTTATGAAAATAACTTTTCTAAATATAAAAATATTATCATTAAATTAAAATAATACTTTAATTGGAAAATAAATATTTTAAAAATAAAACTACTTTTCTAACACTTTGAAAAATATATTTGGGCCTCATAGAATTATCTTTTGATCATAAGAAATAAAAATATGTATTTATGAATATATTTTATGAATGTATTTTTTTGTAAAATTATTAAATTAATCATAAAATTGTAATTAAATATACATGACATACAAAAATGCCAACACATAAATAACAATGTTTAAAATATTTATTTAATTATTCTATTATATAATTATGTCATATTTACACTTATAAGATGGATAAATTTTATTTAAATATTCATTGGTGATGTTACTATTACATTTCATGGTTTACTATTCGTTAAGGTCACATTACTATTCAAAAGGCCAAGTAACTATTTCATTGGATTATGTTTCTTAACTTCTAGAGATTCCTTTTATTTCACTCATTCATCATTTATAAGGTTTGTATTCTTTTTTATAAGTAATCTTATGCTCTCAAACTATAAAATAGAATTATAATAATGGAATTCCATTGATAAAACTTTTGGTCATTACAACCCAACTCTCTTATATTTCTCTACATGTGCTCCAATTATCATTGGTTCAAGAATAGGGGGAAAAGAGAAAGGATATGAAGAAGTTCCCTAAAATCTGGTACCACATTGAAATAATTTATGAAATTATTAAAATAAATAAAAATATTACAAATAAATCACATCAGCTAAGAGGTTCAAGCATATAACATCCAAATCCTTCCAAGCCTTAGGTTAGTACTACCTATATTATAATAAAACACTACAAAACAGCTTCGTACCTCGGTAAACTAAGTTAATAATGAATTTTCAACGTTTTCCTATTACTTATTATTTGACTATTTTGGATATTGGATTGATATGGATGAGTGATTAACTTTGATACTCCCAAGACCAACCTATTAAACCAGCATATTTATCTTTCTCTAAGATGATATATTATAACAGGTGGTGACATTCCCATATTCTCAATGAAAAAGAGTCCCACACATTCAGTAATCTAATATAATAGGTATAAAATTTCATATTAATATGGTTGTTAAATCCCATAAAAGGATTAGAAAAGGATTTAGTTTCATTAACTTTTGAATATATGATGGAGAACTCAGTACTCCTAATTCTATGACTAGGTCTCCTACATACACTTACTAAACTAAATATAATTTTGAATGACCATTAGGCATTTGAAGGTGGAAAAGATATTATCAACAAATGGGAATGTATTCAATATTTCTTCCCATAGGCTCTCAATATTTTGGGGATCCCTATGTGGAATAGGAAAATAAAGAGTCTTTTTCCTTATTAAGAGTATATATTCCAATTCCGACTATGAGGTCTTGAGTTCACAAAGAAATTCCAAATTATCCTATTAATGATATAATTTCAATGGCCTGGGAACACTATGTGTCAATGTGTAGGTGTAATTATAATAGTGTAATTAAACCATTCACGGTGGCCAGATCACAATGGGAGGATCAGTACGCTCTTTATATAGTGGGGATATCTCAAGGTTTAATGGATTAGTCATTTCTCCTCTCTATATAGTGGGGACTTTTGGATGAAAATGAGGGATAATATACTATTATAGTATACTATATAGAACAAATTAATGAAAATTACCCTATATAGTTCCATGATACAATATTATGCATTGGTCACAAAATGTGAAGTTAGGGGGTTGGATGGTGTCAGTATATGTGGAAATGGGGAATGGAGGGTATACTCAAGTTCCATAATAAATTCTATACCTCCCTCATTCCTTCAACCTCCTAAGCATACCCTTTTTCCTAGGGGAATTTAGGTCTGATTTGGGTCATGATAGAATATATTTACAAGGTGGATCACTTGTATTATGGGTATGGAAGAGGAATCTTAGTTGGTCTATAACAGGGATTGAAGGATGTTTTCCCATTTTTGGAAGGGTATGAAGCTCATGGGATGTCAATTTCACCACCAATCCATCAACTATAATCAATATGGTTGAGCTTCTCGACCTACAATCTTGGTTGTATTAAATTGGCTCAAGATGTGACCTTTGAACCCCCCATGATCCTACCATTCCTGACATAATAGAGGAAATTAGTTGGAGTGGACCACATTTTCCTATTTGAGTTTACATTTTTAACAAACATTAGTAATCAAATATTATTGAATGAAACTTATCCACCACCATTTCCCTCAATATCATCCAATATTTGTGCCACGTCAGTATAATATAGGTATTAGACATTGTTTCCAGCTGCGTTGATACTCTTTCATGTCGGATAATTCAGAAAATATGTCTTCTTCATGTCAGTATGGTATGCCGTATTGACTAATAGTGATAGAGAACTGAGACCTCCTAATTTGAGTTATTCCCCTATGGTTTGTTCTCCATCCCCCATATACAGGTCATGGTTTCATGCACACTGGTTGTTGTTGGATCATGCAAAAAGTCTAACTACTAGCATCAAGTCATTCGTGATTGGAAGATCTCCCTAGTGAATCAATGGTGTTACCCACTACTGGAGTGTTAAAGGACAGTCTTATCAAATACAATGTAGAATGACCAAACAACCAACAACATTAAATGGGGCATGGGGACCCCAGAAAAACTATGCAGCTCATCGTACATTCGCATGTATGTTTCATTCACTATACAGGTTGAGATGTGGAAATTTTCAGTTATTGGAGGTGGTGGAGTTCATGTACCACTTCTTTAGGGTGATATTGGGCAGTTGATATAACTTTGGTTCATCCTGAGATTCCATATTTATGATCATTTCTTCTTACCTATATTTTATCTTCTATATCTTTCTTTGGAACCACCATCTGAGGAAGTTGGGTGAGTAGAAATTAGAAAATGATCTAGTTATACTACAATAGATCTGACATCAGTAGCACCTGTTCCCCATACACTCCAATTGGGTGTTTGAGGGTGGATTTGTTTTCAATTTCATTCCGAATTGGTAGTTGAAATCCACCACATTTGGTATCCTCCAATATCAGTATGGTCATTTTCACACACAGGGTTGGCATTGTGGATATGGCCTCTTATGGTAAGGATGGGAATGCACCACTTAAACATTCACATCAAAGACCACCATTGATACACTCAACACTTGGTCAGGTTGATAGCAGATAGAAAATTCTGTATTGTAGTTTCCAATTGCTGCTAGACCACTGGTCATCCTACCTTTATTATATAGACTATATCAGTGAAGTCAGACGGTCCCCCCTTTGGCTCTAAGTAGCTGGTCAGGGGCATAGGGGGTCCAATAGATATATGGGTTTTCAAAATGTTGGTTGGCTAATGGTAAAGAGATAATCGAGTTGTTTCTATTCTCCGAATGGATTTTTAAAACAATGGTATTCCCATACAACTTTGTTGGATGGCTACTGGAACTGTGGATAGTCCCATATTTCACTCATATTCTACTAGGGCAGTTTCATGTTCGATTGTTGAGTTAGCATCATGAGATAACGATATTTTCGGTATAATATAGGTTGTTTTCAAAATTTACTACTCATTTGTTGTTCAGTAGTTTACTCTAATAGTGACTTCATGACTGTTAGATTAGAGTGTTGTGGGATATGAACAACGTGCTAAGTGGTTTGATTTGTTGAGTCACTCCCCAATGTTCAACATTCAATGTGTGCTACATCTGATGATTTCAATACCCTTCTTGATATAAAGGGTGGTAAATGACCTTTCCTCTAATATTCTCATTACATATCATCCATAGTACTCATTATCAATGGGTATCCCTTTTGATAAATGGTGTACCTATGATGATTCTCATTTCAGACCCAATTAACTCTCTTTTAAAAATCGATCCATGGGTCAAAGGAATATGCTAGTCGATGGAGTTGGAATATCACAACCAGGTGTATCATATTATATCCATTACAATAAAATGATTTTCAAACTGTACTCGATCCACTGGGACCACTGGAAAAAAGAACAATTTCCTTTAAAGACTCATGTGCATTGATAGATCACCAATCTTTTTACACCAAACATGTGTTTTGAGGGAAAATACTTACACACTTTCTTCATGGATGGTTCAGTCTTGAATGGATTGAGGCCTAGGTGGGAATGTAAATCAATGAAATTGGAAAAGAATAGGGATTCTTGCGGTTGGGGGTATGAGATGTATCACTTTCCCTATTAGAGTAGAGTCGGGTACTTTGTCTATATAGTCCATTAGAGTAGAGTCAAGTACTCTACATATATAGTTCAATGGGAGCTCAAGAATGGGGTTAGGATCCTGTCATCCAATAGACACAATTTCTATTATAGTGGTTTCCATGGTTTTATGGTGGACTTGAGAAGATGGGGTTGGGTGTTTGGAAGGTTTTATATTCTAGAATACCTGTTTGCTGTCATTTGGATTGATATAGGATGATACCGAGGTCAACAGTTCACGAACGGGTTCTATCCCTATGTGTACCTAGGTGGATATGGCTTTTGAAACCAATACATGATGATACCAAATGCATGTAAAATTGTGCTGGTGGTCGTACCGCAATAAATTACAAGGAGGAAAGTCATAAACCCCAAACAAAATGGCCTTTTATGATTGGGTTTTCAACATCCATTCTCTATTCCAAAGTGGGTACGATGGCCATATCAACTAATAGAATAAAACAGCACCTAGCATGGGCTATTAACATCTAGAATGGTTAATGGGGAAGATGTACTGAGTGGGTGGGTTCCCACTGGGGGTGGAGAAGACCAGTTGATACTATTATAGTAGAGACATGTACTCTTCTATACTGTGCTTGCATCAGATTCGTCTACTCCGTACATTTGATTGAAGCTACCAAATAAGGGCAGGAATGAATATGAATAAGGTAGTTTTCTATTAATAAAAGAGATGATTTATTGATGGTCTGGAATAATCGACCTGGCTAACCTCATCGAACACAGAAATCTACTTGATTCCTGGTGGTTCTAGTCGAATTGGAGCATTGGGGCCATTATGCACTAATATTTTTGGGATACATGGGTCCAAATACAATCACACGTTAAAAAAGAATATGGGGTTTTATCAATGTATTCATCTAGGTGCATGTTGAATCAGTCTTTAGATCATCCTCTTTCTGAACATGACTGATATTCGGCCTTTGGATCTTATACGTAGAAATACCTTGCGCTCCATATCACGAAAAAGGGAGACATTTTTTCTATCAGTGGATAAATATTGAGGTATCCCACAACCAATACCACCATGTAAATCCACAACACCCCTTTCAATGACAACTCAGTCTGAAGAGATTAAATTTAAACTATCACATGGATGACCGATGGGGACAATAGTTCACCAAAGGGTCTTTGGAAATATACTAGAGTTGAGAGGTTCAGGATGGGGGGTTGATGTGTGGGATGTTATATACTAGAATACAAGTCAAGGATGTCAAAATTGTGATGTTGGTAGGGTCATGTAAATAGTACACCGACTTATGGAGATCAATGATTTGTTGGCTGTTCAGTATTCTGACCAAGAGCCAACTATCAACTCAACCTCAAATTGTACTATAATGAGAGAGATTATGTTTTTAAACTCCTATGATCTATCATTCTAGATTTACCCAAGACGAACATTTCAATGAAAATTGCCAAGCATCCCCTTGGATTCCATCTTATCAACCATTCCCTACTCGAGTAAGGTGTTCAACACGTGTGAATCAAAGAGGTAGTGTGGCCCCAACACAAATACTCATACAACTATGTCTACTACCCATATAATACTTTGTTCACTGGGAAATAATAATAATAATATAGGTATTATAGATAATCTAATATTAATATATATAGTTTAAATTTATTATTATAGGTATTATACTCTTCATGATGGTGGGGTCAGATGGTTTGGGACACTGGAAAAAGGCTGAGAGAGTTGATGTATTGGTTGGTGACATTAAACATGGGTTCATGTCAAAACTATTACACCTATGAACCTCAATAATTGATGGGTTTTTTATAGTGGGAAGGATATACGTTGATAAATCCACCCCATTACCAATATAAATTCCAGTAGTTGAATGGGTTCAAACATTGTATCATTGTTCTATGACCGAATTTCTACCCTGCCTATTGAGATGGCACCACTACTACTTTTGAAATTGTACTTGATTGCGCCAACATGGTTTAATGGGGTATTATTGGTTATAGGTTGTGTAATGGAAGATGATTCACTTATCTAAGTAGTCTACTCTATATAGTCCATAATTGGAAGGGTTCGCTGGGAAAATGAATCAACCTATGCCATCAATTCCAAAGGGGGACAGAAAATAGAGATAGTTCAAGTACATTGATGAGAATCTATTGTATTTTCTTTTAAAATTGTAGGAATATTGTGATTGGTACTTCAATGGAATCACTAAAATGAACGATACCATATACTAGGTATTTTGTACTCTACTAATTGTTTGGAGATGGGGGATCAGGAACTGGAGAGGTTTGAATGCCCAAGTACCAGAGATGACCACCACACTCAATAGAGTAAGGAAAATCCTTAATATATATTAGTACCGCCTTACTGCACCAAATTTACCCATGGGAAAAACTCTGGAGGTAAGGTTTTATTTCTTACACCATCGATCCCCAATTCCAATACCAATAAAAAAGGGGTATGTAGGCCACATGACATTGACACCACTATTCTAGAAGACATAGATTGTGAAACTAGATATGAATCTATCTACGTTCCTAGATATCTGAATGCCCTCAGGACTGGTAAACTAGTTGTTTTGATGATGAGATAACCACTTCCAAAAATGCAACGCCAATTTATTTGACTCATATGATTTGGCCAATCGAATTAGAGAAGCACTAGACATGGTACATATATATATTGTTGGTGTACAATGTTGTTCCAAACCCATATGTCAACAAACACAATCTATATTCAAATAGAGACACCAGTTAACCCCATTTAACTTGAACCATGCTTTCTGGTATGATGGTACTTATATATATTAAATACCAAGGTGATCACGAAGAGGAAGGATGATAAAATAATCACATGATGAGCATGACCAACACTGAAGATAACATGGTCAATCCCTGACAAAAATTTCATCGTGTTCTCCAGGTATCGATATAATCTAGTTATATAGAAAACTGTAGGAATGGAATATGACTATATGATACCAAGGATAGATGATGTATCCCTCAATATAATCTATCTAGGTATTCTTCTATATAGTATATAGGAAAACCACTATAGGTACCACAATAGGATAATAACCTCTTATTTTGTTTCCTATTGTGGTCTGGATATATTATACAATCTACTACCTATATTATACTAAACTAGGACTCAATTATTAGACTGATAGTTCCAAATAAAAATCAGGTATTTCTAAATCAGTCAAATAGTCAAATTTTGTGGAGCCACTATTTTTTAACCAAGAGAACATCCCCCATCTCCTTTGAGATGCTCAATTCTATAGATATAGAAATACATTCTGACATGTGTTTCTTGGAAATCACAATTCAATATATATAAGTACAATGGGAATGATCCATCGATTACACTACTTATATTATACTGAGTTGTTAAGACGAGAAAAGATAAGTCAAAAAAGTTAGGTGTTAGTAGACGTTCCAAAAGAACATAGTTGAGATAATGAATCATGAGCCTTTAGAAATGGTCATATATTGTAGAACCTCACCCTAAAGGGCTAGGTCTTTTAAAACCTTATGGTTTTAACCCTTTCTATTTTTTTCACATCTATACCTCACAACCTTAAGCATTCAATGCTTATGATTCAGAAATTTCAGAAGAGAGGGTCAGAAGACATTCCCTAGTATCACTATATCCCCTGAATGGTCTCATACACTTCCTTTATTTATACGAAGAATGTAAAACCTGCAAAAACCTTCTGTAAAAGTGGCCCAATATTGGATTCATTCTTTGCTCACATTCTCATTCAAATTCAACTCACTCTGTACTGGATATATATATTGTCAGTATAATATAGATAGTAGACTTATATTATCCATTCTATCATTAACATTTATAAATGTTCAGATCTTTATGAACCATACAATAATGGGTTAGTTCTTTTAGAACCTTTTTTAGAGATGTGATGAAACGAGTGTATGGAGGATCAAGACTGGAGTGACTCATTACCTATCCCTAATCTTGTCTTTGACTGAATAAAAATTGATAATAAAGTTGATAATCCAAAACACATCTGCTTATTTGGTAGATAATCATTCATCTCACTCTGGAATTCTTTCTTAGAGCTCTTTTCATTTCAAGGATTGGTATAATATATATAGTGGCCCATTTTTCTAAACCGATGTGGATAATTTTTGTACACTTGACTAAAAATAACATCTCACTTAAGCCCAAAATTTCCATCAAGTAGCTATATCCTTCAATTTTGTATGTATTTTGAAGAACCTCAACTAAGATCATAAGGTCTTAAAGGTGGATTCCATTATCATCATACTATCTATTTCGAACATAGTATCTCCATCCCTTTATCATTCTAAGGAGATGGACAACATCACATCTTCACTAAAAGTCCATTAGTATAGTATCAAAACTGATATAGACAATCTATCCAACTTATGTAACTATTGGATCTCTTCCACATTTCTATAAAGAATATGTATCTCTTCCCATGGAATAATTATTCTAATCAGCATGATTGTATTTTGGAATGGTTTCATTTATCGGTATAATATTTGTATTAGGCGACAATGATGTATCTCTATCAATTCTATCTATTTTGATCCATGTTTTTTCCTATATATGTATTATATAGTTTCTATTGTATCTAGATTGGAGGTACATAGATCATTTAACTGAATGAATAATCCTGAATATTAAAGTAGAGTTCTGAGAATGATAAGTGTCAAAGGTGAAGAATTCTGAAAATTATATTTTTATTTGATTTTTGATGACATCTTTATGCATGAGTTGGAATCGATCCATACACGAAATTACCGAAACATAAAATTTAAAAAAACCATAGAAAAAAACAAAAATGATTCAAAAATAAAAATCAATGCCATCAAGGATGCCTCAAGACAGAGATCCTTGATCAGTGATCCTCCTCGAGCTGCACCCCCAACAACGAACCACGTCATCATCTCCAATAACACCTTCGTCAGAAATCACTGGAGGGAAACCATCCACTATCACCCCCACATCTTTGAACAAAATAACAAAAAAAATTCACTTGATTAATCAAAATACCATCATAGAAGAACCATCCTTATTGAAACATGACCATCAAAAACTCACCATTGTTAACAGAACATAGTGAACTAGTGTCAAAAACAGATAAGAGTTCAATGTTAGCACCGTAAAACCAGACAACCATCACAGAGGATCCAAACTAATAAAACACCACCAACATTGTTTTGTCACCATCGTAGACCACTGATGGCCTCCACCATATTATGCAACAAACATCACAAAATTCAGACAACATGAAGACATATCACATAACCAAAAACAAACAATAAAAACACATGTGGAAGAAACAATGTAACCTTCATGAAGTAAAAAGTTAGAATAATCAAACATGTCTAGCGAAGCAATACCATCCATTGAAATTTCCAATGCCATATCATAATGTCACTGTAGGATCCCAAATATTCATCAAAGGGAATGAAAATACTCCCACATGTATTGTAATGAAAATTGGATTTGAAATTTAAGAATAAATTTAAGGAAATTAAATTTTTCAATGTAATCCTTCTTGGTAGCATACCATCACCGGGAACGGTAAGCAGAATTCATAAATCAAGAACCACTGGTACGCAGATGTCCAATGATGTGCTAACCTGTGAGGTGTTGGTCAGCAAAAAAAAAATAGTTTGCAGTGAATTTCCACCAGATAACTGAAGCCACCACGAACTTTTTTTGCTAGCGAGAATCTGATGGAAGTGTGCCTCACGTACCATCCCGATGAATGTTGTGGTTCACATATGTGGATATGACAATAGTGTACCACACATCCACAAACCCCAGATTGAACGAGTCATTCGCAGGTCAAATTTACTCCATGGGAATTAAGGGAAGGTGTCACACATACCACATATACAGATTCTCGGACACTCTATAAAAGCACCACTGGGGGAATGGGGGACAAAGGAGAGGGAGAAATCATCCGGATAGGTGAAAAATGGAGGAAGAATGTAGAGGGTATGGGAGAAATTTATCCTACACCTAAAGCAGCTTCCAGATTCTATCTCATAAACAATAAGTAGTTCACAAAATCCATATCTTGAACCATATGCAAAAAGGAGTTCATAATGGTCCTCCTCGAAAATCGTATTCGGAAGACCCTCAGATGACAACCAGTGAATCAATAAAAATTATAATAAAACAGTTCGCAGATGCCCATATTCGGAAAACGGGTGGCGAATGACCATATGTAGAAAGCGGTTCATGGATGACCATATGTGGAAGATAGTAAGAGGACCCCCTATGCAGAAGGAAGTTTATGGAATGCTCCTTTACATACTATAATATGCTTCCAAGTATTCGGTGTACCACCCTACGTGGCCAGCTCCTATATAGCCTGGTCTATGTAAGAAAATATTTTGGGCCCACTAGTCCATACCATGGGGGCTATACCCCACACCCCCACTCAAGATCTGCTTCAAGATGGAATTCTGGACCTCTGGGCCTGTCCCTTCACTTTCTTCCCTGACCCCCATGAAAAATGGAGAGTTTCACCACAATCTTTTCGATCCAGCTCGACGCCATTTTCCATTCCACCCTTATGCTGCCCAAACATCTGTCCCTTAAATATCAGGAGAAAAGGCATTCCTCATGCACCTCCCGAAATGCCCCATCACCTGCCTTCTATGCCAGGTTGACTCAGATCTCCATGGAAAATCACAACATAAGTGTTTTTTAATGTCCAAACACATCATTTTCATTCATCAATCTTTGTGTCTTTGGTGATTTCAGATCTTCATAAACATCCAAAGCCTTCAGAAATGGAAGGCATGTGTTCTGCAGACACCTTTGTTGGATTCTGCACATCATTCCTAGTGGCTCTACATATGAAACCTTTAAAAAGACCATCAATCAAAAGAAAACACATCCTTGGGAGTGCCCATTCCTACCTCTTTTCACCTCAATGGCTTCCGTGCCCAATATCATTTATCCTGATCCAAGAATCCCTAAAGTCACAATTTACACTTCCATTCCCTCTCATGTTCGATGTATGTCATAACAACCCAGCCCGATTATCCTACAACTAGTCCTGGGTTTCAATAACAAATAGTACAAACTCAATGACTATAAACAATGAGTTAACATTCTAACATCAGGATGTCGAACTATATGGTAATATTCCAATCCAAATGTTGTTAAACTATGATTCCATCATCAATACTATATGAAATTAAACTATAGTATTCCCGATGATTTTAGATTTTCATAAATGTCCCTGACCATTAGAAAATGAAGTCCACTGTCTTGAGGACACCTATGCTTGATTATGCACACAATGCCCCGGTGGCTCTGCATGTGTCGCCCACAAAATGCCAATAAATAAGATACAAATTCATCCTAAGGAGAGTCCTTTCCAACCTCTGTATGCCTCAATGGCTTCCATGCCTCATATCATTTCTCCTCATCCTAGATACTCTAGAATCATTGTTTTCACACTCATTCCCTCTCATGTTCCGGGAAAGTCATAACATCCAAACATGATTATCTTCAAGTTAATCATCGTCAAATATATATGACTTTAAAATTTATTATACCTCACATGACATTCCAGGGCCCTCCCAATGATGTAAGTCCCCAATATTCTGAGGTAGGGTCGCATGACCTATAATTCCATTTCACATTAAAGGGTTCGTTACCCTGTTCCCTCAAACACAATCACCCTGACATCTTCCACTGTGGTCTCTCCCTCCCCGACCAATAATGGAGGAGTCATGTGCATTGTTGGATCTTTTAAATCCCCGTGTTTCTCAATCCGAGCATGACTCACATGATCTTAGAGGTTTGTGAGGATCACAACATCACCACAAATTATTATATACAATAAATCTAATTCCTGACCAAATTAGGATATGTAGGACACCTACCAGAATGCTTGAGATCAAAAGGGTGCCCATTCTAAAAGGGCTCACCCATCCATGCCGCCTCAAATGGGATGCTTCCTTGCGTAATCCTTACACATTCTAAACTATGAAAACACTGATTCATGACAAAATTAGGATACATAGGATGCCTTCTAGAAGGCCCGAGATGAAAAAGGGTTCGCATACATAATGGTTCCAACCATCCATGACCCCTAAAATGGAAAGCTACAATGCATAAGCCCCACACATTATGAACTACGAGAACTCTAATTCTTGAAAAATCAGGATATTTAGGACACCTTCCAGAATTCCCGAGCACAAAACGGTTCCCTCCCATGATTGTTCCATCAAATCATGTGTGTCAAATGGGCATCTCCCATGCATAAACCCCAGACATTCCAAATTATGTGGGTTCTGATTCATCTCTCATGGATACGTAGGAATCCCTCCTTGTGGGCCCAATCCCAACATCAAGTCACCCTCCTTCCCCTGGGTGACAATAAACTTTAGAGAACATTATAATATAGGTAAGTTATCATCACCTTCATGGCATATAACATTTGCATGCTCACAAAGATCATGGAAACCAAGGGCATCCCATGGATAAACTCTTGAAGAATGATCCAAGGATTCATGAGCATATGAACACGAATTAAATCTATAAGAGTTTACCGAAACAGGAAAAAATCCTCCCCTAGAAGGGTGCAGTGAGACTGACTTCCCATCATCTCAACCAATAGAGTCTTAAAGTGTCATTAGCCAAATAGTTATCCAACATGTTCCGGGAATTGGAAAGTAGGTCCAGGAATCAAGGATACCAGGGTCGCTGGTCATTATTGGCTCCACGAATTAACCTCATCGAGACCATAAGAGGAAGAAATATTTGAGAAGGATGGATTTCATGAGTGCTTGACCCCCACGCAAACACCTTATATGACCAATAGTTCCCCACAGGGATAGTTCAACCTTATTTAAAGAACAATGATATTGAACAAGTCAAAAAAAGTTATGGTAAATTTGGCGAGTGCCCATCTCTATGGAAAATGGGATAGGTGATGATCCTCATAATGCTATTTCTTCACCACCTATAAATGCACCACTTCGAAGGAAAAACCGTCATTGAGGTTGATAAACTTGTGCCTAAAACAATATCCATCAAAACATACAACCTAAAACATCAATGTTACTCATTCCCTAGATCCTCTTTAGAGAGGAGTAGGGAAATGAGGATCCAGAGAATTGGATATGTCAACCCAGGCCTCTACATAAAGACAAAATCAAAAGGTTTAAATAAATAATAAAAAAAGAAAAACAAACCATCTACGACCTCACCTTGAAATCCTTCATCTGCAGAACCACTGATCCCAAAACTTATTTATTACCACTATGATATATACGACTAAGAGAGGCACATAAGAACTCGAGATATAAGAATATTGAGCAGCCAAGGGTTTCACCAGAAAAAAAACTTTATCGGGCCTCATATTCCTTCTTAAAAGAACTCGGAATATATACAAAGGGAAGTAGAGAACCATCACCTTACTGTAAACATGAAATTGAAACAAAATAGAAGAACATCAGAACTTTGGGGGGGGGGGGATGTAGATGGATCTAGAATGAGTAAGAAGGAGACGTAAAAAGGGAAAAGAAAGGAGAAAGAGAAGAGAAACATTTCTAAAAAATTACACCAAATTAGAAGAAAAGTGTTCCCATAGTAATACCAAGGTAGAACTAGAGGAAGAGATCTACAATAGAAGAGGCTGGAGAGAAGATGGAGGAGAAAGGAAGAGTACCATTAGGGAGGGAGAAACCCCTATGAGGGAGAGGAGAAGTCGAGATCCTGAAGGCAGACACTAGGTGAGTGAAGTTATATTCCATATGTGCTCACCATATATTAACTTCAACGCCAAGGTGATAGATTCTTAAGATAATGAAAGGGATTGATTTTCAGTCAAATGACTTACCAATCAGATAGGTGTATAGAAAAGTGGTTCGAGTTCAGACACATAGCCCACTCAAAAGAGTCTGACCAGAAGTGGAAAATGGCATCATATCTATATGTTATTTTAGAATAGTACTAATTCATATCCCATTGGAGACCAAAATACTATAATACATATATTATACCAAACTAGAATGAAATAATGAAGAAATTTTGACTCCTATAGGAATCCAGAGAAAGCAAAGAGACAGTCAGTATAATAATGGTAGTGGAGAACGAGACTAGCCCAAGGACATTTCATGGTAGAAGATGAAGCAACTCAGACATATCAAATTTATATATACTATATAAATAGACTATATAGTATACCTATATAGTCTATGTATATTTGAGAATAAGGGGAATAAGTGTTGAATACTAGTCATGATGTTTCGAAAGAGTTTGGTGCCAATGCACTACTACCTTGAAACCTCATGTTGAACACCTTTGAAACATCCTCCATCATCCAAGTATTCTACTCTACATAGTGCATATTGATTCATATAGAACTCATATTCCCCGAGTCAGCACCACCATTGGTAGTGCTGGAAGGTGGATATGACCTATTTTTAAAATTACATAAATCGACCCCTAAGGATGAATAATATCCCATGATGAATTATATTCAACCAGATGAGAGAGGCTAACATCACATGGGAAGGAGAAAAAAATATATATCAAAACCAAGAATGGGATATTCACATGAGAATAATGATGATAACAAATAGATATGAAATCTTCATGCTTCTCGAATTCCTCTATGTGACCAATGCACGCTTCAAAGAATGAATGGTTTGAAGGCCAATACTCAATATAAATAAAGAATGTGGATGTTAAAAAAGAAGGTCTCAAAGGCCAATGTAATCTTCTATATATTCATTTGATGTTAACAATTTATTATTATTCATATTCTAATAGTGGGGGTTTTTAAGGGGTGAATGAACCCTTGTGTCTTGCTTGTAGTGTGTTTTCTACTCGATATAAGGGTACTGATGGTTGGTATGATCTCATTGGTGATGCTACCTATGTCTATATAGAAGAGTAATTGGGGAAGCTAGTAACATTATATTTCTATATAATTCACATATAGAATCAATTGAGTAGTGGGGTTGGCCATTCACAAACCACATGAGCTCGTATCTTGGCATTGGTGATAGCACTTGCATGATCGAAGGTTGGGCAGTTGGGATGGTTTGAGATGCTCAGTAGTTTGAAGGACCTAGAGTCAGTGATTAGATCATTCCAATTAGTTTATCAAGCCAACAATGACATAACCCCCTACTATGATATGAGATCTCAATACTCATCTAGTAGTCTACTGCTATGTGGGAATAGTGACACTAGAACATCCAAAAGCACCCACCCTACAATCCCCACTTCCATATCACAATGGTTTAATTGATGTACCAGTTGTTTTTCCTTCTATACACATGAGTATGCTATTTTACCCCAATAAATATTTCAGGGTCCCTGTTTCCATAGACTATATTGTCTGGATGATACCATTAACTCTCACATAACAGGTCAATATTGTTCAAAAGATCGTATGATTGAAGTGTGAATACATTCAGTTCAGAGTTGGGGTTGTCTTTTTTGGACATGGTTGACACATTACTAGAATAGAAACGAGTTCATATCTCAAATATCCAAAATTTTATACAGTCATACAACATTATCCAATTTATTTCTTTCAAAATCATTTGATGGTCTCCCAACTGGTGTTCAAATATCTCCTTATGCTACAGTCTACATCATATTTCCTCTATTAGTACATCAAATTTGGTGCTTCATGGTTCCCCATTACTTATATAGGTGCTGGAAGAGATCCCATCACATAATTCATTTGAGTGATTGTCACATGTTAGTGTTCTAGTTTAGAACTCCAACGCCACTCATGCCTCCTTGTTGGAATGTTCCTTATGTGTGGGTCAACCACTTCACCACGAACTCTCTTCAATTAATGATTCTACATAGCTTATCAGACCATCTTCACTTGGCCATTCAATTTTCTCTCCTTCATTCAGTCAGATCCCATGTTATCTTAGGAAATTATATCTGTGTTTCATGTCCCATTGTATTCACTATCGATATCCATCCTCCTGCTATTAGTGTAGCTATGTTCCTATGGGAACTGATAGAATTGGGTCGCCTTCTTCAATTTGGCTTGGTCTTTCTACTTATCCCAAACACTACAACGACACCTCGGGGAGGGTTTTTAAAATAGTTGAAAGTTGTTCCCCCCATTGGATATTCAATTTGGCTATATATAAGGCATCTATTTGTCAACTAGTATGGATAGTACAAAAATGAGGTTCAACAAGATGGAAACTATGGATGATGGATGGTTGGGTGATGGACTTTCTAGAATTCCTGAGCACCAATTTCCCAACTCATCACTATTTGATGTCTTACTATTGATATGACTATGTATCCCTAATACTACACCTTCTGAAACAACCTTTTTATACAATGAAGATATAGTGGTATGGGCGATATCACAATCATTTGAATTCCCATTAAAGTAGAGGCAATTCATACGGTAGTGTCAGCGAGTCACCCTACCTGGATATAGTGGTCATATAGAGATTGAGTGAAAATGAAGTTGTAACTTGGTGGTTTTTGTTTGGAGTTTAAATTGAGAATTGGTAGTGGATGATGAATTAGAATCGAAAACATGGATAACTTTTACCCTATCTATGAATTGCCCTTGAGATACCAGGAATTAGGGGGTTTGAGTTAGTCAGGTTGTCACACTACCTATATTATACCAAATTTGATGAACCATGAATTGTACTAGCTGAACGGAATTAAAATGGGGGTGTGTTTCATCTCTAATGGACCTCCACCATGAGATGGGGGTGGAATGTCTTCATTGAGGGAGTATGACCATTGCGCTCCAAACCTATAACATAGGTCAAACACCAATGATCGCAATGGTTGAACATTAGTCACCCCGAGCCATCATCCATAAATTCTTGAGTAGTGATAGAATGGATGGATGTTAAGTGGAGGTTTATCAACTGGTGGATTTCAAGGTTCTCAACTAGAGTTTGCAGACAATATATATTGAAAGGGGATATGAGGGTGGAAAAGAGCAAATTTTGGACCTTTTATTCATGGTATATTATAAGAAGTAATACCCTTATAGACTATATATAAAGGTTGAAAATTATAAATATATATAAGTACTAGGAAATTCCAATACACACTGAGTTTGACTAACTAGTTGAAGAGTACTGAATCCAACTCAAAAACTAAATCATAATAAGCAGTTGAACTCCTTTAGTCTTCATTGTGTATTGTCCATCCAAGTTTTGTGCTAGTAATCTAGCTCAGTTGCTTCCCCCAAATCATTTAATCTCACTATGTTGGTGGAAAACAACACACTAGTCCACCATTGGCTCTAGGTGTTCTAGATGAACCCCCTAGTGTAAATTTTCAGTGAGGTGTCACTAAAGGATTACATTCAACAAGTAATCTAATACCGGTCATCTGTACCCCTACTTTCCTATTCATTCAAATGTAGACTACTAGTGGGAAAACTTATGGTTTCTTCCACTCCTTGTGATCTGTAGCCCAAACTAATTTTCCCCCTCCACTCTTTGTATTGACACCCATGGATATGAATCTGCCGATAGTCATCAAGGTTTTGGATCAATCTATAAAGAGTCAAAATTGTTCAGAAAATTTAATATTTGATGAAAAATGTTAGAACTAGTGATACTGCTTCTACTGTGATGGAACTATTCATAACTAAACTATTAATATGATGAGTAATGAGATTGATGAATCTACTATGATTATTTATAATGAACTTCTACAATTAACGTTGGTTTTGTTGAGGATCAATATTCTGATATACAACGATCAATAGAATGAATCGTGGAGCTTATATATGATATACATTGAAAATTTAGATAGTTTATGCATAAAAAGTGTTCCTAATATGTTATAGAAAAATCCCATAGAGAAATTCATGATATCCCATTTCTTGAGCACCTAATCGATTATTTTAATATCAGTAGTGGTAGAGTTTTAGATGACGACATTCAGTATGCTATTGTTTGAGTAGGGATTTTTCTCATCCCATTGGATCCATTTTCCATTTTCCCGTCAATTCTAATGACTTTCAGAAATGTGTATCTCTAATTTACAAATCCAACCATATTTTTACTACTATCACTATTGGTAGTTGTACTGGTTCTTTCTTTAGTCTCTCAAAAGTGGAGAACCTCAGTACCTAATGCGGTGCAATCATATTCATAGATAATTTATGATTTCAAGCCTATATCGGTCAATGATAATATAAGAGGTTAGAGAATCAATGTGAAACAATGTTTTCCCCATCACATTTTAGTCACTATTAATTTCTTGTTATTTAGAAATGCCCTTGGTCTGGTTTTGTTTAGCTTCATTGCCACATGTAACCTGCTCTATATGTGGTCACTATCATTTTTAATGTTCATTGGGATAAAACTATTGGGAGTTGAGTGATATTGGATGCATTTATTAAGCCTCTACCTACCCAAAGGTGTGCCCCTGATGTCAGCAAAGGCACTCATACTACTCAACCACATACATCATTGTTTTAAGGGGCTGATCTTGGGAATCTATTTATTTTTTAAATGCGATTGATAAGTATAGTTCATCCATGATATTGAGTGTTTTTTCATGGGTGATTCACCTACTACAAGATTGATTCTATTTGACTAGTGATTGGGGAACTCTGTTGGTGGTTCTAGTGTTAACTGGGATGAAACATAGGTTAGAGATCTTACAAGAACATGCTTTTACTATCTCAATATGTATCTACTTGAATGATAAACTAAATATCCATCAACATCATTGAGTACTAAACTCTAATAATAATTACACTACACTAATAGTTCTAGTAGACTACCCATACTTCTATATAGTGATATGAAGATAAATATATGTTGGTGGTAGCTCAGTATAATATACATAGTGGAGTCATTGTGTGGGGGAATTTGAAAATAATTATGATTTAATGGGATTTTGATCACTATGGTAGTGTGATCATGGATATACATTTCCAAGTATATAGTATTTACTATTATTTAACTACATGTTTTGATTTTCCACCTTCAAGTCCGTCTAAAGTCTTCTAATAGTTTCTATAAAGTCCTAGAGTAAGTACTCTACTGTAATAGTCTCAACAATTGGAAACATTCAAGTGGTCTATCCTGGGTCCTTGGCATCACGTACTATAGTAGAAAGTAGTGAGACGTGTTGGGAGTGATAGTTATTATATGTAGATGGAAATGGGTAGTGTGAGGAGCATGGGGTCAAATGCACATTTCTACTATGGGAATATATCATTTCCAAATGCATAATCTGATTAAGACAATTAGGAAAAAGTACTATGATTTGAGGGTAGGGAGGAAAGCGAGCTCAGAATAGTATGGTTGGGGTAGCGCATAAGTAATGGTCTAGAATGGTCTTAGGAATGGCCAACATATCGACTCAATACTCTGAGGTATATGGACGTTATTCACAAATATAAAAGCTCATCATACTATCTCACATCCTAGAGGTTTATATTGGGTGTTCAGGCATATAGAAGGGGGTAGGAGCAGTGGATCCCAATAGATATTTTGGCCAAAATAGAAATGTCCACAATAGAATGATGGAAAACGATTTTCAATTCGGAAAATACCCATCATCTCATCACTCCATTAGAACATGAATTCTTATCCAACATGAATCCTTCTATCATATGCTTGGGGACTCAGACCATTAGCATGTTTTTGTTCAGTAATGCATCTTGTATCTAGCATTTTATTATTGATGAATAACACACTGAATGTTGATCTCACATTCTCTTATGTGGGAACCTTAAGAGGGTTATTGATGGGGGATGTTTTCTATGATATCTGAATCCAGATGGGGAAAGTATTACATTATTGTTCATTAACCCGAATCTCTATCATGGTCTTTATCATTCTATTTTTAGTAGTCCTTGAGAATGTTTGTGGGGTTTTTGTGTGATGATATACTCTTATTGATTGGGATGAAGTTTCTAGGATACATTCTTTCTTGGAGGTAGATGAGATTTTTGGGAGAAACTGTTATAACTAGAATAAATAGCTCCATACCAGATGAGGGAAACAAAATTGTCTCTTTTCCATGGGCTTGGTTCTACATTTACAATCCCAACATAATGTCTTTTTATAGTTTTCATCTTATACTACCAATTTTTATAGTCGGATCCACTCGGATTCATCTAGACTCATTGCATCAATTTGGTTTCAATAATCCATTTGGTGTTTATTTAGTGATTGATAAAATATAATATTTTACCTATTTCTATGTGAAGGATTTAGTAGGATTAGATGCTTGTTCCCTTGGGTTCATGCTGGTTTTGTTTTTTGACCCCCATTTCTTATTGCAACCAGACAATTCTATCAATTCTAATATAATGATGACCACATCCCATGTTTTTCATGAATGGAATTTTTTACATCATTATGCCATATTGCGAAGTATCCCTTCCAAATCTAGTGGTGTGTCCACAAGCTCACTTTTTTTCTCTACGTTTTCACTCACATTTTTTTCCCAAGGCTGTATGTTGTTCTTATTTTCGCCCTGTAGCCTAAGGACTATTTTGGTTAGGTTTTTATGATATCTTGCTGATCTAATGTATCAGATGCCAACATTCAAAGTACCTATATGTTCCAATAAGGAAAAATAAACCATCGGATTTCAAGTGAATTATAATCACCACATACCTTCCCAGACACATTGGTGAGATCAATTACTCGTTGGCTGCATATGGACTAGACATCGATCTCCCATGAGATATTACAATTTTGATTCAAGAGAGATATTATTAGGGTAGAGTACTAATGACATAAGAAAGGTATTATAATACACCACATTGTCCTCGATGATTAGGTTCTATAATATTTTAACCTTTAGGGTTAGGAAACAAACCCAATGAAAAGTTACCATTCTTCAAAAGTTGTATTCGAACTACTATACTACAACTTTTTTTCATGACCTAGAAAGTGCTAAGAATACCTAAATTAATATAATATCTAATATATCTCTAGATGGGGTTCATTATATTCATTTTGAAACTAATTATGATGGGTGGTCTGACAGAAGGGAAGAAAAAATATCAATGCACTCTAGAGAATGATAAGGAAAAAAGGTGGATAATATTAAACTGGAATCTCTATCTGACAAACCTTTCATTCCATAATTACCTCATTATCTAATTTGTTTTTGAGATCAGTCTGAATATGATGTATAAGGATACCCCATGGGTTGATAATTTATAAGATAAATATGTTCCTAGACAATGTGCATCTTCCAAAACAACAATAAGAGACGAAGCATCGGGTCATGGATAATATGAAGTAGATAAAATCACTTCAATGAAGCATGAAAGCTACTTCAATTTCAATCAAATTGGAATAGACTGATTTCAAGTATACTAAGATGAGAAGTCAATACTTCTTGAGTTCTCATGACATGGCTCTCATTGTGCATGGATGTTAGGAAGATGAAGGGGGAATGGAGAATGGGTATATTAATCATGAAACTCCCAGTGTTTCTAATATAGGAATCCACTCAGATAAGGAAAGAATAGGTTTTGTCACTTCCACATGATCCCCCAACCCCAAATCGTTTGAGTTAGTGATTCAAGTATTCACATTCAAATGATTCTCAAATGTAATCTTTGATAGGTAGTGTGTTCCTATAAGTAGCTAGAATACAAATTTCTCTATGATGAGAGAAACCATGAATTAAAATACATGGAGCTAAACAACTGAATAAAGGGTATTCAGTGTGTCAACTAACATACTTTAATATCTAGAAACATGCTTGAACTCATTTTCTTAATGACATTATTAGGTGCTCATCTAGTTCTTGATAACGCACGAGTCTGGGTTATTTTTTCATGGAGAACAAAAGACATAGAATAATTACAAAATTAGAATCACTTATGATCTATTGTATCAATATTTTTTGTTTTTGTGTGGCCTCTGATGAGAGACTAATATTTTATATTTTTTTGGAAATGTGAGATGATATGCCTATGGGACCTTTTTGTGAGAGATGCATGATTCCTATATTAGTTTCTCGACCATGGAGAGTGCCATTGAAGAACATTGTACATGTTTTCTCATTCTTATCTCTATTAGTGGTGAAGAGGTTCATCTAGAAAATTTGTATAGAGTGGATCACTCTAGGTGGTTTGGAAAAAATCGGCCACTACGTTTTCCTTGATCACCTTCTGAGTGTCATAGGTTATACAGAACTCAGAAATTCATAGCTGCCACTGATTGGTGATATATGGTTTCTTGAATATATACTTTATAGGATCAATTCACTTAATTGGTTGATAGATCTTATAATGATGAATCTTATGAGATTACACAAGGAAATGATTTTATATGTGTGAATAACATGTTTCATAGTCAATCAATGTCTTATTGAGAGATTAAATAGCCTTCTCCTTCTTCCCTGTATCTTCATGCAGAGTGAGGAAAGAAACTTGTTTTATTTTAATGGATGAAATGTAGATGAGTAAAGGCCTTACTAGTAATGGTGGACATAACACTGGGGAATTTATGAGATACATATTATGTTTCATGAAAGGGTCCAATCGTAATCTTGTGAGGAATATGCTTAATGGAATCACATCTCGTGTTGGCTTGAGATACGAATCATTGAAGAGGTTGAAAATTACCCTATAAGACTTTATAAATCCTTAATGTTTAAGGATATAGGCTTGTTGATTCCTTATATAATGAGAATATATGAGATTGTTGAAGGGATCTTCCTCAATTATTGACTTGATGATGATGAATTCTAGAATAATCTTCAGATATGAGAGTCAAAAGGAACAATTAATAGCATTTAGGTGAGGGTTTTATTGTTGTGGCTTCCCTCTCTATGATCTTCTTTGACTTTTGTATTTTATTTGATGAGAATAACATAGACAAACTCTTCAATATCTATTATTGGTTTCCCTACAATTTTTGAGACCTTTGTGAAAAATTGTCTCGCAAAACATCCCCCATTTAGTAATGATAGAGGTCATCAGTCTTATTTTATTCAGCGAGCTTGATCTGATTTTCAATTGAAATCCCATCCAATAAAAAAAACCCCTCATTTATAGTTGTGGAATTGACCAGAATATCAATGATGGGAAGAGTGAATTATTCCTTTGGAGTTTCCTTGTTGAAGGAATTCGATACATATACGAACAAATCAAGAATAGAATGGGATATGATGAATAAAATCTCACATTCTATACTTACATCTAAAATTTCTTCTACCTCATGATAATTACTATCCATTTGCATCTAGATTGTGGGAGAGACTACTCTAGTTTGCTGGGCATGGGAGTTAGGAGGTGTTCTTTCTCCATGATGATTTCTACAGTACTGTCTCTATGATGGGAAAGTGCAACATGGGATGGAAAGCTTCTCATATCAACAACTGGAACAACTCCGGGTGGACGTGGGGTTTTACACTCCTTTTCTACCATTGGATTGTATTTTTACCCCTGGTGACTCACTTAACACAATATCGATTGAAAGCATGCACTGGAGATTGGAGAGAATTAAAATTTGGGGGGGGGGAGAAAAGATTCTTACAAACATCACCATGATGAAATAGCTTTTCTGTGGAAAATGACAAATTTCTCTCTTGAATCAGTGCATCAACTATAGATGCTACCCCTACTACAACTACAGATCAAACAACGAATGGAACAACCTCACTCAAAAACACATTTCCCTTCCCCACCTCTAGTGCGTTCTCCACTTCCTCATTGGTATGACAAGATGATTTTTTCATGGTTGGGCCGGTAATATGAGATTTAAAAGGTCCCCTTTACGGGGGGTACTCGAAAACTGGGTGAAGGATTGAAACCCCAGCCATGCCAACAAAAGGCTAGTCCCCCCAGGCAGCCTGGACTGCCCCTCCCCATTAAAGGAGTATTTTCCATTTTCCAACAATCAGTCAACTGCGGTTGGGAAAAGAGAACAAATGTGATATGTTCATATCACAATCAATCCTCTATAAATTTTATATCCCTTTTGGTCCACCCAATAACATTTTTTTATGTCCCTACTTGACAGTACCAATATTTCCTTTATTTTAAATACATTCCTCCCACTAATCCTATAGGGCAAGATCCACTATACCGAGGAGATAAGATAACTACATATGACAATGAAATCATCAATGTTGTTGGTTGGACATGGGTAGATCATGAATAATCAATTCACATAGGCATATCCTTTCAATGAAGTGCTTCTTATGATGCCTTCCTTAGCCCATCTGAAGAATTTTGTGCATCAATTTTCTATTTGGTAGAGGATTTCCTATTAAGGGAAAGATAAGTATAAGGGGGGGATTTAATGATGTGAGGATTGAAAAATGATATTTTTTCTTGCACCACCCCTTCCTTCCCTATTGGTTGTAGGAGTTTGGTTCTGTCATCACTAAATTATTCCTTGATTTCATTATGGTTACTGCAATTTATGGAAGTAGCATAGAAAAATTGGGTCTTTTGGTCACCCTCTTGAAACCAAATATCTCAAACACAATAGAAACCATGCTAAAGGATTTATTCATACCACAACCTACTCATTATATATAGGGTTCACAGCAAGAAAATTGGTACTATATGTATGGATTGGTGGATTTTGTCAATATTGTTTCAACTATAAACTACCCATATTGCTTGGAACCGTCATTGTTCATGGGAAAGAGGGGTTATAGTATTTAGAGAAGGATTAATAGTCCCAAAAGGGATTTGAAAAACCCCACTAGAAATAATGGGTTTTAATATCAATATAATATAGGTAGTAGACACTAGGATACTTCATGTATTGTATCACTGGGATGCATGAAATATTCAATGTGCTTCTACACACTCACTACCCTCTATATAAGGATAGTAGCCTAGAGCACATAGTCCTTTAATGGGACACCTAATTTAGTTATCCCAAGAACTCCATGCCATTCGTAAAATTTATAGTAGCCTAGAGCACTTGGTCCTTCACTGGGATACCTGAATTAGGTATCCTAGGAAATGACAAGGAAAAGCTACTATCTAGATTACACTAAGGTCCTACCTAGGATATGTTATGTATCCCAGACCTAGGAGGACCTATCATAATTCAGAGTATCCTACCATTTCTAACCATACCTAGGAGGACTTGTGATACAGGATTCCTGAATCCATTTGATGGTCCTTTCCTAGAATACAAGAAGTATCCCAGACATGGGAGGTCCTCTTGTAATAAAGAGTATCATGCCTTGTTTGACTATACCTTGGCGGAACTGGGATACCTGAATTACATATCAAAAATTGGGAGGACCTAGTGCATAAGGATTCTATCATTATATAGAGGTTTGGAAAAACTAGGGAGGACCAGGTAGCCACTAACATGGGAGTTCATGGGATTCCTGAATCAAGTACCCTAGTGAAGACCTGGGGGCGAACAACCAGATTGGTCTCTCTCTCTATAAGCATGTGGGAAAATAATGAGTACTATATTGGGTAGCTTGTGATGATGATATTTTAAAATATTAGAGTCTAGTAATGGGGAAACCTTGATATTGATGAATTCCATACTCACTAGATGGAAGATGGGTTCACAATCACCTCTCACATCCAACACCAATAGCATTCAAGTGACCCTAACCCCCATCCCCATTTCCCCCATCTAGGAGATAAACAGCCCCCCCCCCCATTTTTCACTATATATTTAGTGGATGTCGACCACCAATCAAAAGGAAATACTATTAGAGTATAGTAATGACTCACTCATGGATGAAAAACATGGTTCATGGGGTTTCTAGAGGTGTTGTGTCTCCACCGATTCATTGGAATCCATTTTAATACCACATGAATGGATGACAACACCTGATCTAGTACAACCTTCAGGCCAAAATTTATATTTAATTTTAATGTGAGAACCCATTAATGAGTGTATTTTCACAAGAGTGACACATTAAAAAATACCAAGTGACCTGCCAATGCTTCATGATTACTTATAAGGTAGATTACTAATGAGGACCCTATGTATATAAATATTTTTGTACTAGGCCTTCCCAATTCCATTTGAAGGTAGTACCCATTCATCATTATGTGAGATGCACATACCAATGTGTCACATCTCAATATCAGGGTTCGAAATCCCCATACAAGATTCCTGTAATATCATATGAATAGGTGCATGTCCACCCTTGTGATGACTAAATCTCCAACAATAACATTAACCTTTGGCTGATTTCATTTATTCCCATGAATCTATATAATGATTCTAATATCAATGCATGCCCAACCCTGAAACCCAACATCTACTTATTATATTAGAGTACTAAGAAACATGTATTCCTTTATATAAAGTCTTCCTTTAACTGAGTGTCCACATGAATGTAAAATTTACTGTTCTGGATGAGATGAACACGGAATAAGAAAAACTTCATAAGACATGGTGATACCCTATCAGTGAGATCCAACCTTGATAGCCATATGATATGAAATTCTACACCTTAATACTAGTGATTTATTTAATTCCCAAGAGCCAGAGTTGTTTTATCTAGTGACCTGAGTACCATCCCTTTCCCGTACACCAATTGGATACATGGAATCAATATTCGAAGTGATATTGTACACTGGGTATAGATTGTGGGAATTTGATACAAACACGAACACATCATGAAAAAAAATTGGAGTTTATGAATAACATCTCACACACGACAGTTACATTTTACATTTCCCCAAACGTATGATAATTACCATCCTTTTGGGTATAGATTATGGGGGAGACTACTCAAGTTAGATGGGGGTGGGATTTAGGAGGATTTCATTCTCCAAGATGTTTTCTTCAGTACTTTATCTCTGATGGGAAGGTGCAGCTAGGGATGGACAGCTTCATAGATCAACAACTGGTTCATCTCTTAGTGGTTGAGTGGCTTTCAACTCCTATTCTACAATTGGTTTCCCTTTTTATCCCTGGTGACTCACCTGCCTCAATATCGATTGAAATCATGTACTCAAAATGGGAGTGAATCGAAATTGGGGGTACAAAAGATTCTTAGCAACATCAGCATGATGAAATAGCTTCTCACCAGAAAAGGAAATATTTTTCTCTTTTGAATTGGTGCATCATCAATAGATGCTTCCCTGAATACAACCCGATATCAAACAATGAATGGAACAACCTCACTCAAAAACACATATCCCTACCCTACCTCTAGTGCTTCCCCCAATTCCTCGTTGATATGAAAAGATGATTCTTTCATGGGTTGGTATGTAATATGATATTGGAGATCTCCCCATTTAGGGGGTACTCAAACACCAAGAGAAGTATTGAACCCCAGCCATGCCATCCAAAGGAAATTTACTCCATGAAGCCTGAACATCCCATCCCAATTATAGGATTATTTTCCATTTTCCCATTACTGGTCAGCTGCAACAGGGGAATGTAATGAGAACAGATTGGATATGGGAATATCACAATCATTCATCTATCATCTTTATATCACTTCTAGTTCACCCAATATCCATTCATTATGTCCCAACATGCCAGTACCAATATTTTCTTTCTTTTCTATACTTCCCTACCCCTAATACTATGGGGCGAGTATCACTGGACTGGGGGATAAGATAACTACCTGCGATGATGAAATCATCAATTCTCCTTGTTGGGTATCAGTAGCTCATGACTAACAAATTGAAAGAGACATAACCATTTATTGAAGTGAAACTTCTGATGCTTTCCTTGTCCCATCATGAGACTTCTGGTCATCAATTTATTGTTAGGAAAAGGAGTACCTATTAATGAAAGGATCATTCATGGAGGGTATTTTATAACACAATGATTGGAGAAAGATATTTTCTCTTCAACCACCCCTTCCTCTTCCTGTTGATATTGGGTGCCTAGTTTTGTCATCAATAAATTCTTCTTCAATTTCATTATGGTTCCAAGGATTTATGGTAGTATCATAAAAAAGGGTGATGTGTTATCCCTTCTAAAACCAAATAGCTCGGCCTCAAAGAAACATATCCTAATAGATTTATTCAAACCAATGACTACTCTTATGATGTATAGTTCATTATAAGAAAATGTTTACTATAGGTATGGATTGGGGGATTTTATTGATATTGAGTATACTATAAACTACCCATATTGCTTTGAATCGTCATTGCAAATGGGAAAGAGGGGTTCTACTATTGGGTGAAGTATTAATGGTCCCACAAGGGATTAAAAAAGCATAGTAGAAATAATGGGGGTAATATCGGTATAATATATGAAGTAGAAACTGTCATACATCATGTATTGTCTCACTAAGATACATGAGGTATTCCATGTGCTACCAGGAACTCGCTTCCCTTCGTATAATGATAGTATCCAAGAGCACCTAGTCCTTTACTAGGATACTTGATTCAGGTATCCTAGGAACTCACATACCTCAGTATAATGATAGTATCCTGTAGCACCTTATCCTTCATTGGGATACCTAATTTAGGTATCCAAGGAAATAAACAGGACAATCTATTATCTTGTTTATACTAAGGTCCTACCTGGGATGCGTTAAGCATCCCAGACCTGGTAGGACCTCTTATAATCTAGAGTAGCCCGCCATTTCAATCCATACCTGGGAGGACATGGGATACATGATTCATGAATCCATCTAATGGTATTTCTTAGAATAAATGATGTTTTCCAGACCAAGAGGTCCTATTATAATCAAGAGTATCACGGCTCGTCTGAACAAACCTTGGAGAACATGGGATACCTGAATCACGTATCCCAAACCTGGTTAGACATTGTTTGACCAGACCTGGGGGGGACATATTACTTTAGGATACTATCATTTTATGGAGATATAGGAGCACCAAGGAGGACCAGGTGCTCACTGACATGGGAGTTCCTAGGACTTTTGAATCAGGTATCCATGTAAAGACATGGGGGCCTACAACCTGAGAGGTTTCTTATCCTATAAGTATGTGGGAAAATAACAACTTCTATCTTGGAAAGCTTGTTATGATGATATTTGAAACTATTAGAGTAGTGTACTTGGGAAAACTTAAAATTTCTGAATTACATACCCGCTAGATAGAATATGGATGCACAATAACCTCTCACTTCTAGAACCAATAACAGTCAAGTGACCCTAACCCCCATCCCCATTTTTTCCCTGCCAGCTGTTAACCAGACCCCCAATTTTTTCACTATTGATTTGAGGGAAGAAAACCACCATTCAAAAGGAAATACAATTAGAGTAGTGTAATGAAACAATCATGGATGAAAACCCAGGTTCATGGGGTTTTTAGCGGTGTTTTTCCCCATTTATGCATTGGAAGACATTCCAATACAACATGAATGGATCACAATGCCTAATTTGGTACAACCTACATACAGAAATAGATATTCACTTTTAATGCGAGAACCCATTTATGGGGGTATTTTCCAAAGTGCGACTCATTAAAAAAGACCAAATGACATGCCAATGTTTCAATAGTACTTATAGTGTAGAGTACTGATGATGAATATATGTTTATAAATATTAATGTACATGGCCTTCCAGCTTCCATTTTGAGGTAGTCCCCATTCAACCTTGTGTGTGATGCACATTACAATGTGTCACATCTCAAAATTTGGGTTTGGAATCCCCATAAAAAATTCCAATAGTCTCATATTAATAGGTTTATGACCACCCTTATGATGGACAATCCACCAACACTGACATTGACCTCTCACTAATTCGATATTCCCACTGCTTTGTATCATGATGCCCAATATCAGTGGATACCCAACCCCAAAACCCAAGGTCCACCTATTAGAGTAGAGTACACAGACCAAGGTATTATAGCATATAAAGTTTTCCTTTAACCAATTGTACCCATGGTAATAAAATAGAATGTTCTGGATGATTTTTACATGAACTAACGAAACATTTATATGACATGGTGATTCACTCTAAGGGATATTCATCCTCCATATCTGAATGAAATGGCCTTCCACACCTAGCTTCCAGTAATTTCTCTGATTCCCAAAAGCCCTAGTTTTATTATCCATATACCCATGTAACACCCCTTTTCCTTACACCCATTGGATATTTTGAATCGATGTTCAAAAAGATAGTATACAGTAGTGAAAAACCCATGTCTGAATTCATCTTCAAAGTAGAACACCATGTCTATCTCTTTTAAATGTAATGTATTTACCAATGTTTGAAAATGAAACCATACTTTCCAAATGCATCCCTACCCCAAAACTCTAACTAGGTTCATATATATATATATATAATGTAATGTGTACTAGGAATAACTAGATGAATTACACCGAATAAGTGAATGCCTCCAGTTGCAGCATTGGAATTTAATCTAGAAAATATGGGGCTAACGTTCATCCCTCCAGTTTTTCCTACCACCTCCCCCTCAAAAGAGGAAGCACATTTATTCTTCCACCCGATTCGTACTTGCTTTTATCCAAATACCACTAGTCTGGTATAGTGCATTTTTTCCCACCACATGAAACACCCATCACCTCCAATTTTAAAACCTGATTCCTAACACCGTTGGTCCCCGCAATGGCGTTTCTTCCCAATTGTTCCCATGGTAGCTTCTATACTACTAATATTATACCAAATCGAGTAGGTGGGTGTTCCAAATCCAAACAAATGATTTACCAACATCACTATTAGAGTAGAATATTAACATTAACACACTATCCCTAAATTAATATATTGTATATCCGATCTCTCTCTCTTCTATGACCTTTTTTTTATCTCTCTTGAACTGTAATAGAGTGGGACTAAGTCATTTTCCAAGATACTTCATCCATCCCTCAGTACAATCTAGATTGGTACTCTTCTATATTTCCTATAGGTGGAACAATATAGGTACCACTATTAGCACCACTATTGGTAAATAACCTCCTATAGTGGTGCCCATAGTGGTTCCTACAGTGGTCCAACTATATTATAACTCTTACATTCTCTCTTATGAAGACCGCCAACATCTATATAAAAATAAATTTCCTCTATTAAAAAGAAAATAAATACCTCTTTTAACTCACTCAGAACTCTCTCTTGATGAATCTGACAACTGATGTATAATATATGTACATCACGTCCACAACACTGCCAGGAACCCGACACAAGGACTATATAGAAGAGTACCTAACTTTACTATAATAGTATCAACAGGTCTTCTAAATCCCTATTGGGAACCCACCCACTTAGTGCATCTTCCCTAGTGACTAGTTCAGATTTGAAGAGACCATGTTAGCTGCCATTAGATTCTTCTAGTGGATATGGCCATCATACCCCCATTGAAATAGAGCATGAACATTGCAAACCCAATCACATTGTTCCATTTTGTTGGGAGGGGGGTTCAAAAGATGTCTCTTTGGAATATCAGGAAGTACCTCCACCGACACGATCCTCCTAGAATCCGGTATCCTCTAATATTGGTTATGGTAGCCATATCAACCCAGGTACTCATTGAGATACGACTTGTTCATGAATCGTTGATCGTAGTATCATTTTATATTGACCCCAATAACAGAAATCATGTATTATAGAATATAATGTCCACCCTGAACCCAAACCCATAATATGAATGCTTCTTTAAAACCATGATAACCCCTATAATAGAAATGGTGTTTATTGGAAGATAGGTTTGCAACCCCTTTCAAGAGATCCCACTGAAATATATAGACAGAGTACCTAACTAAACTCTAATGGGGTATATAGGCAGAGTACCTAAATCTACTCTACTAGGGAAAGAGATCCATCTTATTCCCCCAATTGATGGAACCCCCATGCTACTGCTATTTCATAGATTAAAGTTTCCACCCAGGCCTAAAATAATGAATGATATAACCATCCATGTATCTTTACGGTTAGTAGTGATCCTCCGAACACCCCTTCAGTTTAAATGGATTGATGGTTTAACAATGAGAAAGATCCATTCATGGGTATCTATATTCATTCCTAGTGGTCCCATCAGATCAAGTAATGTTTTAACATCCTTTTCATGGAATGGATATCATAATATACACCAGGTTTTGAGATAATAACTTCATCTACTAGCATCATACATTAACCATGGATCAAGTTTAAAGGGGGATTTCATTACATATGAAACGAGAATCACCATCAGTACAAAATTTGTCCAAGGTGATACCCATTTATAATGAGTAATGTAAATGACATGTCATGGGAATATTAGAGAAATGTTTTTAACCACCGTATATATTTAGAATCGTATTGACCTCATAGGAACTAGTGCGTGATGATTTTTGAATATTGACGGGTGAATAAACTAATAAAACCACTCAGCACATCAAGCATATCAGTTAGTACTATAATCTAATAGTCATGGAGTCACTACTAGAGTAGATTATAGAGAATAACAGTAGTACTAAATTTTGAACACTACCTATATTATACCGACTATAGTGTTCTATCTTTCATCTAACTCAACAATTGAACATGAAACTGTCTAGGTTGAACCTTAGTGGAATATGGGCCTATTGAACCATGCCAGTAGCCCACCAAAATCGTCACATGGGCATACCATTACTTTTTCAACTCTATCCAGGTATGAAAAACACATTTTTTCTTGATTTCCCCTTGCCCAGTCTAAACATTTCCAACCCATATATCTGTTAGACCTTTTATTCCCTTGACCAGCTGCACTGAGCCAAAGGTGGGAATTCAACAATCCACTGATATAGTATATATAATATTGGTTGGATGACCAATGGTCTTGAAGAAACGAGAAATGAATATGAAACACTTTATATCCCTTCTCGACCTGTCCAGGTGTCAAGTGTATCATTGGTGGTCTTTGAGGTGACTCTTGAATCGGTGTAGTTGCTTCTTGACTATAGGAGTCCAGTTCCAAAATTCCAACCACATGTATGGATATGGCCATATTGATATTGAAACATACCGAACACACTAGAGTTCCAACACTGTATTAGAAATCCATTAAAAATAACTCCACCCCAAACACATTTTTGGAGTATACGAGGGATCATGTTCAGCTGATGTCAAAGCCAATACAACACCATTAGCTTGTTTAATTTTTTTACCTTCCCCACATGAACAGTTAGTGGTGCTTGAGACCAATATTTTTGATATAATATATGTATGGTGAAATGGTGAAAACACAGAATCTCATGATGAACCGGTTCCATATCAACTACCCAACATCATCCTAGGGAAGAAGTACATGAACTCCACCACCTCCAACAACTGAACATTGCCACATATCAACCCCTTGAGTGTGTGAAATATCCATGCAACTATAATATGAACTGCTTCATTTCAAATATGTTCCCCATTATCCCTTTCATATCAGTGGTTGTTTGGTCATTCAAAACAATATTCAATGATTGGGCATTCAATCTCTAGTAGTGGAGAATGCCATCGATGCTCTAGATAGGATTTCAAATCATAGATGAATTGATTCACGTAGTTGTCTATTCAGTGTTAGACAACAACAAATAGTGTGCATCGAACCCTATCCCTGATATGGGGGATCGAGAAAAACCCATAGGAGTTGAACTCAGATCAGGTGAGCTCAGCTAATTATCCCCATCATTAGTTACCTCATACAATAATAAATGGAAGAAGGAAAATTTTTAGCAGCTTCTAAGATGATAGAGTAGATACACAGCTTATAACAACAGCTACTACCTATATTATACTAACATGACACTGATATAAGAGGATACAGAGATAAATTGTGGTCGATTAGTTTCATTCAATAGTATTTGATTACTAACAATTATTAAAAAACAATTGAAACTCAACTCAAAACAAGTAGTACCTCCAACCGATGTCCTCTATTCAGCCAAGAAAGGTAGGAACAAGAGGGTTTCAAATGTCACATCCTGATCCAATTCAATACCACCATGATATATGGCCCAGCTGCAAATCCCCATTGAATGTAGTGGATGGATTTGTGGCGATAGTGAGTTCCCATGAGAAAAACACCCTTCCAAAAAAATACCACTTTCTCGAACCCTGTTATAGATCCAATGACTTACCTCCGTCAAACCCATACTACAAGAAATCCACCATGAACATATATAATATCATGACACTACTCTGAACTACTCTCCCCTAGGCCACAAGGTATGTGTACGAGGTTGAAGGATTGTAAGAAACATAGCAATGATAGTGAATCTCGTGTACACCCTCCATTACCCATTTCCATATATACCGACACCATTCAACCCACAAACTGTGCATTTTTCATCCCAAAACGTTGCAGTGTATCATGGTACAATATAGAGTATTGTTTAGTACTTTATTCTATATCTTCTACTTTAATAGTCTAACATCCCCCCATGTCTCCCGAAAATCCCCACTATATAGAGAAGAGTACTGAAAACATCATTACACCTTGATATAGCCCCACAATAGAGAGAGAGTGTATTGAACCCTCCATTTTGATCTCACCACCTTGAATTGTTTATTCACACTATTGTAATTACACCCATTATCTAACACACACCATTCTAATCCCTTTAAAATTCTATATTTAATATGAAAATTTAGATATTCTTTGAAAACTCAAGACCTCAAAGTTAGAAGAAAAATATCTGCTCTAAATAAGGACCTAGACTTTTTATATGCCCCTGTCACCTGGGGATCCTTGAAATATCACAACTAATAAGAGAATAGTCAACAACGAATCTTCCATGAAAGAAATTATCTGTAGAATACCATACGAGAGATTGATTTTATAATTTAATCAATTTCCATGAAGACAAGTAAGATTGAAGTTTACCCGTTGCAAATTTTCCAAAATGGTGAAAGGTCATGGAATATATTTACTCCAAAAACAAAAAACTGTTGTAACACTCTTAAAATTTTTTTCAATAAATATAAATTGTATCTGTAACTGATATTGCAGATGACATGTTAAAACTAAATAGATAACATAATTTTCACAACTGATTACACTGATTTTATGATCCATCTGTTGAAATCCTATGTAAAATATACATACACTAATCATGAGAAGGACACAAAAGATATTTCTTATGTTTTGAAGGAATCATAAAGATCTTGAATGTGGAAATGATTTCCATCCCTTGAAGGGATTGCATACTTCCTTAGTATCTCCTCATTAGTGACTCTATCATGTTCCCTAAAGGATTGAGAAGTCTAATAATTTGGATAGAATAAAAGAAGAATGAAAAATTGAGAACCATGATATTGTATAGTAGAGTACTTGGTACTTATATATATTGATTAAATTTCACTTCATTGGGGTGGGAGGACCACCAGATATGCTGAAAAGTGCATCCACTTAGATATATTGAGTGGGGTAATATACCCCACTTCCCAATCTAAAAACCTTGGTTGTAATGAACAAATTTTCCGTATAGGTCTTTAGGTTTTATCCTGATGTTGGTTCATGTAGTGAGATCTGATCCCGCATAGCCACTGAGAATACGTCCCTGATCATTCTACGAAAAGGGTTGTTCCCCTTTGTACAAGAAATGAATCTTTTCCCTTGGGTACTAACTAAGGAGATGACCACTTATGGAGCCATCAAAGAACACATTCTATGGGAATATTAAACACTCACGAAATGTACCATTCAAATGAATGAAAAATTTAATTCAATTGTATTGTGGGACCCTTAACAAAGGTCTTAAACTAAAAGTGAGTTTTATTTACTTATCCAAAATAACTATAAGATTGAGAAAATTGAAAGGTACATCTTACTATGTTTTTCATCATACCTATGTATCATAGCTCTATGAAACGTAGGAATGCATCATGGTAAACCACATCTGATTTATACCATTCTATAAGAAAGCATAATCAAAAGATAAATAAGCATGGAAACAAAGAAATAAACAAGAGGAATATGGTAAATTTCCTATTCTAGTTTCAGAATAAATAAACAAAATCAGGCTTTCTTAAAAAATATGAAAGAAAAGAAAAAGATCCACATTCATCTTCACATCCACCTGAACCTCATCCCAAATCTAGTTTGAGTTCATGATTTAGATAGTCACAGTTATGGGATTTTCAAAAGACATCATTGAGAGGTACATGGTTCCTCTTATTCATTGTAATCAAGAGTTTATCTATGATGAGGGATTCCATTTATTGATGAAAAGGGATCCAAACAACTGAACCAGGGGTAGATAGGGTTTTAGATAACCTGTTTTCATCTCTTGAAACATGCTTGAAGTCAATTTCATTGAACTATTTGACAAGGGTCCTAGATAGTGCTTGTTAAGGCCCGAGTCTGGGTTCTATTTCTCATGGAGAACCTTGGTATTTGGCTAATTACTAACATAGGACCACCAATAATTAGTTGAATCATGTTAATGTTATGTTGTTAGGCCTGTGATGAGATCCTTGTATTCTATGGTTGCTGGAAATGAGAGCTAATATGCCTTTAGAAACTTTTTAGGAGGGAAGCACAATCCCTCTATCAGTTTCCCAATTATAGAGAGCTCCAACGAAGAAAATTTTCCATGTTTTATTATTTTACTTCTCCTTCAGTGGATAAGAGGTTCATCTAAAAAATTCCTATGAATTAGATCTATCTAAGAGGTTAGACAAACAATCGGCCACTTCATGACCCTTGATTTCCTTCTGAGCGATGTAGGGGATTTGAAACTCAGAAATTAATAGCTTCTATTGAGCATGTATATATGGTTTCTCAAATACATACATGAGATGATTCATCCACTTGATAGGGTGATATAGCATATAATGGAGAATATTCTGATATGCCTTAATAAAATTATTCTATATGCGTGAATAAAAAGTTCCCTAGTCTGGAAAAGTATCACTAAGATAGTAGATATCTTTATACTTCTTTTATATATCATCATGACGAGAATGGACTACCCTAACCACCACATTGGTGGTTGAAATGTAGACAAGTAGAGGCCTTCTTGATACTGGTGGATAAAATCCATGCTAATTCATTAGGTAAATCTTACGTTTCATGAAAGGGACCACATGCATTCATATGAAGAAGCTATGTCATGGACTCACATCTCATGAGGTCTTGAGATATGAATCATCAAAGAGGTTTTAATTGACCGTTGAAGACTTCATAACTATTTAATGTGTTGAGGTGGGGGCATTTCAATGCCTTATATTATAAGAATATCTGAGATCATCCCCTCTATCTACACCAACTCCTCACCCTTAGAAAATGAATCCTAGAAGAGTATCATGATATGAGACTCAAAAGGCACACTTCTTATGGTTTAGGATACTGTAGTATTGTAGTAGGTGATCACTATGTGATATGATCGCTTTTTGTCTTCAATTTGAAGAGAATATTGTAAACATAATATTCATGATCTCTTATAGGTTTCTTAGTGTTTTTGAGAACTTTTGGCCCAACTATCTAGAAAAACGCCACCAATTGATTAATGAAGGAGTTCACTGGTCTGATCATCTTCAGTGGTCATGATCTGGGAATAGAGAATGAGTAAATTTCTCATGAACCCTGCCATGTTTCTCGTACAGGTATCCTCCCTAAGAGTGCATCATTGGGATGAGTTATATAGGTAAGCTAGGAATACTAGAAGAAAAATATCAACCAAATAATGAGAACTCACTAGCTCTATTGATATACATTCATAAATCTAAATGGTAAAGAAGATACAATGGTTGGAATTCCCACTATCAGTCACATTAGTATAAGTGTATTGATTGATTTCATTACGATAAACATGAAGAGCAGAGAAATGTAATAACTACTTCCACAATGTCAGCCATCCTATTATCCTCTCAATTAGAAAATGGGACTTTATAGTGCATTCTTTCCATGCGTCCTTAAGAGACACCAAAAAAATGTGGAAGGATATAGATGATCCTACCTTCAAATCATCAGTTTCATAAGAAAATAACGAGGAAAGGGGAAATGAGCACTAATATAGCACAAAGTGAAACTAGTCAACAATGGATTCTCCCCTATATATGGGGGTCATAGGATCTTCCAATGATAGTGTAGATGCCAAAAAATTCTCAAGGGAAGATGAAGGTTTGGGCGTGACAATGTGAAGCCATATTTGAAACCGGTGACCCATTCTAGGGGGGACCGGAGGGGCGACATGAAAAAAATTCAACGGCGTGCAAAAAAAAACACCCCTGCATAAAAAACTATGGGATTGGTGAGAGTTTTTTATGTGAGTGTGGAATCTTATGCACCACCGCCCTGCCCGGTCAAAATTTCACACATGCAGGTTTTCGACGTGGATCTGTTACCCCAAGTACCTATAAATGGAAGGTTTCCCCTTAGACTTCTGGGTTGAAGAATCTAGACCGTCTCTCCGGTGCGTAATTTATCTCTCGTGCACACAAACGATGGATCTTAGGTACTTAGTTTTTTTGTGCCATGTCACTCGGGGGGTCAACATTTGTGTGAGACAACTCAGGATTAATCCTCATCGAAATCCCATCAACTCCCATCCCCTGCATACAATTCCTTCCAATTGCGCACAATACTCTCTTCCACATGCAATTACTTCACAAATGATGCGCCCCCATTGGGCTTCGGCCCGAAATTTTTCACGCACACCTTCCATGGTGCACCGGCCTGGCCTTTTTCACGCATGAATCCCAATTGTAGACCGGCCCCACCATTTTTGCACCCACAAGCCAATTCCGCACCGGCCTGGACGTTTTCACGCACAATGACCGATTGCGCACCCGACCCAGCCTTTTTCATGCACACTGGCCTATTGTGTGCTGCCCCATCCTTTTTCGTGCACACCGGCCGACTGCGTGCTGCCCCAACCTTTTTCATGCTCGTAGCTCTATTGTGCGCTGCCCGGACCCTTTTCGCAGAAGCAGCTCAATTGGGCATCGGCCCCACCATTTTTCGTACAACTATTCTTTTTGTTTGAAACCCCTCCTTCTAACGCATAGCCCATCCTGCATGTCTCTCCTATTATGTGTAACAGTGTCTATACCTACACTCGCAGATCAATGTTGCGGGGGCTGCACCCTCACACCCCCACTTGGGTCAGTGCTGCCCTTCGGTCCCGGTGCTTTGGGCCAGTCCCTTCACTACCATCACAGACCCCCATGAAAAATGCAGAGTCGCACCGCAAACTTTTCGGGTTGGGACGTTAAGATTTTCCATTGCGCCCTTATGCTCACCCACCATCCACCTATGAAATACCATGATTTTAGATACTCCTCCGCACTTAATGAAACACCTTGAGTGGACATATTCCTCTCAGTTCCATTCCCATGTCATCAGTTGAGATTCTCATCATCAATTCACTGAGTACCTTAGGGCGAACCATTCCTAAGGAAACTCCTCCAAACCCTATCACTTTGATCTTATACAAGGTCGAACTAGAAAAGGGCTGCCCTTCTATATGTCCCAACACCATCCATTTTAGGTGCTTCATGACAATAATCCTCTCTGCATGACTATAAACTATAGTACTCCTAATGTTTCAAATATAGGGTGCATCTTGCTCCAAACAATATATACCTTACTCTCTAAGCATGAGATGAAAATAAACCTCTCTACATGACTATAAATTATAGTACTCCCCATGTGCCATACATAGGACGCCTCTTGCTTCGAACAAGATATGCCTTGTGCACTATGCATAAGATGCCTAATGCCATGATTAGAGTGGCGTAATTTCAAGAGTGTTGGATTCCGTTCAAACATTCCATCACTCCACCTAATGCTTTCTGTGTCCATCATTCAGATCACTATCAACTTAGATGTCTAAAGGGACCCTCTATGGGCCTAGTCTCATGCCGCCTCAGCTCACCTGCTTTCCTGGGCCAATTCCCTAGATGAATTTGGTTGAAACTTTGAGTCAGGTCCGGTGTTCTGAAGATGGTCAACAGCAAACCCTTATTTGTTTTTCCCCATCTCCGGCTAATGCAATATGGATGCTGTGTTTCAAACAGGGCCAATAGTTATCCCTCATCACCACGCCACTGTCACTGCATTTCAAATGTCGAGCTTGTGATTCACACTTTTCATCTCCCTTTGTTCGGAATAATTCCAATGCCCATGGCATTGTCCCTCTTGTGTGCTAGCGCATAGGTGAAGGCCTCAACCCACTAGTGGGTTGGGATGCCCTCATGGCCAGACATGATGAATACATTATGGGCAACTTCCTCGCATATCCCCCATATAATATTGCCACTCAATAGCGGCACCTAGGCAGCTCCCTTGCGTAATCCCCATTCACCATTATCCCTCCTTAACAACACTCTGGCATGCTAATGGCTATTGATTCTTCACATAGACATGCTAACATGGACCCCCCAATAGTTCACTCCATGACACCCCCTAGCCACGACGTTGTTGATTCCTTCCATTCCCCAAGGGCAGGAGGTACCAGTCATGTTTTTCCTAAGGTTGTGGAGTGAACCCACCTCGTCCGAGCTTCCAGACGTTAAACTGCCATGCACCCTCATCCTTAGCACATGACATTAAACTATGACCGTTCCTTGTGCGTCAGACGTGGGGATCCCCCAACATGAACATTCTCTACACCCACTTGTCTCCATGGGAGTGAGATCATTCCTCACATGGAATGGGATCCTCTTTATCGGAGCAGCACCTGTCTGTGGGGAAAGGGAAACAACTCTGGAGTAAGCCCCAAGCCTTCCTTCCAGGATGATGTATCTTTGCTTCTCCTCTATTCCTCGGTGGAAAGTCCCTCTCCCTCTGGGATTTTCCACCATTTGGGCCTCCATCCCAAAGTAAGTCCCAATATTCATCACCTTGGGATACATACCACATGTAAGCCCATGTTTCATCTCTGGGCGGCAGACCACGCGTAAGCCCCTGTTTCCTCTTTGGTCCACTAACCACATGTATGCACCACTATGTTTCCCATGGACGCACCTTTTGTGACCTTATCATCAGGTCTTTGTTGTCTCTTGTTTCTCACACCGAGCAAGACTCATGTGGGCATAGAACAAGCACCGTCCATGAAAAACACCTTGGGTAGCATTGATTGTAATCCCCACACCCATCACCCATGAACTACAGGGAATTTGATCCTTTCCAAGGAATGGTATGTAGGAATCCTCCATGAGGTTAAAGCCCAACAACCATTGGTCACTCTGACCCCTTTCACGTCGGGTTTTTACCCCACCGTTAACTATATGGTCTTTGATCCTTGCCAAGGCAAGGTACGTAGGAAGCCTCTATGCAGTTCAAGCCCAACAACCATTGGTCACTTTGAACCCTTTCACGTCAGTTAACCAACACCTTGGGAAGCCTAGAGTGTAATCCCCACACCCATTCTGAACTACAAGGAAGTTCATCCTTTCCAAGGAAAGGAACGTAGGAAGACTCCACGAGGTTCAATCCCAACATCCATTGGTCACTCTGACCCCTTTCACGTCGATTCACCAACACCTTGGGCGGACTCAGAGGGTAAGCCCCAAATTCCCCCCATATCCCAAACTAGGTGGACTTTGATCCTTTCTATGGTAAGGTATATAGGAAGTCTCCATGATGTTCAATCCCCAAAACCAGCAGTTCCGACCCGCTTCATGTCAGTACACCCCCGTCCTACATGACATTAAACTGTAGACCCTATCCAGCAGCAAGTCGTTGTGACCCCATCCAGTGGTAAGATGTTGTGACCCCCTACAACAGTAAGCCATTGACACCACTATCCAGTGGTAAGCCGTTGCAACCCCATCCAGCGGTAAGCCGTTGTGACCCCATCCAACTGTAGGCCATTGCCACCACCATCCAGAAGTGAGCTGTTGCGACACCATCCACCGGTAAGCCTTTGTGACACAATCCCATGGTAAACCATCGTTAGATGAACTACATGGACTTTGATTCCCTACCATGGGGATACGTAGGAAGCCTCGTTGTAGCTTAAACCCAAAACCATCGTCAACCTCATGACAGTTCCATCCCATTCACCATCCACTTCATGGAACCTTCAATCATCCATCTGGATTCTTACCCGAGCTGCCACATCCTGGTGGTATCTTGCCACTTCATTCCCCATTCCCATCAACAACAATCGGGAAGCCAGCCACATGTTGGCCACAACATCGGTGTTCCCTCCATGGGTTGCACCCATCTAATCCACTCTAGTAAGTGTTATGGTCAGTCCAATCCGTCTCTATTGGATGTTGAAATTTTAGAATACCCTGTGTTAAACATAGGAAGCTGAGTAAAACCTAATATACATTCCCAGATAATATGATTCCCCGTGTTCGATGTGGGATGTCTCGGGCTTCTGCGCCCTTGAGAAGCCCAATAATAAGGAACAAAAGATAGATGCGCCATCGTTCCAACACCCATACATGGAAATGATGCCCAACATGACTACTCCCCTAAATTAAGGTGATTGACCGGACCAAACCCCTTGGAATGTCTCGACAAAAGTAGTGTAATTAACTGTTGTGCATGAATATATGGTGCATGGAAGTGTTTCATGAACAACGTCCTAAATCAATGAGGGAGACCCAGACTAGGTGATGAGTTTTGAGGTGGAATCCAAGGAAGGAATAACCAACATCCCATCATCCCATTTTTGATCAATGATAAAACGTCCCTGAACATGGAGTGGATGCTACCTGCCTTTGGAAAGTGGGAATGTGGGGAAACAAAACCATGCCTTTCTTCCTCAATCAGACAGACACTCACACCCCGATGAAAGCATCTAAAACAGATAGCTAATTAAAAAGGATTAGAAGGGAATCCAATAGCTACATCGATACACCCTAACCATGTGTAGGGAGGATTTCAAGAATTAGAGGACATAACATATTCGAGGTTTATTCCAAATGTCTGATGTTGTTACCTTGAAATACCAAACAAATATTCTTTATCCACTCTATCATCTCCCCTGATTACTATCTAAATCTATATCCTAGATATAGAATACTTGAATCTATTATTATGATGAGGAACTGATGAAAACCACATTCTAGTCAGTGAGGGGGGAACACGATTCCTTTATAGAGGCTTCCATTTTCTGATGTATTTGTAAATGATTGTATTTTATGCATATAGTACATATTTATGAATGTATATTCACTTACCTCCCTATAAATTTTATTTCAACCAAACATGCTTCAAGGTTGTAAAGTATTTTTTTATGTTGCAATGTCTCCATGGCCAAATCCATTCATTTGAGGCATGAAAAATCATGATTTACAAATCCCTCCACTACTTATTAGTAGTTAACTATGAGATTAGAACATTACTCATTACAAAATTACTTAAAGAGATTATACCAATTTTTGTATGAGCTAGTTCAACTCCTTTATGATAGTAATACCAGCTTTCAAGACCCTTTCAACAACACTAATACTTTGGGCCATCATGAACTGAAACACTAATTATGGAGGTTTTGTAATCATAAAAAATCAATACCTAGTCCTATTAAGAAAAATCCCCAATTTCAGGATTCATCTTCTTTTGTACAAGAAGAGTTTTAATTTTCATGTCTAAACATGAGAGATGCTTCAACACACCCATTCTTCTAGGAGAGTAATAAAATTCTTTTTTCCTTACCCATCCTAGTATCATCTATATATGTTCTGTTATAAGAGTACTGATGGACTAGTTCACATGTTAACAGAGGAATTTTTCAATCCCATTACATGAAAAGGTGAATACCTATCAATCATATTTCTCCTTTAGGATTTAGTGAATATAACCCTTTTTATTACATTATCATGACTTCCTTCCACCATCAGTGTAATCTAGGAAATAATTACATTATATGTATTATAGCACTCCAATGTTTGATTGAGTTGGTGTTCCAGAATAGATGTTGTTAATCCCATTATTGATGGCACAAAACCACTTGGGATATAGGTGGTTTTAGTCAATTCGTAACACTAATGACTCATTTCGACTCATGGGGTTTGGGTCAACTGAGGAGGACCAAAAATACATCATTCCACTAAGGTGATTGATTCCATATCCCAAGGGTTGGTCGTTGAAATGGTGTTTCATGGGTGAAACAACAGTGGTGCTCACATGGGGTTTTTGTCAAGACTACCATGAGCTAGTTCTAGTGCCCACTTCTTTTCCAATATCCATGACTAGAGTGAAAAATGGTGGAATGTCCGTTCACTGTTTCAGGACGCTATATATATTGTCAAATGATAGTAACCCTAATATACTCTCAATTTCACCTAATGGGTTTGGCCTGAAAGGTTATAGATGGGTGAGGAGGGTGAGTGGTATCATGGGGGGGATAGTACGCACTTATTTCTTGTGAATAGCATAGGGGAGTTCTGAAATTGCATTTTGGGGCTCATGAGTGGCTGATTTAAATTATTGGTTCATGAGGTTAGAAGAACAATATCATAGTCATTGATGGGGTGGTACGATTTAGTGCCCAAATCCCAACATTATTTTGTGTTCAAAGTATATCAAGCCATTGTTTCATAAAAAAAATTCATATGGGTTCTGTTTGGAAGGCCAATAGATCTATGAGAGGTTGTAGGGTGAGTTTCATAAAAGCATTATTCACTTCTTCATATTCCTTATATACAGTTCGAATGGGGGTACTACCATGTGTCGACACTATGGATTTATTTTTTTCAAAAGTTGTATGAACAATAACTTTGAGTTATGGGAGAAATTTTCATGAATAATTTAATTTTCATAATTTAATCGATCATATCATGACACTTTCTATAGAAAGGGTCAGATATTTTTTTACATTACCCTTTAGAAAGGGTCACATATTTTAGAACCTTACCCTAAAGGGTAATATCTATTATTTACCATGTGTTTCCAATTCCTTTGTTTATCCCTTTACATGAATTTATGTTTAAGTTGACCCTTCCTCTAGAAATATCTCTTACTTCCATGCCAGCTAATTCTAAAAGGCATTGTTAATCTACATCGTTTTGTTTTTCATCTATTCCTAGTTCTCTTGTTTGATGATGGGTGGATATGGGTTATTGCGAGATCCTAGTCATTTCAAGTTACTGTGGATTTTTTGGGGTCATTGCTAACAACTACATAATTCTTAGGGCTAGTACCAGCCACAATTCGCATATTTATAACACATGGTGGAGCTAAGGATTTCATGTATTCAATATTTTCTTTATTTCTTCACACGTATTAATCTGTTTGAAACATGAAAGGGTATATTACAAAATAATACTTTTTGGAGCTCAATCCACCACTAAATAATGTTGGTATTGAAGATATGGAACCTATGTTAAGAAGGTTGAACTAGACAAAAGAATAGGGATCCCCATCAATCAAAAGATCATTATCACCTGTATTTATATATATTGTGGCAAACAGAATGAAGAAGACAAAGAAGAGAAAACAAGAAATGTAGTGGAATTATAAATGGTGGTAGACCACATATTATGTAACATATAGTAAGGTTTGATCTATATGGAAGATTAAAACCACACGGACATGGCTCCTTTTGGATAGATCATCAAGAAATTTACACTTACAGCTATTATCATGAGGGTGAAATTATTGAAACATGCGAACCTCGAAAACCAAATAAATAAACTAAATGACAGAAGCTATCAAACAATTGGAATATTAATAGTATATTATCCATCTTATACTGATAGAGAGAAGAGACAAGACCAGGCCAAAAGGTGACCTCAATTAGCGCTAGGGAAATGAGGTCACCCAAGAAGGGGAATGTTTTACCTTTTAGAGGCACCCATCAAAAAGAATAGAATCTAGATATCTGGAGGTATCCAGAATCAAGAGTGGAGGACTAAGTCAAAGTGAAAGTAGGTTCCATTTTATGTTCCAATAAGCTGGTACTTAAATATATTGAGTGAACACCACATGAAGATCCATCCTCCAAAACTTGAGAAGAGGGACGAACTGCCTTGATTAGATCTAGTCTAGTTGAAAGAGAAGAAGACAAGGATGAATACTCAATTGAAGGTAATGTTGGGAAACTATTAAAAATAATACTACAAAGAGGAATATATAATTTGAAGTTGAATCTAAAGGTGAAGTTTGGGTTAGAGGCCGAGTAGGTGCTGATGTTATAGGGCAGTGAAACAAAAAGTGAAGGGGTGTTATCTTATTGTTGGAGAAAATATTCATCGATTGGGAATTAAGAAACATTTAGGGATGAAATTGAATCCTATACAATATAAGTGAGAATAGAGTGCCCTTAGGGAGGGAAGTTGAGCTGACAATATGGTTAAATATATCATGGGGATGCCTAATTTGTGATTGAGCTAGCCGATTACTAGGTGATAAGTAGGATGATCTCTAAGGTCTATCATGCAACACTCCATTATTATATCCACTAAATAAAAAATATTGGATTCTTGGGACCTATTGGATATGGCGGAGTGTATACGACTATTTTTGACCAGACAAGGCCAATAAATAATAAGTATGAGAAATAATAAAAGGGAGATGTTTTGAGCTATTGTGTCTTTTTCTTGCTACAAGGGTTGATTTTACTAGCCCTCCCCAGTTTCTTCCCATTGAATGGAATAATATCATGACTTAAGACTACTATAACAATTGAAAATGAAAGGAATGCATGATTGGAACTTATACCTTATCCACTATTGGGCCTATGATTGGCATTTACTCCAACACGCCTTTATAGGATAATCCTACTTATTCAGTTATCTTTCCCATTACCTTATCAGTAGATCAATTGAGGCCTGAACCATGGTGTTTCTGAACTTGTTTTCATAGTTTGGAGGGGGATGAGTAGTGGGTTGGAAGGAAAGAGTTGTATAATGAAAGTAATTGAGATAAAGTTCACTTTCCCTTGATGTCAGTCTATTACAACCGGTACATAATCCTTTTGAAATTATGTAAATTTTTTATGAGTTGCAAGCTCTTCTGGATTTGGCTTTGACCATTCTTCCCCCTATCTTGCAAGGATTCAATGCATCCACTTAATTCAAAATTCTTGGTCTTGATTCAGGTAGAAAAACTCAAATATTTCTTTCCAATCACCAAAGAAGAGATATTTCTAGGAGGCGATGCCTGGGAAAAATCTCTTTGGTGAAAGACTGTATAAAAGTGTAATAGAGGGGGAGGGGGTCCATTAAACTCGCTTCCCCCTTCATAATTATTCATGTGGTTTTATTCACAATTGATAGAAGCAATAGTCTCAAGAAGCTTCATATCGGCATGTTTTCACTATCTAATGTGCTCTTAGCTTCTTCATACATATGAAGGAAATTCCCGTAGGCCTTCCCCTCCTCCCGAGGGTCAGGATCGATGGTCGAAATTATTTCAACACATTTCCCTATCCCACTAATGTTCATTACCAACCCCATTCCCCATATCTGATTGATCAAGTTGACTCCTCAAATAATCTAATTTCATGATCAAAAAACAAATATATTCTATGCCCTGTCCACCCCTTGATGAAGACATTTACCCTGACTACATAATGGACTTGGTGACCTGATTTTAACATCATGGTTCTAGTCCCGAGACCTTCTTGATCCAATTAGAAAAATATCTATGATGAAAGTATTATGATCATAGTCATTTAGCGTGTCATGTTGTCACTATAACTACATGATGAAGATTATTCATTATCATTAAATTTCCATACCATTATCATTCCCAAATATGATATCCACCTAAATTATACACTATCTAGTACTCTAAATTCTCTTGGAGAATACCCAACTTTTCATCTATTTCTAGATTCATTGGATCATTGATATATGACGCTATGAAAATAATATGGAGGAGGACCATTTAAGTTCATGTTCCAAAAATCTATAACCCAGCAAAATTTAATGGAAACCATGATGATAGCTACTAAATGTGTCGAGCCTATGTCCTTCCAGGGTAGTGTAGAGTGGTCATACTCGATTATTCCTATATATTTTTTTGAAAAGGTCAAATTGAATGTATTTCAAAACTGCTGATATTGGTTTCCCAAACACACCCAAGAACTCGAGTCAATGAGAATATAGCCTCATAGTTTTCATGGAGAAGTGTATCATCACCTACCTTTATTTCACTGTGGACACCCAATCAATCCTTCCCCAAACCTTCTACTATCATAATTATACCGAGAGTTCTACCCAGATATAGATGAGGAACACAAGTCCCTCTATCTAGATCTTCCCCATTCCTGAGTCACTACACTCCTCTCCTTGATCAGATTATGTATAGTAATGAGTAGCAACAATATATATAAGTACCAGTCACTAAAATCATACTGAAAGTGATGTATTCTGTGAGGGAATTCATTTGGGAGAAAACTTTACCCACAAAATGATCCAATGTTATAGGTATAAAGACCTTCCTTTTTGATTTGACATGACATAAATTTTGACTTTTTAATAAGGCAATATATTTGTTCCTTAACTCTACATAGAATAATTATAGGACCATAGCCAAAGAACTCATGAGCTTATTCCATTAAGGAAATTTTTATGATATTGAAACACCTCTAGGGTTGCTTTTCCTAACAAAGAGTAGAGTCGGAACTTTAATGAATCTAAATCATTATGGATCTTTTTTTATTTTCATTTATTTTTTATTATATATTTCATATCTTTATTATGGGTCTAAAACTATTTTTTTCAATTAAAAATAAAGGGATAATATATCACCCCACATAGCACCTATTTGTTCTATACTTAAAGGCATTAGGACTCTGTTCATTGATTAAATTTTTTGAGATCATTTAGTGAGTGCACAACTTATTTACCAATAAATAAATTCCATTTAAGAAATTCAGGGACTAAGTTGGTTTGACTCAAGAATCTCTATTCATTGGAAAGAAAGCCATAATTTAGATTCGATTCATCCATTCCACTAACTACACACTTTGAATTAGAAAATAAAGGCAAGGTACAAACCCCATCTCTATGTAATGGTAAATTACCTCCATTATCTAGTCTGCTGGAATGTAAGTAAGGGAATTAAAAGATGTGGAAAAATGTTAAACATGGTAGAATTTTATTTTCCAATGAGGGATATCTAATATTTATATTATAAAAACATAGATGAGAAATTAAGAGTTTGGAAATGGAAAATGAGCTCTTATTGTGGGAGAGGAAAGTGGGGAATGAAAAATAACCATTCTAGTGGTTGATAGTGTATAAAATGATATATAAAACATGAATAGTAATTCCTTATCATCCAACAAATGTTGAAATTGGATGGGATCATGGGCTTGATCAGACATCTCATAGAGAAGAGGAATACTATGGATAATAAGGGATAACTAACTCTACAACTCACTGGAATGAGATCAACATTAATCAAGGATTATCATAGCTTTATTTAAGAGAGAATTGGGATATGTAGTAAGGATAAAATATTCCAAATTATTTTTGATGGATTAAACTAAGGTTAAACATATATTATAAAAGAATATTACCCTATTCACATAGTGTTATTAGACACATATATTTCCTCGGGTATTCCTATAATATAAATAATAAGGCGATCGGAGGGAATAAATAGAACTATTAGATTAGTGTACTGAGGAAATAAAAGAGTTTTATATGCCTAATTTCATTCATTCCTTATTTAAAAAGGAAAATTATCTTTTGACAATGTGCTAAAAATTCTATGAGTGCTAGAACATCATTATAAAAAATTGAACTAATGTATTTAATCAACGGATAGTTAGAAAAGATCATAGACTACCTTTCATAAAATCACCTTTGGGTGGAGGTTTCTAGATCCACTATCTTGCTCTTTGAAGAAAGAAAAAACATGTTATATACAATTAGAAGTAACAGATCAAGAGAGGTTGAAAATTCCATTAATTTATTTTCAGTCCCATCCTCTTGTGTTAATAAGTATATACATAATTAGTTTTCCCTCAAAAGAGCCCATAAAATTACATCCATAAAATGTCCTAAGACCATAGCCTGTCCAAATAATGTTCAATGGTCTCAAACTATGTACCATGATCTAAAGGACCTGCAACTAGTCAATTTGGTATAATATAGTTGGTGCCCTTAGCTTCCAACCAATCAACCGATCAATCTATCCATGAATTTCAACCAACCACTTCAATTCCACTTTTTCAATAGTATATAATATCGATCCATTACCTTGATTCCAAAAACTAAAGGTATGAATGTCAATTTTTGTGTCATAATTGTTTTCAATCCCTCCAATGCTTCTATAGAAGAATCTATACCCCCATCTACTAAACCATGGATTCCGGTACACATATGCATCCTGAGTAGCATGACCTTGTGGAATTTTTTTGACACATCCTCCACAAATCATTATGAAAAATATGAAAAAACGAATTCAGTTATGTATTTTCATTACCAGGTCTGTAGGTTTGTGCAACATTGATCTCGAAGATCCATGATTTCTCTACCATATATATACATATACCCTCATTCAATTATATTTATATAGAGTACATGACCAAACCCATTATAGTGAATGAAATGGGGGTTTTAAATATCAAAACACTATCATCCATAGGCTTATTCCACCCATCATCAACTAAAATTATCACACCACCATCAACACATTCTATAGCTTCGCCAAGACAGATTCTTAGAACCCTACCCTAATAGTGAACCTCCTTCATATTTGAAAGTAGAACTTATTTCTTTCGTTCAATCAACAGATCAATCGATGGGACCTTCTTTCCTTCTTAATGGAAGTTACCTATAGTCGGTAGATATGAGAAACCTAAGATTGAGAGAAATCACCCCTAATAGAGTCTATTCTCTGAATAATATGATGGAAAATCCATAAATATGATTCACTACAAAAGGAAAGAATCATAAATTATCAACTATAAGCTATAGGAAAGTACTAGTTTTAGACAAAAGGATATTTAAGGTCACCTCGTTCTTTTTCATAGCTTCCCATGAGTTCAGAAAAAACCGAAGTGATCATTCTAAAAGATAGGGCCATTGACCACATCGAACCCTTGTTTTTATAATATTCTTACCACTCCTTATCTTTTCATCTCTAAAGATATTGAATTATCCCTAAATCAATATCCATGAATTTTTTAGGAATAAGGAAGATGAGAAATAAAATGGAATGGTGGTAGAGACCTCGTCTTCTATATGGTTTCGACCAGAAACTGAGAAAAGAAGGATTTATCAAGAGAAAATTAACACTTTGGAGAACTTTTTATAAGTGACATCGGCTGAAACACCATATAATGCATTACATAATATTTCTTATTATTCCTTGATTGATAAGGATATTTCTACATAAAAAAGGAGTTCAAATGGGAATCCTCTTAGGTGTACTACTAATATAGATTAGTGGGATGGTTTTATCCAGTTAAATCATTATTCATTTCAGGCATAGCCACTCCTGAACTTGTTCATTATAACTCCTTTTGTTGCCTCTTCAAGAATTTATATTAAAGATAGAAGAGTACTCTTCTAATAGTGTGGACATATACGTGTTGCTCATGAGTACCTAATTCTTTTCCCTTATCTAGAGGGGTACCTACTTCATGTGGCATTTGAGGGTTCTCCCTAATGGTGAGCAATAACAACCTTATGGTTCACTACTATCTTGAACCTTCACAACTCTCATACATATTCCCTCTTTCTCAATTCGATACCCATTAGATAACTATCTTGAGTGATAAATTATACCACTATAGGAACAAATATAGGCTCAACCATAGGTAAATAACATCTTATAGTGGTGCCTATAGTGGTACATATAATGGTTTTCCTATTGAAAATATAGAAGAGTACCTAGAAAGATTCTACCAATCTATCACCCTATCATTAAGATAATCTTAACAATTTCCCTCTTTTCTTATCTTCTCATGTTTCCTTCCAATATAAATTGTTAATTTGTTTACATACTATTGAGTTTTTTGGTTTCTTCCTTCCAAAATAAAATATCTCATGGAGAGAGGTTCTTTTCAACAAAATAAAAAGGTTGACTCCCCTTTGACTGAGAAACATTCTTCCCATTGAACACTAAACCCTATTCTACAATATCATTACATTCATCAAACTTCTTGGTAGGATAGAGTTGAGAGATATACCTTTAATGTAGTAAAAATAAAAGGTAGGAAAGGAAAGAATATTTTCTATGGAGACAATTAGAGTGGTGTAAAAAATGGATTTAAAAGGAAGTTTACTAATGGAGAAGGGGATTATGATTTATTCTAACCATTTAATTCATAGAAAGGTAAGAAACTATAGATTTTACATACTTCCTTAACCACCCATGTGAAACTAGAGATATATTAGGAAATCAAATCTACTCTGTTGTTTCCCCCATGAACATTTAGTGTGAGATACTACATGGTAAGTTTACTTTTGATTTCAAAAATACATCCCCTCAAGATGTGGGAGTATTTTGAGAATGGAGTTAGATAACATAATTTCTACAAAAAAGTGAATCTTTATTGTCTTTTTTCAGGATGAGGGGTCAAAGGGGTAGACGTTTTGGAGCTACTGATCTCATTTTCCCACCATACTTATCCTTTTAATGAGGGATGATCTCTACATGGGGACTGAAAGGATTTATTCATGAATTTATTTCATTTTTACTTAGACAATGCTATAAATGGTGTAATATAATCCCATGAAAGCTAGATAGAATTGTCGGAAGTGATTTATTTCAGGATCTAGGATTTTATGGAAGACCCTTGAGAATATCATGATCTAGATCCAGTAGGGGATCAAAAGCTAAAATAAGAGAGTCTAATGGATAGGTAAGAAGGATTCACACCAAATAATTAAATCTATATGACATACTATAAAAATATGCTCAATTATTTTAGGAATATTGTATAGTGAATAATTTTACCCCACAATAGGATAATTGATTCTAATATGCTTTTCATAGGTATTATATTTCATGCACCTCTAGTTTCCATAAGACCTTTTTATGTTAGATTTCCTAAAAGTCATGTAAAATCATTGGAGAGAATTAGATATGATAATTTAACACTATGGATTCTTGACTTGTTTGGAGTCTATATTTAGGTTTTATCAGCAGTAGTTTGACATATTTAGAATAACATCTCTGGTGACACAATCAAATAGTTTATAACGGAATTTCAAATTCCACCTTCTGGGATTTTTAAAGACGATGTCAGTGACAATTTGATGTTGTGAAGTTATGGAGTAGATTGACTTGTACGTGGGATTGATTCTTGAAAAAAAACCTGGATGAACATGGTCTTCTCACACACAGATAGAGGATCCAGAGTTCACCTAAAAGAGGATCCCTTTTCAGAGAATATCTCTTGAGCACCCCTTTCCAAAGACAAGAAGCTGTAGTAGGGGTGGGAGAATAAAAAAAATAAGAATTTTTCTCCAATTTGTATTTGAGACCCATCAGCCTTTGACCCAGTGAGAATTATCCTTCCTATCTTGGAAAGCATTAAGAGATCTGGGTGCCGGTTGCTTCTTCTATCTATGAGATTAGTTCCTAGTATAATATTTTTAGATGCATCCACTGGTTTTTGACTTTGAATTATACATCTGGATGGATTCTAGTTAGCCTTGAAAAACTCTCATCATGACAATTGATGATTTCTCTTGTAAATGGTTCTACTAATTCTTAGTATTTCTATACTAGTGGGAAGAGGAGCACCAGGATGCTAGGAACAATGAGTGAAGATGAATAATAATAACATTCTATTTTGGGTAAAATCCATTGGTATTTGATTTCATCAGCATTGAACACCAATTTAGAGGAGGGATATCAATCAGAATACATATTTCTTAGATAGTTCAGTTGCTATGAGCTTCCTCTATTGTTCCAATCCAAATATCCAAGAGAAAATAATGGTTTTTTGGATGTTTTACCATTAATAACCTTGATTCATAGAGGCATTACTAGCATTAATATATGGATATATTATTCATAGTAGAAAATATTGTTCATATAGTGATCTCTATGGGAATTTGTTCGTATCTACTCTATTTTTCATAATCTAGTCATCCATGATTTCCTTTTTTAGTAATCTTGAACCATATTTTTCTCTTATTTTGTGGAAATAAATAAATGTTGTGTCTATTTGATCTGTCTTTTCATGAAGGTTTAGGGGACCTTGAGAGATAATTACTAGGAAAATACACCATGATAGAAATTTCTATGATGTTGTAGACAAAATTTGAAAACTAAATAGAAAACAAAATTTTGAAAAACACTTAATATAATTGTAAGATTCTCGTATTGGAATCCTAAAATACAAATACATACACCAATCAAGTGTATGCCATAAAATATCTTGTTTAAGAGAGGATGGATTCACAATGTCCTTTAAATTGAAAATTATTTTCTAGGCCTTGAAAAGGGTAAATAATTCATCATTATCTTTTAATTAGTGAGCCTGTTAGGTGCCCCAAAATATTCAGAATACTAACACTTCAGAAATAATGACAATATACTAAAAATATTGAGAACCGATATCTTGTATAGTAGAGTACATTGTACTTATATATATTGTTGGAATTTTCTCTTATCTACGGTGGGAGGACCACACTATTTGGTGTGATGAACTAGTACATATATATATTTATTGGGGTATTTTACCCCCCTACACAATCTAGAAAACATGGTTGGAATGGCCAAAGTTTCCCAACATCTCATTGGGTTTTATCTCGATGATGGTGCCTACAGTGTCTTCCGATCCCACATAAAGACCCATAATATATCCCATATCATTCTATGTAAAGGGGTTCTTCTCATTAGGGGTACATTTGAATCGTTTTCCGTAGTTACTAAAAAATAATGATGACCACTAAGGGAGAAAAAATGAGACCTTATTCCATGGGAATATCCAACACCCATGAAATTTACCACTCTGCCAGATCCATTCATACATCCCAAATGAATTAAAAATTTCATTAAATTGGGTAGTGTGACCATTTACAATGGTCTTAAACTAAACGTGAGTATTCTTACTTATCACAATTAACTACAGGGTTTTCATCCATCCATTCCCTTAAAGGTCTCACCTTTGGGAAGAATGGGGAATCAGGTTGACCAACATAGGGAGAGACTGATGTAATTTGTCTTAAAGGTCTCACTAAATCATAGGACTAAACATCCACTCAATAAAATTAAAATCAGTATAGGTGCGGTGAAAATACTACATGAGGCAGGAACAAACACGACTGTAGCTACATTTGAATTGGCATATCGGTTTAAAATAACATCAAAACATGTTGAAAAAAGGAAATATCTATTTTGAGTTCTAGGTGGCACCAGATCAGGAAACATTTTCCAATCATGTGTTATTGGAATTGATTCCAATTCATCAATGGAGACCCAACAGCTCGAAGAACCACATAAACCTAGTTGGTCATCCATTAGCAAGTTAGTACTATACTCTAATAGTCTTTCCATTTAACCAGTGGTCTATTTCCCTTCAAGCAATAGTGCACTATTGGGGGGTTTTGGTTAGATTCTTTCAAGATAATAAATGGGGATGGGGGGTTAAGGACACCTGAATGCTATTGGTGCTGGATGTGAGAGGTGAACCTACTCCCATCATCTATCTAGTAGGTTTGGTGTTCATCATGCCCAAGGTTTCCTCAATACTCTACTCAAATATTCACAGCTATCGGTATCAAAAGCCTCCCAATATAGCAGCCATTAATTTCCCAACCACTTATAGGGAAAGCATAATGCCAAGTCATTGGACCCTAGGCCTTCACTAGGATAGATGATTTAGGTATCCTAGGAACTCCCTAGTTAGTGAGCACCTAGTCCTACCAATCACATCCAACCTCTGTATAATGATAGTAGCTTCGATAACTAGGTCCTCCCAGACCTGGGATACCTTATTCAGGTATTTCATGTCCTCCAAGGTCTATTCAGACAAATTAGGCCACTCTATATTCTATTAGGTCCTTCTAGGTCTGGGATACTTCATGTATTCTATGAAAGGATAATCGGAAAGATACATGAATCATGTATCCAAGGTCCTTCCAAGTCTTGTGAAAAAAGGCAGGCTACTCTACATTATAAGAGGCCATACCAGGTCTGGGATTTTTAACATATCCTAGGAAGAAACTAAATATAATTTAGATACTATCATATCCTAGTCATTTCATAGGATGCCTGAATCAAGTATCCTAGTAAATGACTAGGTGCTCTAGGATATTATCACAATACAAAGGTAATGGAGAGCTTGGGATACCTAAATCATGTATCCCAGTAATGGAGTAGGTTCTCCAGGATACTATCATTATATGGAGGGATGAGATCGCCTCAGGGGACCTACTATATTTCATGAATCCTAGTAATGAAATACATAAAATATTGCAGTGTCAACTACCTAAATTATACTGAGATGACCACAATTATTTTTTATTGGGGGTTTCAATACCTTTTGGGACCATTCATCATTTTCCTAATGGTAGAACCCCTATTTCCCATAAAGAACAATGATTCTGCGAAATAGGAGTAGTTTATAGTTGACTTATTATCGAAAAAATCTACCAATCCATCCCTATAGTACCAATATTTTTTGTAGTTCACCCCTCATAAAAGGATTTGATGTTTATCTTAATAAATTATTTAGGTTGGGATTATTTGAGTTCAAGCTATATGGTTTCAGGAGGGAGCCCTCAACACCCAATGTTTCCATGATACTACCATAAATACCAGGAACTACAATGCTATCAGAGAATAATTTAGGGATGATGAAACTATAGTCCCAATATAAATAGAAGACGATGGGGTTTTACAAGAAACAATACCTTTCTATACTCCTCAAGTAAAAAAATCCCCATGACTGCTCCTTCCCTTAATAGGCACTACTATTCCTGATATGCAAGTGATGAATGGAAGACTCGAGCAGGGATAAGGGAGGAATTAGAATCCACACTTCATATAATGGTTTTGACTATCTCGACTGACTAATAACTAAATACCCCTGTCCAACATTGATCATTGATGATTTCATCATCAGTGGCAGTTATATTATCCCTCTTAACTGGTGATAGTTTTCGCATTATATTAAGCGGAGGAAAGAATAGAAAATCATGAAAATAATGGTACTAGCCAACCGAGACATAAGGAATAGAAATTGGGTGGAACATATGGGATATAATGATGATAGAGTAATGATTTTGATATGACCATATCCCATATATTTATCTTTATCCTACTGCGTTTGACCAATCAAGGTGAAATAGACAATACTCTGCTAATGGGGAGGGGTAGTCTAGAATGAGTGGAGGGACAAACCATTGGTTGGAATGGTAGGGGGTTGAATCCCTCTCATAGTGTTTGAGTAACCACCTAAAAGGGGACCTAATAAATATTTTATTATAAAACAACACATTAAAGAATCATCTTTTCATCGTACCGAGGAAGTGGGGGAAGAAATACTATTAGGACGTGAATATGTGTTATTGAGTGTGGTAGTTCCATTCATCATTCAATCTCTATTTATTTTTGGGGAAGTATTTAGAAAATCCACATAGATGTAGGAAGCAGCTAAGAGATCAAAAAGACAATAAGTAGTAGAGTGGATCCATGTTTCTGCACGAAACCATAAGAGAAGGCTACCAGTAGAGGAAAATACAGAAAAGGAGAGTAACACTATTAGAAGTTAACTGAAGACTAAATTTGTGAAGAATGATAAAATCTTTGAGAGCATATCCCATTAATCCTAGGTATTGGTAAGAAACTGAAAGAACTATGTATTGTAATTGAAAATGTGGATTTGTTTTCTTATGGTATTACTAGTTTGATCAAGACAATATCAAAATTTCAATATCTCTACTACCAATATATTTGTTTCTCCCTTATTAAATATGACCCTTCATAGGGTGGGAGGTGACCTTGGCTATAATCACTATTGGGAAATCCCCGTGCAGTTATGTATCATCTTTTCCTATTCTAATTCCATTTTTTATCTATAATATATCAGGATTACAGAAAAGTCTCAAATATAAAAAATAGATAAAAGGAATAAAAAAGTGGAATATTCAAAAGGTAACTAGTAGTTTTTTTAATCCATGTATTCCTTTATAATCTAGATAGATGCGACCTCTTGTGTGTGTTAGTTTAGATGAGGGAGGGAGATAACTCATAATGGTTGTCTAAATATGCCTCTTCCGCTTCTTTCTTCCATTCTCCTTCTTATTTACATGACTAAAACCCTCTTAAAAATTTAGGGAAGGAATGTCTTAGGGCTAAGAAAACAATATTAACATTCCTAAGCATATGAGTGTGATTCTTCTTCATTAGAAATAATGTTAACGTGTGCCATTGTTATTGTGGTATAGGTCACAATTTTGGAAACAATTGATATCTACTAAGATGTATTCATTTCTTATTGGCCTGCATCAGGTTAACACATTCTTATGACATATAAAAAATATACAACAAATGACCATGGTGTGGTTAGGTTATTAAGATCCACCTTTCCTCATCAATACATGAAGGGAATCGTAGATCAAATTCACATGCACTGGAACTTCCGGCATCTCTAAAGAAAATGGATTCCATCCCTCCAGTCATGAAAACATCTTGGAAGGGGAGATCTTTTACCTTATCTTAGAACTGATAAATAATGACACATCCTAGAATTATTTATCTTCTGGGTCACTACAATTATTATACATTTCATTTACAAGCCAGTACTAGTACATTACATATGCCACTTTCAAAAACTATTTTCCTTTGTATATTCAAATTTCCAACTGGGGAAAGGAATCACACTATCTCTCTAGTTTCACATGATTACCTACAGCTTGCTGAAGGAACTTCCTTTGACTTTAATTAAAGAGGAACGAAGGAACGTTGAAGAGAAATAAAATCCCCTATTTGGGCATGATCCCTAGTATATTTACCTACCACAGAACTAGAACTAGAGTTTTTAGCTATTTAATTGTTTACAAATTTGCAGGTTCATAGAAATGAACAAAGCCATATAGATTCTCGGTAATGTTGGAACTCTACCACTAACTTGGAAGACCATGTGATAGTAAAGAAAATGGGTTATGGAGATGAAGGACCATACCGTAGATAAAGTCATAGATTGGGGAAAATGTAACTGAAAGAAAGAAAAAATCACCAGCCAACTCTTGGAGTCAATTTCCGCTTCCTTCCATATAAATGGGAAGGGTAAGGTTCTTAGATTTAAAGTGGGACCCTGTTTTTGACCAATTGATTATCCAAAACACTTTTAACACCAGACAACATTCTGTCCTGTTGAAGCATCCCTATTTTCCTCTTATCTGAACCTCATTTTAATTAGACCACTACGATCTTTCACAACATGAACTCAGAAAGAAACCATTTCTTTTCAATGGATCCAGTGAGACCTATTTTATTTTTTTACGAATTATTGAACCTACTCAACTTTTGTGTTCATAAATCATAACAATATCATCAATGATATCGGTACATTTCATTAATTACATCCAACCATATTTCTATTTATCTTTATTTGATTACTAGGGTTTTATGAATTCAAATTATGAGGTTGATTGGGTATTTATAAATAAATTTGAATTCATACTCTACAATTACATATAGTTTTCCTTCTCAAAAAATAGATATATTATAAAAGATTATGATGGTCCCAATCCTTAATAACTAGAGGGACACACTATTAGAAGAGTAATGAAGACCTTGAAATTCCCATTGATGAGTATATTGGTGATTTTATGGATAAATCTCTGAGTGACTAAATTATAGAAATGTATTCTTTTGGTTGCTGCTCATGAAGATGAGACAATGCTTGAAATCAATATAAGAAATGAACTATTTGATATGTGAGGTGCCATATTCTCATATTATGATAATGATATTAATATAGATTTTTCAAGTGAAAGTAAGGTGGTAGGGTAGGAACCAATGGGGCTTAAAAAGTGTTTGTGACAATAGCACTGCAATGGAGAAGAAGCATGTGACATGAGTTCCTCCAGTGATTGATTAATGTAACAAATATCTAAAATCTCTTTAGCATAGGCCTCTTTTGACCTCAAATCTTCTTATTTATTCTGAAGCTTAGATTCCTACTCAGTAGAGAGCCTAACAACATCATTCTATAGAGACTCCACCTCTAGATCCAACACCCTGTCTTGGATCACCGTTATAGATTCTAACACTGGTTGTACAATGCGATCACTCATTTTTTTGTTGGAAGCATTTACATGAAAATCATAATTCTTCGTGAGAGACATAAAAGATGTCGAACTATATACTGAAACTACCTCCCTATCTATAATTTTGGTATTCGATTAAAGGTTATTTACATCATCAAACACATCCCTCTAGTTTTCCTCTAATTCAGTTTGAGAGTTTCCACCTGTAGAATATGTATTAGCATTCGTTTTGGAAGATTTCCTGACCGGGTTCATCTACTTACATATTAAATCAAGCGATCTTGAAAAATAACATTATATGGTGTGATAACATAGAAAATCCAAGTTCCTGTATGTGTATAAAAGGGGATTTCACATACTAACATTACACTCCTAAAAGAGAAGACTGCTTTTTTATGAGATATATTAATAAGACTTCATGCGAAAGATATTTTTGGGCTTTGATGATCATAGAGAGTGCAGAATCAGTAATGTTCATATGTTTGCCTTCGATAATACCATTTTTCTCTGGCTGAGCAGGTCAATTGATGGGAAATTCGAGATTGCTGTAGATATTATTTTGATGATTTGAAAGTTCATTATAATTAGCAATGGTAATACATATTTTTAACTGATTTATTATAGTGTATTAATTGAATAATAAAAAAAATTATTTACTTTGGGAAAAATAGAGAGATTCAGATGATATTTCTTTTCATAAAGGGAAGAAATATGGGAAGGAAATTGACCCAACTGTTATAAGAATCCTCTATCCATTATAATTATATGGATTTTAATGAATGATCTCACCAAGATAGGGAAATCAATGGCCTAGATTTATTCTCATGCATCTCTATTTCACATAAATAACGGAAATAATAAAGCTTTAGAGGCCTTAGTGATGAGTCATATTTCTTCAAGATCATGATGCAGGAGTGGAAAATGAAAATCCCTAGGTTTGTTCCTTATTATGGAGAGGATGGAAGAATCAAATAACCAAGAAAGACATCTATGTATATTTAAATCACTTAATAACTACTCTCAAGTGCTTTATTCTATCGAAGACACTTCTTTCTTTCTCATGCCACTGTAAGAACCTTTTTTAGCCCTTGAAAACCTTTCTAAAAATTAGTTACTTCATTCGTTTTAGGTGTTTTTGTACCAAGGACTTCATTCATTGATCATATTCTCATGACTAATAAAAGTAAATTAATTCTAGAGTGGTTCGAATCCACATTTTGGGAACCTTCCCAACACTTTTTTATTTAACTACATTCCTTACCCTTTTGATAGGGTCATCTCATTTATAACATAACTGTTTCGGTGCGGATGTGCGTCGGGTTACGCTGTTCCGCCAGGACGCGTTCGCTCGTGCACCCGTCAACCCGAGGGGATGGGCGCGCGGCTTGTGGTCCCGCAGTCCCGCTTTCCAAAGGCAGGCGGCATCCGTCCCTTATTCAGGGGCGTCTGCTCCTTGATCGAAACCGGGATGATGGGATGTCGGCTCCTCCTTCCTTGGACGTCTCCTCGGAACTCGTCGCCTAATCCGGGTCTCCCTCATAGATTTAAGAATGTTCGTGAATCTCGTTCCCGGCGCCATATCTTCATGGACACCGGTTAATTACGCTGCTTCCGCCCGGACGCTCCAAGGAGTCTGGTCGGGGCAGCAACCTGCAGTGAGGAGACCGGGTGGCTCTGGGTGCTGGGGGCGTGTCGTAACACTGCGGCTCTGCACGTCTGTCTTCCGTCCCTAATAGGGCTTCTCGAAGGCATGATGGCCTGAGGCATCCCGCACTGGGTGCGGGGAACTGTGTCCCCTGAGGTTTTCCTCAGCTTCCCATGTTTATCACGGGGTACGCCGCGAGTTTAACGTCCAGCGGGGACGGCATCGGACTGATCAACACGAAGAGTGGATCAGATGACAGAACCCCTTGCGGGGAACCTCCGACGCTGGGGCCAACGCATGGGCGGCTTCCCAAGTGATGTGGAGTGGAGAGAAGTGGCATGACCCCACCGGGATGTGGCGGCCCGGGTAAGGATCAGGATGGATGATGGAGTGAAGAGCTTGGACCCCGTAGGGGCTTCCTACGTACCGCGCGTTAGCACGGATCAAAGTCAACGTAGTTCGGGTATACAGTTTAACGTCATGCTGGACGTTGGCGAGCCGACTCACGAAGAGGTCGAGGCCGCCGGGCGGAGGATTGAACCGAACCACCTCGCACAGAGGGGGATGGAACGGCCGGGTGGATCACAGTTTCACGTCATGCTGGACGATAAAAGGAGAGATGGAAAAAGGGATAGTGGGGAGGCACAGTGGAGATACACACGTGCAGTCTCCCACAGGGGCGGATTCATAGGTGAATCGACGCAAGTGTGAACCCTGGAGGGGTCCACTGATGGACGAACCGACGTGAATACGACCGGGACGACCAGGTGGTGGGCTTGAACCTCAGGGAGGTTTCCTACGTACCCTATTTAGAAGACAGGGATCAAAGTCCACATAGTTCATTCTGTCAGGACTTACGCACTTGAGGCAGCCCGGATGCGGCAAAACTCAGTTGGAAGGGACTTGGACCGAAAGTAGGAGACACCTCGATCCCAGTCACACCCTCTACTGGCTTCGGCAGTGGGGGAGCGCAATGGAGATACACATGTGCAGCCCCCCACAAGAAACTAGGGGTTTGTAATACCCTACCCCCCGTGGGGAAAAACCGCTCCCATTAAATCGTCCCTAAAGAGGGGCAATCCCGACATCCCTGCAGAGACGAGCGGGTGGGGGCCACATCCAAACCGGGGGGGGGACCCTGCGTGCGAGGCACGGGATCGGGTGATGCGGACGGTTTAACGTCTTGCCGGATGAAGTACAGTTTAATGTCGTGTGTTGAGGAAGAAGCGGACGATTTAACGTCTTGCCGGACGAAGTACAGTTTAATGTCGTGTGTTGAGGACGAAGCGGACGGTTTAACGTCTTGCCGGACGAAGTACAGTTTAACGTCGTGTGCTGAGGACGAAGCAGACAGTTTAACGTCTTGCCGGACGAAGTACAGTTTAACGTCGTGTGATGAGGACGAAGCGGACGGTTTAACGTCTTGCCGGACGAAGTACAGTTTAACGTCGTGTGTTGAGGACGAAGGTGCTTGGCAGTTTAACGTCTTGCAGCACGGACGATAGGGGCTAGGCAGTTTAGCGTCGTGCATCTTGGACGTAGTACAGTTTAACGTCATGTTGGACGGATGCAGTTTAGCGTCATGCGGGACGAATGTGCAGTTTAACGTCATGCTGGACAAATGTGCAGTTTAACGTCATGCTGGACGTTGGTTGCCGCCGATGGGTCCGTGTCACTTCGCGCAAGCCTGGAGGGCCGCACGGAAAGACAACGCACGGTGCGGGTACCCGGGACGAAGATCATCGGGCGCCACGCAGGCGGGTACCCTCAGGGGGTCAAAGGGGGGGCGACCCTGGCGGATTGCGCGCAAAAGAGGAGCTTTGCGCGCAAAACAGCAGGTCGGCGCGCAAAATGGCGGGCTGGCGCGCAATCGGGCCAGCCCTTTGCGCGCGGATGATTGAGATTGCGCGCACCGGGCTTCGGACAGCTCGCGGGGGCAACGACTCATTCTCTAACGAATGGCCACTTTGAAGAGGGGGGTGCGCGCAATCGGGCTGGATTGCGCGCACCCGGGGGGAAATTGCGCGCAAGAGGCTTCTTTTGCGCGCAAAGGCCTTCGGGTTAAGGATTATTCAAAGGAAAGGAGACAAGGGGATTGCGCGCGAAGGCGAACCCCAAGGCTCTATTGCGCGAAAGAAAGGAGGTTACCTGAAGATCGGCATTGCGCGCGGAAGGGGTTGGATTGCGCGAACGAGCGACGCTTCGGATTCTGGCAACCTTCAAAACGTCGGGGGTCGCCTTATATTTATAGGCAACCCCGGGCGCGGAATCCGGTCTCGGGCGCGGAATTCCCTTCGCGGGCGCGGAATCAGGACCCGGCGCGCAAGGGAGCCGCGCAGGCCATGGGCGCGCAAAATAGCGCGCCGGCCCAGCGCATTGCGCGCATCCCGGGAGGATTGCGCGCCGCGACTCAACTTTGCGCGCGGGCCTCTGAAATTTCACGCAAGTCCTCCGGGCCCTCCGGAACGTGCCTATGACTCCAAATATCACTTCGCTTTCCGCATCCGGAGCTTCGTTTGGGAACAACGGACCTTTCCGGCGTCTACAAAAGCCCCCCCTCGGAATCTGATCAGCGAGAGGTCGCAACGATCGGGTTCCGAGGGAGACGCCGGAATGCCGAAGTCCTGGCCGGCGCGGGACTCAGGCGCGCAAAAGGGGGCGCCGGGCGCGCAATTCGCCGCCGCAGTCGCGCAATCGAGCGTTCCGCGCGGCGCGGAATCCCAGCCTCGTCTATAAATAGGGGTCCAGGGATCCGCGTTCCGTACACAGGCCTTCCGTGCGATAAGCTTCAACGCTCTCGTGCGCGAAATTGCCTTTTCCGGTCGCGAAATTCGCCCGATCGGCGCGCAAAACCATCCGGATTTCGCCCTGTCTTTACGCGAAAACCCGGAACTTTGCGCGACATTCTTCCCGATTGCGCGCCGTCCACTTGGATTGCGTGCCAACCTTCAAACTTCTCTACCAGCCTCGTCCGATTCCGCACGCTTCATCCCTTAACCCGCACGACTCCCGAAACTTCTGAGATGGCCGCGCACCGAGGAAATGAGGGGGATGCCGCCACTCGCAGAGCTGAGATGGCGACGAACGAGGAGGTCTACGGAGCCAAGGAGATTGTTTCCAACAATCAATCCTTGTTCGACTTGCTGACGCCGGCCCAGAAGACATATCCGCTGTCAGACAACCTGCCGCTCTGGAACTTCGGCATCCTAGATGAGGTTCCGGTGCCAGGGTTCGAGGTTGATGCGCCACGAACCTGGGTGACTCGGGAGGACGAGCTTCCCCGCTAAAACATCACCAACAATGGGCATCCTACCAGGGAGACCAGGCACTTAGATGTCTACGTCCTGAACCCGAGGACGCGGACCATTGACGGGGGTGAGCCTACTGCGGAGAATTCTCCGGCCCTCTACTCGAGCACATATCGCCAGAGTGTCACTGACAACACCAAGGGCTGGCTGAAGGACTGGGACTTGCGGTCTGGGGGCAATTTCACCAGTGAGTGGGCCTGGGCGTTCTGGGTATGCCACACTTGCGATCACTTCGCAGAGGAGCTGCGGTACATCGACCTATTTGAGGTGGTGTGGACGTCGCAGTTCCACTTCTACCAGCAGTCCGAGCTCGGGCCGGAGCTGTTCACCCGCTGGTCCTCGGATACCAACACCTTCCATCTTCACCATGGGGAGGTCGGCATCGGTCTCTGGGACATCCACTACATCGGAGGTGTCCCGCTGGAGGGCTACCAATATGATGAGTTCCTGCCTCCGAGGAACACCTGGGGTGACAGGTCACGGACTCCCATCCTGATGTGGCATCTGTTGGACCTCGCTACAGAGCGGCTCGGGGTCAAGGACTTCCAGAAGGACATAGCCTACAAGGAGTGGTTCGGCCAGTTCTTGGAGCATGACCCAGCGGTCAAGATGCCAGGCAGGGGGAAGCGGTGCCCGACCGCAGCTTAGAGGAGCCAGAACGGGTCGTACTGGCGGGTCCTGGAGACGGGCGACTACCGCTCATGGGGGTACCGCGTCATCGAGGCCCGGGACCCAAATGTCCGGTATGCGGCGTTCCTGGCCGCCTTTCTGAGTGGGTGGCTCCTGCCAGTGCGGGACGCGAGAATGGGCGTTCGCCCGGCGACACTGGCGGTGGCGGGCGCTATGGCCGCCAACAGAAGATACAACCTCGGGGTCCCAGTGCTGGCGAGGCTGTATGCCATCCTGGGACGCATCTCACGAGGGGGGTCGCCACGAAGGATCTGTGGGCCCTTTCAGTTCTTCCACGGCTGGGTGGCTACTCACCTCGGTGGGTACAGGTTTCCGAACGCCATCATTCCTCCGGGCAACGGCCTGCGACCCTCCCTGCTGAACATCGCGGGGGTCGCTCCGATGACCCTAAGTAAGGAGGGCGTGAGGATTCGGATTGGAAATCATGCCCATTTCAACTTCAGTCCGTTCCCCACTCCCGTCGGCCAGATGATCGACAATGGGCAGGGTCCGCTGGAGCAGCATGAATACTTCCTGAACATGCGGGGCGGGGTGCTCGGGGCTCGGATCGATGGGAAGGTGATCTGCGAGCCTTACGTGCCAACCCGGTTCGCCAGGCAGTTCGGGTGCCTTCAACGGATGCCGAAGAGGGTATTCACTGCTGTCCGAGAGGAGACGAACCCTTGCGTTCTTCGCCAGATGTGGCTGATGTTTGCCGCTTTCGGCTCTGGCGACGTCATCACTCTCCCTCCTACCGGGGTTGACGCAGGCTTGGCAACCGAGTACGCCGAACACTGGGCCATCGCGTACCCCAAGGGGCTTCTACGGAAGCCAGTTTGGAGGCTCGAGGTTACCCGTGCGGAGACCGGGCGTCAAGGAAGGAGGCGAGGCGCCGCCACACGGGGGAGAACAGAGGCGCGCCAAGCAGTGGAGCCGGCGCGAGCAGGGACTTCGGCGGCGGGCACATCGCAGGCTGCCGCTACGACCTCGACGCCCAGAGAGGGGGCACGCGCGGTGGTCGAAGAGCGGCCCGGGAAGAAGGTGAGACGTCTGCTCGAACCCTCCCACGATGCAGTCTTCCCGGCGCTGTGGTCGGCCTGGATGACCCTGCGGCAGTCACTGGGGACCGACGCCATCTGGCGAAAGATTCTCAGAGAAGGAATCCATCTGCCAGAGGTCGGGCGCCTCCATATTTCCGACAGGGTGGACTTCAACCGGAAGTATGCATATCTGACGGCCATGGATGATTACGCGCGCCAACGTGGTCAGCGTGCGGAGCCATCCCTTCTGGTGAAGGTGATGCTCGGTCTAGAGCCCGCTCCAGAACAGATGCCGCCGGAAGAAGATGACAGTAGCAACGACTCCGAGGAAGAGGAGGAGATGGGGGAGGATGAAGGATCCGAGGGAAGATCCCATCAGGGGAGTCCGCGGGAGAGTGGCGAGGTGGCCGGTTCTGACAATGTTGATGTCACTGAGCTCCTCGAGGTCCGCTTCTATCCCTACTCAACCTGCTTCATCCATTCCCTTATGCAGCTTCTAACCCATTTCTCAACCTTTCTCAGGAGCGCACGGATGTTGGTCAGGCGTCCTCAGCGGGAGTAGGAGGGGCGCCAGCAGGACAAGGCGGGGGCCAGGCACCCATTATCGAATTGACAAGCGCGGAAGGGCCCCCTGCTGCAACTGTTCCTGCGGCGGCCGGGATAGCGGAAGATGATGCTCTGAACTCCCGTAAGTCTCCTTTCTTTACTGCTGGTGCTTGCCATTGACGATCCGTGACTAACCATGGCATGCCCCGCGCAGTGATCTCAACACTGGAGGCTCGTCGGGTTGCCGAACCCGGGCCATCTACGAGTGGACCAGTGGTGGACATGCCGCCTGCTCCGGAACAGACTTCCCAAACCGAGCCGGCCCCACCAACTGCTGATCAGGGGGCCGCGGACGCCGGCGGTGCTGACATCGGAGAGAGGTCGGGGGCTGACGAGGGTGTCAGCGCCGCTGGGGAGAGAGAAGAAGGTCACCCAGATGTTGGGGAACCTATCCCTCATGAGGACCTCCCAGGGGCGGACCCTGCAGCAGACCTGCTGGCTGCCTTCCCTGCCTACCAGCCTGCCGACCCCGAGGAGATGGACGACTCGGACGCGGAGGCGGTCGAGGAGAGCCGGATAATGCGCCGCAGGGGGTGGAAGTGCATCCAGCGCTTCCTCAAGCGAGACCCATCGGAGTGGCTGGGGTGCATGGGATCACTTCAAACCTGGCTGCGCTTCCTGTGTGCCGGGGGAGCTGATGCTCAACGCCTCCATCTGACGGTCTGTTGTTTCATGGCCGAAAAGATGCGCAAGAGCTGCCGGCGTGCCGACGTCACACAATGTCGGGACATGTCGGAGAGCACGCGGGCGCTCCTCGCAGAGGAGCAGGAAGTCCGGCGCCTCGAATGGCAGGCGACAGAGAAGGAGGCCTTCGTCGCAACGTGTACCGATCTTGTGGAGCAACTAGCAGCCCAGCTGGTTGACGCCCAGGTACAGCTGACGGAGGCGGGCCAACAGATGGTCACAATTCAGGTCGAGCGGGAGCGTGCACAGGCCAGAATCGACGAACTGCGTGCTGCGACCGCCGACGAAGAGAGGGAACGCAGAGAGCGAGAAGCAGCTCTGGAGGCCACCAGCCAAAGGGTAGCGGCATTAGAAAGACTCATTCAGCACGCTAATCCCTAAGGGCTTTGTTTTGCCGTTCCCAAAACATTTGCTTCCGCTGCTTTGATCCATTTGTATGAATCAATATATTTATCTGCATCTTTTGGCTTAACATGCTCAACCACAATTCGTTGTCTTGCGAGAGTGTTAACCAAGCATCAGGCATCCATAATTGGGCCTGGATTTCTGGAGAAAAGAGGGAGGTCATTCCTAGGAAAGGAGACCTCAGACCTAATCAATGTATCATCCCCCCAACTTGTTCCAACACACGAGCGGGACAACGCTAGGGGCGTTGAGATTTTATCTGAACATAGGGAAATGAGAAAGGGTGAATCGCGTGTCCCGAATCCAGACATCCACAACGGTCGGCCTTCCAGGAAATGCCCAAGACGGTAGGCGGACAGCGGATCGTCCATAACAACTGCAATAGACGGACCGAAGGTCATCATTCATATTGCAGGAGGCGGACCACATGCCATCATGAATACCGCTTTGGGGGTTCCTTCAGACACAAGGGTGGAAATCCAGATCAACAGGGCATGCGAACCGTGGGGCGAAGTGACGATTTGTTCGGACAGAATCCAACGCTCTCAAAATTGCGCCACCGTGGGGAAAGCGTATTAGGCGGATGCACTAATCTGGCCGTGAGTCACCCCAATTCTCAGACAGCACCTCTTTTGACGAGGAAACCGTCGCTTCCCACCATTGCAATGGGGCATCCCGAGCTGAATCGGGGAGAATATCACAACTACACCACTCTACCAGAAGCCAAGCCAGACGGCCGGCGACGAGGAGGGGCGGGACTTAACGATCCCTGAGGCTGGACCCGAGTTGAGATGCCCGGGCGTTCCTACGTACTCCATCAGGCTGAAGATCAAGCCACACGTAGTTCTGACAGTGCAGTTTAATGTCATGCAGGACGTAGAATCCCGTTTAGGGGAGATCTTAGTTTAGGGTCGTAGAGATCGGACCATAGGGGTAGATCTTAGTTTAAGGTCTTAGAGCTCGGACCATAAGGAGAGATCTTAGTTTAAGGTCTTAGAGATCGGACCATAAGGAGAGATCTTACTTTAAGGTCTTAGAGCTCGGACCATAAGGAGAGATCTTAGTTTAAGGTCTTAGAGCTCGGACCATAAGAACCTCAAAGTACGCCACATCGTGGTCCTATCACCTGGGTATGCGAAGATGCACTGAGGGATAGTGTCAAGAGTGTCGAGATTTCGCCTGGTCAGAATGGGAGGTGGAAAATGTGAATCATGCGGCCATTCACTCAAGGACTGGGGGCACCGGAGTAACGATATGGGAGTACTGCCGACCGTGGCGGAAAAGCAGCATCAATATCGCACTAACCGTTGGTGGAATGAGGCAGCAAACGAGCATCGACCGCTCAATCGCAGGATTCATATCGATTTGCTGCCCGAGGCCATTGGGGGTACCGGCCCGAGTCGGTGGGAGAGCACTGAGGCATTGTGTCCGAACCGTTCACGGGGGCTCCACCCAGGGCGTAGATGATGGGTCCGAATGAAAGGGAGCACGAAGCCTGAAAAGTTGAGGAAACCTGACCAAGCGGATCCTGACCCTCCTGGAAATAAACCAGAGTACTCTTGACACCGGTGGACCACTGCAAGGGGTCGGGGAACACGCCTTGAGGGTGACCTGAAGGCGGCGGATTCCCCAGAGAAGGGGGAATCTCTAAGAGGTGGGGGGGCTGGACCCGAAGTTTCAAACATCCGGGCGTTCCTACGTATCCCATAAGGATGGGAATCAAGCCACACGTAGTTCTTGAAGCGCGGCGCAACACAATCGGGCACCAGCGCGGGGAAGAGTGCGGGTCTGACCCTCGCACACAGAAGGAGCAGCATTTGATATTTCTTGTTTGTCCTTAAAGATGAATGGTTTTTCTTTGTGCGGCGACATGCCTGTGATTGAGAAATCTCTGGCATCGCCACAATAATCAAGCCACGGAAGGCATTGATGAATGGCGTGGTTATTAACCAGCGCCCAACATGAGTGTCCCCTGAGGAGAACATCACGATGCAGTGTCGTTTCTCGTCGGGCGGCCAAGACGATCACAGTTTACGGTCGTGTGGTAGGACCAGACAACACAGTTTAAGGTCGTGTGGTTCGGACCATGGAGGAATCCGCTTATCGCGGTACGGCGGACACGGCGGAGGTGGGAACATACCCAGCCCTGCGGTCACGCACGATTCCAGGAGAAGAGTCTTGGGATAGGGGTCTGCGTATGTCCATCACCCGAGGGGCAGAGATGCTAGCCTCCAGATATACTGGGCCCAGAACGCGATTGTTCGGGCGACTCCTTCCTCCTTATGGGGACGAGGGTCCAGCTACGCATGGCCCTTAGGGAGGATATCCGCATATATCCTTGGTGCTCAGATCATGGGAGCCTCAAACGACATCATTACCCTGGTTGGTCTGCCTAACGTGTAGAGGTGTACTGAAGGTCAGTATGAAGAGAGTGTCGAGATTCCACTACAACGCACAAAGGCGGAGTGTGATGAGGACTGCGCAACCAATGTTCAGAGCCTGAAAAAGCCGACATGGCAATCAAGGACGTTGCTGACCATATTCGCAACACAACATCCGATCGCGTCAGCCTAAGACGGGGCAAGCAAACGAGCATCAACCGCTCAATCGCAGGATTCATATCGATTTGCGGCCCAAGACCCGCCGGTAAATCGACCCGGAGCGGTAGGAGAGCACTGAGGCATCGTACCCAAACCGCTAACGAGGATCCCTTTGAGTGAAGGCTCGAACAAGAGGATGCGCGAGGCCTGACAAGCAACACATGACTTGTCGGGATTGAATCTAACACTACGAGTCATAGACCGAAGTACCCAAAACATGTTAACAGATCACCGGAAAGGGTTGGAGGACTCACCCTGAGAGCAACCAAAAGAGGGCAGATCCCCGTGATCAACCAAGAGACGGGGCTGGACCTGAAACACAAGCGTCCAGGCGGTCCTACGTATCCCATAAGGATGGGAATCCAGCCATACGTAGTTCTCGAGAGGCAGTTTAACGTCATGCAGGACGATGAGAGGTGTGAGGTGGTCCGACACACGGGGGGAGGCGTATGGTGCGGCCAGTAGACCAACGCGAATGAGGACATAATCCCCCGCTCACGCGATACGCCTCGCACAAAAAGGAGGGGAACTTGGGCCAGAGGCCCGACGCGGGATAGAGATTCCCGGGAAATGGGGCTGGGCCTGAAACATGTATGTCCAGGCGGTACTACGTATCCCCTAAGGATGGGAATCAAGCCGCACGAAGTTCTTGAAGTGCAGTTTAACGTCATGCAGGACGAGAAAAGAAGGGGGGAACAGAAGGCATCCCCAAACGTGGGGGGCGTACAACGTGGCGAGAAAACCGACGTGAATGAGGGCATAGCCCCGCGTTCACACCATACGCCGCACACCCGGAGGCAACTGGGCCAAGGGCCCGAGATGGGATGGAAATTCCCAAAGGATGGGGCTGGGCCTGAAACATGAATGTCCAGACGGTCCTACGTATCCCATAAGGATGGGAATCAAGACATACATAGTTCTTGAGAGGCAGTTTAACGTCATGCAGGACGATACGCTGGGCAGTTTAACGTCGTGCAGCTTGGACGTGGTGCAGTTTAGCGTCATGCAGGACGAGGCACTTGGCAGTTTAACGTCTTGCAGCGCGGACGAATGCTGAACAGTTTAACGTCTTGTAGCCTGGACGAATGCAGTTTAACGTCGTGCAGGACGTGGGCACACTCAGACAAAGTACTGCTTGAGGAACCTAGCGTTGGTGGGAGGAGTGACACGCTCACCATCCATAGTCGCCAGGGAGTACGCGCCATTGGGATAGACCTTGTGGACAACAAAAGGTCCCTCCCACTTGGGCTCCAACTTGGGCGGCTTCCTGCCGGGGATCATCGGTGCTCTTAGGGCTAGCACTAGATCACCCTGCAGGAAGGAGCGGAGGCGAACCTTCTTATTGAAAGCTCGAGCCATTCTGCTTTGATGCCTCTCCAAGTTGTGCAAAGCGCGAAGTCTATTCTCATCCAGTGCTTCCAACTCGACTAGACGGGCTTCAGCAACTCTGTCCGGCGCTTGCTGGTCGTAGACCGCAGTGCGCAAGGATGGTAACTGGATCTCGATGGGCAGGACGGCCTCAGCTCCATACACCAGGGAATAAGGGGTCATCTGGGTGGAATTGTGAGTCGTCGTCCGATAAGCCCAGAGGGCGTTGGGGAGCTTGTCCGGACAACTCTTCTTGTTCTGACCAACCATCTTTTGCAGAATGTTAGAGAGGGTTTTGTTAAACGCCTTGATCTGTCCATTCGCCTACGCATGATAGCGAGATGTATGGTTCGAGCGAATGTTATACTTGGCGTACAACTTCTTCAACTCGGCTGCTCGGAAATTGGTTCCGTTATCCGTGAGGATAGCGTGAGGCACTCCAAATCGATAGATGATGTTGGAGGTCACGAAGTCAGCGATCGAACAGGATTTGACCTCTCTGAGCGGAATCGCCTCTGCCCATTTGGCGAAGAAGTTCGTGGCGGTCAGAATGAACCGGCACTGGCGAGCTGTCGCCGGTGGGTAAGGTCCCACAACGTCCAGACCCCAGACTGCAAAGGGCCAGGAATACCTAGTGGTATGGAGAGGCTCCGGCGGCCGATGCGCAAAGTTCGCATGAACCTGGCACGCATGGCACCTCCTGACATACTCGATGCAGTCATGGATCATGGAGGGCCAGAAGTATCCCAACCTCCGAATCTGGTGGGACAGCTTCGGCCCAGTCTGGTGGGCGCCACATGAACCAGCATGAACCTCTTGCATGACTCGTGGGATCTCAACTCCCTGAAGGCAACGGAGGAGAACACCATCAAACCCGCGTTTGTAGAGGATCTGCTCTAGGCCGGGACTGCTCTGGAGGACAAACTGCGATGCGCGCCGTCGAACTCGCTCGCGCTCGGCCCGATCCGATGGAAGAATGCCATGTTGGAGGTACTCAACCAAAGGCGTCCTCCAATCAGGGGCTGATCCGACTGTCATATCTGGGGTACTCGGGGATCCGGGCATAGGGGAAACCGTGGTGAGATTACTTACCAACGGGCCGCGATCTTCTTCCGGGATAACGGGAGCGATGAGCCTGCGGCACGTCACGCGGACGATCAGGTTGTCCTGTTCAGGCTCCGCAAGTGACGCAACAAGGCTGGCCAAAGCATCTGCTCGACCGTTCTGCGACCGGGGAATATGGACAATTTCCGGCCGAGAAGGGAACCGGGCCATCAGAAGGAGGGTGCACTCCAACAATGGCACAAGTTCCAGCTTCCTGACAACATAGTCGCCATTGATCTGCTTAACGACCAGCTCGGAGTCCCCTTTCACGCACAGACGGGGCACGTCGATCTCGAGAGCCAACTCGAGGCCGGTGATGAGGGCATGGTATTCCGCCTCATTGTTGGTACAGCCCTCTGACAACAGGAAAGAGTATGGCAGCACGGCTCGCTCCGGGGTAATGAAGACGATGCCCAAGCCCACTCTGTTGAGCTTAGGATTATCGAGTCTTCTACCGGGCATCGTCAAAGTGCATCTGCCAGCATGGATCGGCTCGATCAACCGAGAGAATGGTCTCATCAGGAAAGCCTAGATCCAGCGGCTGATCCGCGGAGGTCGGGTGAGCTGCCAGAAAGTCTGCCAATGCTTGCCCTTTGATGGCCTTCTGAGACACATACCTGATGTCGAACTGCTGGAGAATCACAGCCCACCGTGCTAGACGGCCAGTCAACATAGGCCGGCTCAGGATATATTTCAACGGGTCTACCCGAGAAACCAACTGTACCTCATGGTGCTTCAAGTAGTGCCGTAATTTCTGTACGGCAAATACGAGCGCCAGGAAGCTCTTCTCGATGGGGGAATACCTAACTTCCGCATCGAGGAGCATGCGACTGAGGTAATAGAGGCTATTCTCCGTTCCCTCGTTGTTCTTCTGGGCGAGAAGGGCACCCAGGGACCGTTCCAGGGCGGTCACATAGAGGACCAGCGGCTTCCCGGATACAGGCGGCATCAGAACCGGAGGTTGAAGCAGGTACTGCTTGATTTCCTAGAAAGCGGTCTGACACTCTTTATCCCATACATAGGTGGCACCTTTCTTCATGAGCCGAGAAAAGGGCTTACACTTGCCGGCCAGATTCGCGATGAATCGGCGTATATAGGCTAAGTGGCCTTGGAACCCTTGCAGTTCCCGGATGTTACCTGGGGGAGGCATCTGGCTAATCGCCCTGATTTTCTCTGGGTCGATCTCAATACCCCGGTATCTTACCACAAATCCAAGGAACTTTCCGGAGGTGACCCCAAAGGCACACTTGAACGGGTTCATCTTCAGGCAGCGAGACCGGAGGAAGCCGAACACTTTCTCAAGATCTTTGAGATGGTCCTGACGCTGGCGCGATTTGACAACCAAGTAGTCGACGTAGCATTCCACCAGTGTGTCGAGGATTGGCTTGAATATGCGGTGCATCGCCCGTTGATAGGTGGCACCTGCATTTTTCAGGCCGAAGGGCATGACCCGGTAGCAAAAGGTACCTTGGGGGGCCCTGAAGGCAGTGAACTCCTCATCCTCAGGGGACATCCGAATTTGGTTGTATCCGGAGTATCCATCCATGAAGGAGAGGGCTTGGAACCCTGCCGTGGCGTCAATCAACAGCTCTGTCACTGGAAGGGGAAAATCATCCTTCGGACAGTGGCGGTTGAGATCGCGGAAGTCGATGCAGACTCTGATCTGCCCGTTCTTCTTCCTGACCGGCACAATGTTGGCCATCCAGTTGGGGTACTGAACTTCCCTCACGAAGTTGGCTTTGATAAGCTTGTCAACTTCGGCCTCAACCATGGCACCGTGGGATGGGTGCATCTTCCTGGGAGGCTGCTTGAACCCGCGATGGTTCGCCGGGAGACCAAGGCGGTGGACGGCTACCTGAGGATCTAGCCCCGGCATCTTGTCATAGCCCCAAGCGAACACATAGATCTCGCTCTCGGGGAGCACGAGGCTGACGTGCCGCATTCCTACCCCTGCCCTTGACTGGCGGGATGGGGGAAAGGGCTCTGTCGCCGAATCGTACTCCGCCTCTGAATCAGAGAAGCGAACCGGTCGGATCTCTGTTCGGAATTCCGTAACATTCTTCCCTCGGCGTCGACGCCTTGCCTTCCTGCCCCTGGGTGGTTCTCCGGGGCAGGGCTGATCTCTGTCTTAGCGTCCTCCGGCCGCACTGGTGCTGGGGCCAAGAGGACTGGAAACCAAGGTGTGAGGGGCACCGGGACAGATATCAAAGGGGACGTGGGGAGAGATGATTCCGGGCAGGCCTCCGGGCCGGGATCGGAAGGTGGGATGACCCATGCCTCCTGGATCGGCCACACGGAGTAGATCCCGCTGGTGAATAGCGCTACCGCGAGGTGGTCCGCGGTGGCTACTGCCTGCACCAGAAACCGGGAGAGTCGACCCAACCTGCCTTTGGGGCGGTCGAGGCCTCGATCCAGGTCGGGCATAGAAGTTCCCCTGCTCAGGATGCGCAGGGGCCTGGCGACTGGAGCCAACAGTGGCTTGGGCCAATGCGGCCGCTGTTGCTAGGGCCCCAAGGTGGGCATCCTCTTCCGCTCGTGCCCGACGTTGGCGTCGGGACAGACGAGTCGGGATGAGCGGCGCGGGCAGGTGGAGAGCCCGCTCTCCGACTTGAGAGGCCTGGCGGCGGTGTCGCCGTGGCCTGGCGGGAGTCCTTACCGTAGATCCCTGGAGCGAATCCCGGATAGGGTGATCCCGGGCATCTTCCACCTCATCCGCATAGGGAAGGGAACTGTCAGAGCGCCCCGGGGATAAGATCCCGAAGCGGTTGGACGTTGAGGTAGGCAGCGGTGCCTCCCTGCGCGGCCCTCGGGGGCGGCGGTGGTGGCGAGGTGCAGCCTCCTCAAGGTCTAGGCGAGCCATGTCCCTAGTGGGGATGAATCCCTCTTCCTCATATCTCCACACCAGGGTGTTGATCACCCTTCTCTGGATGACCTCCGAGGGGGAGAGAGGGCGTGGTCGTCCCGCAATTGCGGCTGCTGGGACGGCTGTGGAACGGGCGGGACCGCGCGGAGTAGCCGCGTCGGTGTTTCCCCTACCTCTGCTCCAGTGGGCGGGCGGTGATCGGGCACTGGATTGGGCGACCTGATTTCTGAAAGCAGGGAGAAGGACCCATTAACACTGACATGAAAAGGAATCGACAACCAACCATTAGTGCCACGACGCCTTCCGTGGGGGGAACCCAGGCCCTCGACGTTGCGAGATGGAGTACCCGATTTCCCTTCCCCAGCCCCTGGCGGGTAAGACTGAATGCTTGGCCGGGCAACATGCCGGTCTTCCAACACCTCTGAAAGCCATCGGTCTTCGTATCGAGGAGAAGAGATTCACGTCGGGTTCACCATTTTTCTGTTTCGGTGCGGATGTGCGTCGGGTTACGCTGTTCCGCCAGGACGCATTCGCGCGTGCACCCGTCAACCCGAGGGGATGGGCGCGCGGCTTGTGGTCCCGCAGTCCCGCTTTCCAAAGGCGGGCGGCATCCGTCCCTTATTCAGGGGCGTCTGCTCCTTGATCGAAACTGGGATGATGGGATGTCGGCTCCTCCTTCCTTGGACGTCTCCTCGGAACTCGTCGCCTAATCCGGGTCTCCCTAATAGATTTAAGAATGTTCGTGAATCTCGTTCCCGGCGCCATATCTTCATGGACACCGGTTAATTACGCTGCTTCCGCCCGGACGCTCCAAGGAGTCTGGTCGGGGCAGCAACCTGCAGTGAGGAGACCGGGTGGCTCTGGGTGCTGGGGGCGTGTCGTAACACTGCGACTCTGCACGTCTGTCTTCCGTCCCTAATAGGGATTCTCGAAGGCATGATGGCCTGAGGAATCCCACACTGGGTGCAGGGAACTGTGTCCCCTGAGGTTTTCCTCAGCTTCCCATGTTTAACACGGGGTACGCCGCGAGTTTAACGTCCAGCGGGGACGGCATCGGACTGATCAACACGAAGAGTGGATCAGATGAAAGAACCCCTTGCGGGTAACCTCCGACGCTGGGGCCAACGCATGGGCGGCTTCCCAAGTGATGTGGAGTGGAGAGAAGTGGCATGACCCCACCGGGATGTGGCGGCCCGGGTAAGGATCAGGATGGATGATGGAGTGAAGAGATTGGACCCCGTAGGGGCTTCTTACGTACCGCGCGTTAGCACGGATCAAAGTCAACGTAGTTCGGGTATACAGTTTAACGTCATGCTGGACGTTGGCGAGCCGACTCACGAAGAGGTCGAGGCCGCCGGGCGGAGGATTGAACCGAACCACCTCGCACAGAGGGGGATGGAACGGCCGGGTGGATCACAGTTTCACGTCATGCTGGACGATAAAAGGAGAGATGGAAAAAGGGACAGTGGGGAGGCACAGTGGAGATACACATGTGCAGTCTCCCACAGGGGCAGATTCATAGGTGAATCGATGCAAGTGTGAACCTTGGAGGGGTCCACTGATGGACGAACCGACGTGAATACGACCGGGACGACCAGGTGGTGGGCTTGAACCTCAGGGAGGTTTCCTACGTACCCTGTTTAGAAGACAGGGATCAAAGTCCACGTAGTTCATTCTGTCAGGACTTACGCACTTGAGGCAGCCCGGATGCGACAAAACTCAGTTGGAAGGGACTTGGACCAAAAGTAGGAGACACCTCGATCCCAGTCACACCCTCTACTGGCTTCGGCAGTGGGGGAGCGCAATGGAGATACACATGTGCATCCCCCCACAAGAAACTAGGGGTTTGTAATACCCTACCCCCCGTGGGGAAAAGCCGCTCCCATTAAATCGTCCCTAAAGAGGGGCAATCCCGACATCCCTGCTGAGACGAGCGGGTGGGGGCCACATCCAAACCGGTGGGGGGACCCTGCGTGCGAGGCACGGGATCGGGTGATGCGGATGGTTTAACGTCTTGCCGGACGAAGTACAGTTTAATGTCGTGTGTTGAGGACGAAGCGGACGGTTTAACATCTTGCCGGACGAAGTACAGTTTAACGTCGTGTGTTGAGGACGAAGCGGATGGTTTAACGTCTTGCCGGACGAAGTATAGTTTAACGTCGTGTGCTGAGGACGAAGCAGACGGTTTAACGTCTTGCCGGACGAAGTACAGTTTAACGTCGTGTGCTGAGGACGAAGGTGCTTGGCAGTTTAACGTCTTGCAGCACGGATGATAGGGGCTAGGCAGTTTAGCGTCGTGCAGCTTGGACGTAGTACAGTTTAACGTCATGTTGGACGGATGTAGTTTAGCGTCATGCGGGACGAATGTGCAGTTTAACGTCATGCTGGACAAATGTGCAGTTTAACGTCATGCTGGACGTTGGTTGCCGCCGATGGGTCCGTGTCACTTCGCGCAAGCCTGGAGGGCCGCACGGAAAGACAACGCACGGTGCGGGCACCTGGGACGAAGATCATCGGGCGCCACGCAGGCGGGAACCCTCAGGGGGTCAAAGGGGGGCGACCCTGGCGGATTGCGCGCAAAAGAGGAGCTTTGCGCGCAAAACAGCAGGTCGGCGCGCAAAATGGCGGGCTGGGGCGCAATCGGGCCAGCCCTTTGCGCGCGGATGATTGAGATTGCGCGCACCGGGCTTCGGACAGCTCGTGGGGGCAATGACTCATTCTCTAACGAACGACCACTTTGAAGAGGGGGGTGCGCGCAATCGGGCTGGATTGCGCGCACCCGGGGGGCAATTGCGCGCAAGAGGCTTCTTTTGCGCGCAAAGACCTTCGGGTTAAGGATTATTCAAAGGAAAGGAGCCAAGGGGATTGCGCGCGAAGGCGAACCCCAAGGCTCTATTTCACGAAAGAAAGGAGGTTACCTGAAGATCGGCATTGCGCGCGGAAGGGGTTGGATTGCGCGAACGAGCGACGCTTCGGATTCTGGAAACCTTCAAAACGTCGGGGGTCGCCTTATATTTATAGGCAACCCCGGGCGCGGAATCCGGTCTCGGGCGCGGAATTCCCTTCGCGGGCGCGGAATCAGGACCCGGCGCGCAAGGGAGCCGCGCAGGCCACGGGCGCGCAAAATAGCGCGCCGGCCCAGCGCATTGCGCGCATCCCGGGAGGATTGCGCGCCGCGACTCAACTTTACGCGCGGGCCTCTGAAATTTCGCGCAAGTCCTCCGGGCCCTCCGGAACGTGCCTCTGACTCCAAATATCACTTCGCTTTCCGCATCCGGAGCTTCGTTTGGGAACAACGGACCTTTCCGGCGTCTACAATAACGCTAAAGTGTTAGATCATTTAGAACTTTTCATTATCTCTTGGATCAATAATGTGGGAAGTTCATTGACATGACATTGTTTTCATTTTTTTCAACCCCTAAATTCCTATCCAATTAAACAATTTCTATAGATGATGTAATTCATTTATCCATGAAAATAGATTGGAGAAATTTGAATGTAAACTGATCTATATATCTACATAAAAAGTAAATATTAGTTCATACCATTAGGCTTCCTTCTAGTGGTTTCTCTAGTTCCTTTGTCATGTAATGAGGAAAATTTCTGAGGATACTATTTCCTAACTAGAAAATGGGAAAGGAGATGCATTTTCTTTTCCTACTATAGAGGGTTCATTCAACTAAAAGAATGAGATATATACCAAGGTCTAGAGACTTATATTATAATGTATAGAATTCCTCCTTAGATTTTAATCCAGAATATCTCTATTGTAGGGTTGGTCCCCCCTATGCTATTAGGTTTCATTACTTATAGGTAGAAAAATATGTCAATGATAGGTGGGTACTACCAGTTAAAGACAAAATATCTTTTAGTCTTGGAGATGATGAATCAGTTACTATAAGAAATTTAAGGGATTGGGGGTGTGGAAATATCTCAGATAGATCAAGGAAAAATGTTTATAATTATAGCGATTGTGTTTTTAGGAGTGAAATATGAATTGACTTAACTAAGGTAGTCATTCTCCCATATCCCCTTACCTAACATATTCCCTTTAAAATGTGTTGTTATCGAAGAAACTATCTAGTTGGAGTGAGTGAGAGAACGATGTATGCTACATTTACTGAATCACCTATTAAAAGGACTGATTCTAGACTAGGTAAAAGAACAATCTCTTCTATTTCCAAATGAAAGGGATGATCCATCCATTACTTCTAGGTCTATAATCGTACGAAGTGGAGCTAAAGGGTACGAGTCATGATAAGGAATTTCAGCATTTTATATTACATTTCTTATTTTTTGTTCAATTTTCTCATAAGATGGATACCACATAGGTGTCTATTATTAGGTCTCAATGTGCTGGGTCATCACCTACTAGAGATGCAACATATGTAACCACAACATAATGTATTGTAGCATATTTTCATGAATGATATGGATAAGGAACCATCATATAGGGTCCAATTCTGAATATAGATACAAAGATATTATTTTAAAAAAATCTATTGGTGCTTAAATAATAATTTTAATAGATCTGAATCATCCTATAGGGGTATAAAAGACTACTGGTGTGGCATTACAGTTCTTCTTACTTGTTTCACTATGCCAGCACTTATTAGATCTTTATTCTGATATGATAATTTTTGTACTTGTACTGTCACCCTCATATCTGCAGGATATGTATAAAAATATATGGTCTCCACTGGATATGATTAAATCATTATTACTTAATCAACTAATTCATCATTTATCCAATGGATAAAGTAAAAGCTCTAGTAACGAAAATTCTACTAATAGATCTACTTCTGGATATATGACTGGTGCATGATTTTTAGGTATTATCAAATTATTCTCCAATTAGTGTTGATACTAGTGATGGATCAACTACAAGGTCTTGATCTAACAGTGGATTTGTTTCTAGGTCAAATGATTTATTTTCTTATGGTGTATATGGTATTCGGTTAGCTCAATATTCATGTTCATAGGGTCACACTCATGAATGTAAGAATTAGTCTCCCAATCACTACTCTCAAAATTTGCGTTTCGACCGAAGAAACCAGTAAAAGAAGCATAAGTGATGCTTATAGAGGTTCGACTACTTCACTAAATGAGTGAGGAGCAGCAATCACTAATTACTAGAAAGGGAAGGAATAAAAATAATAATTCAATGAGAAATTAAGAAACAATTCTCTCCCATCAGTTTGATGTGGCTATAAGAGTAGTAAAGACTAGCTGTATGTACGTGTTGGTTGTCAGTTGATGAAGAGAGAAGTCGTCATAAAATCTTCATAGACATAGGAAGTAGCTAGGAGAGATAATATACAATATGTTCAAGAGTTTGGTTGGGTTTCATCATGAAATCATTAGGGAATTAAAAAAACAAATTTTACTACATGAATGAGAAAAAACACTATTTGAAGTGTAATAAAGAATGAATTAGTGAAGAAAAATCAAATCATTGAAATCTTATCCCACTAATCATAGGTCTTGTTAAGTAACTAACACAACTCAGGATAGGAATTGAAAAACTTTCTTTCTTATCTTATCACATTTCTAGTTTAATTAAGATAATATCACAATTTTGATATCGATACTACCACTAGATCGATTTCCAACTTATGACGTATGGACCTTCATGGGGTGGAAGGTGACCTTAACTCCTATTTCCATTGGGAAAACCCAGGGTAGGTATACACAGTCTTGTTCTATTCTAATGTCATTTTGGATTATCTATAATATATCATGATCATAGAAAAGTCTCAAATATAAAAAATAGAAAAACAACAATCATGAAAAAAAATTCAAATATTCAAAAAGGTAGATAACAGTTTTTTCGATCCATTTCTTCCCATAGCATCCAGACATGTGTGGCCTTCTATGTGCACTAATTCAGATAAGGGTGAGCAGAAAATCATAGAATTTGTCTAGATCTTCCTCTTATGCTTCTATATTTATTTTTTCAATCTACTTTATTTGAGTGAAATCCACTTATATAATTAGGATAGGTGTTATTTAGATATCATAAAATAGTATTAACATTCCTATGCATATGAGTGTTAATTTTCTTCTTCAAAAATATTGTTGATGCATGTAAATGTGATCATGGTATAGGTCCCGCTATGTAAAATAATTGATAACTACTAATATTTATTCAGGTCAAATAGTATTCCTTTGGGTTAACACCATTCTATGATATTTAAGCATTAAACTAAAATGGTACATAATGTGGATTAGTTATGAAGCTACTCCGTTCCACATCAATACAAAAAGGTATTCATAGATCAAATTCTCTTGAACTTGGAACTTGTGGAATATTAGATGAAAATGTATGCAAACCCTGTGGTCATTAACACTTCTTGGAAGGGGAGATCATCCACCCACTCTTATAACTGACAAATCATGGAACATTATGGAATTATTTATCTTTTGGATCACTATGATTGATATAAGTTTCTTTTACTTACTACTAATTGTACATTACATGCACCACTTTCAAAAAACTATTTTCCTTATTATATTCAAATTACCAACTAGAAAATGGAAGGTCAGCAGCACTGAAGCCCCACATGAGTTCCTATTCATTCCTACTTTCTATTCCATTGATTTGAATTAATGAGGAATGAATGCACCTTCTTGTGAAAAGTAATCCCCCTTTTGGTCATGAGACATAGTACATTAACATCTTGTATTCCTGAAACTTCAGTTTTAATCTTTTTAATGGTGTACTACTTTTTAGGTTCCTAGAAACAAACAATGTTGTAGATATTATCAATAAGAGGGGAACTCAACATCTTCTTTTGAATACATTGTACAAATAATGAATAAGGGATATAGATATGAATAATAATACCATAGATCAAGTATGAACTAGTGGAAAATTTAACCTAAAGGGATTAAAAATCATTAACCGACATTGAGAGTTGATTTCCTCTTCCTTCTAGATTGAAGGGAAGGGGAGAACGTAGGGGTGGGAATGATTCTAGATTGTATAGTGAGACCCTGTTCTTGACCAATTGATTATCCAGACCTCTTTTGTTAACCAAAAAAATTCATTCCCATTAAAGCATTCCCATTTTTTATTTATAAAAAACCTCATTTTTAATTTACCACTATGATCTTTCTTGAAAAGAACTCTTTAATAATCTATTTCTTTTCTATAGAAGCGTTGATACCTATTTTCGTATTTTACAACTTATTAAACATAGAAAACCAATGTGTTTATTAATTAGAACTATCTTATCAATGATAGAACTCCATATCCTTCATTTCCACTAACCTGGTTTCAATTTAACTTCCCTCAATTTCTAGGGTTTTAACAAGTCGTGTTATGAGGTTAGTTGGGGATTTAAAAAGTATTTTGAATTAATAATATGAAATTACAAGTATTTTGACATCCATGGAAGATGTAGATATGTTAAAATACTATACTATTCCCAACCATTAAGCATCACTATCCCACACTAGTATAAGAGTACTAATGACCTTCATATTTTTGTGGACGAGTATATTAGTTACTTGATTGAAGAATCTCTAAATGCCTACTTTTTTTTAAAAGTGTTCCATTTGTGGATACTGATGAAGATGGGACCAAGATTTCTCTCAATATCTAAAATGACCTCTTTAAAATGCGAGGAGCTAAACTTACCTTGACTAATAACAAATTGATTAGGATAGGTTGAGATAAATGATGTTTTTTGGGAAGGAACCTAATATGCTAAAAATGTTGTGGTGGGAGTAGCACTAACATGTAGAGAAATCATTATACACGATTTACCATTGTGATTGATTCATGTACCAAATATCTCACATATCATTAGTATTGGATTATTTAGACCTCATATTATTTTATATATTCTGACACCTAGATTCCTACTCATCATAGAGACTTCCCATATCAACCAAAAGAGACTTCACCTCTAGGGCCAACATCCTCTCATGGAGCACCTTTATAGAGTCCACCACTAGTTGTACTAGGTGATCACTCACCTCATTTTTATAATCCTTAATATAAAAATACATGTGCTTCTTGAGATCCATAATGGTCATGGTATGCTCCACTAGAAATACAACCCTTTTGTTAAATTTCGGCCTTGAGTTATACAGAATTGACATCCTTGGGCCTAGTTCTATGGGTTTCCCATAATTTAGTTGTAGAGCTACCACCCATATAAAAATTCTCAGTATCTATTTTGGATGGTGTACTAACCAGGTTCATCTACTAAAATATTAAATAGATAGGGAATTAAAAACAACCCGATCTGACACAATATCAAAGAAAAGTCAAGTGATTATAAGTATATAAAAGGGTATTTCACCTGCTGATATTACACTCTTATAAGAGAAGACTAAATTTTTATGAGTTATCCTAATAAGTCTTCATTATATAGATATTTTTTGGCTTCTCTGATAATAGAGAGTCTAGACTCAGTAATGTGCCTATGTTTCCATTAAGATATCCCATTATTCTCTATAAAATAAGGACAACTAATTGGAAATTACAGCTTTCTGAAGATAATATTTTGATGCTTTGGATTTTTATTCAAATTAGATGTGGTAATGGGATTGGATTTACTAAAAGGTAGAATTATTTTCTTTTTGAAAACAAAAAACTTTAAGGATAATTTTTTATCTTACAGGGAAGTTGAAGTGGATGGAACTTGACTCAACTAATGCAAGAATCCTTCTTCCTTTAAGAAATACGTAGATTGTAAATAATCAGGTCACCAAGATAGAGAAATAAATAGCCATTATTTGAGCCTCAATAGTTTATTTCCCAAAAAATAAGGGAAATAAGGAATCTTTAGAGTCTTTAGGGCTGAGTCATCTTTCTTCAAAATCATGATGTGGGAGAATAATAACCATATCCTTAGGCTTGTTCCATATTAAAGAGAATATGGAAGAATAAAGTTATTATGAAATACATAGAAGTATATTTAAATCACATAAGAATGAATATCCATTGCATTATTCCGTAAATGTCACTTCTTTCTTTCTAAACCCACAGTTGGCACATTTTTCAGTCCTTGAATCCATTTTTAAAAAAGCAGTCCCTTCCTTTAGTTTAGGTCAATCCAAACCAAGAAATTCATTCATTTAACATATCCTCATAGCTAGTAAAATTAATCTCACTCCACAATGTTTTTAATCAACATTTTTGGAACCTTCCAAGATCTTCTTCCTTCCACTATATTCCTTAACCTCTATAAGGTGACATATATTTTCAAACCTAAACCTAAAGGGGAAGATATTTTAGAACCTAACATTTTCTCTTAACTCAAGCAAGTGATAACTGCATCTACTCAATGATACCTTCCTTATTTTTTGTTCAAACTATGAATTCCTATCATGTTCTACAATTCCCATTGAATAATTTCTTCATTTATAAACAATAAACATATATGAGAAATTCAAAAGTAAACATTTCTATATCTCTACTTTCCAAGTACATATGATTTCATACCATTAGGATTCCTTCAAGTGGTTTCTTTGGTTCCTTCCTCTAGCAATGAAGAAGATTTATTAAGAAGATATTTCCTAAACAGAAAAATGAGAAAGGGCCCTTAATATTCTGCCCCTTGACTTGAAAATGTAGTGAGAAACCCCCCATTTCTTCAGAAAATGATGAAGACGATTGAGTGCAAGGCTTTCTTTTATATCTTATGGAAGACGTGAATCCTTTATTATTTGAAAAAAAATCATGTAATCATTCTATCCAGTTATTTTTAGGATAACCCATTTCCATATAGTATATACTAGAGTTGATACTTTTCTATAACTATTTATTAGGTTCTAAAAAATCTCATACTTTAGGTTTATGAATCAAACACTATGAAAAGTGAACATGATTCATAAGTTGGATTTGGAACTACTATACTATAACTTATGCTCCTATACTAGAAAAAACTATGTGAACGGAAATTAATAAACATTAAAAAATAACTCAAGCTGGTGTTTATTATAATTATTTTGAAATGGATTATTAAGGGAGGTCAGGGAAAACAGAATAAAAAATATTAACATGAACCAAATAATGATAAGGCCTAACGTGCATTTGGTTCAACTAGTATCATTGCCTTTATAGCTGTTCATTATGTCTTCACCTCTTTACTGGGGAGTTTCAGGCTCTACCCCTATCTAAAGTATGGAAGTACCCCATTATATCCACACCACTGCAAGGATACCAAGAAATTCATGCAAGTACTATATAGAATAGTACCTGACTCCACTCTAGTAGTACCTAGTGGCCATCTCCACCCACATTGGGAACCCACCCACTCAGTTCTTCTTCTATAAAGACCAGTCTAGTATTGAACAACCCATTTTAGGTTCCATTAAATTCTAGTATTAGGTATGAAAATCGTACCCACTTCAGAATAAATCAGGGAAAATGCAAACCCAATCACCTTTAACCATTGTGTGTGGGGGGGGGGGGGTTCAAGAGTACAATTTATGAAATTTCATTAGGCTCCACCATCAGTATGATCTTCCAAGTTTCTAGTATCCTCCAATGGTACTCACTTGGATAAGTGAATCTTTTATCCTCTAGGTATAATATATATTGTATAATACCTTCTATAATTCATATAGACTATATAGGAGAGTACATGGCTCAATTATACCATGGGATAGTATAATTCATGTATCACTACGATAAAAGAGGTATTTGAGGTCCTCTGAGGTGCTCCCTTTCCTACATATAATGATAATAGCCTAGAAAACCTAGTCTATTCCTAGTGATCACTGACCAGGTCCTCCGATATCCATATATAATGATTCATAGGATTTTAAATGATACACATTATCCTGGAGTACCCCTACATTATTGTTTATAGAGTGCATAAGGCACATGTGATATGAGGAGGGGACATCCACATGTGGATGAAGCTAAGGCCTACCCAACAGTGCATTGTTGGAAGTATCTTGTGAGACTTCCCTAAATTCAGCACTTTCAAGCAAGACACCAAACTAGATATTCAGCTACACATTCCCACATGGTTTCTACTTGCTCCTATCATAACCCTCAATTAACATGTTTGAGGGATTTGGATATTCTTTGTTTAGTCTAATCTTATAGAGCATCCTAGTTTGGATGATATTGGTCCAAAAACCCATGTCCACCCAGAAGTAGCATATCTCTATTCCATTAAACATGCATGTAATGTAAAAAATTAAACTTTTACCCTATATGATGGGGCCTTCATCTTCATTTTAGAATGAGATGATGGCTTGTCAGTCCCCTTGCTCGTCCTCCTCAGCACAGTATGCCTCTTCAATAGTTACCTCAGATTAAAAATGAAGTGGGATTTTCAAGGCTTCTATAAGGGACTCAAACTTTTAGTTCTACAAGTGAATGGAATCAATGATTGAGAGCCTATTATGTATTCCCATGATGTTCTTCAACACAATGTATTTCCAAGTTAAAAGAAATTTTTTTCTTATAGGGGGAAATCTATGGAAGATGATCAATTAATGATGCTCCCTGGACAATTAAGCTATGGTTGGTGCTAGAAATATCTCGTTTCTAACAAGATATCCTATTCTAAAATACTATCAGTTGAATTTTGTATATATAAGTTATAGAACTTGATGGTAACAGTAGACCATGATACAATTATGGTGGATTTTCTTAGTCAACTTAATCCTTTTGGTTGTGGAGTAATATCTTCTAGGCTTCCTAAATAGGCACACATGACACCATATTCAATAGATATTTTCTTTATAATCCAACCATTTATCATATCTCTATATCCCTTGGATAGAATCCTACATCCATTTAACTAATCCATAATGTTTTCAAATAGGTTCGGTGGAGATATGTGTCACATGTTTCTGATCTTCACCAAATTTGACAAAACCATGATCCTCTGGGTCCCAAATTCAATCCATAAACACATATAATTCATTAATGGTATGTCCATGAATCTTGTAGTATGGGAAAATTTGTGGTGGTTATTATATCTAGGTTTTTAGTGGTTTCTTACACTCTAGAAGATTTAGAATCCTCGTCTCTACCGATCATATGAAATATTCTGAAACCTATGCATCCCTAAAAAAATGGATCGCTTCCTTCTATTCTAGAAGGTAACTATGGGATATTTTCCTTAAAGAGGTTTTGAAGCAGCATTTTCTTTTATAGGAAAATGAACTTGTAAAAGGAAGTTCCTGAAAGTTGGGTTCATTTTGAGGATATTCTTGATAAGGATACACTAGCTGATGTTGCACATGATAGGTTTGTTCTTAGAGAGGTTGTTCTTGGTAAAGATGGACATAAAAAGGGTCCTCTAGAAAGGGGCGTAAAAATCTACTAGATCATGGGCCTATACTTGTATGGATAGGGTTATAAATGTTTGAGCATGCCTTATTGTGAGAGATAGAAGTGGAAATGGGTGAAACTGCCTCATCTGGTGTAGAGCCTCATCTAGACTCTAGGACTTATAAAAAACTCCCAGAATCGAGTTGAAAAGTTTTGGGTGATGTGGGTAGGCACCATATCAGTGTTGATATTCCCAAAGACATTTTTAGCATCTTTTATTGAGTTAGAGACATGTAGAGGGGGTACGTGAGGCCCTTCCATCAAGTGATAAAATATACAACACACTCATTAGAACATTTCTTTCACTTGAAAAGGTTAAAAGTAGATGTTTTGTGCACGGTGGAGAGGAACATGTAAATAAACTACATGAGAAGGAATTCACAATCGATGTTGGGCCCTATGGGTAGCTTGATGTACCGACAAAACATAGGTCCCCCCAACATCTAAAAAACATCATATCTTGCTAGCCTCCTACAAATATAGGGTTTAAAAAATGTTTCCAAACATTGAGATTATGTTTTCTAAATGATGTAGTGGGTCACCCAACCCCTTGAATTAGGAAAATATTGTATTTCCAATATTTTGGGGTTCTCGAATGTTTTCTACCCATGTTGGGTAGGACATTCAATCTGAAGGGATAAACACCTGTTGGTATCTAGGGACACTATGCAAGTGGTGAGAGTGGATATGAAGTCATCATGTTGAGGTTTTCTATTATAAAGAGGGTCTTGGTGCACTAATATGTTTATTTTCTCATCATTATCCTAACCAGGATAATCTTCTCGAGGGGGGAAACATGGATCTTATGTAGGATAATTACATTATTCAGGCTTGTTTGGAAACATATACATTAAACACTTTCCATATACTCTTACCTCTATCCTTCATGGATGGATGGTTATAATATGTTTGATAAGCGGAATCTAGATAATTAGGCCTTGTTCCCCTACTAGAGGAGAAATGGGATCCCTTGTGTAATTTCTATAATCTGAGCACGGATCATCAATTAGGCCATCAATTAGCATTTTCTACTACTAAAGATGTTAAAGTGAAGAGTATACCATGGGCTTGACCTCAGTGTTTTTTTGGATACAACCTAAAATTGATCAGAGGGACCTAAATGTTCATTAACCTTGTCTTGATTTGAACTGGGAAGTAATAAAACCTCATTGTGGGGATCTTTGAGGCCATACACCAATCTCTGTTGATGGTTGAGGACACATGGAGGAAGTTTTGTATGGTGCTGAATTCCCACTTGAGGTGTATTTCAGCAATTATGTTCTATGTTAGAGTCCCTCTTCCTAGGAATCTATAAAAAATCTAGGTTAACCATGATGGTACCTTTAAGGGAACTATCATAATCAGTAAATGGACCGGTTTAGTAAAAGATAGGGATGAAGTAGAGAGTATCATACTGTCCCGAGCCTCCGATCTATATCGGGGTGGAAACTTTTTCCATAATCTGGTGGATCTTTGTGAGTCACTGGACGCATCATTGTTGGAGGTTATAGTGGTATACATACAACTTAGGGTGTAGATCCACTAGAAATACTACCAACTCAACCGTTCAACCCTATTGATTAATGAAATCGACATCCTCCAGGATCCCCATTTTGGAAAACTGAATGTCACATAGGTTGTGAAAATGTTCCCAGATGATATGGTGAAAAAACATGGCATATCCCATAGTAAGGGTCTAACAGATGTCAATGTGTCCGACATTAGGAATCTAGAATGAAACTGAAATATATTCAAGAGTTAGAATCTCACACTAACCATCCTTTTTAGAGGAACAATCTTTCTCTTGGTTATCCCAAGCATTGATCAATGTTAGCTGAGAGATCGGTGGTGATACCAATGTGGATTATCTATGTTACATGATTTTTGATATATGTATCACCTTATTAGTCAAATTTTAACTTATTGATTGAATATCTCAAAGGGGTACTTCCAACCTCATCATCACATCCTTATAGGAAGGGGTATTCACTAATTGCTCATGTGTGTGGATAATGGTGTTAATTTTTGGCATTTAAATGTGCTAACCATATGATGAAATTTCTTATGATCCCAAAATCCCTCCAAAATCAGGGGTACAGGTAGAGCTGATTAAAACATGAGGTTATAAGGAAGTAAACCTTGCTATCTCTTAGAAGGGAGCTATAATTTCATCCACCTTCAAGTATTTGTAGAGGGATCAAGGGATCATATAGACCTTGGGATTCAAAATGGAAAACATCACCTATCAAAATAAATCACATGAATAGACAAGTTGTTGTGGAGAATGTTTTATCGAGTTTTGTATCCCATCAGAGTCTGAGAGATTAATGAGGTTGATAAAGACTTGGTATTTCCCATAATTTTTCCTTTGTCGACAAGTATTCAAATTTTTCCCTCGGATGGTTATTTAAGGTAGAGAACCTCTTCGACATGGGGATGACCTCTTCATTAGTGGTATATAACATAGAGCGGACCTCCTATTTTACTGGTGTAGTTGGGAGTAAATCCACTCTGATTTTTAAGAACCCAATGAGGATGTCCGTGTTGAGATGTATGAGTACAAGGTGGGCCTATGAATGGTTTGTTGAAATAGTGGTGTGAGGGGGGGGGGACTCCACTTTGATTTTTGAGGAAGTGAGTAGGAACTCTATGATATTATATGGATGAGAGGGGATGGAATACTCTTTGGATGATGTCAGTTTGGGGAGGAAATCTGAAATAAGTCTCATAATTATCAGTTGGAGCATAATTATTGTATGTTGTGCCATCGATTGATGGTGTCAACTTGGCCATCCTATGGGGAATATATGAAATAAATCTTAAATAGTTTAATATAGATCCATGCTCTCATGTTTTAGGGATATTTTTAGGATTATTCAATGGTGGATGTGGCCACATACATATAAGATTTTCCTTTTTGGACAATATTATGGGACTGACCCTGACATTGGAATTATGTGCTTTTGATTGGGGTCGGCGGAGCGTGGGTGAAAACCATATGAACTTTCACCATAGGGGATGTATATATCTATCATAAATATGGAATGTTAGATGTCTTATTTGGAGGATACTGAGATTTATTTTCATTTGAAATGACATGAGAATCCATTACCTCTTCGACATAGGGCATCTAATAATCAGTTCACTTTGGGGAGAGGCTCCCGATGTGATTCTTCATTCGAATGGTCATGGGGGGGGGGTCCACCTATTCAACTCTCAGGTGAAGCGATGTCGATGAGGATATAATGCACACATGTACCTACACGCCCTATCTTTATTGGAAATTACCCCCTTATATTCATACCTGTAATTGATAGTGTTAATCACCATCATATACATAATATTAGAGGGTGAGATGTGGTGTGGGTTCCCTGTAGTCAATGTTTTGGAAGATTCATGGGTAGTGGAGGAGTTTTGAGTGATTTCTGAATCAATTTTTTTCTTTCCCCAACACCTATGGTTGATGGGTTTTTTTATTCAAAAATATTGAATCCTCTATGTGATATGAATTCGTCTTCCAGTTTAGGTACAAGAAAAAATGATACCCAATTCTCTAATGTTGTTTAATATCTTGATAACGAAAATGGACCACATTGACTACGTTACAAACCACTGATTTCCAAATTTAACTACCATAGTGTGTATGTGAGTTCCATGTTGGTGAACCATTTTTATAGTGGGGTCTATAAATAGATATTTGAATCCAGTGACATGCGAATCTACTGCTTTCTTGAACTCATGTATTCCCCATAGATAATTAGAGGGATTCACATAAGGTTATTTACCTCAATTTTTTATTCTTCCATCAGGGCTGTACTGGGTGCAAGTTATCATTTCCCTACATTCCCACATTACAAGTACTTTAGAAGATTGTACACTGTACAGGTACTGTAGCACAACTGTACAATGTGTTGGTACTGTAGCAGTTATTGTAGCAGGTACTGTTCGGTACTGTAGGTATTGGAAATATTCAACTTGGGCCTCCAGTTTGGGTTTGGTGTGCTTATGGATTTTGGGCCACCCAGGAATTCGGGTCTGTAGGTATTTCGAGCCACCTTTAAGGCCTTCGGGCCACATTAAGTTTGCATAGATAGACTCTACAAAAAAGAGGAGCAGCCCCCTAAGAGGATTCAGAGTAGGTGAAATCACCAGAGCATCGCCAAATGGATTTTTCAGAATGGGAGGGTATGGCTATGCCATCAAGACCAGCATGTGCATGCATGGGAAGCCTATCCAAATGGCCATGTGAAGGTGGAGAGAAACTATCATGATGCAGATTCTGGGGAGATCCAGTTTCTTGTAGATAGTCTGGTTGAATTCTCTAAGACCATCGGGTCATTAAATCTTCTAAGCCTATAATACATGTAATCACTAAGTCTACTGACCTTGTAAGGGTTCCCCCTCATCCCTTGAAAGGGGGGTTATCAAAAATCAATAATGATGAAGGCCTTCGGGTCATTCAGGTGATAGGATGCTGGTTCCTCCATCCCTAGATTTATCAATGGAACATATCGCCTAGTCTGGGTCTCCCTCATAGTTTAAGTCACGTTCATGGAACACATTCATGGTTCCACCTCTATGTGGTTGATATTTAATTACACTTATTCTATCTTGATATGGAAGCAACCTTCGTTGATGTGAGTAGTCATGTTAGGAATCTCTAGGCATGTTTGGACATTGAGCACACTGGTCACTTGTAAATATTCCTCTTGGGAGAGAATCTTGTATGAGACATCTTAGGTGTGGAACCCAAGGAATATCATTTAATTCATGAAGTAATTGATTCCAGGGGCGTAGGACTTCAAATTATGTTTACCTTAGGCAACCAATGATTATTTCATGGGGTTTTTATTATGGTGCAAGTCACATGTTATAAATCTTACAGAGACATGCATATGGTTAATGTATTATTGGGAAAAGGTGGTAGAACAGAACACCCCATAAAAACAGATCAAGGGGGACTATCCCTATGAGGGAAGATGTCACAACTAGTTTGATTACCAATGGATAAAAATTACCCATGGAGGCGAATCCAGGAGTGGTGTCTCTAGGAGGGAGCACTGGGATAGTTTTCCATTAGATTAGAACACCTCGTGGGTTCCGATTTAAGAGGAATGTCCCTAAGAGGGAGACACTGAATATTTTAATAGTGGAATTAATAAACATCCATGAGGAATCCTATATACCATGTTTAGAATACATGGTTCAAAACCCACATAGTTGGATTCCACAGTTTAATGGAGTACAACATGAACGATCAATGTAATATAAAATTATCTAGTAAATATATTTCAATCATGAAAGGAGTGTCATTGATGGAAGGTCTGGGGTTATGTGTCAAATATTATATTTCTTATGAGGATTTATCTAGGGGGAATGGTGTGGGTTTTATTCATGAAATCTATCTTATGGGTGTGTCTTTTACTCTTTTGGGATGGCTTGTACTCTTACAGGGGTCTCTTGAAATCCATGGTGGGAAAGGGTGGTATCCAATGATGAGTTTACATTAGTAATATTATATTTATCACATATGGTAAGCCTAAAATTTTATGTCATGTGATGAGGATGTATTCATACTTTTTACCATGATACATTTAAGATGTGGAACTAGGATGTTTGACATCATGATGATCAGATGTGTATGGAATCACTCCTCACACCTAGGGCTTATGTAACTACTGCTCAAGCACCTTGGGTCGGGTCATGGAATTAGTACTTCCATGGAGGAGAGGTCAATGATGGGGACCACATCAGGGTCTCTATATTTAGAAGCAATAGGTGTTATGTTACTAATTCATAGATGTAACCTGTAGGCTGAAGGCTTGAGTGGAACTTGGATTGAATTAAGAGGAAACATGAGTGGGTGGAACTTGTCACATGGAGATTTTGGGTTGTATCTGAACCAGTCCTAGATTGGTATGGGTGCCTCGGGTAGTCAACCTTCTCGATGGGTTATTTGTAGAAGGGAGGCACCATAGAGAAGCCGAAAAGAGAGGTTTTGTGATGCTTGGTACCTCACATACATGGTCCTTTGAAATCTCATTTTCCTGATGGAGTTGTTGGGATTACCATAGGGGTATGATTCAAAAAACAGGGTTTCCCTACATGAGAGTGAATTCATGTTTCATAGGGGGAATGATTTTTGAAGGAGAAATGTTTTACCAAGCCAGAAGTGCCACAGAGAGAATTTATCTTTCATTAAAGGCTTAGGCCAACATGAAATTTTAATTCAAATGGGGTGGATTCTATCTAGAGAACAAGTGTGAAGGTTTCCAGATTCTTGGATACCTTAGGTGATCAATTTTCTTCTACATTCATGATTCCGAGGGGGTTCTTGGAAATATAACACTTATTTGAAGTCAAAGGGTCATCATTCGTCCCTAAAAAATTAGTCTGAAAGGTGTATTTATATGGATGCCTGTTTTATGGAGATTAAAGGCCTTCATGAAGAACTATGAACTTAATGAATGGTTATTCTCTACATGTTCAAAGGTCATTGAACAATGATTGTCTTCAGGCATTTGTGAAGGCACAAAGAACTCCACGAATCTGAATATCACTTTATGGATGTCACCATCAAGGCACCATGATCTCGCGATGGAGATCTTGGACATATATTTTCATAATATCTGAAAATTCATTAAGAGTAATATCTATGTGAAATTAATCCTTAGAGGGATTCTTAAGTTGTTTTATCCCAGATTCATCCCAAACTTGGCATTCCCATCATGCCTTCCACGATTTCTACAATTTTACACACATTTCATAACCAATACAGTATTATAGTTATTAAGAAATAAGAATAGAAAATTTCAAAATAAAATAGTCCAAAAAAACAAATATGGGGAATTATTCATCAATGTGATGGAACAAGTGACATGAAGAGGATACTAATATCACATTCACACATGATTAAGAACTAATGCTTATTTTGGTTATATTTAAGAGGATACATATTGTTGGAAGGAACAAAAAGATATAAATTTTCTAAATAAATAATAGGTGGTTCCAAAAAAATATGGTTCTGAGTAGGATCAAATTAACACCAACGTAAGATATTTGGAAAAAGATACTAGTATCATCATGATATTAAAAGTCACAAATTTGTGTCCTATACCATCATAGACCAACAAATAATCCCTTTTGTATTTCAAAAGTAAAACCAACTATTTATAGGTGTATTATCCCATCCAAGAATATATTTAAATGAAAATTCATTATGGAAACAAATATTGGATTAGGATTTCACCCTACAATCCTCTTGTCAAACCAATTACCACAAAATTGGGCCTTTACATCAATGATAAAACACTAGATCCAAAAATCTTACAAAACCACTTTATAATCAATGGGATGAACCACATTTCCAATACCATCATCAAGATTATTGATATATGGAATCATGGGTACACATATTTCAGTCAAGACACTGTTATTATTTTAAATCGAGTATGGAGAAATTCCATCACCACAACAAATAGTATACACCATGGATATGATACTTAATGTTGTATACAAAATCCCCCAACACTAACTTTATTAATGGTGGGGGAAATAAATAGGACATAGTATATTCAAAAATAGAAGAAGATGGGATAAATTAGAACTGAAATCTATTCAGTTTTATTTTGTATTCAAGAACTGAATAAAAAATAGAAAATCAATACTAAATTTATATATATCAATATAAATGATGTAATAAAAATTGTTATTTTAAATGATTATGAAATTATGAAATTAATTTTATAACTCTATCCATTAATCAGGGTAATTTCATCAAGGAAATTTCTTGTTGTCTTTTTATCTAATTCAAACAATATGGTTTATAGTGTGATGTCTGAAATATATTTGTTTTTATATAACTACCTAATTCATGGAATGTGTTCCACTGATCCAAAATTGAGTTTTTTCTTGAAAATTAATTCTTGTTGATCTTCTCTATGGAGAGAAGAAAAAAAAACATCGAAATTTTAAAAATTTAGATAATGAACTATATGAATAGCCAAAGATCGTAGATGGGGATGTATCGAGTATGAATGAATGTGGTTGGAATAAAACAATTCATTTATTTTTACCTAAAAATAAATTATCATTTCAAATAAATGAAAAATCTGCATTAACAAATAAGATAAGTAAAAATGGTTATACGCCAATGTCTTTGGGTCGATCATTTAAATTACAACCCTCAGATTTGGTATTGAAATATAACAAATCATAAATATGAGATACCTATCACCATAACTCATTTTTATATATTAAAAAAATAAAATTATATTTTTAAATATATGAAACATGTAATTTTTAACAAATAAATTTAGGAATTCATGAAAATATTATCATTTTATATCTTTTTTTTCAATAAAACTACTCAAACTAGATGTATTGGGGATGATTTGTTTCTCTTTTATGGATAAAATTTTATTCTACCATTCCAATGAAAAATAAATTAAAATAAAATAAAAACAATATATATTTTATAAAATAAAATTAACATAATAATATATTACTCAATACTGTATGATTATCCTGGAAATGAATATCAACAATAACATTCCACTATTCTATAGGTAAAACTCTTACTAACTTATCATAAATTTTTTAAATAGTTTGAGATGTATAACTAAGCACATGACATAATCTCTTGTTAAAATTGGTTATTTTTTTACCCAAAATGTTTAATAGTGAAAGATTTTTTATGACATCGTAAATAATAAAATGAAATTACATTGCAAAAATTAATTTATCTATAATTTTAAAATTTTACTATATAATGATATTCTATTTAATAAATAATGATTAATGTTTTAAAATCACTATAATATTGAATTTAATATCTTGTTATTTAAAAAAAGGTACATGTCACTAGTCTGAAAAATTAAAATGAAGCTTCACTAGCTCACAAGAAAATTAGGCCAGGATCTAAAAAACTCTCCCCCAACATCCTCTATCAAAACCCCAAAACTATCAAATAGTAGGTCAATATTCATGCTATTTAGATTATATCTAATAAAACTATTATTTTTTGTATCTATAATTGTATTATCTTTATTATATTCAAAAAATATGATATTATTAAATAAAAATGAAAAAACATTTCATGCACTAAAATTCAAACCTATATTAATAACCCTTTGATATTATTATGGGGAAAACGGGGTATTATACTTATCCCTAGATGGAAGAATATCTCCCAAAAAACTCAATGGCCTTTCATCATTCTTTGATGAGATAGATCTATCTATAAGAACTATGTTAGATATTATTGAGATGAAGAATTTGGGTGTTCTAAAATCCACTGAGATGGATTCATAGGGAATTATATATACAATATGTGATGAAATATTTAGAAAATTCAATGATGTATGGACGGAGAGGGGACCATCTATAATTAATTAACTCCTATCACCGAAACATGACTCCCTTTACAATCCTATCATTAAAACCTGTAAAAAGGTTTTTATAACATATATCATAAATTAATTATAAATTTAATATTTTAAAATTAATAAGTTAGAAAAATTAACTAATGTTCATTCACTAAATATAATAATTTTTTTGGTTTTAAATAACTCCTAAAGACATTAAAATACACATTTAAATAAATTAAATTAATTGACCAAATGTTGAAGTAATTCGATTATACCAACTCATTTTACTTGTATGATCTAGGATTGAGAGGTGCACCAAACTAACATGTATAATCATGGAAAAAATAGGGTGTAATATATATTTATATATCTAAGGATTCCACTAAGATCTGTCATCCCATGATGTTTTAAACAGAAGTGAAAAATAAATATATTATTTAAATTTACACATCTGACTAACCAAAAATATATTAATTGAAATATCAAATGTATATGAGAAATAAATGACCCATATTTAAATTCATCCAAGAATATTTTAAATCCCAATCATTGTATTAAAAAACTATTATTAATTACACATTTAAATATTTATAATATAGGTGTCTATTTTTTAAATATAGATTGAATAAATAATTTATAATTAATCATATGTATCTTAAATAATAAAATAAATTCCAATTATAAATAAAATAATAATCTTAAATAGATATCAAATACTTCTTTTAAGAGTCTATAAATCATTAATATTATGTATTTTTATCAAATTTTCTTGAATTTAATTGAATTACCAAACTTTTTAACATCTAGAATGATATAAAAAAAATCAAAACATGGAACCACAAAACCAATAGATTCATAAAAAATATTTTACCAATATTGAAAAAATATATTATTAATTTAAAAAACTCATTAAGGGATAAGACTCACTCACATTTCCATTAAATAATTACCTAATACCAATCATAGTGTTTTGAACATGAGGATGACTCTTTTATCCTTCATTATTAAAATCCCATTTTTTTAAATTTTATTAATAATAAATAAAAAATCTAAATATTATGTATATATATATATATAAATATGGATTATAACATTTACCTTTACAAGGAAAGAACATCATCAGGAATCTTGAATGCTACTAGGAAAGAAACATGTTATTGGAGGGATCACGCACCAAAAGATAGCTTATAACTCTCCAAAGTGCTCATTTTCACAGGGAAGATCGATTGCTACTGGGATGGTCACACATTATTCAAGGGATCTCACATCACAATACATCCCACACCTCACTAGAGAGATCACACGTTGCTGGGGTGAATATCCCTTAAGGGGAAAGTTGACTCAGAGAAAAATATATCAATATGGAAGGGAAATATATATTATATTATATTATCCATAAAATTATTCTTCATTAACTATAAGGTATATGTAATGGATAAAACATATGGGTGGCTCAGGGGATCAAAAGGGATACAAAAAATAAAAAAATATCCCTCGATCAATTTAATGAATCTTTTGAAATTTTAATTTTCTGATAGATTAACATGGATTGTTCTAAAATATATTTGGAAACCAATTTTCCATCAAGAAAAAATAAAAATATATTGTGATATACAGAGGATCTATATCCCTCTTTAAAATATATTTATGATGTTGGAAAACACATTTGAGCATGTTTTTAAATAATTCTCTAAAAAAAATGTTTCAAAAAATCATTTTGAATGAATGTAAAAATATCAACAATCTTGTAAATTCATGGAGTATAAAGAATAAATCAATCAAATCAAAAATAACATTTCTAGACCTCTATCAAGGGAACAATTACTTTGTCCTTAAAAATTTTACAATATAAATAAAATTATTTTTCATATCAATTGTAAGATTAAAAGGTTATTAGTTTTTAGTTTTTTATTTTATATGGGATTTTTAGAAGTGAAAATAAAATTTAATAGAAAATTTAACACTACTTATGTAATTATAGATTGTCACATAATGTCTGTCTATATACTATGAAGATCTATAAATGATGTCCCTAAAATATATAATAGATTATAAACACACCCACATTATATTATAATATTAAAGAGAAAAAAAAATAATCATTCAAATATTTTTTTTAAAGAATATAATGTCTACTAAATTTTTATGAGGAAACCCATAATGATTTTATCATTCTAGTTTATTTCATAAAATACTAAAAACTAAAAACCAAAAATAATTTATAATATATAATTATGAGGTGCCATCCATTAAGTGATATGTTTAATTTTTTCATCTAAAAAATAGATGAAAATGAATATTTTTATTCTATTGGATTAAAGTTCGTTACATTATTTTCATTTCTTATAATCATGTACTCGGATTCAAAATTTAGTTTACTATAGTTTAGATTCATCAATGTTTTATCAAGGAACTAATCATGAGTTCTTGATCTGACCCCTTTATCATATCCCCTGAAGAATATATGTCATTATCTCTACTACAAATGAATTATGAATCTTCATCAACTGTATCTATTGAATTAGCAATATTAAACAGAGATCATATAATTAAATATTTTTTAGGTACCCTCCAAATTACTACTAGTTTTACATTATTATCTAGGCAAGTAACCAATCATTTTAAATGCATTTATTCATTGACATCAGTCATACATGAATCAGGAACCAATTTTAGGAATCATTTATTTATATAAAATGGACTAATATTTCCATTAGAAATATAGACATTAATATAGAGATATACAATTATAACTAGGCATGTCCTTCGACAATTTTATTTATGTTTTTCTACCACTACCCTAATTTTTTAGCTGGGGAAAAGATCCTTATAAACTGTTGAAAAATTTCATTTTTGATTTTTCTTATCATTTGATACTCAAGATTTCCATTTATTGATCATAGAATTTAGATAATATTATCTCTTCATCACATCCTATTTATTCATATATTGAAATGGGCTTTCTTTAGAGACATTGAAATATTTTTTTCATTTATTTTATATACTAATAAGCTTTATATTATAACTTTATATGTATATGATAGGTTTTTAAATGTAAACATAGTATGGTGACATTAAATTTATATTTTTATATGTTTTACAAGATATATAAAGTGATTTATTATATTTACTGGCCCAATAGTTTTGAGAGATGTTCACTATTATCTATAGAAATCATTTGATCTCATAAGTTGAAATGATTTCTTGGAAAATGGTTTATAAATGATTGGGGGTCATCTAGTAATGATGATAGTGATTAAAAATCATTATCTTATAAAAGATATAACTTTTCTTGTGAGACATGCGGTCCCTAATGTTGAGTTTTGGTATTTTGAAATTGGTAAATATTACAACAAGAGTGAGGTTTTCTACATAGGTTTTATCTTTAACTCACATTGACACATTGTAATCACAGACTATTTTGTATTATTTTCTAAATTATTTAGGAAAATTAAACATTAATTATATTCCCCAGATGTTAAAAATTTCTACACCATTAATAGGGTTTTATGTAATCACGTGATTTTAAATAATGTCCGCAGTTATTTGATATTTATTATAATTCATTATATAATATTTAATATCTTGATTTATTGTGGGCCATTATAAATTATATTATAATAATTTACTGATTATATATTTAACCATGATATCCACATTCTTCTAAATAATGAGAAATAATTAAAATGGTGGTAACATCATTATTAAGGATTTATTTCTTAATCATTCTATATAAAATATCCATAAAAATTAACGGATCAACCCAATGGTAATGGAATGAATCATTTAAAAATATTATTATCTATTCATTCAATAAATTTTAATGCACAACACATGAAGCTATTAGTATGATGAATTTTTATTTCCATTATCCTATGGTATCACGAACTACCCATTCATTTGCACCACACACATTAAAATGGATGTTTTTCTTTTTGTGATCTCATTACAAGATATTCCACCAATATTTTTTCTAACATAATTAAATCATCTTAATATTCAATATAAAAAAGGTGAATTCTATTTTCATTATAAGTTGGTTAGGGGAGAGAAATAATAGGGAAATAATTTTAATGTATTACTATAATCCCAAATTCTTGATAAAACCTCTAATAGGATGAAGCAATATAGTTATGTGTAACTCAAAAATTAAACTAATCATGTTTGGTTAAATTTAAATTTCTTTATTTGAAATTCAATGTCCTAAACAAATCCTAATTTATACAATGAAGTTAGTGTTTTCTAAATCGATTACGTTATTGTTTTCTTAACATGTTCTTATTTTTTAAAAATTGAAAAGAATTCATCAATGAAATATCCATAAACAGAGAAGTCATCCATGCATATTTTCATCAAATCATCAATGATTTCATGAAATATTTTTATCATGAATTAACAAAAGGTTTTCTGAGAATTGAACCTTCCAAAATGAATTCTAGGGTAAGAGAATTCAGTATATGGATAGTTAATAATGATTCTTTCTTGATCTTATGGTGAAAACCGGATTTTTTATACCCCTAGTATATATAAATAAAAACAATGAAATCTCTTCCCACATGTTGTTAAATAAGATGATTAATGAATGGTAATTATAAGTGATTCTTTCCTGTTGCATTATTTAATTTATGATAGTCAAATAAAACCATGAACCAAATCATTTTTCATGGGGGAATCAATTATTATGTACCATAACCTTAAACTATGGTCTCAACCCATTTAGGTAACAATTTAAATGGGTTGACCCATTGAATATCAGATATTTCAAATCATAGTCCATTGTTCAGAAGTTTTAATAAATTATTTGTTATTTAAATCCTTCATGGGAAGTGTAAGGTATCATTTTATCTAACTTGAGGTTATGGAACTGTGGTTCATATTAATAATATAATTATTTTATGTATCTCAAATAAAAATATTGATTATTTCCTATTATGTACTATAATGGAACATGACCTATGTTTCATCTCTCAGACAACCCACTAAATTTTTTTTCTTTATTTTTAGAATTAAATATTTATATAAATGAATACTAAAAACTTATAAATGGTGTGGGTTGGAAATGAAAAATTATATAAAATATGATTTATATTTTTGTAATGATGAATGAAAAAAATGATGATGCTAAACTCAATGAATATAAAAATAAAGAGTGATGCTAATAAAGAACATGAAGAACCGTAGGATTGTTCAGTGAAAGCTTATCATGATTATATGAAGAAATTTTTGTTTATTTTTTTATTATATATTATATTCAACCCAAATTTTATATCATCTATCTTATTCAAGAAGTGATAAATCCACAACAAAACCTTCAACATGCAGAAAAATCCATTTCTTAATTTTAGCTATGAAATTTCTTCAGAAAACAAAAACAATATAATCCATATACATTATATATTGAATTGTATTAATATATAGAGGGTGAAAATATAAATAATAATAATAATAATAATAACCATATAAATAGAAAATATTCAAATTGTGGACTTAATAGATTTTACAATCTCTTCTATATTAGAATTAAATAATATGAATAAATAAAACAATTTATATTCAATGTTATAAATTAATATTATTGTATGAACATGATGTTTTAAATAGTATTTAGTTTCTATGGAGATCTATTTCACATTATGAAACATGAGGTTGAATAAGAGGAAAACCCTTCAAATATATTACATAATTAGAGAAATTACAGAGAGAGAAAAATTAATATGAAAAGATGTCTAAAAAATATGGGAATATTTCATAAAAAGGATTCCACCAAAATTTATACAATAAATTTACCAATTAGAATTCTATAATCGATCCACATGTCCTTAGATATAATATTCTTTATCTTATCTCTAACTCAACTCCAATGATTTTAATAGTTCTTTTTGACTGTATAAATTCCTCCAAGATGATTATATGAATGATCCTCCTAGAAAATAACTTGTCATTGTAATATTATATGTTAACTATCTAGAAATTTTTATTTAATCTCTAATTTTATGTTCAAATAGTTTTATATATTTTATGTTTTAATAACTAGTTCCTTTGTGAATATTCCACCCTCACTTATTTTCAAATAGATTCATATTGTCACACCAACATTTATCATGACTTACTAATTCACATTCTCATGATAAATCCACTTAACATATGGTGCGATCCCATATCCATTTCCATATATTCAAAAAAAATTACAACTAAAATACCCAAATTAACTTAATTCTTTCAAAAATATTCATCTAGAAAATACAACTCTTTGGATCAATTTGGACTCAAGAACATCTCCAAAAACAATTGAAGGCTTCTTTGATTCATCAAATTAAAACAAGATAATTTGGAAATATATTCCTATTCATTCTAAAACTATTTCCCCACATAAATATAATGAATCTTAGTATCAATAAAATTAAAATTGTAAAACAATTCGGAATTATTGTCTTCATCAGGTGATTCATCATAGCTTAAATATAAATTTTAACTCACATTATCATGGTTATATTTCATCAGTTTTTCTTCTGTTAACTCAAAATTTCATATAAAACTCCCCCACTCACCATCATTATCTGTTTTCAAAACCCATATCGATTTACCTGATCTTTCAAAATTCCACTTTATATCCCAACTAGTCAAATTTTTTAACTTGTGTAAATTGGAGCTACCCATACATGAGTATTTCATTTCCTATGTTATTAATAATATAAAACCAAATACAAAATTCAATTATGGCTTCATATATCCTTTAATATTAATATATTTGTATGATAATCCTTTCCCTAATATGTTTTCTGCCTTAATTTTCTTCACTTTTTATCTAATCTGATGTAACAAACAATTCTGAAATTTTTTAATATTACATTAATTAAAAATAATTGTTATATTACTAGGGAAATTTCTTATGCCATAACTTATTTTTCAATTTATTCTTAAGAAATAATTGTTTACTCTTATGTATGATACTATTCCTTGACTTACAATTATTCACATATTGAAAATTAATCTTTAACTACCATATTAGAAAACACAATTAATGTTCATCAATGAATAAAAACCAAATATTTAATTATAGGTAATATAATTCAATACAAGATTCAACATAAATTTAAGTCTTTTAGTTCAATATTTTATCATTATTTTTTTACTACTTAAAAAACATCAATAAATATTTAAATTTTTTAAGCTATTCTATAAATTCTATATCCGTTCAGTTTCATTAAAAATAATTTTCAAAAAAATATAATGAATTGATATATATATTGATTTTTCGTTTGTGGAAAAAAATCCCTCTTTTCATCCAATTAAAATATGAATTGATTTTCACTTAGATTCAACAATTAAAAATAATCAATAACAATTATCTTATCCCGATATAAAATCATCATAATTTAACATGAAAATGTATGTGCAAAATAATATATAATAATGATAAATGAAATTCACCCACAATATAAATCTTCATATCCTAAAGATAAATTTTTGATATACTCATAATAATGATTATTAATAAACAAATCATTGAAAATTATACATATAGTTATTTACATATATATATATATATATATATGTTTTCCTCCATGAAATTCACTAATGTAAAATCCCTTACAACCCTCAAAAAAATAATGTGTTTTTTTTTCAAAAATATAATTACCATTTTTTCTATTGATTATTAAATTTATAACTCATGAATTACATTAAACAATATTCATTTCAAATTGAAGTATTTCTTTAAAAACTCTTCTCCTCCATTTATTGTAATAAAATGGTTCATTTTTATGGTACAAAACTTTTTTATTTTGGTTTAATGTCTTTTATTTTTCAAAATGGAACTTCCTAAGTGAACATAAGAGGTTAAGGAGAATTGAAGAAGGTATGGGGAAAAATGCTTGAATTTTTGGGGGATAAAGATGAGGTTCATAGTTAGTACATGATTTTTTAACCATGCAACTAAACTACATGTCATTAAAAATGGAGGATCACAATTTGATGAACCATTCTTATAACACCTTTAAACAAATAAATTTCTATAATTTAATATTGGTTTATCTCACATGGTTTGTGCACTATTTTCATAACCATCCACCTTAACAATGAATGGTTCGGTAATCCTATATAATATCAAATAATGGTTGGAATACTATTTTTCCAACTATGTATCCTAAGAACATACCCCATTGAAGAAAATGTAAATCATAGTTTTCAAATTTTACCTTTAAAACTAACTCCTTATATCATACCTGCTCAATTTCACATAGAAACCCCTATATAGAACTCCATATTCCTCTCTTAAAGGTTTTTGGATGATCTCCTTCATCAATATTTTGATTTCATCAACATTGGGAATGTTGAAACACCCTATGTATTAAAAACACTATGTCAGCTTCATTATAAATTTTACTTTTCATCCAAATATATTTTTCAATTTTTAATGTATATACCACATATATGGTTCTTTTTTATGTTTTCATAATTATCTCAGTCCATCCAAAACATGTGACGGATACGTGGTGAGGAGTCTTTTACGAGGCCTATTTTGGTGGTCAATTTATTTTCCGTAAATTTTTCGATGTTCATAAAAAATATCATTATTCAGCATGCTTCAATTTTCATGAATTTCCCCTTAAATATGTAACATATTTAATATTTGACCATGACATTGAATATAACCTAGATTTTTCATGAGACACTCTTGAAACCATTAGAGGCCGAATAATTCAACACAAACCACCCCTAATGATGTGTATGATTTAATTCCCATGATAACCATTCTTTACATTTAACCAAAAACCACATCAGGTATGTTTGGTTATTCAATTATAAAAGGAATGAAAAATATGAATTAATTTTAGAGTAAAATGGTATGTATATTTCAATAGGAAGTATGATAAATTTCTAACTTAGTCTTGGAATGTCACACACTTACCCATGTTGGGGCTCGAGCCGAAACTACCCCAAGCCCACCTCTATAGGCCAAGGGGAAGTGACAAGCATCGAAGGCAAAATAAAACCCATAGAGACCTTTGCCTAAGATATTTTACCAAAACATATAACCAAATCAATGATGAAGTGTAGATAAACAAGAAAAAAGATACAAAACTATTATAAATAAACCAAAAACAGGCATATACCTCTAAACCATACAAGTATAGGTTCCTTAATGTAAATTAAAAGTAAAAAGGGGAAAAATACATAGCCATCTAGAAAATTTCCCCAACTAGAAAAGGAAGAAATATGAGAGAGCCCCTATCCTAGATCTCAATCTACAACCACCTTATGTGGCCCAACCACCACATATCCCAATGATCCTCTAAAGTATTTATCATCTATTCCATCATCTTTATATGGCATGATACATGCTGTAAAAGCCCATGTAGGAGTGATTATAAGAATACACACTAGGAAGCCCCGAAAAGGAGAAAGGGGATAAATAAGAGTTGCAAATAAAGATGAATGTTTTAGATATAACAATGTATTTTAAAGATTATATATCATCCCAAAAAGAGAGTGAAAGTAAAATCATGAAAACATAAGGATCTCAAAACAGTGAGAAGATAAACTTCTCATCGAGTATTCACTACAAATATTAAGAGAATGTACTCAACCATCCACGAGAATCTAGACAAAGAAAGCACGTGGAATACCCCACAAGTCTTCGCCTCTCCTAAAATGAGATTAACCAAAACCATGTAGTGGGTACTGAAACATGATATATATATATATATATAAATATATATGATGAGTTAAAAAACACCCAAACGAGTGACTAAGGGGATACCTATCTAAAAACTCATTTCTAGAAAAGAGTCTCTAGTAGTTTTAGAAGTAAGAACCAATGATTCCCATTATCCATCATGTTATCCATGAAAAATAAATTCAGATGGACCCAAGAACCACACCTTGATACTGTCTTATTTGGGAGGGTCTAACTCACCCACATAGTTTTAGGTCGCATCACAAGGACACACCTTGGTGGGGAAAGCATCCCCCATTCTATGGTGTACAAAGGTACATCAAACCATGTCTTATCACAGATCTGTATCCAGATGGTTCATCTCAAATTAGAGGACATGTGACTCAGTGCATCATGGTGGTTACACTCTAATTTTCGTCTTATAGGACCTACGCCATAGTGCATTAGGGGGGGGGGGGGGGGTTCCACTCTATGTCTTTGAGGAACATCAACCTACCTAGTAGGGTGATTCCACTAAAGTGTAACTTTAGAGGATCCATTCCCATGCCTATGTGGGAGGGGGTTTCCACTTTTATATCATCAGGGACCCAAACCCTAGATGGTCGGGGGAGTTCAATCCGAATTAACTTTACAGGACCCAATCACATGCTGATGAGGGGTTTCACTCTAATATCGTCGAGGACCCATGCCCTATCTTCTAAGTGGATTCCACATGGAAGTAATGATATAGAAACTACACTCTTCATCCTTCCTAGATGTTAAATATTATAAAGAATCTGGGCACTAAACTGTCTATCCCTAATCGATTGTACTTCGTGAAAAGTGTCGAGGAATGCTGCTGTGCAGCGCCGCTGTAGGTTAATCTCAGAAATCTCGGATAACTCGGCCCGATGAAATCCATCTTTGGACATCACCTGAAAAGGAAACACAGTTATAAAATACTACATATTATCTTGAAAGAATCTATGGAGTGATCCATCCCATTCTACACATAAAAAAACACTTAGGATAGGCTACACGCATTACAGATTCCAAACCCAAAATAAACATATATAATAGGTAGAATAGTCCTTAAGTTTTATAGGGAACATAGGGGGCCCACACAATGTGTGACCCTTCCTCATCGTCCGGTCATGTCCCTAACCATAATCGCATACTAATGTTTGCACAAGTTTTCTTAGACATGCCAGTGTACTTCCAGAGTACGTGTCTTGTCTGTCCCAAAAAGCTAAGCATACAAAGCTCGTTGTTTGTCTGAAGGAAAAATGTAATTATACCAATAAACCTCATTGAATGACCTCAGATAAAAAATCAGGTCATGTCATTGTTATCTTTCCTGAAAAAATATTAGGGTCAGCAATTCATTCATTTAAATCGGACACCTAGTGAAGAAACTGCATTTCTCCATATTGTGAAGCAACGATACTTCATGGGGCCCATGTCCTGATCCTGAAACAAAACCTATAGATCTGTCCAATTTTATTCACATGTAAAAACATATTGGATTATCTATTCATTTTTCCAAAATGGAATCCGAGTGAAAATGTAAAATTTCACCACAAATGCCCTAACCGGGATTCATGGGCCCCACACCTCGATTTTGGTTTAAGCACCCAAAAAGGTATTGAAATGTTCACCTCAGATTCATGGTCTCGAAAGTGCTAACAATGCATCGATCAGAATTTATATTTAATATTTAGGCTAGATATAGAAAACCTCAACAATAATAATTATATTATTATTATTATATTTAGCTGTTTTGTGCAACTGATCCTCGATCCAAAAATATAAAAATATTTCTAAACTGGCCTCAAAAGGACCTTCTAAATGGTATGATAATGTATCTGTATATGGAACACAAAATGGATCTCTATTTAGGAGTTATGGGGTTTAAATATGTGTCCAAAGATTGTCCTGGTCCACTCTGGCCTGGTCGGCTCTACATAGGCTCTTCCCACTTCATCTAGATTGGCCTACTCTCTCAGCCTGTGTAATGCCTTGACCCCAGAAGCCCAGAGTTGGTGCATTTTTACGTATCATTGGCATGATCACAAATGATCATGTCCCGAAAGACCGATTAGTTTAGTAGCCTTGGAAATACAACATACATTCATAAGATTTACATTGCATCATAAAATGGAAAACTACAACAACATTTCTTCCATAGACCACACTTTGATCGCATAGATTATCCCTAGAAGTCAGTATTATTATACTTCTTCGCATCCTAGGAAAAATAAAACAAAGAAAGGGGTGAGCTCAGATGCTCTGTAAGGATTACGATATAGTGAAAACGTTTATAAATAAGAATAAACTTTTAAGGCGATGTATAAGACTAAAACAAAAGCCTTTTAAACCCGATCATCAGCATAATACAGAAAAGAGAAAATAAAATAACGCTATTTACTTATTCACATGGATATTATACTAGTTGAATAATCACATGCAATATCAATAGCCACAATCAATATAAAGGAATGAATATTGTCAGACATTCATAAACACATAGTCAAGGATTTGTGCCAAGACTACAAATATGATTTTTTCAAGGCCTTATGCCAATAAACTAGTTTTGTAACACCCCAAAATTTTATAAAAAATATTCTTTTAATTTCATTGATTTCTTGTGTTGTAAGATACAAAAAGATTTACTTGCGCTATACGCAACACCGTATGAGGTTGCAGTTTACACAACACTATTCTTGGATCATGTTACACACAGTTTTAATAGTAGTTATTCTACAAAACATTGAGTATATATATATATATATTCAATGTATAAATGAAATATGGTTGGATTATGTTATAAAAATCAACGGAGGAGTCTTGCACAACACGCAACCCTGGCATGGTTTCCATTACACGCAATCGCGACTTTCCTCGATAGCGTGTGTTGTATGCAATGCCAGGTTTAACTAAACAATGATATATTGTTATAATATTATTATGGACTAGCCGTTATGAATAGTATTAACTATATTTTGAATTTTATAACATTATTATTTATCTTACACATTTTCTAGAAAATGGTATGAGAACAAAATAAATATTTCGTGTAAAATATGTATTTTTCAAAAATTGTAGTTTTCCCGCCTTTTGATGACACACCCACCTTAAATATTGTTTTTGACATGTCTATAAGTTCAAATTCACAAAATAAAATTCATCTTTGGAATCAGGATATAAAAATTTACCATGGATAATTTTTTCATATTATTCTGATAACTTTCATATTTTAATGAATAGTAAATACACGGTATATTTTAATTAAAAACAACTTTTTTCATCGCAATAATTTATATGGTTAGATTATATTTTTTATTGGCTTTAATGTGTTATTAGAATATATTTTTACCATTTAATCCAATGTTGTTCATTGGAATTAATTTCACTTTGAAATTGGATATAAACAAGTATCAATCTTTTGATTGTTTTTGTTTCTTAAAAACACGCTATTTATTTATAACATGAATTAAATTTAAATTAATTAATTCCAATTATATATTATGAGTTTGAAAAAATAGACATCAATTTTGAATTCGGAATATCAAATAATGCTTAGGCTGAATTTTTGGTATTTTTCTGAGAAACATCAATTTTCGATGAATAGTGAAACCACTTAGTGGTAGTTAAAAAACTGAATTTTTTTAATTTAAATTAAAATCTACCACTTCTGTGAATTGAATTTTAAAAATCCGAGAGACACGGTTAATATCAAGGACTAAAATGTGGTTCAATGAGTTGAAAATAATTTTTGGTGAATAGTAATTTTTACTTTTATTTACCACGGTTAAAAGTAAATAGGATAATTAAGGGTAAAAAAGATATTATTATTACCCTAAGACATGTACTAATTCTATTGGATAAGTGTAATTTGACCAAAAACAAACTTAGATATAAAATATGACCATTTAGGCCCACTTCGATTAGATTAGGACATTAATTATTAATTTATTTAAAGAAGGGTTAAAATAGTTAAAATCAATGTTTAATAACTAAATAATTTTTAATATAGGTATATAAATATGATAAATTAGACTATAAATATTCATTATAATGATAAAAAGATTTCCTACATAATTGTATTTTATTTATTATTTGTAGACATTAAATAATTTAATTGATTTATGACACAAAGATGATGATGTAATTATCTTATTAATGAAATATTCACATAATTGATGTTATAAATACACAAATAAATGTAATTTGAGACTCCTTATGAATTACACTAATTTTATAGGTTAATATGACATGTTATAATTGATTTAATTAACTTTTTTAGAACTAATCATTATGTTATGATTTTCATAAAAAATCAATTACCAAATAGTGTCAAAATTGATATAAAATGGTTTTTAAGACAAATATTATATTATTAATTATTATTTTATTCCTAAAAATCTAAGGTTCGGCCACATGACTTAGAAAAGGATATATATATTAATAATAAACAACTTGGTGTTCTTTTGGCTTGTTATAGTAAGTTTAATAACCTTATAGTCTAAGAAAACAAGAAGACACGGTAAAAGAAAAATTATTTAACATAAAGTTAAATCAAAATGATAAGGTTAAAATAGAAACCTAAACTTGTCTAAATTATATTGGATGAGAGGATATCGACCCATCCCCACCTTAGATTCAAAATAAATCAATTTGGAGCTATTAAAAACCGAATATGACTTTATAATAAAATAATATTTCTAGTTATTCCAAAGGTGCCCCTCTCCTACATTATAAAAGGGAACCCCCTCCTTCTCTTCCTCACAATATTTTGAGCCTTGAAGCTTGGAAAACCTCTTCCCATTTTACTTCCTCACTTCCATAGAAACATCGTACAGGTCCTGGTCTTCATAAAATCAGTATCACTCAAATACTGATATGTTATTATAAGTATGAGACAACCATATTTCACCATCTATCCATCCTACGGAAAATGAAATCACCGCGCGTGCGTACGTACGGAATACCGTCTCCACGCCGTGGTGTAATCTATTTTCCACCACCACCTTACTTGGATGGGTATAATGGTGTAAATAATGACTATATATGATTATTGTAAAGTGATATTGATTCTGAAATAGTATACATAAACTCTAATACAATTCCATGATCATGGAAATGATATCATTGATCGTGCGTACGTACGGACTACCGTCTCCACGAACGCGATGAGATTCATTTTACATGATTAACCATTAATGAATGATTATAAAGTATATATAATGAATAATAATGAAATATATGACATAATAATGCTACTGTATATATATATATATTTATGTTATTTACTTAATTTCATTCTATTCAATAAGGAAACAGAAATAGAGTTCATGCCTTTGTACGTCCTACCGTCTCTATGAACGGTGTATTTCATTCCTTTTATCAATATATAATATATATGTATATGATGAATATATATTATATATAAATGATGTTTTAAATTCTGAAATTATGTAAATCATGATATAAATAATAATATGAAGAATGACAAGTCGAAACGCATACGATAAATAAAATGATTTTACCCAAAACGCTGCTTTTACATGGAATTTACAACAGAACAGGTAATATAAAGCAATAAATGAAACATATATGATATCATAACAATTAATATGATTATGTAATAAGTAAATGACATATATAAATCATTATAATGGAGGTTCGGAACCATACGAAGCATATCAGACCTAAGGTAAGGGATAACAATTCCAATCTCATTCTTATCCAAGATTGTTTACTCGTAAGTATTTACCGGGGTTATTGTTATCATCCAAGTCCATGTTTCCTAAAAATGGTTTCATGTATGTTTAAAGTCCTTTTTAACCATTTTTGACTTTTACTATATAGTATGTAAGGAATCTTTCTTTTTTTTAACATACGAGGTACTTTTTGACCTTTCCAACAAAAGTACGAGGAGAATGTTATTTTTAACTTATACGGAATGAATGGATTTTTATGGTTTTATAAAGCCTTATTTTAATGAAGATTCCTACAAAATATTTCATGACTATTTTCTATAAAATCTCCTTCGTTTAAAATTGCATGACATTTTGTGAAAAGAAATTGATTTTGAAGAAGAAAGGATATTTTCCTCAAGAATTCATTTCAAATGTTTTATCAAAGCCATTTTCCATCTAAGATGACATTATTTCATATTTTTATGTCTTAAATTTAATGTCTCTATGATTTACATGGTTTCACTTTTCTTATAATGAAATTTCCATTTGTCTTATATGGATTATGAGATGATGTGATGATGTTTATGAAACCCATTTTATTCTTTGGGTTATGGTGAATGTTTAAAGTTTATTTTGTGGCACAAGTAAGAAGGATTTCATTATGAGATGGGTGGGAACTATATCTCACTACAATTAATTGGGTAAAGATTTATATCTCATGAGATAGACATGGCTAGAATGGTAAGTTAATCCGGTTCAGTGTTATAGGACTGAAACAAGGAGTGAACTCGATTCAGAAAGGGACTTTGTCCACTAAGATGGTCTTTGCAGCAATGCCTTGGCTACTATAGAAATCATAACATGTGCTAAATGGTTGCCACAGTTACATGTTTTATTCCCATGCTATTTTGTCATGATATATGTTCCCTTATGATATATGCCTTACGTACTTCCAAGATTCATGTCTTTGCTTAAGATTTTGATGTTCAGATTTTATGTTCTAGATTTTGCATTCAAATGTTTATGGATTGTTCTACGTTCTCTATGTTTACCCTTACTGGGCATTTGAGCTCACCCCTTTTATGTTTTTTACCCAGGATATAAATAAAGGTTTTATGTAAGGAAACAAAAATGGGAAGAACGTTAATAGAGTTGTCTAAGATCTTTCAATGGGATTAGAAGATTATATTCCGAGTTTCCAAAGACACTAAACTATTACGATCCATGTGTGTCAGTTTTTGTTATGTATTAAGTATTCCACAAAAGTAATGTATTGTCCATGTATGTCAAGATTCGGGTCTCTACAGTTGGTATTAGTGGAAAGGTTTAGTCGACCTTTGGAAACTAGGATGCGAGAACTTTAGTGAGATCCCTAGAGATATTTCTAAGGTATGTCTAGGGATTTCCCTAAGGTTAAGTATATGTATTGGTTATAGTCCTAGAACTACGGTAACAATATTAGAATTTAACCTAAGCTATTAGATATTGAGGGTACTCCCCCTTTACTATGTTGTTTTCCCTAGAATGATTTTTGCCTCTCAAAAAATTCTTTTTTTTTGTTTTAGTCAATGGAGGTAACCATATGGAATTCGGTTAACATTATATCTAATGGAAAAATTGTTGACTATGAGCAAAAAAATTGCGTTATTCGTAGAGAGAAAGATATTGTAATTATGCCGAATTAGTCATCACGATATATGATTAATAAGGTGAAATTTAGTGGTATGCCTAATTCATCAAATAAGAGGAAGATAGACTTTTATGCATGGTCGCATGTTGAGGAGCCTAAAGAAAGGAAGATTGAGATTTCTAAAGAATGGAAGAAGAACCTTGAGGAATACCTCAAATGGAGGGACATATGTTATCTGTGTGGAGAAAAGGGTCATAGAGTGATAGACTATTATGGAGTTCAATGTCTTATTTGTGGAGAACATGGGAATTACCCAACTAAATTCCCTGACCTAAGAGGTTACATCTAAATCAAGGAAGGAATTATTCCATAAAAATCATTGAAGAGTATGGTTTGAAGTGTTTAGGTATTGGTATTCAAGAATAATGTTGTTGAGGTACTTTATGGTATATTGGAATACCTATATATTGGTCCATTGTGGTTTTCCATAAGAATATGGCATCGGTAACCATGTAAAGTGATTGATATATTTTTGGAAAGAAGATGATATGTGCATAATGAAGGCATAAGGAGAAAATGAAATGTTTGAAAATATTCAAGAGCTCACGACTGATATAAGGAAATAGTTATATCATGGTTTGAGTATATAGAATTTTGGGGTTTTGTTATGTGGAAAGAGTTAACTTTTGACAGCACTCATGTTTTCACTAAGATTCAATGGGTATTCATTTTTCAAGAGAATACACGATTAAGTCCTTTGAATGTTTGGAATGTGACCAAGAAGACATATATTATGATATATGGGGGTCAACGATGGTATTAACATGCTTGTTATAAGAAATCTCTGGTAATCATTTTCACTATAATATGAGAGTGGATTGCAGTATTATGGATAAACCTAAATATTGGAACGGATTATGTTGGACATACGTTAGTATTGTTTAAGGATAGAATTTTTTTCTATATTATTGATGAGGTGTTATAGTAATGTAGTTTTAGAAAAAGGAAAACTTACAGGATGGGCGACAACCCATCACGTCGGACAAGGCTGTGGGAATCGAACCCAAAACCGAAGTGAGACTGGCCTTTATCACCTACCACTGGCCTACAGGAAGTCCCTGTTTAGTAGAAACAAGTTTTATTATATTAAGCAGTATGATTTATGAATTATAAGTCCATTTTAGGAACCATATATGATTAATGTCACTATAGATGGACTTATGAATTTTTGATAACTTTTATAACCTTTTGTTTGAGACAGATGGAATGACCCATCATTCTATCACATGATCGGCTAACAATTCACGAATGACAAATTCAACTTCATTTAATTAAGAGATGAAGTGGAAACTGTCCAATGAGTGAGAAACAGTGAGACTGTAACAAAATCACGAAAGTATTTCTTCTAATTCCAATTTCATCAACTTTAGGGAAATGATCTTGAAAACCAAAAATGTTGTCCTAACGCCCTTATATCCGATGAATCAGATGGTACCTTAGATCGTCACAAATCTATGGCTTTGTGATTGATGTCATTTTCATAGCCATGTTCTCTACCACTCTCCATCAGAATATGATGTTTAGATTTTTCTTCCATGACCATATTTTCACCTATGTTCTCCTATATAGAAACCCAGTGATGAGTTTATTTGGATAATCTTTACATTTCATACTTTAGTTTTCAAAATTATGTTTTAGTATTCCTTTTTACGATGTTGGTTTCTATAAATAATAAATTATTTATAACCTCGACGAATTTCGAGGGTGAAATTTCTTTTAAGGGGGGTTGAATGTAACACCCCGAGATTTTATGAAAAATATTCTTTTAATTTCATTGATGTCTTTTTTTGTAAGCTACAACAAGATTACCTTGCGCTATACGCAACACCGTATGAGCTTGAAGTATACACAACACTATTCTTGGATAATGTTACACACAGTTTTGATAGTAGTTATTCTACGAAACATTGAGTGTATATATATATTAAATTTATAAATGAAATATGGTTGGATTCTTTTTTTTAGGAAACAACGGAGGAGTCTTGCACAACACGCAACCCTGACTCGGTGTGCATTACACACAATCGTGACCTTCTTCGATAGCGTGTGTTGTACGCAATATTAGGTTTCACTAAACAACGATATATTGCTATAATATTATTATGGACACGCCGTTATCAATAGTATTAACTAAATTTGTAATTTTATAACATTATTATTTATCTTACACATTTCTAGAATATGGTCTGAGAATAAAATAAATTTTTCGTGTAAAATATGTATTTTTAAAAAATTGCAATTTTCCCTCCTTTTGACGATTCACCCACCTTAAATCTTGTTTTTGACATGTATATAAGTTCAATTTTACCAAATAAAATTCTACTTTGGAAACAGGATATAAAAATTTACTTTGGATAAATTTTTCATATTAATATGATAACTGTCATATTTTAATGAATAGTAAAAACACGCTCTATTTTAATTAAAAACAATTTTTCTCATCGCAATAATTTATATGGTTAGATTATATTTTTAATTGTTTTTAAAGTGTAATTAGAATATATTTTTACCATTTAATTCAATTTTGTTCATTGTAATTAATTTCACTTTGAAATTGGATATAAACATGTATCAATCTTTTGATTATTTTTGTTGCTTAAAAACACGCTATTTGTTTTGATAATAGGAATTAAATTTAAAATTAATTAATGCCACTTATATGTTATGAATTTGGAAAAATAGACATCAATTTTGAATTCAGAATATCAAATAATGCTAATGCAGATTTTTTGGTATTTTTCTGAAAAACATCAATTTTCGATGAATAGTGAAACCACTTAGTGGTAGTTAAAAACTATCTTTTTTAATTTGAATTAAATTTTACCACATATGTTAATTGAATTTTAAAAATATGAGAGACACGGTTAATATCATGGACTAAAATGTGGTTCAATGAGATGAAAATAATTTTTGGTGAATAGTAACTTTTTAGTTTTATTTACCATGGTTAAAAGTAAATAAGATAATTAAGGGTAAAAATGATATTATTATTACCCTAACACATGTCATAATTCTATTGGATAAGTGTAATTCGACCAAAAATAAACTCAGATATAAAATATGACCATTTAGGCCCACTTGGATTAGATTAGGACATTTATTATTAATTTATTTAAAGAAGGGTTAAAATAGTTAAAATCAATGTTTAATAACTAAATAATTTTTAATATAGGGTTACACATAAGATAAATTCTACTATAAATATTAATTAGAAATATAAAAAGATTTCCTAAATAATTGTATTTTATTTATAATTTTTAGACCTTAAATAATTTAATTTATTTATGACTCAAAGATGATGGAGTAATTATCTTAATAATGAAATATTGACATAATTGATGTTATAAATAACCAAATAAATGTAATTTGATACTTTTTAGGAATTCCATTAATTTTCTAGGTTACTATGACATGTTATAATTGATTTAATTAACTTTTTTAGATCTAATAATTCTGTTATGAGTTTCACATAAATGAATTACCAAATAGTGTCAAAATTGACAAAAAATAGTTTTGAAAATAAATATTATATTATTAATTGTTATTTTATTCCTAAAAATCTAAGGATTGGCCAAATGACTTAGATACGGTTATATATATTAATAATAAATAACTTGGGGTTCGTTTGGCTTGTTATAGTAAGTTTATTAACCATATAGTGTAAGAAAACAAGAAGACACAGTAAAAGAAAAATTATTTAACTTAAAGTTAAATGAAAATGATAAGGTTAAAATAGAAACCTAAACCTGTCTAAATTATATTTTATGAAAGGATTTCAACCCATACCCACCTTATATTCGAAATAAATCAATTTTGAGCTATTAAAAACCGAATATGACTTTATAATAAAATAATATTTTTAGTTATTCCAAAGGTGCCCCTCTCCTCCCTTGTAAAAGGACACCTCCTCCCTCTCTTCCTCACACCATTTTGAGCCTTGAATCTCGTCCAAGCTCTGACTATTTCACTTCCTTTCTTCTCTAGATACATACTAGAGGTCCTGGTCTTCTTCAAAGACCAATTTTAGTGCCCTAAGAGGAGGTCTCAAAGTGGCACTTCAAAGAAGAGGTAATGTCCGTTACTGATTCTTTCAACTTTATTTCTTGTTATAATTCTTCTTCTTTAGTTGTTTTATTATGAAGTAATAACATCAGTATCAATAATATACTGATATGTTATTATAAGTATGAAACAAACCTATTTCACCACTTATCCATCCTACGGAAAACGAAATCACCGCGCGTGCGTACGTACGGAATACCGTCTCCACGCCGTGGTGTAATATATTTTCCACCAGCACCGTACTTGGATGGGTATAATGGTGTAAATAATGACTATATATGATTATTGTAAAGTGATATTTATTCTGAAATAGTATACATACACTCTATTAAAATTCCACGATCATGGAAATGATATCATCGATCGTGCGTACGTATGAACTACCGTCTCCACGAACGCGATGAGATTCATTTTCCATGATTAACCATTCAAGAATGATTATAAAGTATATATAATGAATAATAATGAAATATATTACATAATAATGCTACTGGATTTATGTATATTATATGTATGTTATCTATTTAATTTCATTCTATTCAATAAGGAAACGAAAACAACGTTCATGCGTATGTACGGCCTACCGTCTCCATGAACGGTGTATTTCATTCCTTTTATCGATCTATAATATATATGTATATGATGAATATATATTATATATAAATCATGTTTTAAATTATGAAATTTTTTAAATCAGGATATAAATAATAATATCAAGAACAACAAGTCGAAACACATACGATAAATAAAATGATTTTACCCAAAACGCTGGTTTTACATGGAATTTACAAAAGAATGGGTAATATAAAGTCATAAGTGAAACATATATGATATCATAACAATGAATATGATTATTTAATAAGTCAATTAAATTATTTAAATCATTATACAGTAGGTTCGTATCCATATGAAGCATATCAGACCTAAGGTAAGGGATAACTATTCCAATCTCGTTCTTATCCGAGATTGTTTATTTGCAAGTGTTTAATGGGGTTATTGTTATCATCCATGTCCATGTTTCCTAAAAATGGTTTCATGTATGTTTAAAATCCTTTTTAAACATTTTTTACTTTTACTACATGGTATGTAAGGATTCTTTTTTTTAACATACGATGTACTTTTTGACCTTTCCGACAAAAGTACGAGGAGAATTTTATTTTTAACTTATACGACATGAACAGATTTTTACAGTTTTATAAAGCATTATTTTAATGAGGATTCCTCCAAAATATTTCATAAATATTTTCAAGAAAATATCCTTCTTTCAAAATTTCACGAAGTTTTTTGAAAAGAAATTGATTTTGAAGAAGAAAGGATATTTTTCTCAGGAATTCATTTCAACTGTTTTAGCAAAACCATTTTCCATCTAAGATGAAATTATTTCATATGTGTATGTTTCAAGTTTAATGTCTCTAGGATTTACATGGTTTCACTTTTCTTATGATGAAATTTCCATTTGTTTTATATGGATTATGAGATGACGGGATGATGTTTATGAAACCCATTTTATTCTTTGGGTTATGGTGAATGTTTTAAGTTTATTTTGTGGCAAAAGAAAGAATGATTTCATTATGATATGGGTGGGACCTATATCTCCCTCCAATGCATTGGGGAAAGATTTATATCTCATGAGATAGACATGGATGGAATGATAAGTTAATCCGGTTCAGTGTTACAGGACTGAAATGAGGAGTGAACTCGATTCAGAAAGGGACCTTGTCCACTAAGATGGTCTTGGAAACAATGCCTTGGATACTATGGAAATCATAACATGTGATTAATGGTTTCCACAATTACATGTTTTATTCCCATGATATTTTATCATGATTGATGTTCCCTTATGATATATTCCTTACATACTTCCAAGATTTATGTCTTTGTTCATTATTTTGATGTTGAGATTTTATTTTCATGTTTTTGCATTCAAATGTTTATGGATTGTTTTATGTTCTCTATGTTTACCCTTACTGGGAATTTGAGCTCACACCTTTTATGTTTTTTCCCGAGGATATAAAGAAAGGTTTTAGGTAAGGAAACAAAAAGGGTAAGATCGTTATGGGAGTTGTCGAAGATCTTTCAATAGGATTAAAAGATTATATTTCATGTTTCCAAAGACAATAAACTATTATGATCCTTGTGAGTCGGTTTTTGTTATGTATTAAGTATTCCGCAAAAGCAATGTATTGTACATGTACGTCAAGCTTTGGGTCTCTACAAGTTTGTCTCATGAGACCTACCGATGCAAAAAAAAAAACTATAGCAGGCTCCACCCATCACTTACTAAATCCAATGCATTACTCATATGAAAATGTTGAAACATAATTTGAACATTCTTATTAAAACTAGCATAAAAATGTCAATATTTTAAGCACAAACCATGAATGGTAAAAAATAGCACATCGACAGTCAAACATAACTCATTCAATAAAATAAAGAATATTGTATTATAATAGATGAACATTGTTTCGGTGCGGATGTGCGTCGGGTTACGCTGTTCCGCCAGGACGCGTTCGCGCGTGCACCCGTCAACCCGAGGGGATGGGCGCGCGGCTTGTGGTCCCGCAGTCCCGCTTTCCAAGGGCGGGCGGCATCCGTCCCTTATTCAGGGGCGTCTGCTCCTTGATCGAAACCGGGATGATGGGATGTCGGCTTCTCCTTCCTTGGACGTCTCCTCGGAACTTGTCGCCTAATCCGGGTCTCCCTCATAGACTTAAGAATGTTCGTGAATCTCGTTCCCGGCGCCATATCTTCATGGACACCGGTTAATTACGCTGCTTCCGCCCGGACGTTCCAAGGAGTCTGGGCGGGGCAGCAACCTGCGGTGAGAAGGCCGGGTGGCTCTGGGTGCTGGGGGCGTGTCGTAACACTGCGGCTCTGCACGTCTGTCTTCCGTCCCTAATAGGGCTTCTCGAAGGCACGATGGCCTGAGGCATCCCGTACTAGGTGCGGGGAACTGTGTCACCTGAGGTTTTCCTCAGCTTCCCGTGTTTAACACGGGGTATGCCGCGAGTTTAACGTCCAGCGGGGACGACATCGGACCGATCAACACGAAAAGTGGATCAGATGACAGAACCCCTTGCGGGGAACCTCCGACGCTGGGGCCAGCACATGGGCGGCTTCCCAAGTAACGTGGAGTGAAGTGAAGTGGCATGACCCCACCGGGATGTGGCGGCCCGGGTAAGGATCAGGGTGGATGATGGAGTAAAGAGCTTGGACCCCAGAGGGGCTTCCTACGTACCGCGCGTTAACACGGATCAAAGTCAACGTAGTTCGGGCATACAGTTTAACGTCATGCTGGACGTCGGCAAGCCGACTCACGAAGAGGTCGAGGCCGCCGGGCGGAGGATTGAACCGAACCACCTCGCACGGAGGGGGATGGAACGGCCGGGTGGATCACAGTTTCACGTCATGCTGGACGATAAAAGGGGAAATGGAAAAGGGGGGCTGTGGGGAGGCACCGTGGAGATACACACGGGCGGTCTCCCACAGGGGCGGATTCATAGGTGAATCAACGCAAGCATGAACCCTGGAGGGGTCCACTGATGGACGAACGGACGTAAATACGACCGGAACGACCAGGTGGTGGGCTTGGGCCTCAGGGAGGCTTCCTACGTACCCTGTATAGAAGACAGGGATCAAAGTCCACGTAGTTCAATCTGTCAGGACTTACGCACTTGGGGCAGCCCGGATACTGCAAAACTCAGTTGGAAGGGACTTGGACCGAAAGCAAAAGACACCTCGATCCCAGTCAGACCCTCTACTGGCTTCGGCAGTGGGGAGGTGCAATGGAGATACACATGTGCAGCCTCCCACGAGAAACTAGGGGTTTGTAATACCCTGCCCCCGTAGGGAAAAGCCACTCCCATTAAATCGTCCCAAAAGGGGGACAATCCCGACATCCCTGCAGAGACGAGCGGGTGGGGGCCACGTCCAAACCGGGGGAGACCCTGCGTGCGGAGCACGGGATCAGGTTGCGGACGGTTTAGCGTCTTGCCAGACGAAGTACAGTTTAACGTCATGTGTTGAGGACGAGGCACTTGGCAGTTTAACGTCTTGCAGCACGGACGATGGGGGCTAGGCAGTTTAACGTCGTGCAGCTTGGACGGGTGTGCAGTTTAACGTCATGCTGGGCATAGGTTGCCGGACGAAGCACTTGGCAGTTTAACGTCTTGCAGCGCGGACGATGTACAGTTTAACGTCGTGCAGGACGTATATGCAGTTTAACGTCATGCTGGACGAGTATGCAGTTTAACGTCATGCTGGACATATATGCAGTTTAACGTCATGCTGGACATAGGTGCGTGTCACTTCGCGCAAGCCTGGAGGGCCGCACGGGAAGACAACGCACGGTGCGGGCACCCGGGATGAGAATCATCGGGTGCCACACAGGCGGGTAACCTTGGGAGGTCAACGGGGGCGACCCTGGCAGATTGCGCGCAAAAAGGAAGCTTTGCGCGCAATACTGCGGGCCGGCGCGCAATCGGGACGGCTGGCGCGCAATTGGGCCAGCGCCTTGCGCGCGGATGCTTCAGATTGCTCACACCGGGCTTCGGATAGCGCGCGGGGGCAACGGCTCATTCTCTAATGAATGGCCACTTGAAAGAAGGGGGGTGCGCGCAATCGGGCCGGATTGCGCGCACCCCGGGGCAATTGCGCGCAAGCGGGTTCTTTTGCGCGCAAAGGCCTTAGGGTGAGTGTTTATTCAAATGAAAGGAGCCAGCGGGGATTGCGCGCGAAGGCGGACCCCGAGGCTTTCTTGCGCGAAAGAAAGGAGGTTACCTGAAGTTCGTCATTGCGCGCGGAAGGGGTTGAATTGCGCGCACGGGAGACGTTTCGACTTCCAGCAACCTTTGAAACGTTGGGGGTCGCCTTGTATTTATAGGCAACCCCGGGCGCGGAATCCAGGGTGCGAGCGCGAAATTCTTCTCGCGGGCGCGGAATCGGGCGCGGCGCGTAAGGGAGGCGCGCGGACCCGCGGCGCGCAGAATTGCGCGCCGAGCCGGCGCATTGCGCGCATCCCGGGGGTTTTCCGCGCGGGGCATCACCTTTGCGCGCGTGCCTCTGAAATTCTGCGCACGGCCTCCGGGCCCTCCGAAACATCCTTCCGACTCCAAATATGACCTCGCTTTCCGCATCCGGAGCTTCGTTTGGGAGCAACGGACTTTTCCGGCGTCTACAAAAGCCCCCCCTCGGAATCTGATCGGCGAGAGGTCGCAACGATCGGGTTCCGAGGGAGACGCCGGAATGCCGAAGTCCTGGGCGGCGCGGGACTTAGGCGCGCAAAAAGGGGCACCGGTCGCGAAATTCGCCGCGGCGGTCGCGCAAAGCGCTTTCCGCGCAGCGCGGGCCCGGCCTCGCCTATAAATAGGGGCGCTGGGTCCCGCGTTCCGTACTCTGGCCTTCCGCGCGATAAGCTCCAAAGCTCTCGTGCGCGAAATTGCCTCTTCCGGTCGCGAAATTCGCCCGATCGGCGCGCAAAACCGTCCGGATTTCGCCTGCTTTTGCGCGAAAACCCGGAACTTTGCGCGACAGTCTTCCCAATTGCGCGCCGTCCACTTGGATTGCGCGCCAACCTTCAAACTTTTCCACCAGCCTCGTCCGATCCCGCACTCTTCATCCCTTAACCCGCACGACTCCCGAAACTTCTGAGATGGCCGCGCACAGAGGAAATGAGGGGGATGCCGCCACTCGCAGAGCTGAGATGGCGACGAACGAGGAGGTTTACGGAGCCAAGGAGATTGTTTCCAACAATCAATCCTTGTTCGACTTACTAACGCCGGCCCAGAAGACATATCCACTGTCGGACAACCTGCCGCTCTGGAACTTCGGCATCCTCGATGAGGTTCCGGTGCCAGGGTTCGAGATTGATGCGCCGCGAACCTGGGTGACTCGGGAGGACGAGCTTCACCGCTATAACATCACCAACAATGGGCATCCTGCCAGGGAAACCAGGCACTTGGATGTCTACGTCCTGAACCCGAGGACGCGAACCATTGATGGGGGTGAGCCTACAGCGGAGAATTCTCCAGCCCTCTACTCGAGCACATACCGTCAGAGTGTCACTGACGACACCAAGGGCTGGCTGAAGGACTGGGACTTGCGATCCGGGGGCAACTTTACCAGTGAATGGGCCTGGGCGTTCTGGGTACGCCACACTTGCGATCACTTCGCAGAGGAGCTGCGGTACATCGGCCTGTTCGAGGCGGTGTGGACGTCGCAGTTCCACTTCTACCAGCAGTCTGAGCTCGGGCCGGAGCTGTTCACTCGCTGGTCCCCGGATACCAACACCTTCCATCTTCACCATGGGGAGGTCGGCATCGGTCTCTGGGACATCCACTGCATCGGAGGTATCCCGCTGGAGGGCTACCAGTACGATGAGTTCCTGCCACCGAAGAACATCTGGGAGGACAGGTCACGGACTCCCATTCTGACCTGGCATCTTCTTGACCTGGCTACGCAGCGGCTCGGGATCCAAGACTTCCAGAAGGACATAGCCTACAAGGATTGGTTCGGCCAGTTCCTGGAGCATGACCCGACGGTCAAGATGCCAGGCAGGGGGAAGCGGTGCCCGACCGCAGCTCAGAGGAGCCGGAACGGGTCGTACTGGCGGGTCCTGGAGACGGGCGATTACCGCTCATGGGGGTACCGCGTCATCGAGGCCCGGGACCCGAACGTCCGGTACGCGGCGTTCCTGGCCGCCTTTCTGAGCGGGTGGCTCCTGCCAGTGCGGGATGCGAGGATGGGCGTCCGTCCGGCGACGCTGGCGATGGCGGGCGCCATGGCTGCCAATAAGAGGTACAACCTCGGGGTCCCAGTACTGGCGAGGCTGTATGCCATTCTGGGACGCATCTCACGAGGGGGGTCGCCACGAAGGATCTGTGGGCCCTTTCAGTTCTTCCACGGCTGGGTGGCTGCTCACCTTGGTGGGTATACGTTCCCAAATGCCATCAGTCCTCCGGGCAACGGCCTGCGACCCTCCCTGCTGAACATTGCGGGGGTCGCTCCGATGACCCTCAGTGAGGAGGGCGTGAGGGTTCGGATTGGCAATCATGCCAATTTCAACTTCAGCCCGTTCCCCACTCCCGTCGGCCAGATGATCGACAACGGACAGGGCCCGCTGGAGCAGCATGAATACTTCCTGAACATGCGGGGCGGGGTGCTCGTGGCTCGGATCGACGAGAAGGTGATCTGCGAGCCTTACGTGCCGACCCGGTTCGCCAGGCAGTTCGGGTGCCTTCAGCGGATGCCGAAGAGGGTATTCACTGCTGTCCGGGAGGAGACGAACCCCGGCGTCCTTCGCCAGATGTGGCTGATGTTCGTCGCCTTCGGCTCTGGCGACGTCATCACCCTCCCTCCTACCGGAGTTAACGCAGGCTTGGCAACCGAGTACGCCGAACACTGGGCCATCGCGTACCCTGAGGGGCTCTTGCGGAAGCTAGTTCGGCGGCTCGAGGCTACCCGTGCGGAGACCGGGCGTCAAGGAAGGAGGCGAGGCGCCGCCACACGGGGGAGAACGGAGGCGCGCCAAGCAGCGGGGCCGACGCGAGCAGGGACTTCGGCGGCGGGCGCATCGCAGGCTGCCGCTACGACCTCAGCGCCCAGAGAGGGGGCACATGCGGCGGTCGAGGAGCGGCCCGGGAAGCAGGTGAGACGTCTGCTCGAACCCTCCCACGATGCAGTCTTCCCGGCGCTGTGGTCGGCCTGGATGACCCTGCGGCAGTCACTGGGGACCGACGTCATCTGGCGAAAGATACTCAGAGAAGGAATCTATCTGCCAGAGGTCGGGCGCCTCCAGATCACCGACAGGGTGGACTTCAACCGGCAATATGCATATCTGACGGCCATGGACGAGTACGCGCGCCAACGTGGTCAGCGTGCGGAGCCATCCCTTCTGGTGAAGGTGATGCTCGGTCTCGAGCCCGCTCCGGAACAGATGCCGCCGGAAGAAGATGACAGTAACGACTCCGAGGAGGAGGAGGAGACGGGGGAGGATGAAGGCTCCGAGGGAAGGTCCCATCGGGGGAGCCCACGGGAGAGCGGCGAGGTGGCCGGCTCTGACAACGTTGATGTCACTGAGCTCCTCGAGGTCCGCTTCTATCCCTACTCAACTTGCTTCATCCATTCTCTTATGCAGCTTCTAACCCGTTTCTCCATCCTTCTCAGGAGCACACGGACGTCGGTCAGGCGTCCTCAACAGGAGTAGGAGAGGCGCCAGCAGGACAAGGCGGGGGCCAGGCACCCATTATCGAATTGACAAGCGCTAAGGGGTCCCCTGCTTCAACTGTTCCTGCGGCGACCGGGGTAGCGGAAGATGATGCTCCGAACTCCCGTAAGTCTCCCTACTTTACTGCTGGTGCTTGCCATTGACGATCCGTGACTAACCATGGCATGCCCTGCGCAGTAATCTCAACATCGGAGGCTCGTCGGGTTGCCGAACCCGGGCCATCTACGAGTGGACCAGTGGTGGACATGCCGCCTGCTCCGGAACAGGCTTCCCAAACCGAGCCGGCCCCACCAACTGCTGATCAAGGGGCTGCGGACGTCGGCGGTGCTGCCACCGGAGAGAGGCTGGGGGCTGACGAGGGTGTCAGCGCCGCTGGGGAGAGAGAAGAAGGTTGCCCGGATGTTAGGGAACCTATCCCTCGTGAGGACCTCCCAGGGGCGGACCCTGCAGCAGACCTGCTGGCTGCCTTCCCTTCCTACCGGCCTGCCGACCCAGAGGAGATGGATGACTCGGACGCGGAGGCGGTCGAGGATAGCCGGGTAACGCGACGCAGGGGGTGGAAGTGCATCCAGCGCTTCCTCAAGTGAGACCCATCGGAATGGCTGGGGCGCATGGGATCACTTCAGACCTGGCTGCGCTTCCTGTGTGCCGGGGGAGCTGATGCTCAACGCCTCCATCTGACGGTCCGTGATTTCATGGCCGAGAAGATGAGCGAGAGCCGCCGGCGTGCCGACGTCGCACAAAGTCGGGACATGTCGGAGAGCACGCAGGCGCTCATCGCGGCAGAGCAGGAAGTCCGGCGCCTCGAAGGGCAGGCGGCAGAGAAGGAGGCCTTCGTCGCAGCATGTACCGAGCTTGTGGAGCAACTATCGGCACAACTGATCGACGCTCAGGTACAGCTGACGGAGGCGGGCCAACAGATGGTCACACTCCAAGTCGAGCGGGAGCGTGCACAGGCCAGGATTGACGAACTGCGTGCTGCGACCGCCGACGAGGAGAGGGCACACAGAGAACGAGAAGCAGCCCTGGAGGCCGCCAGCCAAAGGGTAGCGGCATTAGAAAGACTCATTCAGCACGCTAATCCCTAAGGGCTGTTTTTTGCCATTCCCAGAACATTTGCTTCCGCTACTTAATATTTTGATCCACTTGTATGAATCGCCATATTTATCTGCGTCTTTTGGTTTAACATGCTCAACCACAATTCGTTGTCTTGCGGGAGTGTTAACCAAGCATCAGGCATCCATAATTGGGCCTGGGTTTCTGGAGAAAAGAGGGAGGTCATTCCTGGGAAAGGAGACCTCAGACCTAACCAATGTATCGTCCCCCAACTTGTTCCAACACACGAGCGGGACAACGCTAGGGGCGTTGAGATTTTATCCGAACATAGGGAAATGAGAAAGGGTGAATCGCGTGTCCCGAATCCAGACATCCACAACGATCGGCCTTCCAGGAAATGCCCAAGACGGTAGGCGGACAGTGGATCGACCATAACAACTGCAATAGACGGACCGAAAAGGGCCATCATTCATATTGCAGGAGGCGGACCACATGTCATCATGAATACCGCTTTGGGGTTCCTTCAGACACAAGGGTGGAAAATCCAGATCAACAGGGCATGCGAAGCGTGGGGCGAAGTGACGATTTGTTCGGACAGAATCCAACGCTCTCAAAATTGCGCCACCGTGGGGAAAGCGTATTGGGCGGATGCACTAATCTGGCCGTGAGTCACCTCAATTCTCAGACAGCACCTCTCTGACGAGGAAACTGTCGCTTCCCATCATTGCGATGGGGCATCCCGAGCTGAATCGGGGAGAATATCACAACTGCACCACTCTACCCGAAGTCAGGCCAGACGGCCGGCGACGAGGAGGGGCGGGACTTATCGATCCCTGAGGCTGGACCCGAGTCGAAATGTCCGGGCGTTCCTACGTACTCCATCAGGCTGGAGATCAAGCCACACGTAGTTCTGTGAGTGCAGTTTAACGTCATGCAGGACGTAGGACCCCATTTGGGGTAGATCTTAGTTTAGGGTCTTAGAGCTCGGACCATAAGGGCTGGATCTTAGTTTAAGGTCTTAGAGCTCGGACCATAAAGGTGGAGGATCTTAGTTTAAGGTCTTAGAGCTCGGACCATAAGGGCTAGAGGATCTTAGTTTAAGGTCTTAGAGCTCGGACCATAAGGGCTAGATCTTAGTTTAAGGTCTTAGAGCTCGGACCAGAAGGGGAGATCTTAGTTTAAGGTCTTAGAGCTCGGACCATAAAGGGGGGATCTTAGTTTAAGGTCTTAGAGCTCGGACCATAAAGGGGGGATCTTAGTTTAAGGTCTTAGAGCTCGGACCATAAGGGGAGATCTTAGTTTAAGGTCTTAGAGCTCGGACCATAAAGGGGGGATCTTAGTTTAAGGTCTTAGAGCTCGGACCATAAGGGGAGATCTTAGTTTAAGGTCTTAGAGCTCGGACCATAAGGGGAGATCTTAGTTTAAGGTCTTAGAGCTCGGACCATAAGGGGAGATCTTAGTTTAAGGTCTTAGAGCTCGGACCATAAGGGGAGATCTTAGTTTAAGGTCTTAGAGCTCGGACCATAAGGGGAGATCTTAGTTTAAGGTCTTAGAGCTCGGACCATAAGGGGAGATCTTAGTTTAAGGTCTTAGAGCTCGGACCATAAGGGGAGATCTTAGTTTAAGGTCTTAGATCTCGGACCATAAGGGCTCAAAGCACGCCACATCGTGGTCATATCCCCTGGATATGCGAAGATGCACTGAGGGATAGTGTCAAGAGTGTCGAGGTTTCGCCTGGTCAGAATGGGAGGTGGAAAATGTGAATCATGCGGCCATTCACTCGAGGACCGGGAGCACCGGCGTGACGATATGAGAATACTGCCGACCGTGGCGGAAAAGCAGCATCAACATCGCACCAACCGTTGGTGGAATGAGGCAGCAAACGAGCATCGACCGCTCAATCGCAGGATTTATATCGATTTGCTGCCCGAGGCCATTGGGGGTACCGGCCCGAGTCGGTGGGAGAGCACTGAGGCATTGTGTCCGAACCGTTCACGGGGGTTCCACCCAGGGCGTAGACGATGGGTCCGAATGAAAGGGAGCACAAAGCCTGAAAAGTGGAGGAAACCTGACCAAGCGGATCCTGACCCTCCTGGCAATAAACCAGAGTACTCTTGACACCGGTGGACCACGGCAAGGGGTCGGGGAACACGCCTTGAGGGTGACCTGAAGGCGGCGGATTCCCCAGAGAAGGGGGAATCTCTAAGAGGTGGGGGGCTGGACCCGAAGTTTCAAACATCCGGGCGTTCCTACGTATCCCATAAGGATGGGAATCAAGCCGCACGTAGTTCTTGAAGCGCGGTGCAACACAATCGGGCACCAGCGCGGGGAAGAGTGCGGGTCTGACCCTCGCACACAAAAGGAGCGGCATTTGATATTTCTTGTTTGTCCTTAAAGATGAATGGTTTTTCTTTGTGCGGCGACATGCCCGTGATTGAGAAATCTCTGGCGTCGCCACAATAATCAAGCCATGGAAGGCATTGATGAATGGCGTGGTCATTAACCAGCGCCCAACATGAGTGTCCCCTGAGGAGGACATCACGATGCAGTGCCGTTTCTCGTCGGGCGGCCAAGACGATCACAGTTTACGGTCGTGTGGTAGGACCAGACAACACAGTTTAAGGTCGTGTGGTTCGGACCATGGAGGAATCCGCTTACCGCGGTACGGCGGACACGGCGGAGGTGGGAACATACCCAGCCCTGCGGTCACGCACGATTCCAGGAAAAGAGTCTTGGGATAGGGGTCTGCGTATGTCCATCACCCGAGGGGCAGAGATGCTAGCCTCCAGATATACTGGGCCCAGAACGCAATTGTTCGGGCGACTCCCTCCTCCTTATGGGGACGAGGGTCCAGCTACGCATGGCCCTTAGGGAGGATATCTACATATATCCTTGGTGCTCAGATCATGGGAGCCTCGAACGACATCATTACCCTGGTTGGTCTGCCTAACGTGTAGAGGCGTACCGGAGGTCGGTATGAAGAGAGTGTCAAGATCCCACTACAACGCACAAAGGCGGAGTGTGATGAGGACTGCGCAACCAATGTTCAGAGCCCGAGAGAGCTGACATGGCGATCAAGGACGTTGCTGACGCACTCGCAACACAACATCCGATCGCGTCAGCCTAAGACGGGGCAAGCAAACGAGCATCAACCGCTCAATCGCAGGATTCATATCGATTTGCGGCCCAAGACCCGCCGGTAAATCGACCCGGAGCGGTGGGAGAGCACTGAGGCATCGTACCCAAACCGCTAACGAGGATCCCTTTGAGTGAAGGCTCGAACAAGAGGAAGCGCGAGGCCTGACAAGCAACACAGGACTTGTCGGGATTGAATCTGACACTACGAGTCATAGACCGAAGCACCCCAAAACATGTTAACAGATCTCCGGAAAGGGTCGGAGGACTCACCCTGAGAGCAACCGAAGGGGGGCAGGTCCCCGTGATCAACCAAGAGACGGGGCTGGACCTGAGACACAAGCGTCCAGGCGGTCCTACGTATCCCATAAGGATGGGAATCAAGCCATACGTAGTTCTTGAAAGGCAGTTTAACGTCATGCAGGACGATGAGGAAAAAAGAAGGGGGGAGCAGAAGGCATCCCCAAACGTGGAGGGGGGCGTACAGCGTGACGAACAAACCGACGTGAATGAGGGCATAGCCCCGCACTCACACCATACGCCGCACACCCCGGGGCAACTGGGCCAAGGGCCCGAGATGGGATGGAAATTCCCGAAGGATGGGGCTGGGCCTGAAACACAAGCGTCCAGGCGGTCCTACGTATCCCATAAGGATGGGAATCAAGCCGCACGTAGTTCTGGAGAGGCAGTTTAACTTCATGCAGGACGAATGCTGAACAGTTTAACGTCTTGTAGCTCGGACGTAGTGCAGTTTAGCGTCATGCGGGACGAAGCACTTGGCAGTTTAACGTCTTGCAGCGCGGACGAATGCTAAACAGTTTAACGTCTTGTAGCCTGGACGAATGCAGTTTAACGTCGTGCAGGACGTGGTGACACTCAGGCAAAGTATTGCTTGAGGAACCTAGCGTTGGTGGGAGGAGTGACACGCTCACCATCCATAGTTGCTAGGGAGTACGCGCCATTGGGATAGACCTTGTGGACAACAAAAGGTCCCTCCCACTTGGGCTCCAACTTGGGCGGCTTCCTGCCGGGGATCATCGGTGCTCTTAGGGATAGCACTAGATCACCCTGTAGGAAGGAGCGGAGGCGAACCTTCTTATTGAAAGCTCGAGCCATCCTGCTTTGATGCCTCTCCAAGTTGTGCAAAGCGCGAAGTCTATTCTCATCCAGTGCTTCCAACTCGACTAGACGGGCTTCAGCAACTCTGTCCGGCGCTTGCTGGTCGTAGACCGCAGTGCGCAAGGACGGTAACTGGATCTCGATGGGCAGGACGGCCTCAGCTCCATACACCAGGGAATAAGGGGTCATCTGGGTGGAATTGCGAGTCGTCGTCCGATAAGCCCAGAGGGCGTTGGGGAGCTTGTCCGGCCAACTCTTCTTGTTCTGACCAACCATCTTTTGCAGAATGTTAGAGAGGGTTTTGTTAAACGCCTCGATCTGTCCATTCGCCTGCGCATGATAGCGAGATGTATGGTTCGAGCGGATGTTATACTTGGCGTACAACTTCTTCAACTCGGCTGCTCGGAAATTGGTTCCGTTATCCGTGAGGATAGCGTGAGGCACTCCAAATCGATAGATGATGTTGGAGGTCACGAAGTCAGCGATCGAACAGGATTTGACCTCTCTGAGCGGAATCGCTTCTGCCCATTTGGAGAAGAAGTCCGTGGCGGTCAGAATGAACCGGCACTGGCGAGCTGTCGCCGGCGGGTAAGGTCCCACAACGTCCAGTCCCCAGACTGCAAAGGGCCAGGAATACCTTGTGGTATGGAGAGGCTCCGGCGGCCGATGCACAAAGTTCGCGTGAACCTGGCACGCATGGCACCTCCTGGCGTACTCGATGCAGTCATGGATCATAGAGGGCCAGAAGTATCCCAACCTCCGAATCTGGTGGGACAGCTTCGGCCCAGTTTGGTGGGCGCCGCATGAACCAGCATGAACCTCTTGCATGACTCGTGGGATCTCAACTCCCTGAAGGCAACGGAGGAGAACACCATCAAATCCGCGTTTGTAGAGGATCTGCTCCAGGCCGGGACTGCTCTGGAGGACGAACTGCGATGCGCGGCGTCGAACTCGCTCGCGCTCGGCCCGATCTGACGGAAGAATGCCATGTTGGAGGTACTCAACCAAAGGCGTCCTCCAATCAGGGGCTGATCCGACTGCTATATCTGGGGTACTCGGGGCTCCGGGCATAGGGGCAACCGTGGTGAGATTACTTACCAACGGGCAGCGATCTTCTTCCGGGATAACGGGAGCGATGAGCCTGCGGCGCGTCACGCGGACGATCAGGTTGTCCTGTTCAGGTTCCGCAAGTGACGCAGCCAGGCTGGCCAAAGCATCTGCTCGACCGTTCTGCGACCGGGGAATATGGACAATTTCTGGCCGAGAAGGGAACCGGGCCATCAGAAGGAGGGTGCACTCCAACAGTGGCACAAGTTCCGGCTTCCTGACAACATAGTCGCCATTGATCTGCTTAATGACCAGCTCGGAGTCCCCTTTCACACACAGATGGGGCACGTCGATCTCGAGAGCTAACTCGAGGCCGGTGATGAGGGCATGGTATTCCGCCTCATTGTTGGTACAGCCCTCTGACAACAGGAAAGAGTATGGCAGCACGGCTCGCTCCGGGGTAATGAAGACGATGCCCAAGCCCACCCTATTGAGCTTAGGATTATCGAGTCTTCTACCGGTGGGGCTCCGGGAGGCACCGTCAAAGTGCATCTGCCAGCATGGATCGGCTCGATCAACCGAGAGAATGGTCTCATCAGGAAAGCCTAGATCCAGCGGCTGATCCGCGGAGGTCGGGTGAGCGGCCAGAAAGTCTGCCAACGCTTGCCCTTTGATGGCCTTCTGAGACACATACCTGATGTCGAACTGCTGGAGAATCACAGCCCACCGCGCTAGACGGCCAGTCAACATAGGTCGGCTCAGGATATATTTCAACGGGTCTACCCGAGAAACCAACTGTACCTCATGGTGCTGCAAGTAGTGCCGTAATTTCTGTACGGCAAATACGAGCGCCAGGCAGCTCTTCTCGATGGGGGAATACCTAACCTCCGCATCGAGGAGCATGCGACTGAGGTAATAGAGGCTATTCTCTGTTCCCTCGTTGTTCTTCTGGGCGAGAAGGGCACCCAGGGACCGTTCCAGGGCGGTCACATAAAGGACCAGCGGCTTTCCGGATACGGGCGGCATCAGGACCGGAGGTTGAAGCAGGTACTGCTTGATTTCCTCGAAAGCGGTCTGACACTCTTTATCCCATACATAGGTGACACCCTTCTTCATAAGCCGAGAAAAGGGCTTACACTTGCCGGCCAGATTCGCGATGAATCGGCGTATATAGGCTAAGTGGCCTTGGAACCCTTGCAGTTCCCGGACGGTACCCGGGGGAGGCATCTGGCTAATCGCCCTGATTTTCTCTGGGTCGATCTCAATACCCCGGTATCTTACCACAAATCCAAGGAACTTTCCGGAGGTGACCCCAAAGGCACACTTCAACGGGTTCATCTTCAGGCAGCGAGACCGGAGGAAGCTGAACACTTTCTCAAGATCTTTGAGATGGTCCTGACGCTGGCGCGATTTGACAACCAAGTCGTCGACGTAGCATTCCACCAGTGTGCCGAGGATTGGCTTGAATATGCGGTGCATCGCCCGTTGATAGGTGGCACCTGCATTCTTCAGGCCGAAGGGCATGACCCGGTAGCAAAAGGTACCTTGGGGGGCCCTGAAGGCAGTGAACTCCTCATCCTCAGGGGCCATCCGAATTTGGTTGTATCCGGAGTATCCATCCATGAAGGAGAGGGCTTGGAACCCTGCTGTGGCATCAATCAACAGCTCTGTCACTGGAAGGGGAAAATCATCCTTCGGACAGTGGCGGTTGAGATCGCGGAAGTCGATGCAGACTCTAATCTGCCCGTTCTTCTTCCTGACCGGCACAATGTTGGCCAGCCATTTGGGGTACTGAACTTCCCTCACGAAGTTGGCTTTGATAAGCTTGTCAACTTCGGCCTCAACCATGGCACCATGGGATGAGTGCATTTTCCTGGGAGGCTGCTTGAACCCGCGATGGTTCGCCGGGAGACCTAGGCGGTGGACGGCTACCTGAGGATCTAGCCCCGGCATCTCGTCATAGCCCCAAGCGAACACATCACGGTGCTGCCTGAGAAAGTCCACGTACTGCTGCCGCTCCTCAGAGGGCATGGCGGCACTGACCAATGTGGGTCTTGGATCTGCCTCGGTTCCAAGGTTCACCTGTATTAACTCATCGACCGTGGCGGGGACGCCCTCCTCAAAGGCTGGGGGTGCATCTTCCACGTCCTCTCCACTCGGGGAGGGATCATCCACGGGAGAGACTGCGTTGGAAACTGCATTGGGGCTACCAGATCCTGCTGGGCCACTGGTGCTGGCGCGGGCGGTCGCGGCCGTCTCATCAGGAGACTCGCGGACCGTCAAGACCATGGCGACGTCCAACCGGTGAATCGGGAGGACGTAAGCGTCATCCAGACTTGCCCAGGGATCGCTTGCAACAGCGACAGGCTCAACCTCACCTGCCAGGATCTGCTTATCCTTGCTCTTGTAATAGTCCGCGTCCAGATAGCGGGCTTCACATGAGGCAAAAGGAGAGGCATCTCCTTGAAGCACGCCTACTCGACCATTAAGGGAGTATTTGAGGCATTGGTGGTATGACGAGGGAACCGCCGCATGAAGGTGAAGCCATGGCCTGCCCATCAATGCGTTATACGCAGTGTCCTGAGAGACTACCATGAATTCGGTGTTGGCAACCAAGTCACCGAACTGGGTCTTCAAACGTATCTTGCCGACCGGGGTTTGCTCGGTGCGGTCGTACCCCTGGATCCTGAGGTCGGAGGGAATCAAGTCATCCTCAGACAACCCCAATCTCCGGAGCGTCCGAGTTGGAATCAGATTAATCCCGGACCCCGTGTCGACAAGACAACGCCGGACTTCAAGGCCATTGAACTGGCCAGTGACATACAGCGGACGGATGTGTCCCTGTATAGGAGGGTCCTCATCCTTACCAGAGAACGAGATAACTGCCTGACATTCGGCGTCCTCGATCGTTTCGGCGTGGAAGGCCTCTGCAGCCGCAACCTCTGTCTCAAACTGGAGGGGGCTTTTCAGGGCTTCAGCGAGTGCCTCGCGCATCTCAGATGACATGCGCAGAGCCTCAAGGATGGAGAGCCTTGCTGGGATGTCGGCCAAGTGCTTCAGGACATCATACTTTTTGGCCAAGCGCGAGCTCCTGGTTGCAGGAGATTGCTCTGCGGTTGGTGGCATGACGGGCCTTACCGGTTGGATCGGCGGCCGACTGGTACTTGGCGCATCTCGCTGTTCACTGGTCGCAGTCCGGGAAATGGTCACCGTACTGGAGTCAGGAGGCCGGGATGGACTTGTGGCAGGGCGGAGCTGGTCGCGACGCGGCTGAGGCGGTTCTGCCCGGTCCCATACCACAAACAGTGGCGGAGGCGAATCCGTCATCCCCGGATGGGGAGCCTGCGCACGTTGAGCTCGATCTTGAGCCTGCCGCCTAGTCTCAGTGGCGTGCACGGCCTGGCCGGAGGTACCGACGGCTGTGCCCCGGCGACTCCTGCTGCTGCGGTTCTTCCGACGGTGGCGACGACCGGGGACGCTAGGGAGGTCCACCTGGTGTTCTTCAACGTCGGGAACCGAAAAGGGATTTACCAGCTCGACGGTGTTAACCGAAGCGTACCCAATACCGTCATCGGACGAATCATCCATCACCGGGCGGATCCGAGGAGGGACCCCCATCCCCGGGGGCATGAAATCGCCGAGAGTACGGGATAGTGGCGGAACTGGCGGGGCGCGCTCTTCCTTCTTGCGCTGCCGCCGTTTGCTCCTCTTGGAGGAGGCAGACTGGGACGACGATGCCGAAGCAGCACCCGCAGGTTCTGGGGGCTCAGGCTGATTCAAGCGCGCACGGATGATTCCCTGGGCGCGAATGGTCGTCTTGCGGGCCATCCAGTTATTATACTTCTGGGACCCGCGGTCGGAGACCAGTTGCCATTCGTCCTCGTTGCCACTATCGTCATCTGATCCCACGAACACGCCCGCTACATGTGCTGGAGCTGGGCCCAACCTGATTACATTGTTGTTAATCTGGTCTTGGAGCCAGTCCTTAAACACATAGCACCGCTGGATGGTGTGCCCCAGGGCCCGATGGTAGGGGCAGTAGCGGGGGTTATCCGTGAGATGTGCCTCCTCTGGCCTCCAGCACTCAGGCAATCGCACAATCCTCTGCTCCAGGGCGCTCCGGAAATAACCGGGGACCTGATCCTCATGGAATGAGTACGTCAGGTGTCGCGGGCCCCTGGGAGCGCGGTCTTGACGAGGGGCCGGAGGGGCCTGCCGAGGAGGTGGACCCTGATTATCTCGCCGGGGTTGCGGCGGTACATTACGCGGAGGGGCCGGCCGGTTCTGAGGCTGCCGTTGCTGGGCCGGGAACTGAGCCCGTGGAGGCGGATTCCTGTGAGGCTGCGGAGCTGGCCTCACCGGCAGCAGCTCCAACGGCCTGGGAGCCTCTATCTGGGCCACAGCAGCGGGCTCAGCCCTGCTGGCTCTCCTTGCAGGAATCATAGGAGGCAGCGGGTGTGCCTGGCTGGCCTGTTGCAGGGCTTCCTCAAGACGTTGAGCTTTGTCTGAGAAGTCCCTGAACCCTCCGGGGTAATTCTGAGTGATCAGGGAAGGGACCAGCTCGGTCTTGACGTTCCCGACGCACATTGTCAGCAACTGCTCCTGAGTCAATGGCATGTCAAGGGAATACGTGAGACCCTTCCATCGGGCGACGAAGTCCGCGACTCGCTCATCAGGCCTCTGCTTTCACTTGAAGAGGTCTGCGATACTCGTCTTCCGGGTCGTGGAACTGAACTGGTAGAGGAATTGTCTACGAAGGTCCTCCCAGCTAGTTATCGACCCGACGGGAAGCTGGCTGTACCAGACAAATGCTGGCCCTTCCAGTGTCTGGACAAAGCAGCGAAGCTTAGCGGCCTCTTGCTGCGCCGGAGTCCCCAACATAGGCCCGCACCTCGAGTTGAAATGGGCCAAATGTTGTGGCGGATCTCCGGTCCCGTTGAAGGGGGCGAAAGTGGGATTCCCGAATCCCGGAGGCGCCGGCATGTCATCCACCCATGCTGGGTATGGCTTGCCGTCCGGTGGGATCGCCACCTGCCGAGTCTCCAAGGCTTCCAAGCGGGCAATGAGTGCCGCCATCGGATCGTCCGGACATGGGTTCCAGTCCTGGCGAGGATCTCTAACCACGAGCGCATTGCATGGCCCTTCAATCGGGTCGTCGACCGGATCGTCGAACTCGGCAGCTCGTGGGATGGCTGGCGGAGCGGCCCTTGGGGCAGCGGGAGGAATCCGAGCGGGGTCCCTCAAGTAGTCCCGCCGCTCGGGAGGGTGTGGCGAAACATACCGCGCCCTCTTGCCATAGGCAATGGCCTCTCTCCTGTCGGCGAACACGGCATGATCACGGTTGCCCGGGAGAGTCTCATCAAGGAGTGGTTGTTCCGGTCCCTGCTGCCCTGGCCTGGGATCACCGTAGTCAGGCCGCCGTTCTGCAGCGCGCTCGGCGAGGAGCTGGTCAACCAGCCTCTTCTGTTCGGCGAGCTGCTGACGTAGCGTAGCCTTCTCGGGATCCTCCTCTGCCTTCCGCATGGAGGCAGATGGGTCGGCGGGCCTTATAGCCTCGCTGTGCTCTTTTCCTTTGCTGACGTTTCGGCTCAACGTCAGTGCTTCAGTGGGTGCGGGGAGCCCCAGGAGGTTCCTCTGATGACGAGTAACTCTCACTGATGGGTCTGACGACGGCTTGTCTTCGGGGGGGAAGCCCCCGTCGAGAAGTTCCAAGTCGTTCCCCTCTCCCGACAGGTCAGCCATATTGACTGTTCCTGTCCCTGGGGATATACCCTCAGGGCCACCCAACGAATCGGGCTGTCGGCGAATCACACTGAAGCGTAGGGCAGCGTACTGCCCCCATCCACGGATATACACGTGGGGAGTGGCTTCCTCGATAACTTTGCGGAGTACTTGAAAGCACTCAACGCATCGTTGTTGGAGGGCCTCGTGGTGCCCAAATGACCCGGGGTGCCGAACCGCGGGGAGCATGGCCAGGTCAATTTGACGGCACTGCTCACCAATATCCTCCAGGTGTAGTTGACTCCCGGGGTATGGCATTTGTAGGCAGTGAAGACGGGAGTGAGTCTCCCGGAGAGTTCGGCGGAAGCACTCGAACTCATCCGGGGTGAGCGATTCGGGTGCATCAAAGCCCGGTCCTGCGACTGGCCAAAACTTCTCAGGGAAGTGGCCCTCTGCAAGGACGGTCCAGAAGCTCCACGACTCAAACTCGGGACCCAGATCTCCTCGGTCCTCTTCCATGGCTGGGAACGGACGGGGAACTGGTAGTGGTGCCGAGGCGGGCCGTCGGGCCGACGGGCTGACCGGCGGTGTATACGGCGAGCAGGCCGATTGGCCTCCATATCCCGGGCCTCCCCCTGAGGGTGGCGGTGCCCCAGCTACCACATCACGATAGGACGGGCCGGCGAGCGAACACCCTGCCATAGCATCGGTGCTCGCCGAGGGCGCACCAGATCGTGGTTCGACCGTCGGTCCCCAGAAAAAGTCTCCGGCTTCTCTGATCGAGACGGAAGGCACTTCCGGAGGGGCCGGTACCAACCGCAAGTTTGATCCTTGGGGGTCTACCAGGCCCTCGTTACTCCGGATATACCTTCGGAGAGACGCGGGGATCACATCGATCTCGCTCTCGGGGAGCACGAGGCTGACGTGCCGCATTCCTACCCCTGCCCTTGACTGGCGGGATTGGGGAAGGGGCTCTGTCGCCGAATCGTACTCTGCCTCTGAGTCAGAGAAGCAAACCGGTCGGATCTCTGTCCGGAACTCCGCAACATTCTTCCCTCGGCGTCGACGCCTTGCCTTCCTGCCCCTGGGTGGTTCTTCGGGGCAGGGCTGATCTCTGTCCTGGCGTCCTCCGGCCGCACTGGTGCTGGGGCCGAGAGGACTGGGAACCAAGGTGCGAGGGGCACCGGGACAGATATCAAAGGGGACGCGGGGAGAGATGATCCCGGGCAGGACTCCGGGCCGGGATCGGGAGGTGGGATGACCCATGCCTCCTGGATCGGCCACACAGAGTAGATCCTGCCGGTGAATAGCGCTACCGCGAGGTGGTCCGCGGTGGCTACTGCCAGTGCCAGCAACCGGGAGAGTCAACCCAACCTGCCTTTGGGGCGGTCGGGGCCTCGATCCGGGTCGGGCATAGGAGTTCCCCCGCTCAGGATGCGCAGAGGCCTGGCGACTGGAGCCAGCAGTGGCTTGGGCCAATGCGGCCGCTGTTGCTAGAGCCCCAAGGTGGGCATCCTCTTCCGCTCGTGCCCGACGTTGGCGTCGAGACAGACGAGCCGGGATGAGCGGCGCAGGCAGGTGGAGAGCCTGTTCCTCGACTTGAGGGGCCTGGCGGCGATGTCGCCGTGGCCTGGCGGGAGCCCTTATCGTGGATCCCTGGAGCGGACCTCGGATAGGGTGATCCTGGGCATCTTCCACTTCATCCGCATAGGGAAGGGAACTGTCAGAGCGCTCCGGGGATAAACTCCCGAAGCGATTGGACGTTGAGGTAGGCAGTGGTGCCTCCCTGCGCGGCCCTCGGGGGCGGCGGTGGTGGCGAGGCGCAGCCTCCTCAAGGTCTAGGCGAGCCATTTCCCTAGTGGGGATGACTCCCTCTTCCTCGTATCTCCGCACCAGGGTGTTGATCACCCTTCTCTGGATGACCTCCGAGGGGGAGAGAGGGCGTGGTCGTCCCGCAATTGCGGCTGCTGGGACGGCTGTGGAACGGGCGGGACCGCGCGGAGTAGCCGCGTCGGTGTTTCCCCTGTCCCTGCGCCAGTGGGCGGGTGGCGTTCGGGCACTAGATCGGGCGACCTGATTTCTGAAAGCAGGGAGAATGACCCATTAATACTGACAGGAAAAAGGAATCGACAACCAACCATTAGCGCCACGACGCCTTCCGTGGGGGGAACCCAGGCCCTCGACGTTGCGAGACGGAGTGCCCGATGTCCCTTCCCCAGCCCCTGGCGGGTAAGACTGAATGCTTGGCCGGGCAACACGCCGGTCTTCCAACACCTCTGAAAGCCATCGGTCTTCGTATCGAGGAGAAGAGATTCACGTCGGGTTCACCATTTTTCTGTTTCGGTGCGGATGTGCGTCGGGTTACGCTGTTCCGCCAGGACGCGTTCGCGCGTGCACCCGTCAACCCGAGGGGATGGGCGCGCGGCTTGTGGTCCCGCAGTCCCGCTTTCCAAGGGCGGGCGGCATCCGTCCCTTATTCAGGGGCGTCTGCTCCTTGATCGAAACCGGGATGATGGGATGTCGGCTTCTCCTTCCTTGGACGTCTCCTCGGAACTTGTCGCCTAATCCGGGTCTCCCTCATAGACTTAAGAATGTTCGTGAATCTCGTTCCCGGCGCCATATCTTCATGGACACCGGTTAATTACGCTGCTTCCGCCCGGACGTTCCAAGGAGTCTGGGCGGGGCAGCAACCTGCGGTGAGAAGGCCGGGTGGCTCTGGGTGCTGGGGGCGTGTCGTAACACTGCGGCTCTGCACGTCTGTCTTCCGTCCCTAATAGGGCTTCTCGAAGGCACGATGGCCTGAGGCATCCCGTACTAGGTGCGGGGAACTGTGTCACCTGAGGTTTTCCTCAGCTTCCCGTGTTTAACACGGGGTATGCCGCGAGTTTAACGTCCAGCGGGGACGGCATCGGACCGATCAACACGAAAAGTGGATCAGATGACAGAACCCCTTGCGGGGAACCTCCGACGCTGGGGCCAGCACATGGGCGGCTTCCCAAGTAACGTGGAGTGAAGTGAAGTGGCATGACCCCACCGGGATGTGGCGGCCCGGGTAAGGATCAGGGTGGATGATGGAGTAAAGAGCTTGGACCCCAGAGGGGCTTCCTACGTACCGCGCGTTAACACGGATCAAAGTCAACGTAGTTCGGGCATACAGTTTAACGTCATGCTGGACGTCGGCAAGCCGACTCACGAAGAGGTCGAGGCCGCCGGGCGGAGGATTGAACCGAACCACCTCGCACGGAGGGGGATGGAACGGCCGGGTGGATCACAGTTTCACGTCATGCTGGACGATAAAAGGGGAAATGGAAAAGGGGGGCTGTGGGGAGGCACCGTGGAGATACACACGGGCGGTCTCCCACAGGGGCGGATTCATAGGTGAATCAACGCAAGCGTGAACCCTGGAGGGGTCCACTGATGGACGAACGGACGTAAATACGACCGGAACGACCAGGTGGTGGGCTTGGGCCTCAGGGAGGCTTCCTACGTACCCTGTATAGAAGACAGGGATCAAAGTCCACGTAGTTCAATCTGTCAGGACTTACGCACTTGGGGCAGCCCGGATACTGCAAAACTCAGTTGGAAGGGACTTGGACCGAAAGCAAAAGACACCTCGATCCCAGTCAGACCCTCTACTGGCTTCGGCAGTGGGGAGGTGCAATGGAGATACACATGTGCAGCCTCCCACGAGAAACTAGGGGTTTGTAATACCCTGCCCCCGTAGGGAAAAGCCACTCCCATTAAATCGTCCCAAAAGGGGGACAATCCCGACATCCCTGCAGAGACGAGCGGGTGGGGGCCACGTCCAAACCGGGGGAGACCCTGCGTGCGGAGCACGGGATCAGGTTGCGGACGGTTTAGCGTCTTGCCAGACGAAGTACAGTTTAACGTCATGTGTTGAGGACGAGGCACTTGGCAGTTTAACGTCTTGCAGCACGGACGATGGGGGCTAGGCAGTTTAACGTCGTGCAGCTTGGACGGGTGTGCAGTTTAACGTCATGCTGGGCATAGGTTGCCGGACGAAGCACTTGGCAGTTTAACGTCTTGCAGCGCGGACGATGTACAGTTTAACGTCGTGCAGGACGTATATGCAGTTTAACGTCATGCTGGACGAGTATGCAGTTTAACGTCATGCTGGACATATATGCAGTTTAACGTCATGCTGGACATAGGTGCGTGTCACTTCGCGCAAGCCTGGAGGGCCGCACGGGAAGACAACGCACGGTGCGGGCACCCGGGATGAGAATCATCGGGTGCCACACAGGCGGGTAACCTTGGGAGGTCAACGGGGGCGACCCTGGCAGATTGCGCGCAAAAAGGAAGCTTTGCGCGCAATACTGCGGGCCGGCGCGCAATCGGGACGGCTGGCGCGCAATTGGGCCAGCGCCTTGCGCGCGGATGCTTCAGATTGCTCACACCGGGCTTCGGATAGCGCGCGGGGGCAACGGCTCATTCTCTAATGAATGGCCACTTGAAAGAAGGGGGGTGCGCGCAATCGGGCCGGATTGCGCGCACCCCGGGGCAATTGCGCGCAAGCGGGTTCTTTTGCGCGCAAAGGCCTTAGGGTGAGTGTTTATTCAAATGAAAGGAGCCAGCGGGGATTGCGCGCGAAGGCGGACCCCGAGGCTTTCTTGCGCGAAAGAAAGGAGGTTACCTGAAGTTCGTCATTGCGCGCGGAAGGGGTTGAATTGCGCGCACGGGAGACGTTTCGACTTCCAGCAACCTTTGAAACGTTGGGGGTCGCCTTGTATTTATAGGCAACCCCGGGCGCGGAATCCAGGGTGCGAGCGCGAAATTCTTCTCGCGGGCGCGGAATCGGGCGCGGCGCGTAAGGGAGGCGCGCGGACCCGCGGCGCGCAGAATTGCGCGCCGAGCCGGCGCATTGCGCGCATCCCGGGGGTTTTCCGCGCGGGGCATCACCTTTGCGCGCGTGCCTCTGAAATTCCGCGCACGGCCTCCGGGCCCTCCGAAACATCCTTCCGACTCCAAATATGACCTCGCTTTCCGCATCCGGAGCTTCGTTTGGGAGCAACGGACTTTTCCGGCGTCTACAAACATCAATAGAGAATAATTAATTATATTTACATAGATTAAAGTAATCATAAAAAAAATTTGTGAGAAATATCCCACTTTTCCTTGAAAACATTTAAAAGACATACTATTTATCAAGAAGTTGTTTAAAATAGATTTTTTAATCAATGGTTCCCATACCAATTTGAAACATTTAAAAGTAATTTTAATTTTAAAACATTAATGTCCATATAAATAAATCCTTAAATCCATTTTTAAAACATGGACATAAATAAGAAATATTTAGAATAATAAATCATTAAAACATTTTAAAATGATATTTTAGTTAGAGTTTCTATCCAAAATAGAGACACTTGAATAAAAATAATTGAGGTAATAAAAACATTATAATATCATGGGAATAAAGGGATTCATGATATACTATGTCGAAGAACATTATATACACCATATAAAAGCGAATTGGCGTATAAAAACAAATAAGTATCAATAGAATGTTAGTTGAGATTAAATCTCTTAGAAAGACCATATCCTTAGGTTAAGGATAAATAGATGACATAATTATGTGTGAAAAATATATATATATACTCAATATTATTCGACATTCAGTGTAAATCAATCAGAGGTCATTCACACATATTATTGTAAAAACAACACCAATGAACTGGATATGTAACTCAATAAATGTAAATTGAATTAAAATTAATCTTATAAAGTTCATATCGATGACTTGATAATTTATTAATGGAGTTATTATGTGTATCAAAAGTATATCCACAGAAAGGGGGGTGGAAATTACTACAAAAATAATAAATAGTGTTTCCACACATAATAATGGAGTAAAATAATCAATGAAGTATGCGTAAAGCTGAATGAGTTGAAATTGAAATTTGAAATTCTCTTACCAATTTGGTAACATACGAAACATACATCCCATGAAAGATGGATCATAAAATTAAGATGTAATTACTCATAAATTATATTATATTACACAAATAATATAATCATTGGGCAGTACATACCCCACACAAAATGAAATAGTGGTAGTATGGAATGAATCTCACGGAAATAGGAAGGGAGATGAAAACACTAACTTCTTTGTAATCAATCGAGTCATATGGATAAAAGTTAATAACCACCAAATAAATCATAGAACACCATGAATAAAAAGATAACTATAATAATATATATATCAAATGACAGTACAAAATGCACCACATTTATAAATAAGTGGCGAACAATGGAAATATCATGGAATTAAAAGTGAGATAATAAACCCCTTACATTGTACTTTTCCTTGGTCGAGGGTAGGTTAAACTCTCATATAATGGTGAAATAATTTTTATTAAATTATAAAAGAAACATATACAATAATATGACATCATCTATTATCTTTTAATGTTTTTTTCTTAATAATATTTTGGTATTATCATCTTTTCGTGTGTTAACTGATTCGTTTTCCTTTATATGTTTTTTTAATAAGTAGTGTTTGTTATGAATAGGATGTATCTTATTCATATTAAGAATGATATTAAGTCATTAAAAATTATTTTTAATCATCTAATCAAAATTATTCTTTAATGGATTACGATGTGGAATGAATATCATCGCGTTCGTGGAGAAGGTAACTCGTACATACGCATGAGAGACAATATCATTTTTTTGATATTAAAATAATATATAATTTGATGTAATATCATATATACAGATTCATTATCATGATATATTTATTATTTACATCAATTACACATCATTATTATACCCATCCATATAATAATGTATTGAATAACAATTACACCACGGCGTGGAGAGAGTAAGCTGAATGTACGCACGTATAGTGAAATGTCATTCAAAGTATGGATATACTAATGAATATGGTTGTAGTCTATTTATTATAAATCACAGTAAATAGAAGATAATGGAGTTATTATTTTAGAATAGAAACAACACAGAAAGAGTAAGTGGAAGAAGAATGGAACTTGAAAGAGGTGATGAAATATTTTCCTCTTCTTCAGGTTCTTCCTTTTGATTTGACCAAAAGGGCACACTAGGATGGCTTTCGAACTAAAGGAAGGCCTTTAGGATTAAGGGAGGACAGTTCAGAGGGTATTTTGGTAGAGTTTGGTGGATAAAATAGGATTTAAGGAGTGAATATGAGGGATGGGGAGTTCCCTTTTATAATAGGGGCAAGGGGAACCTTAGGAAAAGCTAGAAATATTATTTTATAATAAAATAATTTTTGGTTTTTAAGGGTTCCCAAATGAATTATTTAAAGGATAGGGTGGGGATGGGTCTAAAACCACTCAGCCAATAGGTTTTAGATGGTTTTGTGTCCCTACAATAACCTTATCTTTTAGATTTAACTCTTAGTTAAATAGTTTTACATTTACCATATCACTTTATATTTTTATATTATATGGTTAATAAACATACTATATACATCCAAGAGAACCCAAATTTGTTCATTAATGATAAAAATATCCTTATATAAGTCTTTTGGCCTAACCATGGATTTTTAGGAATAGAATATCAATTAATAATATAATATTTGTTTTATAAACTCTGTTATGTCAATTTTGACCCTATTTGGTATTTTGTTTTTTTAAAATTCATAACAACATTATTACTTCTAAAAAAATTCATCTAACCAAAAATATCATGTCATATTAACCTATAAAATTCGTTTAATTCATATAAAGTCTCATATTAGATTTATTTGGATATTTGTAATATCAAATATTTTAGTATTTCATTAATTAGGTAATTACTTCATCATCATTGTGTCATAAATAAATTAAATTATATAATGTCTAAAAAGTATAAATAAAATAACTTTATGTAGGAAATCATTTTATATTTCAACTGAATAATAATAATCTAATTTATATTATGTATAACCCTTTATTAAAAATGTCTTAGTTATTAAGCTTTGAATTTACACTTTTAACTATTATTTGAATTAAATAATAATAAATGTCCTAATGGAATCCATGTAGACATAAAGAATCATATTTTTTAATAAGGTTGTTTTTGTCGAATTACACTTATCCAATAGAATTAGGACATGTTTTAGGGTAATAATATTACCATTTTTACCCTTAATTACCCAATTTACTTTTAACTATGGTAAATAAAAGTCAAAAGTTACTATTCACCAAAGATTAATTTTATCTTATTGAACCAAATTTAACTTATTTATATCAATCGTACCTCTTAGATTTTTGAAATTTATATCACAAAAGCGGTAAAACTTAGTTTTATTCAAATTTGTAAATGCTCCTAGGAGGTGGGAAAAAGACGGTTAACAAGTTTAATAAAATTTTTATATATCTAAAATTATTATAAACTGACTCCAAAAAATTACATTGAACTTATATAGGTATTATGTATCTATTTTGATAGAAAATTAAATTTAAATAAGATAAGTCAAAATTTAAATAAAAATTTTGTTGTAAACTATAACTCAGTGTTTTCACTATTCATCAAAAATTGAATGTTTTCAGAAAAATACCAAAAATTCACCCTATGTTAATTTAGATATTCAAAATCTCAAAACGATGTCCATTTTGAATGATAAAATTTAAAAAATTTCAAAAATTGGGTATTACTATTCATAAAGGCTAGTTTGATTGGTCGCCGTGTGTTAGAATCTCGAAGTTGCGTACAATGCAAGCTATTACATTATTCAAAGGGAAACGTATCGTGGAAGCTTGGGGTGTTACCTTCCTCCTCCCTTTTGGAAGTTTCATCCTCATAATTTTTAAAATTGGGCTAGGGAACATAATTGAATGTCCCACATCGAAAACAGAGTCATTAAAGCTATCTCATTAAAAGAATGAATGAGAAGTACAATGGTCACCTTTGATAACCCCTACTCGGATTCCATGTAATAAACAATGGATATGGAAGATAAACATAGTGTCATGATATGATGGATGGGGATAAAAAACATGATCACGAGAAAGTAACCAACAAGAAAACCACAAAATTGTGATGGGACAAATGATCATTAGTTTCCCAGTAGGAAAAGTAAACAAACAACTTTTTTTTGTTTTAAGATTCATTTCATAAAGATGAGGAATTTATTTTTGAAATTGACTAAGAACATAAAGTGATATACTTTCTTTTTTAGTAGAGTTTAGTTCTTTAAAAAATTTCTACCACTAACTCAATTTTTTGAAATGATGAGTATTCAAGATGACATGGTCACACCGGAAGAGATAGAATCGACTTCTAGAGAATCACATGATCCACAATGGAAAAACTATATATTTACCTTGCCTTTAGATATTAATTAAAACCAAAATTGTTAGTACAAGATCAGATGATCCACGAATATGATATTTCTTTAGAGAATGAAATAGTAATCATATGTTCTAAAATTAAACCAAAAATAACCCAAAGTTAAATAAATACCATTAAATAAACAATTGTCCTTAGAATCCATCAATATAATCCAAACTAATATTGACAAACAAAACAAAGAAGAATTTGGTTATGTAGTCTTCCACATTAAATTGTATCTCCAAATGAAATTGACTAATCTTAAATTCACATACATAAAAGTAATTAAACACATCACATATTCTCTATTATAGATTAATCATTTCCATAAATAACCCAAATCACTATAAATACACAATAAAAACGTAGATAAAAACCCTCCATTAATCCTTAAATGAAATCCCATTGAGCGAACATCTTCCAAAATAATATTTATCACTAGATAACCAAATCTTTTTCCTCTATTAGGGTATTCATTTGATGAGACATAATATCCCAAATAAACTTATTATTGATCAATAAAATCATTTTACTAAAAATAATTAGTGACAGTAACCTAGAACTTCACATAGTCTAGTGGTAGCTGATAAATTCCAATTACACTCTAGTTGTGGGTTCGATTCCCACATATTTGTCTGATACGACGGGTTGTCACACAGTTTGTGTGTTTTCCTTTTTCAAAAACAATATTTTATAACATTATCAAATTGAGATAAATTCCTTAAAATAACCATAACATGATTTAACTACAACTGTTATCTAATACCTTTCATTTTCATCCCAAAATATAATAACTTGTAATTGCCTCAAACCCAGTAATCATATAAATCCAAATGGTTATTTATAACTATATCCACAATGGAAAATATACTTCTTCCTCAAATAATAGTTTCACATGACAAACTATAGGGTTGAAAATACAAGAGAAAGTCATTCTAAAGTAATCTCATCAACAAGGAGTACTAATACTTTTAAACATTTCTCCAGCCATTTTTTTTCCGCAAAGATTCTTCTTTGACCAATAAAATATCCTATAGGACAAGACATTCACTTAGGTAATGGCCAGGTCCCCTAAATTTAAGAAAAATGTCTGTAAATGAATTCTTGGGACCATTTTTATTTTCTTCCATTGTACTCTTCATTTTTCCTTGGAAATTCTTTACTTTATGTCCTTGTTTCCCACACGTAATGTATCTCTTTATTCCATTAAGACACTTTCTTGGGTGTCTCCCTCCACATTTCCTGCATGATGGAAATTATGGATTCATTTATACATGGTCTCCACTATCGGAGCTCTTATTATTCATGACCTTTCTCTTCTTTTTTGAGTCTGAGAGTTGGTTAATATATATGTTGTTGATCATATTTTTGGAAAACTGATTTGGCATGAACACGATATCTTTTACACCTATCAACATTCCATTTTTTCTCATTTACACCATTGTTCCCACATTGTACATCATGCTCAAAGTTACTATGACTTCCTTGGAATCCATCCATTAGCTAAAACCAGAAAGAATTTTATGAATAAAAATAGTTATAAAATAATTTAGAGAATATCATGGAACCATATTATCAATTTGAAACACATTAGGATTAACCAATGTCATTTATTCTCATCTTATATTGAAATCCTTTAAATCGTTTTATAAAGAAAATGTAAATTATCCTAAGCATATCCCCTGGGAGTTTCATAACCAAGAGTGCAACATGGCCGGTTTTTGTGCACCAGTTCCCATTCGAGTCTAGGTCAAAGTGGTGTTTTTAGGTTTTACCCCTAGGTACGTATATACCAGTGCTGCCTCTACCTGATCGTATCCATATAGGGATGTATTTCTTAGAAAACTCACAAAATTTTTACAATACCAAAATTTTAGTAATTTATTCTATACTAATCCTCAATGTCTATCTCAGGGATATGTGATCTAATAAGATTTCATCTAAATCTAGTTTCAAAGATTATACTAAACTTTCTCTGATACAAAGTGTAACGCCCCGATCCCAGAAGCCCAGAGTCGGTGCATCATTATGTATCATTGGCATGATCATAAAAGATCATGTCTCAAAAGACCACTTAGTTTAGTATCCTTGGAAGTACTAGATACCTCCACAAGGTTTACACTACATCATAAAATGGAAAACTACAACAACATTGTTTCCATAGAAAACACTAAGATCCCATAGACTATCCCTGCAGTTCAGTCGTTATATAATTCTTCGCATCCTAGAAAAAATAAAGCATAGAATGGGGTGAGCTCATATTCTCAGTAAGGATATAAATATAGCGGAAATTTTAATAAATTAGCATAAACATTTAAGCCAATGTATAATAATAAAACAAAAGCTTTTTAATCTTGAACGTCAGAATAATAAGGAAAAGATAAAATCAAATAATTCCATTTACTTATTCACATGGATATTCTACTAGTCAAAAAATAACATGAAATATCAATATCCAATTTCAAAGTGATGGAATTCATAATGGCAAACTTTCATAACAACATAGTTAAGGCTTTTTACCAAGACTACAAATAAGATTATGTCAAGGCCTTGTGCCAAGACACTATTTTGTCTCATGAGACCTACTGATGCATCACAGAGCTATATAGGGCTCCAACCGTCACTTACTAAGTCTAATTCATTCCTCATATGAGAATTTTGTAACAAAATCTGAAAATTCATATTAAAACTATCATATGAAATGTAAATATTTTAACCACAAACCATGAATAGTATAAAAATAGCACATCCACAGTAAACCATAACTCATTCAATACAATATGGGAGATTTTACTATAATATATCAACCTAAATAGAGAATAATGAATGACATTGACATAGATGAAAATAATCATCAGTACTATTTGAGAGAAATATCCCCCATTTTCTTGAAAACATTTAAAAGTCTCAAAATTTATCAAGAGGCCGTTTAAAATAGATTTTTGAATCAAAGTGTCCCATACCACGTTGAATAATTTAAAATGAATTTTTATTTTAAAACTTAAATCTCCATATAAATAAATCCTTAAAACCATTTTTAAAACATGGACATTAATGAGAAAGATTTATAATAATAAATATTTAAAACATTTTCAAATGATATTTTAGTTAGAGTTCCAAACAAAAAGAGAGACACATGAATAAAAATAGTTGAGGTAATAAAAAATTTATAATATCATGGGAGTAAATGGATTCATGATATACTATGTCAAAGTAAATTATATACACCATATAAAATTGAATTGGCGTATGACAACAAAGAAGTCTCAATTGAATGTAAATTGAGAAGAAATCTCTTATAAAGACCTAATCCTTATGTTAAGGATAAATCAACAACATAATTATGTGTGAAAAATATAAATACACTAAATATTATTTGATATTTAGTGTAAATCATTCAGAGGACATTCAGACATATTCTTGTAAAAAAACCAATGAATTGGATGTTTATCTCAATAAATGGAGATTGAGTTAAAATTACTCTTACCAAGTTCATATAGATGACTTGAGAATTTATTAATGGAATAATTATGTGTATCAAAATTATATCCACATAAAGGGGAGTGTAAATTACTAATAAGATAATAAAAAGTGATTCTATACATAATCATGGAGTAAATTATTCAATGAAGTATGCGTAAAGCCGAATGAGTGAAAATTGGAAATTAAAATTCCCTGAAAAATTTGCTAACTTACAAAACATACATCCCATGAAAGATGGATCATAAAATAAAGATGTAATTACTCTTAAAATAAACTATATTACACAATAATACAATAATTGGGAAGTACATACACCGCTCAAAAAGAAATTGTGGCAGTATGACATAAATCTCACAGAAATAGGTAGTGAGATGAAAACCCTTACTTCATTGAAATCAAATCGAGTCGTATAACCAGAAGTTAATAACAACCAAAATAATCATAGAATACCATGAATATAAATAGAATCATGATAATATATATATATATATATATATATATATATCAAATTACAGTACACAATACACCACATTTAATAAATCAGTGGCAAACAATGGAAATCTCACAGAATTAAAAGTGCGATAAGAAACCCCTTACTTTGTACTTTTCCTTGGTCGAGGATAGGTTAACATCCTATATAATGGTAAAATAATTGTTATTAAATTATTAAATAATCATATAAATTAATATTATATCATATATGATCTTTTAATATTGCTTTGTTAATAATATATTAGTAATATCGTCGTTTCGGGTGTTAACTGATTCATTTTCCTTTCTGTGATTTGTTTCGTAAGTAGTGTTTTTCGGGAACAGGATGTATCTTTTTCATATACATAATGATATTAAGTCTTTAAAAATTATTTTTAATCACCTAATTAATATTATTTTTGAATCTATTATGATGGGGATTGGATTATGATGGGTAATTAATCTCATCGCGTTTGTGGAGACATTAATCCGTACGTACGCATGAGCGACAATAACATTCTTTTGATATTAAAAAACATATAATTGGATTTTATATCATATATAAAGAATAATTATCATGTTATATTTATTATTTACATCAATTAGACATCATTATTATAATCATCCAAATAGTAATGTATTGAATAATAATAACACCACGACGTGGAGACGGTAAGTCGTACGTACGCACGTATGGTGACATGTCAATCAAAAGATGGATAGATTAATGAATATGGTTGTAACATATTTATAAAAATATCATAGTATATAGGAGATACAATATTTATTATTTTATAATGTAAAAAACAAAGAAATAGGATGTGGAAGAAGAAAGGAACTTGAATGATGTGAAGAAATATTTATCTCTTCTTCGTGTTCTTCCTTTTTATTTGATCAAAAGGGCACCATAGACTGGATTTAGGAATAAAGGAAGGCCTCTAGGATAATGGTAGGACAGTTGAGAGGATATTTTGGAAGAGTTTGTCTGAGAAAAACGTCTTTGAAGGTGTGAATTTGAGGGAAGAGGGAGTGCCCTTTTATAAGAGGGGTGAGACGCAACTTAGGAAAAGCTAGAAATATTATTTTATAATAAACTAATTTTCGGTTTAAAATGGATCAAAAATTAATTATTTAAAGGATATGTTTGGTATGGGTCTAAAAACAATCCACTTATATGTTTTAGACATGTTTCGGTCACTATATTATCCTTATCTTTTAGATTTAACTCATCGTTAAATAGTTTTACATTTATCATGTATCATGGTATTTTTATATTAAATGGTTAATAAAATTACAATATTTTTCCAAGAGAACCCCAAGTGGTTAATTAATGATTCAAATATCATTATATAAGTATTTTTTATAACCTTAGATTTTTAGGAATTGAATATCAATTAATCATAGAATATTTGTTTTAAAAACTCTTTTTTGTCAATTTTGATAGTATTTGGTATTTCATTTTTTCTAAAATCATAACCGCATTATTACATAGATGAAAATTAATATAACCAAACCTAAAATTTCATATTAACCTATAAAATTACAGGATGTCATAAAAAGTCTCAAATTACATTTCTTTCGATATATATAATATTAAATATTTTAATATTTCATTAATTATGTAATTACTACATCATCATTGTGTCATTTATTAATTAAATTATATAATGTCTAAAAAATATAAATAAAATAAAATTATGTTCGAATTTTTTTATCTTTATAATGAATATTTATAATAGAATTTATTTTATGTATAAACCTATATTAAAAATGGTTTAGTTATGAAGCATTGAATTTATCATTTTTAACTCTTCTTTGAATTAAATAATAATAATTGTCCTAATCTAATCCATGTGGACCTAAAGGATCATATTTTTTTTCCTAAGGTTGTATTTAGTCTAATTACACTTATCTAATAGAATTAGGACATGTGTTAGGGTAATATTATTATTATTTTTACCCTTAATTACCCTATTCACTTTTAATTGTGGTAAATAAAAGTCAAAAGTTACTATTCACCCAAATTAATTTTTTTTCTTATTGAACCAAATTTTACTTACTGATATCGACCCTGTCTCTCCGAATTTTTATATTAAATTTACAGATTCAGCAAAATTTAGTTTTATTCAAATTTTCAAATGCTCCTATGAGGTGGGTAAAATACGGTTAAAAGTTCAATAAATTTTTTATATTTCTACAATTATTATAAACTGACTCCAATGAAATACATAGAACATATATAGGTATTATGTATCTATTTTTACTTAAAATAAAACTTAAATAAAATAAATAATTATTTAAATAGAAATTCGATTTTAATCTATAACTCAGTGTTTTTCACTATTCATCAAAAATGGAATGTTTTCATAAAAATACCAGAAATTTAGCCTAAGCTAATTTCGATATTCTGAATCCAAAAATGAAGACCATTTTAGAATAAAAAATTATAAAACATCTAAAAGTGGGTATTTCTATTCATAACTGCTAGTTTGATCGGTTGCAGTGTGTTAAAATATCAAAGATGCGTACAATGCAAGCTATTAAATTCTGAAAAGGGAAACGTACCGTGGAAGCATGGGGTGTTATAACCTGGCCTATTGCTACTACCCACGACCCAACCACCTCAGCCTAACCCACCACCGTAGATGCAGACCCTACCAACTCCCAGTCATTGTGCACCACACACCCTATGCTCTGGTGGCCTCCACGCGACACCACCGCCATCTCACAGCCACCACTAGGACCCGTGCACCAGTTGTCCCTTCCACGGACTATAAGGCCTCATCTAGTGATTGAAATATGAAAATGAGCATATATTCGGGATCCTCAGGTCCCGATCTACATATACACATGCTTCACTTAATGATTTATCGATGCTCCCACATGATGAAAAGTAAGTGCCGCTTTCACTCGCCAACATGCCTCTTCCGACACCCGAAAACCAAAACTATCATAGATCTAGAATCCTTGGACCACAAAATTGATATATATATATATTCTTTGTTCAATGTTTGGATTTTATTTCAATGTGTCAAAAGGTTTATCGATGAAAAAATCTATAAATGGGTGAAGAACAATAACAACAAGAAATGAAGAGTTAAAATGGTCAATGGTCATGTTAGCATGGCCATCAAAAAAGGATTTTTAAAAAGAATAAATTATAAAAAAAATTCAACAAAAAAACATATCGATCGCAGAAATGCAGAATCTGAAATAAGAATCATACATGGAGTTTGGATTCATCATTGCATTGGCCACATTCTAATCTACCTGGATCTACAATCTCGTTGTAATATGCCAAAATTTTGGCACCAATTAGCCAATGGTATGATATAATAGAGTTCTACAGGGGAGGGGATTTTGTAGTAAAAACCTAACAAATCCTCATAATATTTTATTTATATGATTATAATACAATACTTTCCAATGACTGTAGGATCTGAATATCATGTTCTCTCTCACTTTAGGGCGCAGTTAGGTAAAACACCATATTACGAACCCAATGGAGGTATCAGATCTCCGAACCAAGTCCCCATTCTTACGTTATTTTGAACAAAATTATTAATAAAATATAAAAATTTAAACATTTTATTACAGTTACGTCATCCATGACGTTTTCTACAGAATACCTGCACCGACAAAAGTTATGTCCAGCCAATGGTAAATTACATGTTCCGAACACAACCATTCCCTCAAATTTCTGATCCATGTTACCATTTAAGCCTTATTCTATTTAATTCATCTTCAATGTATACAATATTATTATTATTTTTAAATATTTTTTTCATTGAACATCGGGTCTCAGAAATGCTTGTCGTATCAACGCCTTTCTCAATAAATATATACAGAAATATTCCAAAGTCTTACAAGAAAAAACATGTATCTATACATAATTCTATCCTTATAGAATTTCATCCTTGAAAGTAAAAATAAGGAAACAACCTAGGATATAGAGAGCACACCTTTCTCTCCAGCTCCCTTGGAAACTCTTGTATGTTTTCGTGCTGCTGAACCAGATGAACAAAATGGATGATCCTTCCATGTATGGTCTACTCTTATCAATGAGGTGTGTGGGATAATGAACATATATACTGAGATGTGAGATGTGGAATAGTTCATACACCCACAATAGCTTTTGGGGTAGGGAATGGCTATAGGAAACCTCACCAATCCTCTGTATGATCTCAAGTGGCCTGATAAACTTCATGGATCATTTTCCTCCCTGGTGGAAGACCAATACACAAGCACTCAACATATTCTCCAACACCTGGATTGTGCACTTGGTGTCCCATAGGTATGGTGGTGAAATTCTGTAATCATACATAGGTGGGTCATGAATTCCTCCCATAGGAATCTCCACAATCGTGACATAAACCATGTTCCCTAAACAATAACAATCATCAAGGTTACCTTGTGAAGGAAAAAGACCACTGATACGTATAACCACCCCAAACTCTCCACTGAACTATACACCTAGATCCCAAGGAAGTGCACCAACATCGAGACCCACCCTACTATTTCCCATATGAAATCATGTTCATTATCTATGCATGTAATCTCTATGAATAATCCCCTAGATTTTCCATCCCATTTCTAAATCAGGATTTCAAGAGGCTCTAACAAACCCACCAGAACATAGTTCGCATCTTTTACCTACTAACAGGTAAGGCATCATGAGATGAACTCACCGACAATTAAACTCATTACAGACCACAAAATATGCTATGGAAGATCCCTATACACCATTCCCACGTTGTTATGTACAACCATTAGAGATGTGTGAAACTCTCGCATCACCTCCTCCCGCATCTAAAACAAAACCACTTTTCCCCCACAAAAAGATCTTATGATTTCATCTTTATGAATATCTATTTGGTGCATAATCTATAGATATATGATCACAAAGAACATTGAAAATGATGTATCCAGGCTGGGACTCTTCCACAGGCTCAAGAAATGAAGGATTCAACACCATCGACTGAAGAAAAACAGCATCATCCTGCTCCACCAGGGTCAACTACGTGGAAGCTCGCTACTTTGAAAATTCCCTCACAAAGTGATCAAGAGACCTCATAGTAAGGGAATATAATACATCACATCCCTTTTTGAGAATATTGAATATCGTGAAGTCATAGTCATATAGGAACTCCAACCAGCACCATTGTCTCATGTTCGAGTCTCCATGAGCGAGGACATACCAGATACTCTGGTGGTCTGTGTAGACCAAAAAGCATTCTACCAAAAATTAGTATATCTACATAATTAGTTTGATTAATACTACTTCAAGAACTATATATTGAGTCACATTGTTATGTTCATGAGGTCTCAATAACCTCGACCAATATTTGACCATTAATCAACCAAGGTACCCACAAACAATGCTAGTGTGTAAATTCATCCAACTATAAGAACCTAGACATAGAAATCACATGGAATACCATGATTGTAAATTACTCTCTTAGAAGGAGATAATCCTAAAACCAAACACTCTTCTGCACCCACAAATGACATTCCAAGTGAAATGTGGTCAATTAGAAAGACCCCACTGGTCCTGCTAGGACATGCTCCGACACTCCACTACAACACCCCTCCATGAACACACATGTCATAGTGACACATCAACCACTCTTCGATAAAGTCCTATTTATGTAGCAGTGGATCTTTCTAAGGGGTTTTATCACATAAAAAACACATCTCAGTGGGGTAAGGACACCTATTCTTTGTGAATTCAAATCTACGTCGAACAACACTGACACTAGGTGACACCGATGCCTAGTGTAACCACGGTAAAAACTAAATATAGAACTTGTGAGGGACGAGTAATGAACACAATGTATAAAAATGTCTACTGATTATGTAGAAAATAAACAAGGTTTACCTCTTATAATCTTAAGTGTTGCAGGATCACAGACATCAATAGAATGTAGCAGCCTACAAACTCAGCTTCTAGCTCCCTAATCTTATCATGGGCCACCTGGTGGTGCTGGTGGAAAGATCGTGAATTGTCGTCAACCACCCATAGCTCCTCCTGATCATTTTTAGTAGTTCCTCACTGGTAACCACCCTATCCTTTCTTATAAGATCCCAGATCATTGTGTATTCTATGCCCTATCAGTTCATCTAAAATCTGTTAGATTATCAGCAGGTGTGGTCTAGCATTCTCATGCCATGTCACAATTTCAATCATAAGAATAGAATCAGACCTCTCCAGGTTGACCTGATGCTTTCCACTACCCCATTAATGCCTGAACAAATGCCTGATTCTTACCATGGGGAGGTATCCTATGTTGAGTCCCTTCCAAATGATGTTTTCTAACTACGAAATACATCCCATATATGTATCACCCACTACGAATTCCTATTTACTAGCACCCCTCTAAAAGAAATATCTCTATCACTAGTGCCCACTCTAGAACCCTGACCTAGGTCAGGATGCACAAGGGTGCTAAGCTAGCACTAATATCCCTATAGAGTTTCTAATAAAAAATTCATGCTGAGAAGTATCCATCTCAGATCATGTCTAGAGAGTATTGAGTTATGCTTGTGAACGAAGCCACATATTCATCCATCGTCATCCATCCCGAAGGATTATTCAGATGCTCTTGAATCTAGTTTTAATGTTAGAATGAGTGGTAGTACTCCTCAAAAAACATCTTCTAGAAGTCATTCAATGATTGGCCCGACTTATCATGTGTCTGATTAACTAGGCTCCACAAACCCCCATCTGTTTTCTGGAATTAACTGGCTGCCAAAGCCACTATTTTATCTATCAGGGTCCGAACAATCCTGAAGAGGTGGATCATAGAATGTAGAAAATCCTATGATTCTTAAGGATTTGGCTCACTGTGGAACCTCAACGGTCTCTATCATTGGAACTCATAGACTATGCTCAGCCTACGAACATCTTTTGCCTACTCTGTTGGGACTACTGCTGCTCAACCATTAGAGGAGCTGCTACCTTCCCACTTGGAAGAAGGGGGATTGTATGATGGACCCCAAACCTGGGTCTGTCACTCACAGGGTCATCATCACAAACCAGAGCTAGTATCCTATATGGCTATCCTTATAGAGGTATCCCAATGGTTATCATGTAGTACCATGGTCAGATGAGAATATATATATATAATTATCAACAAAAATGAAAACATGACTCAAGAAGTAAAGTCAAAGAATCAATCCTGTATGATGTATTTTCCATTGACCCTCACAATGAATGTATCAGGGTGGCATATTGAAATGATGGGATTTAAGGTCCTGGTGAATGACTATGTCCACTACCGCACTATCACTAGACTCCATGGCCCAAGAGCCGCACTAAAAACACATGACACTATTTCCATAAATCCCAACCAATTCCTTTTTAAGGATCATTGAAACAACATACCAAGGAACAAACAACTTGTGTTACCAATTTTTCATGACACGACCCATGATGGGACTCATGCTGCAACTAACCAAATCCCACATCCATAGGAAAGAGGTTTCGACAGCCACCAAGGGCACAAAATACTTGGAGAGTCTTTTACATAATAATCATCATCCACACACATACACAAACAACCAACTCAATGAAAACTGAAGAGGAAAATGGAAAAAGATACAACACTACTATAAATAAACCAAAAACATGCATAGAACTCCAAATAGTAAAATTATCTATAATATAAATTAAAAATAAAAGAAATAGGGGGAAAATACATGCCCCCTCAAAAAAGTGTCCCCAATAGAAACGTAAAACCGTTGAGCGATACATGATCTATGATTTCAAGATAAGAAAATCAAACATGTTCCAAGAACCCAATATCCCTAACCTATTTGGAAGTCATGATAAACCTATCTATATTTTTTATATGGAATGATTTGTGATGGAAGATCCCATGTAGGGGTGAGAATAATCATACTCAGTAGGACCCCCTAAAAATTAGACAGGGGAGACATAAGAGATACAACAGAAGAGAAAATAAGTAGACAGAACAAGGTTCAATAAAATGTATAGATCAACTCAACAAGAGAGTGAATGTAAATGCATCCAGACACATGGAGCACTAAATTGTGAGAATATGAACTTCCCGTTGAGTATTTTCTACCTATAGTAGGAGAGTGGAATCATCCATCCATTATAAGATAGACATAGAATGCATGAGGCATACCCCATGTGTCTTCTCCTCTCATGGAAGGAGAGTAACCAAAACAAAAAGTTTGGGTATTGAAACATGATATATATATATATAAATACATACATGCTCAAAAAGAAAAGAAAACCAAGTAAGAGAGTAAGGGAATATACAACTCACAGCTCAACCTAGGATACGAGTCAGCTACAGTTCTAGAAGTAACCACCAATGATGCCCAGCATCCCTCACATCTGCCCTGAACATGCAAGTTCAAGGGACTCAATCACCACACCTTGATACTATACACTTTGGGTATGTATGACTTGCTCACACGATTTTAGTTCACGTCACAAGGACTCATCTTGGTGGGAGTAAGAATCCCTCTATCTCGTGAGTCAAATGGTACATCAAGACATGTCTCGTCGTGGAATAATAGCCAGATGGGGAATATCAAAATTGAATACTCATTCCCTAGTGCGTAGGGGGGGGGGGTGTCCACTCTAGGTCATTGAGGACCTGCTCCCTGACTAGTAGGTGGATTCCACTCAGAAGTAACTATAGGGGACCCACTCCCATGAAAATGGGGGGTTTAACTCTGATATAATCGAGGATCCATACCTTAGCCTATAGGAGGAATCCACTCAAAAGTAATTATAGACGGCCCGTCCCCATGATAATGGGGGGTTCCAGTCGTATATCTTCGAGGACCAAAACACTAGTCGATTGGCTTATTCCAATCTAAAGTAACTATATAAGAACTAAAATGTCCATACCTGTGGGATGGAACCTCTTAGAAAGTATCGAGTAACTAGATTGGCTATCATTGTTGGATGGAACCTCTCAGAAATCATCAAAGAATGTTACTGGCCAGCCCAACTGGATGGTATGCTCATAAATTTCTGATAACCATACCTGATAACATCCATCATCAGACATTTCATGAAAAGGATCCATGCCCATAACATCTCAAGTCATATATTGAAATCCACTATTTAAGGAACTATGAAATTCTATGTGATAAACAATTCCAGAGAGGCTACTCGAATGCCAAAATACAACCCCTAATGAATGAGATACGTGTGGTAGAAGATTCATTAATTGGTACATGGAGAGAATGGGGACCACATGACATGGGAACCTACCTGATAACCTTGACATGTACATAACAGTACTAGGGTACTAAAGTGTTCATAAGTACCCATATACATGCCAATGTAATCCTAAATTACATTTTACATCTTTCCCAAAAGGCTCACGAGCGCATGATGCTCGTTGTTTGTCTGAAGGGGAAAACAAAAATTCTACTGATAAGCCTCCTTGAGTAGCCGTAGATAAAAAATTGGATCAAACCAATTATATCCTTAAAAAAATTTAATAGGATCAAATATTTATTCACCAAAATCAGACACCCGGTGAAGAAACTATATTTTACAACATTTTATAAAAATAGTACATCATGGGGCCCACACCCCAATGCTGAAAACAATCACACGGATCACTCCATTACGATACTCATGAAAAAACACATTGAATTAGCTATTCATTCATCCAAAATGGTCACCATATGAAATGTTTACATTTCACTACAAATGCGCAAACCGAGTTTCATGGGTCCGACAACACAATTTTGGTTTAACCGCCTTAAATGTTACCTGAAAATTTAACCCCAATTTTATGGTCATGATGTTTTTAATGGGACATCGTTTAGACATCGTATGCAAGTGTATGGATCAACAAACAGATTATCAACAATAATATTTATATTTATGTTATTATTATTATTATTATTATATTTAGGCATTTCATGCTACCGATCCATGAGACCAAAATATAAAAAAGTTCCCAAACTAGCCTCAAATGGTCCGTCATGAAAGTACGATCATATTTCTACATGCAGAATGCAAAATGGATGTTATGATTACGAGTTATGGGGTTTTAAATCTGCTCTTGAAGACCGGCTTGTCCCACTCTTGCCCAGTCCCATCTGCCAGGGCCAAACCCATAATGGCCAGCCCAACCTGCTATTTCAGCCCGACCTACTGCCGAACCCATGACCCAGTTGCCTTATACCAACCTGCTGCTTCTGTATACCAAATGCTTGGTGCTATACCATTTTCCAAATGCACTCTGTCCGCCTCCACCCAACACCGTCACCACCTCGCGGATGCCACTGCAAGCCACTATGTGCCGGTTGTCCCTTTTGCAGACCACCAGGCCTCCTCTAGTGCACAAAAACTGAAAAAGTGTAGGGATCCTTGATCCTTGAGTCCCAATATACACAAACACATGATTCACATAAATATTTGTCGATTTTTCATTGATGTCGAAATGTAAGCATCACTTCATCTTGCCAACACACCTTCTTTGACACCCAAAACATGAAACTGTCATATATTCAGAATCCTTTGATCCCGACCTTCATAGATCTATGAATCACTCAATATTTGGATGTTTTATTTACATGTGCAAATTTTTTTTGATGAAGAATGAAATGAACGGGTGAAAAACATATAGAAAAAGAAATCCAAAATTAAAACAGTTGATGACCATGTTAGTATGGATGTTCTAAAAGGTTTTCAAATTTGAAAAAATTATAATAAAACAATTTTGAATGAAAAAACATTGATTGTGTTATTGTGGAATTCGATTTAAAAATCTTACCTAGATTTTGGATTTGGCGTTGTGTTGGTCGTGCTCTGATTTTCTTGGATCAATAATCTCATCACGATCCACCAAATATTCAGTGTTGATTCATCAATTAATGTATAGGAGATATTTATACCAATGAGAGGGGTCGATGAGCCAAACCCTAAAAAATCATCATAACCACCTATTTAATGTATTTTAATAAAATAAAATCCAATGACATCAAGATATGAACACACCCACTCTTTCTAACATTAGGTCATGCTTTTCTAAAACACCACATCACGAAAACAATAGAGATCCTAGATTTCCAATTCGAGTCCTCGTTAATTTTTTTTTCAGAACAACCTAAAAAATTAAATAAAATAATATAATAATTTTATTATACTTACATCCTCCATGAAATTTTCTAAAGAAGTCCCACAATGACAAAATTTATGTACCTCATAGGGTAAATGCTATATTTCAGACACAACCATGCCCTAAAATTTATTATCCAGGCATCTATTTAAGATTTAACCCTTTTTATTCGTGGAAATAGTATAAAATATACAAAATATGTTTATAAAATTTATTCTGGCCACACTAGGCATCATAATTGCATGATGTCTCAACACCTAGCTATATATATATTTATATAATTATTCCAATTTCTTACAAGGATAAATCAGGTCTTTATATAAAAATTCTTATAGATATCGTTCACACTATTATAGGTGTTCCTTATTAAAGAAACCCATGGATTCCTTTGTGAATTCTTTGATAGAACTAATAAGATGGCACACAATTCAATGAGGTGAATCACAAGTAGTACACCCCTCATGAATTTGGCCACTATAGTACATCTACGAATGCCCCAAATTGAAATTGCGGATTCTTCAACCCTGACAAATATATAATTCTTAGGATGATGTCCCTATGTTCAACCCTATTTCATTAGATAATAAATTAGTAATGTTATCCCATGGGATTACAATCAAAATTTAATTTACTGGACAATATAATTTTCCTTTTTTATATTAGAATATATTAGGAGTTAAAATCAAAGGTTTAAATTATTATATTACACTCTAACCCAAATATCCCAACATCACAGTTGATCACTGTGAGTTGGATCAATTTAAAAAAGTCATGGATTTCATGTATCTCCAATAGATTCTATGTTGTTATTGTACATGGACACCTTGTCTATATTCTTTGAGTCTTAGATATATTAAAGGAAATATGATCATACACATCCATCTTAATCCAAATCACATAGGGTCGGCCTGATACCCATGAAGATCTTGAGCCTGATATGAATTATTTTAATTTATTCATTAATTTTTATTATATCCTCACACATTTACATTATATATAAAGAGTAACTTTTTATTGAAAACTATTGGTGGTGGACTACTATATTTCAATCAAACCAAATCTCGGCTACCGATTGGTACTTATAAAAATATAATGGATGATGGTAAGGATAGAAAGAAGCACCAAGCTATGTATGCCAGATCGCTTTAAGGGTTGTGAGTAGAGGACCGTGATAGTACTAGAAATTCCAATGGAAATAGTTTGTTTTGTACTTTTTATTCCTTTTTCCTATTATTGAATTTATTTTATTACCAATACTATATATTTATTGTTTTATATTTTCTATTCCATTTCATCATCCATATACGATACTACTTAAAGCTTATATATATCATTTGATATATGTATGCCTAATGTGATACATTTATCTTTCCACTCTATTATTTGTATTTTTTGGTTCATTATGAAAATGAGGGTATTGCCTCCCCACTATTCCAAAATACACCCTTACTGCTAGTCGGTAGCCTTTGGAGTATAATGAGGTGCCTTTGAGGCCTTATGTCTGATTATACCATTTAAATGTTTATGAACCAGCCTTAGGGAATTATAATGTGGCATAAGATCCTATTATTTTCATAGATTTACAATTTCAGTATGGTATATAGGAGGCTATGAAGTATAAAAATATGGTAATCAGTGTCTTCCTAGAAGTATCAATATAATGGTCCCTTCATTTCATTATAAAATATTACATATATTTAGATTAATATTCTGTATATAACAATAATTTCCCTACTATAATATAAAATGTTTAGAGTCTTTGGAGATTAGATATACAATCTTCTAATTTTATTATTAATCTTCAACATCTCCCATAAATATCATAACACATAATTCTACTCCTAAGAATACACTTTCTAAACACTCTTCAATACTTGTGGAAGGAAACATAAGAATGAGTGTGCTAAAATTCCTAGTAAGGATATACATAAGAGATATAAATCCATGATAAAATGAAAGAATAAGGTAAGAATAAGTTTATGTGATCATGATCATAACATACAATGTTCATAACCAAACTGTCATAGATTATAAACATGATTCATGGAATAAACATTATAACTTTGTAATACATGGACCAGAAGGGTGAAAAATAATAATAAATCAATCATTAAAAATAATCTCATGTCATAAAAGGGTGGAACCATCCTAAATATATAAAAATCCATTCAATTTGTCAAGTTTATCTACTAATACATTCAATATAGTGGATCACTGCATACTTGTTCCCCTAGTGGATCATGATGCACCTTTTTCCCATAGTGGACAAAGCCCATTGACTTGTTTCGCATTCTCATCTCTCGAGATATAAATCATTTCCTATTGAATTATAAGGTGATATAGTTACCACCCTCAACATAATGAAAAAATACATATGTGTTCTAGATGAACATATATCTTATTAGAACACATGAAAATAAATTGGGATTTGTAAACATTTCATCACAACATAACCCATAGAAATGAAAACATGATTCATAAATATCCTACAATATTAAAGATAAAACAACCATAAAAATAATAAGTACAATATCCTTGAATAATATCCACAATAAATCTCATGTGATATAAAATCATGTTATCATATATGGATAATAATTTTGAATGATCACTTGAAATAATTATTTTAAAAAATAACACTTCCTACATTCAAATAACTTCATTTATAAACATACACACATGTATGAAAGAAAATTTTAATTTTAAGAGAACCATATAATCATATAAAGGAAACAATAAATCATTAAGTTATTATTAAGGAGGGAAAATAATCTCTTGTTGTATAAATTAAAAAAACCATTCCTTTTTTATTTTTGTTGGAAATGTCACAAAGAATCCAGATTAGAACATGAAAAAAAGAATCCATTCAAAAAATTTTGTAATAATTAGAACATGAATAAAATTAAATTAAAAAATAATAAGATAATAATATAAAATCGATTTTTTAGGAATCAGGGACACGGATGAAAAATATTATAAGGGAAAAATTTGATAAATAATATTTAAATAAAAATACCTTATAAATTTGATATAATTTATATAAGAAAAAATGAATCAATTATGTGTACCATCTATAAATACACTGGAAAAATATGATATACCACAAAGGATAATCAAATGCTATCCTAGAAATATTCTTAAACTTTCATAATCAATGTAGTGGGATCTTAACATAAAGAATGAGAATTGGGTTAAGAAATCCCTTACCACATTATAATCAGTCGAATCATAAACACATTTAATATCACAATTATCAAATTATAAATTAAATAAAATAAAAACAATGAAATAAATGATATGATATATCAAATAAAAATATAAACTTCACAGAAAATAAATAATAGGATAATAATAAATATATCTCAAAGAAGTAAAAGTGAGATGATAAACCCTTACCACACCCTTCCATTTAGTTTTTAATACTTTAAACTCGTGTATAATGGTTTGATAAATGTTATAAATTCATTAAATAAAAATATTCATATTTATAATACCTTATGTGATACTTTTATGATGTATAACCACCTTATCATTAATAATATTTTTTTATTTTCATTTTTTAAGGTGTGTTTGTTTCATGGTTCCATGGTCGGTTCACAAGTTAATAATTATGGATTTTCATGTAAAGTAGAAATAAAATTACATAAGTGAAATAAAATTGTATTAATTAACTTCATGATGTTTAAAAGGTAACATATATAATTTTTTTTCTCTAAAATGAGTATTTTTCATTGGACAAAATATTAATGATAAATGACTACTTTACTTTGATTGTCTTTCCAACCATCTCAAAGTGGTTTTATTTTCTTAAATATTATTTATATATATTACTTCAAAAGAAATAAATAATATGTAATATACATTTTAAAATCTAATTTAACAAGAATAATAATTTTATAAGTATCCTTGAAGGTAGTAATGGAAAATGAAAAATCATTATCCACAGAGATGGTTAACCACCATAAATTTGTAAATGGTTTTGATTATTCGAATTAGATGAAATGATAAAATGGTTGGATAGAATTTATTATTTTAGAAATATAATATTATATAATATAAATGATACTATATTTATAATAAATTTATATATGAATTAGGGGTCAAGAATTTAAAAAAATAAAAAAAATATAGAGTGGTTTGAGAAAGTTTCCTCTTGAATATCACCTCCTTGAAGGACCCCTTAAATAGCTTATAATTATGGATTGAATGATACTAGAATAAAATGGATGTGGGTAGAGTGAAGAGGAAAGGCCCATATATATTTTAATATATGAAATGTATTTTATTTGAAAGGGGGTAGTGTAGGGTGTTATTTATATTTGAGGATATATGGATTTATGTGAATAAATAATAATTATTTTATATTTTAAGCGAAGCATATTTTCGGATGAATTAATTATAAAAAATTTGGATAATAATTAATGTTAAAATTAATTTTTATTGTTTATTAACACATCATCAACAAATTTAATTTTTTAGTTTTTTGGTATTTGATGCTTTTATATTTAAAATTTATCATACTACATTATTTTACCAATATTATAGTATATAATATTTTTATGATGGTAAATTATTTATGATTAAAAATTAAAATTAAATTATAACCAATGTTGGTCTTCATGATTACAATTATTGAACCAATTTTAAAAATTCAATACACAAAATAAAAAATATCTATGTTTACATTTAAAATAAAACTATCACGATGCGATGAAAAACAGTTTTTTGGAAAAATGTGTTCTTAAGACAAAAAATACAATTATACCAAAATAATGTAAAAATATTGTTTAAATGTAATTAATTAGATTATATATAAGTAAAAAATTAATTTATTTTTTTTTATATAAATTTAAAATCATAAAATCACCTTTAAATATAAATCAAATGAGGTTTTTTTTTAAAATGAAGATTTGTTTTTCTATTCATTGAAAAATTAAATCTTACAAAAAATTATAACTAATTCAACATAATATAATATTAAAATAATGTATCAAAAAATATTAAAATTTTATCAAATACATTTTAAATTTTTTTAAAAAATAATTAAATTAATTTCATCATAGAGAGTTATAAAAGAATATTTTTTGAAGAAAACATATATTGGAAGAATAAAATGAATTTAATAAAAATTATATTAATATTAAAAAACAAATAATTAATACATTAACAATGATTTTGAATATTATATATTTCATAATATAGTTAATATTCTTTATTTTCTCTAATTTAACCGTTATGTTATAATGGTCATGTTAAAATAAAAATATTTTGGGGTCCATTTAAACTATGTGTTCCATGAAATGTAAGATGCTTAATAAATTAAATTTAGTTAATAAGATAGATACCATAAAATTTTGTGGTATTAAAATTTTACCCAAATATAGGGGAAAATCCCACATTCTTATGAAGGTATTTTTTATATTGGATTTTTTCGGTTACAATTTTTACGATTCTCCCCAATGAGTGACACACATATTTTTTTTTGATTTTTTGATTTATATATTTCAACCCCTAGGCTAGTATGAAATAGAGAATCAAATAAATCATTATTATATTCACATAGTTATTGACATTCCACATATATTATATTCCATGCATAACTCATTTAATGTTATGATTGTTAGCTGTTTCATCTATATATATTTCTATTATTCTAATTTCTATTGTTTTTTATAGGGAAAAGGGGGATATTTGGTTACTTAAAGTGTCTGAATCAACCAAAATAGGTTTTTCCCATATATACATATGATGGAACCTTATATAAATAATTTTATCATGTGTAATGATATGTAACCCCAGTTAAATATGTTGATAATTTTGATTAGTTATAGTTAAATGGGTTAACAAATATAGCTTAATTTTATTTGGATTATATAATTTGGGAATGTAAAACTTTACAACTAAACCATGTAATATAGACCAATTGCATTCTAATATTTTATTCTATCTTCCTGTTACACATAAATGGAGTTCCTAACATAACTTATAAATACTATATATTTATAACATAGGAATGTAAATTCAAATAACTAAACCATTACATGTGTTAAAACAAAATCCAAAAACTGGAAAATAATTATTTTTCCATTAAATGGGGATTCTAATGGAAACACAAATGGTTTGTTCCTCTATAACATTGAATTTTAACCCCATATATCTAAAACCTTCTGTTAAGACTAGAAATCAGACCTCAAAACCTGAATTTAGAAGTGAGAAGTTTGGATTATGTATCTCTTATAGTGAAGAATTATACATGTCTTATTATCCTATCTGTAATCTCTTCTACATGGTATAATTATTGTGGTTTGTTCATGGATTTATATATATATTCATCCATGGTGTCCTTTGGTTGGGATCCAAGAGGGTTGCAATGACCACACACACTAGATGGTGGGAACCCAACCCCCGGTCATGCTGCATGTCAAATCACTAATTTTACCACATGTTCTTCCAATAGTAGGTAGTGACTCTCAACTTATATAGGGATTCCTTAGTATTTTATATTACATTGAGGGAGTTCCATGACCTAAGACGACCATGTAGGATTTAACCATAGAATTCACATTGTAACTCCGACCTAATTTTTAGTGGTAGGATATCCCCTGACTACAGATTCCTAGTTGGATTCTATGCTTATGATCGTTGAGAATCTATAGACTCCTATAGAATGAAGTGTGGATCTGGAATTCAACATCCATTATAGATATTCCAATCGATTGTGGGATGTTCTTACTCATGAAGATTAAAACCAAGGCATAGTTGGAATGGACTTATAGAATACCTTATATAAGTACTTTTTCAGGAATACACTGAGAGATTATCGATTTAAGGAATTAATGCATAAGTATAAGGGTATTATATCCATTATGGATTACGTATCTCATTACATAGATCTCCCTTACCTCACACCCAATCTTACTAGTGACGAGTTGTGGAGGGTGATATGTTTTAGAGATGGAATATAATTTTCCATCTCATCTATAGTGAACATCTTCCAAATGAATACATATCTAATATGGTTAGCGATTCCCTTATATAAAATAAATTTCTAAGAGATGATCAAGCTACATGGATTTGTTGATCATCAGTAGAGTTGGTAATTTTATCGTCAAGTGGAAGGAATAATCGCTTTGAAACATATCTCATGAGCAGTGGAAGTCAGAGTGTACTCACTAGGTGTTATGTGGTATGCCATCTATGTGGAAGGTAGGGCCACATGAATCCCACACATAATATATACCTAGCAGAGTCTCAATCATATGGATGAATAGTCGATCTATAGGGAGTTTAATGATTTTTCCCATGGTTCCTAGTGATAGAGGCAATAACAAATTTCTATGTTCTGGAGTGGTATCATAGACTGCCATTGGCATGAAGGTAGAGTACTATTGGCCATTCAGGTTATGTATGTGATCAAGGCAAAGGAATATAAATACATATTGTGAAATACTAGTAGAGTGGAACTATCCAGGGAGGTCATATTGTAGCTCCGAGTTGTGGGACTAGTTAGATATATACAATGTAACCTTTACCTAAGAATAAAAGTTCCATTCCATCAATAAAATGTGGTACAATATTAGTAACATCAAAACTAGTATCTTATTTGTTTGAAATAGGAACATCATACTCATTATTACCAGTATATTTAATAAAAACTCACAATCTCAAGATTCAATACATCTATGTGATGTTGTATCATGATACTCAAATTTGAATCCGGTCTTAGATTATTCACAAAGTCATGGATTGTACTCTCAAGATGGTAGTGTACTATTCCATTTGGATCCCTTTCTACCTCAAGATGACATACCTTCACATAATTCTCATGATAGACTGGGTAGTTCCTTTTCAATCCTATATTGATCATTATCGATATAGGGTTTATTTATCATCACCTAAGTGAGGTAGATATATTCAGAATAGATAGTGGGATGTATAAGAAACTCAACTTGGACGTGGACATCATGGGATGGGAGGAGTTTCATCCCATATTTCCAGATATTATTAGGCTGATTGGAGAGTATGGGAGACTATATTTTCCATATTGGTGTACAGATTCAGTGATATATTTCATTATAAATTTTTTTAACTACATCTAGATTGACGTATACTTTTTTTTGAGATTGTTCCATGAGTTGAACCGGTGTCTATTACTCTATACATGATGGCTCCAATTGAGCTTCAGGAACTGAAGAGGTAGTTAGAGGACATAAAATCACAATGTTTATGGTGGCCTAATACCTCTCTATAGGGTTAAAATATAATTTTTTTTTTCAAGAAGGTAGAATGTTCCCCGATATTATGTTTATATTACCAACATTTAAAATAGCTTACAATGGTACCCACTTCCTCATATAAACAATATATTTGTTTAGCTACAATGATATAGGGTATTCTTGATGATTGATTTGAGATTAGATGATTATTAGGTGATATTTAGACCATCCTATATAATGTGTTTTGGTTTCCAAAAAAATAATAACCTTTAATAATATTTGGTGAGTTCATTAGTTCTTATGAATGAACCTACCATATTTATGGGCTTGTTTTTTCAGGTTTTCCTCCCATATATAGAAGCCATTCTATTTATTTTCTAGATGACAACTTATTGTACTCTTAGGCTAAACATTGTCATTCCATGCATCTTGATATAAAATTGGGTGCACTAAGAGAGAAAAAAATATATTAAAAAATAACTATGTTCCATTTTTGGATCAACAAGGTTCACTTCTTGGATAAAATTATATCAGAAGATGTGGTATCCACGGAATAAGAGAAGGCAAGAGATGTTATTTATTTGAAGAAACACAAGAATTATTTTCATATTTGATTATTCACTGGACTAGATGATTATTATCGATGCTTCATTCATAACTTTTAATTCCTTGCAACAAAACTTATAGATTATACTATGAAAGGGGAAATGTTCTCATGGACTAAAGCTTATGAGAATTCCTTTTAAGAGTTTAATAGAAGGATGAAAATAACATATATCATAATTTTTTCTAAGCCTATTAGAGGCTATAATGTTTATTATGACACATTTTGTGTGAAGTTGGGATATATTTTTATATAGGGGGAATGATTTGGGGAAAACATGCCTCATATGTTGAAGATACACAAAAATATGTACCTAACACATGATTTTGAGATAGCATCTATTTTTCAGTCCTGACATTTTTATAAAAATAACATTATAGAAGAATGGTTTTTACCATAAATTAACCATGAGAGAAAAAAATTAATATCCTATTAATGTGAATTGAACTCTTGATAGTAAATATGTGTTGAGTATCTTTAGTATTTTGACATTTCACTTTCTTACACACTAGTTAAGGGAAATGAATTTGACTACGATTTGAGCCAAAATACACAGACCCCAAATATTTATAAAGCTAGTACTGAATATAAACTGATGGATATGATTTTTTTTAATTTATATTGATTTAAATGAATGTCACTAATTTCCTATTCTAATTCATATGTCAAGAGATTTATCACTTTTTGATCATGTGAAGAGGATGAAACATCAAAATAATGAAGCATTGGTTACGAGGGAAAGGGTTTCAGGTGAGGAACCTCTCCCTAGTTGGGTTGTTTATGAGGATGATATGATACATATCCATGTTCATTTTGGGGTTCCTATAGACATTATAGAGTAAAATTATGTAAGAATCTAATTATTCTAAATGGGAAGTATATCCAAGACTCAAAAATATGTATCATGATATTTTAAACTACTATTGGTGGCCTAGAATAAAAATATAGATCACATGATTCATTAATATAAGTTTCACATCTTAGAAAGTGAATGTGTAAAACCAATGGATTTTTGATATTTTATTGACACTACCCATCCAAGAATATAAATGGTATGAAATAACCATAGATTTAGTGCCAGGATTACCAAAGTCACCTAGAAGCGGTGACACGATATGGGGGATCATGAATAGGCTACTAAAGGTCTACCACTTCTTACATATCAAGGATAAATTCCTAATGGATGAGACTTGTAAAATATATTTCTAAGAGATCATGAAACATCATGATATTCTACATACCATTTCATAAGAAAATGATTCTTGGTTTAATTCTTGGTTCTAGAAGGTGTTGTAGATAGATCTTGGTTCATAGGTAATTCTGGGTATAATATACCACCGTTAGACTGATGGTCTTTCCGAGTGCACTATATAGGTACTAGAAAACATGCTCCATGATGGTTTCCTTGATTTTGGAGGCACTAGGGGAAAGAACACTCCTCTTTCCAATTTTCCCTATAATAACAGTATCTATGTTAGTGTTCAGATGGATCCTTACAAGGTACTATATAGTTATCCATTTTACTCACCTCTATGCTAGTTAGGAGTAGGGGATGTTGGGCTATTATGAACATGTATCATTCATGTGATATCATATTAGGTATAATTTATCTTGAAATGTATGGTTATTTCTTTGTCTAGGGAGAATTAATATGAAAATTTTCATCATTGGCCTTTGGAGTTTGAGATGGATGGTTGGGTATTCTAGTTGGTTCCACCTATATTGGGTCATAAATTTATTTTTTAGCAATGAAAAATAGAAATTATACATTTCAGGCCTTTCATGATCCTGTAGAGGGTTATTTCAGTATCATATCAAGGATCTCTTGCTCAATGTTATAAATCAACATATGATGACATCCATGTTTCTCAGCTTTGTCATTATTAGTCCAACCTATATCATGACCTTTATTCAAAGGGAGTTGATTTATAGGTTGATGATTCTATTATGTAGGATTAAATTCATAACATTGATCACAAAAAAATGACTCTATGAGGTAGGATGGTTCCCCTAGTTTGGTTATATGGAATAATGATAGTGTATTGAAGAGACAAGGTAATGTGGTCCCCATGTATGTGCTCAAAGGATGATGTTCATCCTAGATGAAGTTCAGCCACCCTTTGAAGTGAAAATGGGGGAAATGTTTTTTTAGGAGGGTAAGTTGTATGATATTTGTAATTCATCATGGTATATAACCATTTAATTTTGGTCTTTTTCTAAATTGAAGCCCCGAAGTAGATATTGGTTTTTGGTAGCTTTTGGGAATGTAAGGGGCCTCATGATATTATTTTTAGAGGAGAATGAAGAGGCACATGATTAGTGAATGGTTTAGCTAAATGTAAATCTCAACCATGATACCTAGAAATGGAAGTAGCATGGTTTGATATATTGTGTGGATAAGGACTATAAGCATTGTAATGTATTAAATTTATTTTAGGTTAGTATCACATGGATTGATCATGGTTTTTCTTATCATGTGCCTAAACCATGTGAGGTGTGGTTCTATAATATAGTAAGTAATTTTGGTCATTTTATGTTATGGAAAACCACATTGAAAACAACAAACCTTGTTAAAAATGATAGAAATTACATATTTTCCATTTTTATATTAAAACTAATTGCTTCTTTCACCCCCTCATTTTCATATTTAATCTCATTCAAGGATTTCCCTCTTCCTATGTTAAAGGTTTTTGGTGGATATACATCAATTATGTTCCGATTCCTTTACTTTCACACTTGATAAACTAATATAAATAAGCATACAAAATTTTAATATTACATTACCACTTTTCCATTCCGTCCAAATTTCTTTAACTGTGTTTAATGATTATACCAAATTTTCTGGGCTTTTGACATGTTTCTTGATTTATCGTGTTCTACCCCAAATATAATTCCAATAAGGGATAATAAGTCATTTATAGGGCCTAGATAGACGTTATATTACTTTTTAAATAATACCGATTGGTAATAATATCTAATGTTGTGCCACATGCTGATCATTTCTTGTGTTTCCCATAAAACGTGTAAATCTTATAATTAGCCACCTTGAATATGATCTAGATATTCCATGATACCCTATTGAAACCATTGGAGGGTGAAAAAATGAACCCAAACAACCCCTTTAGGTGTTTATTATTTAATTCCATGGAAAAACATTCCATTATTTTATCCAAAATAGCACTCGGTTGTGATTGATTTTTCACTTATAAAATAAATGAAAAAAATGAAATAATTGATTTGTAAAACTATAAGAATATTTCACATGGAATTATAATAAATTATTAATATATTCTTTGAAATTTTTATGGTATATTATCACACAATTATTGGAGTGTCCTACCATGAGAACGTATTTTATTTATTTTAGATTCGATAAGTGATCATATTGGATTCCATATAATTCAATGAGGTGAATTCCAAGTGTTACACCCATCATGGATTTAATTTTTTTTCATACATTTATGAATTCATGAACTTTAAATAGGTGATTCACCCCCCCCCCCATTTTAAAAATTTTAAAGACCATAGGATGATCTCCCTAGGGTCGGTGTGATTTATTCAAACAAGGAATTACTCACTTTATCCCCTTAGAATGTAATCAAGACCTACTAAACTGATAAGAATGGATTTATATGGTTAATTTGGGAGCTTTTATAATTGTAATACCATGGTTTCACCCCTTTTATTACACTCAATACCAAATTTTCCAACATCATGTTTTATCACCATGAGTGTGATCATCTTCCAAAATTCATAGATATCATGGGTCTCCCATTTATTCATGATGGTTTCCTTGAATATGTTATGTGAATCCTAGATCAAATGGAAATGTCATATTCTAATAGAAATAATTTTTAGGCTGATATAGATTGTATCAGTTGGGTATTTCAGGGGGAGACTGATCCCGATATGATTTTTTTTATTTAACAATTTTATAATTATCATACTAGAAAACTATTCCATTTTATTCTAATAGAAAATATTATCATTAGACACTAATTGAGGTGGCCGTCTGAGTTGTACTCACACCCTGTTTGGGCCTCTGATTGGTACCCACGAAGATTTCATGGATGTAGGTAAGGATAATGGGAAGCAACAAACTGGGGAGTTTGATATATTTTTGGGTTATGAGTAGAGGAATGATCATGTGCTTGGGATGATCATAGTGATATTTTTTTTTGGTTCTTTTGTTTCCTTTTAACAATACCTGGATAGGTTATATTCCTCCTATGATGTATTTCATGTTTACTATTTTTTGGAGCCATGATATCACATGTATATGATCTTGTTCATGGATTATTCATATCATTTTTTATCTATATTCATTATGTATTAACTTTATATTTATAATTCATTATTTGATTATGGATTTTCATTTTTATAAAGAGGGTATTTTCTACTTATCATGCCACCATATGCCCTCAATACCATTTATTTATCTTATTGAATACTTCAAGGCGCCCTTAAGGCCATAAGTACAACTAAAACAATGACATGTATATGAACCAAGCCCAGGAAATCACCTTTATGTTTCATTAAAAACACTATAACTATGAATAATTATAAGAACAATTTAAATAGTTAATTAACTTGTCAAAAAATAGTTTTGTATGATTTAATCTAAGTAAAAAATAATAAATCTACATAAATAGTAAAACCTCAAACATCAACTCCACATACACACATTAATCAATGGAGATAATTTTATCAATTATATATAATATATAATTTGAATGTTTAATCAATATCATGAAAAATAAACAATATAAAATGAATAACATACTCATAAATTTTTTTAAGGAAAATAATTTCAATATATATTTAAATTACATTTCATCAAAATAATTCCAAGGAAAAGTTGATTAATTAGTCACTATAATGAAAAATAAATCTCCATCAATTTTTAGAAAAAATAAAACCCTAAATGAAAACCTTAACTTCAAAATAAACAAGTTTAAAAAATTTCTATGATGATTTGATGTATAATTCATGAAATTATGTTTAGACTAAATTGATGATCCCTTTAATTTAAGTAATGTTGGATTGTTTTTAGTGTAAATTTTAATAAAGTATATTTATGTTATAAGATAAAGACATTCCTTCATATATATAATTTGGTATTGGATACAGAATAATGTGGTTTCTATCTTTGTAGACATGTAGATTATTCTCATACATACATGGGAGAAGGAGTTATATGGATGTGGATACTACCTATGAAGATATGGAAGGAAATATTATAGGTTGTAGATAATACAAGAGATGATTGTATTAATTGATATTCATGTATGAACATAATATGATCTATGGGATGATTTTTTGTAAAATATAAAATATCCCCATAAAGATTAAAGCACTAGTTTTGTGACCAAATTGTAGAAGATATTATTTTCATAGTTAAAAGATGTATTAAATAAAGACATGAAGTGTATATGTATTAGATATTATATCTGTGAGTTTTGTAGGATTATGTTTAAGATGATATTTTTGATGTTGGATACTAATTGTGAGGGAATGGATTAAATGAAGGGATATGATTAAAGGAGTTTAAATCTATCTCAAAGGTAGATTAATGAACCAAGCGATTAAAAAAACATATATGAATTTATGCATGGAATGTGATGAAAATTAATTGGAGTTGAAAATACAGTGTAATATAACTGCATTTATGTCTTTAATGTTCTGTAATTATGTTGTTTGTGTTCTTAAGATGTATTTGAAGAGCATAAAAATATTTGATAAATCCATAAGGTGTTTTGAATTTTTTTCAATGTGATTAAATGTATCGAAAGAATAGTTTGTAATGATTCTATGATTTGTCGAATTATAATGGAATTTTGTCTTTTAGAATTGAGATTTGGTAAAATGGAAAAGGATTATTATTTACAAGATCATAGATTTTGAGTTTAATTTTTGAAAAATTATTTATCCTATGAAATATTTTTATATGATAATTTTACATACATTTAGTGTATTTTAGAATCTCGTAATATAATTAATCAACACATAAGTAAATTGACGTGACTTAATAGTAATTTACTTATGCACATGAATATTTGGGGTTCCTATAATAGAATTAAACTATTAAGGAATAATGTAAATAACCATTATGATATTTTGGATTTATGTAATGGTAAACTAAACACTATGTAAAGGTAACCATTACTAATAATGATCCATTTAATGGTAATTTTGGATCATCTATACCAATGAAAAGACCGATTCATTCTACATAAAGGCCGTTGAGTGGAGAATATGTGTCATCTATCCTATGTTTTAGTGGTTCAAGGCCTATATACGTGTGAAATTTATGAATGTATGTTTCATTTGATAGTTAATGATAAGTGATATAGACTAGAATTTGAGTATTCCAAATTTATTTATATGAGGATGGATAAAATTTGTTGATGCATAATCCCTTCTTTAATGACTAAAATATCCTAGGGGAATATGATTCAATATGGGAGTTAGATGTTCGATCTGATGTGGAGTCTATGATGAATTTATATGTGATTTATTATATTCGATAGACTATCCCATTTCATAGAGGATATATTTTCACTAAGGTTAGAGATCATAATATAAAAGAAATTGTTGTAGTCATTTTAGGTCCCTATTTTTAGATACTTGAGGTTAAACACCATGTGATATATACCATAATATATCTCATGAGCTATTCATTTGTGCGAGAAGATTAAAAATGAAGAGGTTATGTAGTAATAAAAAGATAAGACATGCATATTATACATACATTTAGAATAAATTGGAGAACTCAAGGTTGAAATAAGTATCTGAAAGTGTTAATTCTAGATTATAGAAATGAGAGATGAGAGAATAAAAAAACATCGGGGCTCACTCACAATTCTATAGTAATTTTTGTCTGAGTAAAATGGAATAATCAGAAACATGGATACACATTTACAAGATATTTTCATTGGAAAATAAATTAGATTGGGGAAGATATCCTACATATATGTTATTGAAAAAATGTTTATTTTTGGAACCAATTTTTTTTTGGAATATTAGATATATCTAATATAAAAAATATATTATACTTTACCTTTATTTATATAAAATATGAAAGATAATGTGTTTGTGATTGAGAATATGACTATAGAAGGCGTATTATATATTATGAATACCTCTTAGGGAATAAAATTGTTATGCTAATTCTGTGTAATAATTTTTAATCACATAGGTATTAATGCTAATAAATTAAGGAGACGATTATAATTTAGTGATCATAAAAGTGAAATAAAGGTGTTAAAAATAAAAATAAAAAATAGTGTGATTAGTTTGAGTGTGAAAAAAATACGAATTTGTAGCATAGAAAAGAAGAAAAGTTAGGTCCACTTTTTCATGGATTATGAAAATGAGAATTCTAATCCTATTTTGAGAGATATGGTTATATTGGTATCAAATATGAAGTTGAGAAGAATAAGAGACATGTGATAATACATATACTATTGAATAACTATAACTAATTAAGAAGAAGAGATGAATATTTATGGGGATGTAGTAGGCCTGAGTACAAAGAGTGTGTCTACATTTTCCATTGGGAATATAAATGGAATCACAACATAGGTCCCTAGTGAATTGGATATTTAGTTTTATAACAAATGGAGTTATAAGTCTAATTTTCCCTATGATATGTTTCACAGAATTTACCAATTGTTTTTACCTAAAATATATGAAGTGAAGGCTCGATGAAATCTTATAAGGGAATTCAACATTTTATTACATATAATAATTAGTGTCCATACTTATTTAGATTGTTTTTGAGTTTTTAATCATTTTGTTCTAAAAAATAAAGAATCATGTGAAAGGTAATTAGATAATACATAAAAATAAAAAGTTGATTTGGTGATAAACCGTATTACATTAAAAATTCATATAAGTCTTACAACATTTGTGGTCATTACAATGATGAATGATGGTAAAAACAAGCCAAAAATCATTCATATATTGATGATAAGAATGAATCACCATGTACATTTATTTCTTTTTAATAAATAAAGTGTTTATGTCTTGGAATATAAATATGGGAAGAATGTTATTGATCTATATATATCTAAGAATACCGTATTGAATAATACTGGGAGTGTGTTTAAACCCATTGGTAAATTATGATTCTATTTTTTAGAAGATAATACACATAATGTATTATTGAAATATACACATTAACCTCAATAGAAAATGGAGGAATATCGAATCAAAAAAATAATTAATCCAGTAAAGAGATTATAAGATTGGATTGGTGATTTCCAATTTATAAAAAGATGTAGAGATGATATGAAATAATGAAATGAAAAATACTATAGAAAATGTTTATCGAAGGTGACATCAATCTATACATAAATCCAATAATTTCTTGACTATAATTCATCGAATGATGAAGAATTGATGAAAAACAACAATGAATCATACTCACAAATGGGATATTGTGAAATAGGGTTATCACACCAAAATAAATATATGAATGTGAATAAATAATGTATTTCCATATAGGCATATTATTTATAAAAGTCCATGAGATTTTAATTGGTAAAAATGAATTAATGGACCCTAATGTCATAAATTTAATATGATAATATAGCTAGTTGTAAAGCTGAAAAATTATAGAATTCCTTGATAACCATACATGAATAGATTTATAAAACTAGAAAGGGGATTTTTCAAAATAACCGTGATTCTAGTTGATTATAACATTCCTCATAAATAAGTAAATCTATACAACCCATTAAAATTTGAAGGTTGAGGTATGATTTTCACCCTCTTAATTTTTATTTAAATTATACCAGTTCTCTTTAATAGTATACATTGATTATATAACAAATGTGGAAGACGTATATAACACGTTAAATTTTATGATATGTGTGCTCATGTGATTTAAGTCTCATTAAAATTATCGAAAATCTATTTGATAATCCCTAAAGTATTAAAATATGGAGTTGGTTTCACATTTATGTGCGTAAATAGGAAGATTTTGTTTCTATACCCGGTACTCTTGTTTTCTTAAAAGGGTCAGCTCATATAGACTATGAGTATGATTATTAATGAAACTTTTCTAAAAACGATGTGGTATTCTACATCTCCCTTAGAAATATTATTAAACATTGGATGGTGGATGGAATTTTTTTTTCATAATATGAATGTATTGATCATAGAATAATTTTCTAGAGATAATAAAACCTTCCTTACCTCATCATTTAGGGGGAGAAGAACAGTATTCCCCATGATTTTATTGTCAATTATGTGGATAAAATACATTGATTTTTAGAATTAATTTTCAAATTTACAATAAATGAAATGGGGTATATTGATGTTACCCTTGATTTTAAAAAGCGTGGATTATATGCTTTCCAATGTGAATAAAGTCAATGTGTGTTAGAGAATGAAGGGTTTCCTATACCAATATATATATATGTAATAGAGGTAAAATTATGTGGATACTTCCTATAATGATTTATATAAGTTATAAATACATACATGGGGAATAGAGATAGAATGACGTGGATAATACCAATGAATATCTTATTGACAAACTTCTAGGTTAGGGATAATACATCAAAATATTTGATGAACTAATCTCCATGGATGAACATGAAAACTACTTATAGATGAGACCATATACTATCTGCTATAATCATATAACAAGATAAGTGATGAATGGGTGAAAAGTTTGTATAATAAGGTATATTTATAATCAATATATGGATTAAATGGATAATTAAAGTGTAGTTGTATTAATGGGTCCATCCATGTGTGATGTTTTGATATTGTAGGAAAATAAGAACTAGCACACACACTTTGATGACGTTTTAGAAGAGTTAAATGATGCTAGTGAATTATTTGGATTGACAGAATGAAACAAGGATGTATAATTTAAGGATTTTAATGATAGATCAAAGGGACATTGAAGAACCAAGTCATTAATGATCCATACATGGATTAGTGGATGGATATTTATATATAATCAAGTAGAAATGGAAATAAAGTGATGTAATGCAACATTAAAGACATAAAAATTGTTTAATTTTGTTACATGTGTGATTGGGATGGATATTGTGAGTGTCATAATATTTGTTAAATATATAAAGGTTATTTTATGTGTTTTATTTTTTATTAGGGGTGTTCAAATATCTGTTTCCAGAGGTTCCATGATTTTATTAATTAATCTACAATTATGGATTATAAAGAATAATTTGGGATAATGGAATAATATTTTTACTTATACGAGTCTAGAGTTGAAGTAAAATATTTTACAAATGGATTTATCCTAAATGAGATACCCTTAATTTAATATTATATATTATTAGTGGGTTTGAGATTCCTATAAGAGAACTCATCTATGTAGAAGTCAATTGAGTTTACCAAATGATAATTTAATAAAAAACAGAATATTTTGGGTGCCGATAAGTAAATTAAACTTTGTGATCATAATTTTTCCATCATGTGTGATATTATAGACCTATGTAATGGTATACTAAATTACAAAAAAAAAGGAAACCTTGATTGATAATGAGTTGTGTAAAGGTAATTCTATTTAAAATTTACCAATCTAGAAGAAAATGTTTTCTAAATAAAGTCCATTTAGATGAGAGTAGGTTTATATGATTTGGGTTTCTGTGTTTTATTAATAATGTAGGTGGGAACTTATTATTTTTTGTGATAATTGAAAAAATTATAAAAATCATAAAAGTTACACATTAAAATTCAAGTATTTTATATTTTTATATCCCATGAATAATCAATTCAGGTGATGGTCAATATCATCTTGAAAAAGTAAAATATCACAAGGAAATGTGATTCAGGTTAATATTAGGATATTCAACCTAGGTGGAGTTATTGATGAATTTATATGTGAGTCATGATTATATATAGACTTTCATTCCATGAATTCAATAGAAAAATCTCAATGATAGTGACCAGAATGGCATATACCACACCATTTACAATTATAGTTTCCAATTTTGAGTTGTTGGAGGTAAAAAAATTTATTCTATATTAATCATGATAAATAATGAGATTCTGAGTTTTTTGAATATATTGAATGTTGTGGTCTACTTTAGTGAGATTTATGACATATGTTTCTTGAGAAGAAGTTGAAAATGAAATAGAGATCTTAATTCTAATAGAAGGATCTTAAAGAGATATTGATGGATGAGATAAATGAAAAATGATAGAATAAGAAAATTCATGGTATCTCTTGGAATTCAATGGTAAAATCAATTTTTGGGAAAAGAAGAAAAAAATTTAGAGGCACATTCATGTGGTTTTACCATGATGAAGAACATTAGATTGTGGGATACAAACCATGCACAAGTATATGTTAAAATGAGAATAATGGGATCCAAAAAAATTTATTTTATATTCTATATTTCTAGTACAAAAAAATATATTAGGGGAGACATATATATAAAAGGAAAATGGGAACTGGAGATTTTTTATTAGATAGTATGAGAGAATAAGTTGTATTCTCTATTCTAATGACATCTCAAGGATGATTATTAGTATTCATACCATGTTCTAACATATTTTATCATTTAGGTTTTTATACTGATGATTGAATTATGATATATGTATTATTCAACTATAATATCAATGATAAAAATTTTAGAAGAATAATAAGAATAAATATAGTTGGTAGTTCAAGTTTGAAGAGTTTGTGGACAGAGAGCTTATACAAAGAAAGATAATATATTATAGTCTCTTAAGGAATATGAAGATGAGAATGTAAATCATGTGAGGAGAGATTTAAACGTATGGGTATTAAAGATAATGTTGAGGATAAGTAGTGTTGAGTGAGCCGACATAAATTTTAGAAACGATAAATTTATGAATGAATAAGAAGAAAAGATAAATAACAAGCAATGAGTAGACCCACATACTCAAAATGTCATATATCATGGAATGATCTTCATTATGTATGAAATTTGATATACATTTTATAAGTAATATTATTTTTTGTTATGATATTGAGATTTACGATTTTAGAGTGCTAGTAATCTGGTTTAAAAGATTTTTGGAAGTTGTGCAGTGAAAGAGAAACCAGTTTTATTTATTTTTGAAAAAGACATTTATGAAGATGAAGAATCTGAAGGGAAAAAGTATATCATCACTTGTTTTTGAATTGAAATCCCTATATAGTTTTATATATTTACATTATGAAAAAGAATATCTGAAAAAGGATGTGGTGGGATGACGGTAAAAAAAAGTGCAATGGGTTGATATTTTGATCACTACTATACAATTGTTATCCAAGACATATATAATTTGGGGTGTTTTTTTCCATATTATTTCTTTCCAAATTCAATTGTATTGATGATACGATTATATTATAGAACATGTTCATTGGGAATTCTCAATACAATAAGGTGCATGTTTCCTAGGAGGGACCAAACAATATAAATGCTTCGTTTTATATTTACTTGATTTCTATTACTGTATGTGGTTTTTTATATCACTTTTAAAATATTGTTCTACAAGTCATAATTATATACATAGTTCTAGAGTATAAAATTGGTTTCAATGGTCAAAAAAATTAGAATTGGAAAAATTGGACAAAACATGATTCACCAATCTGTTAGGTGTTTTTTCATGGTCCACTAGGAATATCAAAAATAAAGGTATATCCTCCAATTTTTTTTCCATCAGTTATCTAATGCTAATTCTAAGTTGGTGGATTACACTATAAAAATTACTCAAAATTATATTTAAATTTAAATATTAAAAATAAAATAATTGGTCCATGAAAATATAAAAATATAATATGTCAACCATATTTTGAATAATATCAAATTTAGGTTCAAGACACAAAATTAGGATTAAAATTGATTCCCACATAAATAATTCAAAACAATATATAGATTAATCATATATAATACCAATTTAAATCTAAAATCAATGATAAAATTATGATACTCATCATTCAAACAACATGTCCCAAAATGAAAACTCAGGATTTTAGAAAATAATTCCCTATAATATTTAATCATAAATAAACAACTTCATGTTTTGCAAATATTTTTGTATGCAAGAAATTATAAATCAATGAACATGTTTATATTTTTAATAAATAACCGGGGAAGTGAATGTTTCCAAAAATATATCTTCCTGAAAAATTTATTTCAAATATATGATAATAATTAAAAATATAAAAAAATTGGGTGGAATGATAGATCATAATATTACTTTGTTATATGTATGGAAAATAACATGATATGTTCTTTAATTTTGTTAGATATATAGTATTCTTTATTAACCTATAAAAAACATGAAAAATCAATAATTTAATATAAAATAAAAAAAATTAACATAGAACTAAGTGTTTTGTTCAAGGTGTACATTATAATATTTTATGTTCTATAAAAAGAAAAAACTATTGTTCTAATTATTTAATTTATAATTAACAAATTGAAAAAATTATTATATTAAACGTAAATAACTAAATAAATAAAATAAAAATTATGAAATTTTTCAATAGAACCCCATGGGGTTATGTATTTATTTATAACCTTAATTATACGGTAGAACATCAACACTAGTAGTTGTAGGATCATGTTACCGTGGTAGTTTCCCTCTGTCAAAAAAATAATGGAATATACTAGTGGTTTGAATTTTATTCCAATATGTGTTTTATTTTAATTAATATCTTAGAACATGAATTATTATTTTTAAATCAACTTGGTAATAATATCCTCTTGTACACTTATGCACAACCAAAGAAACTTCTCTTTCTCTTTATCATTTAACTATTTATTTTTAATTAATTATTTTATTGTATCTTTATTAAACATTAATATAACTTATACATATTCTTCAATAGAAATTTATCATCACGCTTGAACATAATTATTATCTTCAATATGCTATCCATCAGAAACATATCCAAAATTTTCCTCATCATCCTCAATGGATGGTAGTTATCTCCCTTTTTCTAATCATTATTCCCCATAAAGCTAGAATTATTATTTATAAATCTATTGGGTATCGATATCCTCTTATACACCAGTTCACAACCCTCTTAACCTTCAGCTCAACCTTAGTAATTTTCAAATGCACCTTGTATTGGATATTCAATAAATTTAGGATATCTTCTACTTTTTCCTCTTGAGAAACACATCCTCACTTTTTTCATCATTATTATCCTTTTTTTTATAATCATTTTTATCATATCTTTTCCTTAATTATTTTTCAATATTTTTGAAAACTATAAAAAAAATTACCAAATCTACTATTAAGGCTTTCATTTATTTTTCATATTCTAAATAATGAAACCATTAATTTCTTGTGTTTTCAATAACTACATACATGTGAAATTTAGGTTTCTATTTACATTCATAAAATCTAACTAAAAATAAACAAAGAGTGAAAAAATACCTCTTTTAACTTATGTTATAGGAATTTATTCCCCCAAAGAGTTATTAGAAGGCTATCATCACTATTGGTCAATAACATATCCTCCATCCATTCATAAAAAAATACAACCTTAGTGGACATCTATATCTCTTATTTACAAAACAGAGAGGTGATTTAATAGTTTGACCTTACAAAACCAAAAGAATAAGAATTTTTAAACAATTTATTATCAACATAATCTATCCAAAATAAATCATTGGTTATGTATTAACCATGTTCATGAAAATATTATTGTTATTATTTTTTTTAGAAAATTTCTGGATGTGTTTATGTTGTGATATACATTTATTAATTCTCTTATAGGTTCTATTCAAAACTGAATGTGTCATGTAAATATAACTCTAATGATAAAATATATTATAAACACCCTTTTTTCATAATCTATGTTATGTATATATATATATATATAAATATATATTAATTTAATTTTCTATAAAATATTTCTATGAATAACCTTAATATCCTTAAAACTCTATACTCATATCATCAAGAAAGTCTTCTCCTATGATCTCCCTTGGAAAAAAAATTAAAAATTAGAAGTCTTATTAATCCATTATCTCATACTCACTGGGTTCTATAAATAAATAAGAGTATATATAATGTTACATTTCCTAAAAAATCTTTGATCTTTCTATCCTTTTAGTATATTGGAAATTTATTCCAGTTTATTTTTAATTTCCTCAAGCCAAGATTTTATTTCTTCTAATTATATTATTTGTAATCCCAATAACTATGTTTTATAATTTTTGAGTAATATAGTTATAAATAATATTAATTGAAAATTATTTTGGTATTGAAATCAATTTTAACTTTGTAAACTTTTTTTATTTTGAAAAAAAGTTTTCTTTCTAAAATAAATAAATCCTAAACCAAAAAAATAATATTGGAATGCATATTAAATATATGAGTTTAAAAATATGACCATTAAAGGTTTTTTTAGATATTTTTAAGAACATTTTAGATTTTTGTAACTTAAAATAGTGTGTTGAAGTGTTTCACCTCCCCTAAAATGACACAAAATGATAGTATAGATTTTTTTAATGAATCTCCAATAAAAATATTTATTATTTTCCTAGAATAAACTATAATGAAAAATTAAATGTGGTTTATCTCTCAATGATTATACATATATAAAATATATAACACACATGGTGTCACTATCAGGTATTTTTTTCAATTATTTATTTAGTTATACCATTTTACATTTTTGGGGATATTATATTGAATTTTGGAGTAATTTTTGAAAAAACAGTTGACGCCACATAGTTTATAACATATTTTGATGTAACCATGCATAAACCATGATAATAATCTATGAAATATTATAGTTAATTTTTTCATTATTGGTGAATCATTTACCAAATAATTTATGTTCCTAGATGAAGTATTTTAGTTTGCATGTTTAGTGCACAATTTGGAAAACAATGCTGCCAAACTATAAAACATTCCCAAAAAAATTAAAATTTTCAAATTCCCTTATTTCCATAATTTAAATTAACCTTTTACACCATTATTCCTCCTATATTTTGAACCAATATTTTCCCCCGTGTATTGCCCCTCATATCCTCTCCCCTATGGCCTCATCATTTGAGGGACATTAGAAAGTAATACCATTGAAATTCTAAGTATGTGTCTACAAATGTTTCTTATTGATGTTTACTCACAAATTTCATTATTATCTCCTTAAATCTGGTCACATATACTTATTTTTTGCGTTGTAATGATTTTAGGGCTTGGATTTTAAAATAATGGATGTTTATTATCTCTATAGGACACCATTTGGCATTCGATGTGTTTTTTTATCGATGGTGATTGGTTTACCATGGAAAATGGAAGGTTGTTTCTTATGTTTCTATTGCTTTATGAAATGGGCAATGTACATGGGGACCCGAGTCTCTTGTGGTAGGATATTGGAGTTATGTACCCCATTTGGATTATTCCACTTTAAAAACAAAAAATAAATCGATAATGGTTTTGGTGTCATGGATGGGCGACCCTACTTCATTAGGACAAGGGATAAACTCCCCAGTGGTCGATTGGATATGGAGTCTTTAGATGGGAATAAGATACCACTATAAAAGGATATTACCTCCCTTGTTGTTTTTTTTGAACACATGGATTGAAAATTATTTCATAAGTATATATGAGGTCCTAGGGTGATTGAAATTCAAAGATAACCTGGGGACCTGCAATGTTACATTCCATGGAATTTATTCTTTTATAGATTTTATTTTCTTAAATGTATTCCATAAACTAGTTTCTTATTTCATTAAATTATAATTTAAATGTTTTATTATATGTTAATTATTTAATTCTACTATTATTATGTATATGTAATATTTCTAATTCAATTATCACTTGGAGGTATTATATAGGGATACTATTTCTCACACCCAACAAACAGCTAATGGATGTATATAGAGCGTATTTTCATATGTTTGGGTAAATTTAAATCAATGCATAGATATGTAAAGTATTATAGATAATAGATATTGGATTAACAATGGTGACATAGTGGGGAAATTACCCTCACATCATATGGATATTAGAATCATTTTTTTTATTTCCATTAGGACTGAAAGTGTTTATCTTCTATTCAATATCTATTTCATTCCCTATTTTACTTATATATACATGGATTCTACTATTGATTCTATGTGGAATATTTTATGATTTATTTATTCTAATGTTATGTCTTATTTCCACAAATATGTTCTAGAGTTATTACTATATCATGATCTATTTATCATTTTTTGTTCACTATATTATTCTTGAAGTATGGCATAATAATTTATTGAATATCCATTATAGGTTCATGTTTCAGAACCGTGTGATGTTCTATTGGGAGAAACCATTCCAAATTTAAGTTCTATGATTCAAAGGTTCTTACCTCCAGCCCATGGGGATTGAGAAATCCCACCAGTACTTGTTGTGGGTTGGCTAGGGTGCCTTATTGAGTGGTGTCCTAGGTTAATATTTAAAAAAAGTATATCATATCCTATTTTTTTCATTATTTAAGAATATGGGATATACCAGAGATAGGACAATCACAACTCATATAAGGGATTCCAAGGGGTGTATTTATTACACATAAAATTTTATCCCTTATTTTTATTGGGGATATATTTGAATTTGGTTTACTCTTTATATTTTTTTACCCTTCATTGTTAGTTAAGGCATAAAAGCTAAATGCCATGAATACATACGGTGATTCATGTTATGTTGTGGTTTGTTATATCATTATTATTTCTGATTTTTATAAATTTAAAATCTTGGTATTTACTTTAATTTTATTATCTAGTATTATTTTTTTGATTTAATATTCCTATTTATTTGATTTTATATAGTATCATACCCCCATGAAAAGGACATATGTATACTTCAAATCATTTTGTGTATAACTTTCATTGTGAATAACTTTTAGTGGATCAGAATCTCATTGTGGAAATAGTTAAATCCAATTATTTTTTATAATTAATAATGTGATCTTGTCCCACTATAGTAGAAGAATTTTATTTTGGTATTTAATAGTATCTATATCAAGAGATCCTTGCACATAATCCTTCATCCATATAGGGAAGCAATGATCCCTAAGAATCTAACGATTGGTTGGAATATACGAAGATGATTTTTGTTTTCCCTAATACTCTAGTATCCTTCATGGTGGATTTTATCAAATTTATGATTGATGTACCAATTCATATATTGTGGGATTCAATAATTTAAGGAAATCATTATATGATCCTTGAATAAAAGGATATCAATGTAATGTTTACCTAGAGGTATTATATGTACATGATGACATTAGAAACGAATTTGGTGTTTATTTCTACATAGTAATGTGGTAAAATAAATCATAGATATATAAAATATATTTGTGAGCATGTAAAGTTTTTACTAGAGATGGTATAAAATGATAAATTGAAAGACATGATATTTTTATTGGGCCTTTAGACTGACATATTATCTGAGGTCATTCTCTTGATGCTACTAATATATTTTAAGTTTGTGGATTAGACAATAATGGCATAGATTTTCTATGATGTGATGTTAGTACGAGATATTTTTCCTCATCTAGTAGTCCTTCTATGAATAATTATAATCATGAAGAGGAAAAAATGATGGATATAAACATGTCATGGCCACCATATCTAATTACAACAACAATAGATTTATGCATAGATATCTTATTTCTTATCAATGTTTAATATATTCTTATATGAGGAACTCATACAAATATCCCATGATGTATTTCCTTTCATATGAGTGTTTATTACAATTTTAGTAGTTTTTATAGTGGTTTCCCTCTACTATAATAAGAATAAGCTTATCATTATCCAATGTATCAATTATTCAGTCATATGATTTTGAGGGAGCGGTACCTAATAGTAGGGGTGTAGGGTTTGAATGGGATTATCATATATTATGATTAAGTAGAGGGTAGAAGCCTATTGTAATGGTTGAAAAGAGGATTGGACTAGGACTAGGACGATTCCCACAGTGGAGGTAACTCTCTTAGAGTATGAGATATGGTTGACAACCATGTGAGGTACCGTAGATATTTAAAACTCTATGGTGGTTACATTATTTATAAATTTTTTATTCACACCCATTTATCCTTACCCATGTGGTGGATCTATTGAAACATCCATCATATCTAAATACATGTGTTATGGAAATTTAAAAACTCCTCGTGAAAAATAAAGAGTAAGGATCCTCTAGTCCATATCACATTGTCTCTATCTAAGATGTTTAACTAGAAAAGGGTTTCCCATTAATTGTTATGTATTAATTTAATATCATTATTATAAGTTATTGGACTGTTTCATTAATGTTTTTTTATTTCTATAAAATTATGCTGACCCCCACTACCCATGGATTGAATTCCTACGCGTTTTAAGGGGATTTTGGCCATTAATCATGCTAACAGGGATGCTATTTTTTGACATGAAAAATCTTGAAATTCTACTGAAACCGATATAGGATATTGGATAGAATGGTATTATTAGATTTGAGCTTCCCATTCCAAGAAATAATTTATAGAGGTTTTTCTAGGCAACTTCACTATTTGACACTCATAATTAGAAATAATATTTCTATCAAGTTATTATTGGGAAATGAATCAATTTTATTGCATTATTACCACATTAATCCTATTTAGATAAATGAGATAAAAATTATTCTTCATAATATGTAAGATAAGAGATTAATCTAGCTAATAATTTTCATCAGTTCATCACCATCCCTCTTTATAAATGAGTTATATGCGACCCTTAAATTATGTGATGGCTATCATAATATGAGATATGTAATCATGTAGATAAAATACCACTTTCCCCATATGGATGACCTCCTGAATAGTTAAAGGGTAAAAGTGTTATTCAAATAACTATCTCTATTCAATGAATCATTTTCTCTTTGTGGAGGAATATGATGATCCAAAGGAAAAAATTTCGGATAATGTACAGTTACATTGAGCACCTATTAATTCCATTTGGGCTAACTAATGATCATGTGACCTTCCCAGGGGTGACATACTAGATCTTCCACCAGAGCCTTGATTCCATCATTGTATTTATTGGATGATATCTTAGTTTATTTGAAGAAAAATGTGCAATACGACCATCACTTGAGGATTTTGTTAGGGGCCTTGTTTAATCATTATATATATGATATAAATTCACAATATAGCTTTTGGATTATAAAATTGAAATTTATATTTAATGTGGTGTCTATGAGAAGAATATGGTGGATTATAACAATCTGAAGGTCATCGTGTATTGGGGGAGTTGAGGAATGATAAGGGAATAAAGAGTCTTGGGTTTAACCAGTTATTAAAATTTATTTATCAAAGAATTATAAAATTTCTAATTAACATTAACTATACTCTGAAAGAAAGTCAATCAATTTATATGTAATATGGAATGAAAAGTCTATTTTCAAGAGTTGAGGTGGTGTTGAACCTTTGTATCAATTTTTGTTCTTATTGACATAGAATTTAGTTATATAGTTTTTTGTGCTTCATCAAGAAAGTGTACATGATGTTTCTTGATTCCTATTGATCATGTTGTATCCCAAGAATCTAGATAAATTTGATTTCTTGAAAGGAACTACCCTCTCTATGATTTATAGATGGGATCTCTAATTAATTTTTTTTGAAATCATTATATATATTTTTGGAGATATTAATGGTTTCCTCTAATCATGAAATATTTTTTAAAATTTTCCCTCGAAGGGATTTGATCCTTAGAAAGTGGTATTTGTTCAAATTGGGATGAAATCAAACTGGGAATAGAATAAGAAACATCTATGACAGAGTTTATAGTTCTAATTATGCACTCTTGAGATAGTGTTATGCTTTTAAAGTCACCTTTTTTTGTTTATGATTTATGGTTTCATGTATCAGACACGTAGATTTATAGTAAGGGGAAGCTCATATAATGGTTAAATGATATCAATTTTTCTTCACAAAACCCACAAGATGTCATTATATAGACATACAGTGGAATGATTGGGATTAATATCACACCCAATGTGTCAATTTTATGTTTTTAATATATTATGTGTTTGTTTTTATCATTATACCTTAATCTTGGGTCATTAAATTTTAAATGTGTAGTTTTTTATGAAAAATATTGGGGTTTTAATGGTTTGTCCCATAATTAGAATTAACTATGTAACAACCATGTTAATTTGGTTTGTATTTCAAAAAATATAATTTTCATAGTTAGTGTATGGAATACTAAATAATGTGGGCGAAGCATGATGATTCCTAGGTGATGTAACGTGATCCACACAATTAGCGTATTGTTTGGAAAATGATGTGACCTTCCTATAAGAATAAATGAGTGAAATTGCATTGTTATACTTCTTTGAATATAAACATCTCACCCTAATTTATCTTTCTATTCAATCAATACACCCTCTCACTTGATACATCATCTTCACTCCCCAATGGATATATTTTTTCTAGTATTTTAGAAATAAACATCATGGAACCCTTGGATAATGTATCCTCTATATCCCCCCTTAATGGTGCCTCTGATATTTCTTTATTTTCTTTCTTCCTCAGGGTCATGGAGATTTCTAGTTTTGTATTTACAAAAATGTTTTTCCTAGGATTTGATATTTTTGGTTTTTATTATCTATTTAGGATACTCTATGTCATTTATGTGATTTCTCACCAATGTAGATTAGATTTCGATGGTGAAATGAATGCATACTTATGTGTTGCTCTTATTTTTATTTGATATAATCATGGTTTATTTTCTTTTATAAACAATTTTCTATTTATTATATATATTATGTGTTTTAATGGATAATATTATATCTCATAATTTTTTTATAATTATTTCCATTTGGATTGAAATGTAATGTATTTAATGGTATTCAATTAATTGTTAAATGTAGTTAGCTTATAAGCTATTATAAGATGACCCTGTATAAATGAAATGAGATTTGATTTAAATTTGTAAAGTAAATGGGAACATGGATTTTTAATGGTGATAAGACTAGTGTTAGTTATCTTTTTTGGATTATTCCACAATAAAATCATAAATTAGATTTTTATGAAGGTCATGGTATTGTGGATGGGTGACAAGCCACCACTAGGCCAAGCCTGGCACTCCATTTAGTTATTCGGACAACGTATAATGGGATTAGTAAAAAAATATTTCTATGTTATGGAATAGAATATTTATTGGTTTAATTGACCACTTGGATTTGTAACACCCCAATATTCTATGAAATAATGCTTTTCAAATAATTGTACTTTCATCGATTGTTTATGCTACCAGAAACACCGAGTTTAAATGAAACAAGGCCAACTATTAAGATATTATTATTTAATATGTTAGTTATCACCCAGATATAGGAATGATGGGTCCAAATATGATTTAATAATTTAAAAAAAATATTATTTACATACGTATACAAAATACATTAACTATTGAAAATTAATTTTTTAGTTACAATTAATTATAAATGAAAATATGAAACAATTGATAATAACAGAATTATTATTCTGAATAACTATTTTTTGCGCACAAATGAGTTTTAAATTAATTAAAAAATAAATAAATTTTGGTGAATTATTTTAATGAAATTTATATATTATATATTCAATAAAAATATTATCATTCGTATTACATGTTCTGTGGGCATGAGATAAGAATATATCCAATTTACTATTAAAAACTATCTTCTCAAAAAATTATGTTTTGGAAAACAATTTTGCACTTATTTTAAAAATAAATTTTAAAAAATATTTAATATTTATTTAATAAAATAAACAAAATTTTGAAATATAAATTTTTATATAATATTATTTTAAATTTGTGTGTATATTATGAATAGATAAATTTTAAGCGAGTAGCTAAAAAACATGGTTTTAATAAGAATTATCATTTTCATTCAATAATATAAAAGCATAAAGAATTGGTATAACATATTTCTAATGCATAATTATTTTAATTATACATTTATAATATATGATTTATTTTATTTTAACAAATTTAATATTAAATTTTTATATGAAAATGATTTAATCATTTAAGAATTTCCCATTGGAAAAGTGATTCTTTGTTATATTTGGGGGGTTAATTTTAAATTAAAAATTTCCACTAATGTGAATGGAATTTAAAATAAAGGATTTCATACATTTAAAAAAAATAATTTATTTTATATTATATGTTAATTTTTTTAAATTAACAGTAAGAATATTAGAAATTAATTTCTATGGTTATGTTTAAATGAGTTTACTAGGGGTTGAACTAAATATATAAGGGGTAAATGACCAGTATAATTTTTCAAAAACCAATTTATAAATGTATTTAGACCTTAAAAACTATAAGGATTGACAATGAAAACTTTTGGATCCTTTTGGTTTGTGAAAACATGGGTACCCTTTATTATTTTCAAAAACTCCATGTGTGTCCTCTCCGCCACTTATATAAAGCCGCCACCTATACTCCCATATTCAAACATCCAAACCCCTTTAGTTTGGACAAAAACAACCCAAATTTCTTCCTTAATTACCTCCCAAAATTCTATAGTAATTTTTAGATCATAAATCATATCTAGTATGTCTTTAATTTAAATCTAAATAGGTTGATGAAGAGTTAATATTTTTAATAGTGTATTTTTGTTTTATGTATTCTTCTAACCCCTTAAAATATTAATATAATATGATATTTTAATAAAAAAAATTATAATATACAATTATATTATATATTGTTAATTTAAAAACCTATATATATATATATATATATCCTTTTTTGTCAAAATAGGAAACAAAACCATTAATCGTGAGTACCGCAGAAAACCCCCTCACGAACCGATGTTACTCAGTTTCCATCACCACCTATACAAAATTGATATAATTACTGATTAAATGTTTATGTATGATATATATGATATTATTATACCTCAATAATTATAAAACCTCATTTACCTTCATACCTCACACCTCAATGGATGATGATAACGTTTCTCGTGCGTATGGCAGACTACCGCCTCGTGAATCAACGTGATGTTTTATTGATTTCTATTTTACATGGATGATAATAAGGATAGATTAAAATAATATATATTATATTTCTAAAATATTTTTACCTCTATAATAAAGAATAACATAGTATTTCTTACATTCCATTCCTTGGGGGATATGATAACGTCATTCGTGTGTACAAGAGACTACCACCTCATGAAGCATTGTGATTCATTTTTCCCCAAATCATTGTAAAAAATGTAATAATGGTAAATACAATGAATATATATATGATAGATATGGAATAAAGTTATTTTTATAAATTTAATAAATTATATACCTTTATTTATTTTTATTTTTTTAGAAAATTGAATGAGTGTTCATTTGTACATATGACCAACCGTCTCTATAAAATTAATACTCCATTTTATATCTATAAATTTTATAGATTACTCTAAATATATATAAAATGAGTATATATGATGATTTTATAATTTTTATAATCCAAGATATTATTAATCCGAGTTTGAAGTAAGAGTTCCAAAAATAAAAAATCAAAACCTATATGAAAAAAACATTTATAACCCAAACCAATATTTTAATAATGAATTGTTAATAAAAGTTTGGTAAAAGTTCACATGTTTGTAATATTTACTATGATAAATAATAGTATGTTTCTTAAATATACGTATAAAAAATATATTTATTATAAATGAGGTATTTTTGTGTATGAAAGAAGTCAATTTATACAATAAGGGATTTGTATTCTAACTTTTATTTCAAGGATATATATATATATATATATCCTATTCACTACTTGATTCTTTTGTCTGGTGTACACAATTACAATTTGATATGTTATATCATTAACATAATTAATTTCATGGTATTTAAAATTTTATTTAGTGTTATGATTTATTGGGTCTTATGATTCAAAATATTACCATAGTGGTAATATATTTTTGTCACAATTTATATTTTTTAGTACATACATTATGTTATGTAAATATATTATTTTATGAGATTTTTATACAGAACATTCGAAATGTATTATCATGAATTTATTTACTCAAATGATGTTTTAAATTTTATTCTATTTTACTCATTAATGGGTATTGTGATTCAAATAGTACAAATGTTTTAAGTGTTTTAAGATACAATATCATAGTTTATCGTGACTATTTATGTTTACGCATCCAATTTTAAAATATTATGACATATCTCTGAATAAAATCATAAATTTTATTCCCCTAGGGTTATTTCTTGAGAATAAAAATTTTACCATCATTTTCATCTCTTTATAAAATAATGATTCCAAAATTATCTTTCAAATAAATTAGACTTTATTTCACTCCTCGGTCAAAAACCTTTTGTTCAACTATATACATGTTTTCTAAAAATGTTATAAAAAATGTTTCAATGTTACTTTGAGATTTTTTAAATTCATTTTTACCCTTTAATATTTTTTTAAAAAAAAATTAAATGGAATATTTATGTGGTTGATTAAAGAAGGCATGCTTTCATTTTATCAAAAATGTGAAAAGAATCTTTTTCTTAACATTTATGAAATATCACACCATCATTGAAAATAATTTTTTAAATAATCATATATATGATTAAATGTTTATTTAATAATAAATTATTTTGAATATATTTTATGTTTTTAAAAAGTGTTTTCCAAGTGTAAAGAATATTTTCCTCAATAAATGTTTTAAATATTTTTTAATAATTCAATTATATATTATACATTTTATTTTCTAGATAAATGATTTCAATAATATTTTATGAGTTTGTAGATTTAAAATGTTGATTTAAAGATAAATTTTATTTTCCTCATGAAATGGTCCAAGTGATTTTCTCTTTAAAAAAATTTTGTATGTCAGATGAATTCATTCGAAGTTAAAAATAATATTTACTTGGGATAAGATCCAATGATATGATCTTTATTATTTGGTTAGATGGATTTTGTTTATGATGATGCGATGTTTGTGAAACCTATTCCTTTTTGAATGTTAACTCTTAGAGGAATTGTTCAGATAATTAAGAGACCCATTTCATTTCTAATGTTAATTCTGTCAATAAATGTTATATAAAACCCATTTCAATTCAGGTATTTTGATGCAATAAATTTTTTTATTATCATATAGTTCTTATATGTGTGGTTTTAATTATGTGACAGTGGTTACATTATTAACATGGATGGTGGTAATGTTATAACCAAATATGGGTGGGTACTATATATCTTTATAATTAATTAGGAATTAAATAATGTTATACAAGATCCGAGAGTACACAAGAGTTTATAAAAAGCATGAAATGACAGTACATAAGAGGTTATTCCAAGTTAGAAGTAGGCACATGGGTGGTTATCCCATGACTGATATGGTATGAATGTCTTGTTGTGTTGTCATGGAATAATTTTAACTATGTTTATGTTTTTCACACATCTCTTTTTCTTATGTTAATGTTATAATATTTTTCCTCATATTAAATTATTATATTATGATATATTTATTATATGATTATCTGATTTATTCCATGAATCACATTTATGATCTATAACATGGATGACATGTTTTAAAAAATTTCTTCTATTGTTCTCATATTAATTTGAAAATATCATGTTGATATATCACATCATTACCTTTATTGGGTACTCAAGATCACCTTTTATTATGTTTTATTTTTCTAGGATATGAAGAAAGGTATTAAGGGAGAAATTTATAATAAAAGTTATAGTTATGAAGAACATAGTTGGAGATGATGTTGATCACTTATGTTAAAGTATTTTATGTGTCCAAGTTTCCAAAGACAGTAGAACGTAATGATTCAGGATAGAATCATTATGTTAGGTAATGAATATTTGTTTATTTAGATATAAATTAATGTATGAATAGTTTGGGTCACTATAATTGTTATAAAAAATTGTTTATTTATTCACTAGAAACTAAGATGAGAAAACACTAGTCGGATCCATGGGGATATCACTGAGAATATGTATAAGGATAACACAATATATTGGAATGTATCATAGAATATTGGTGAATGTTAAAGAATGTGGTTTCTAAGAAACAAAATCTTTTTCTGGATATTACAAGTTGGTATGATTCAGTCATAGATGTTCTTAAGATTAATTACACAAAACGTTACACTGATCTTGACTCGATTATTACCTGGTGCATGAAAAATGTCTTTATTGGACTCTTATTTTGACAAACGAAGGGGATATTCGTTGGAAATTAAAAAAATATTAATGAACCATCATAAATAATTTTAATAATGAACATTGATGACCTAGGTTAAACCCACAGTGTCATATATTGAAATTATGTTTTATTGGTTTAGACATCCAACAAGATTTTTTTCATGATAATGTGGTTTACACTATAAAAATATTTTCCCACACAATGATTTTTGGTTTTAGTAAATAGAGGGAATAGAAAGGTGTTTAATAAATGTTGAATGTGATATTAAACGTTTTTATGATAATCCAAATAATATGATGACTATAGTGAAGGATATTGTGATTATTCATAATCTATTATCACAAAACAGGATTAAAAAAATTCACCTTAACCAACACTCAGACTCCATAAATAATATAAGGATAGAGTTCATTGAATGTTTGGGTGGTGTAGACCACATATGAAATAATATTAATTTTTTATATGTAGAGAATTTGGGAAGAAGCACTCCATAAAACGTCTCAATAGAATGATAAGATGTTTTGAGTGTATATAATAAGGGCACAAATAAAGTAATTTATGAGAAAAAATGAAATGTTTGGTTAATGTAATGTATGATAATAATTTGGTCCCTAATGTATTATCTATAGTTGAATTATTTAAATAATAAATGTATGGGAATTATGAAAATCAGTTTTATAGGGAGGAAATCATGAATATAATCCACATGGTCGTACAAATAATGGTTATAATGCTGATGATTAAGAGAATAAAAATGAAAATAAAAAAGATATAGGCTATTATAATAGTTTTGTTTATGTTAAACATAATAAGAACCACTAAATTGAGTTTGATCATATTTCATATTTTAGAGAATAGGTATTAATGAAGCATATGATGAGGCCTAGTAAATGGTTTAAAAATAAAGTGGATGGATTGAAGTATTTATGTATATGAAATGATTAATTATGATATATGAATTGGGAAATATATAAGGACTAGTATATTAATTTTTATCATTATGTATTTATAAGAATAGATTCAATGGTACCAATAACCAAGAAAATATATTTAATAGAAATGTGACATTTAATGGAAAACACATGATTAAGGGAAGATATCAGTTAATATCATAATGATGTTGAGATAATGGTGTTTAGTTTTAATAAAGATATTATTGATATAGATAAGGTAAATTGGACTATTCTGATGTCCTTGGTACTAATTAAATGTTGAAAAATTGGTTTATGTTATTATTAATAATGTTTACATCATATTGTTTTTATGGAATATGTTGAATAATCTATGATTGTATTTAAGGAATAAAGATATAATTAATTTTTGAAATCATATATATTTTCATTAATAATATCTAATTAATGTGTTTAAAAAATTTTTATGTGACATTATGAACTAATTCATTTTTTGGTGGAATAATGTTAATGTGATTTTTGGGAAATATCGAGACTTTCATTATAAATTTGAAATTTGGGATGTTTATTAAGGTAGTCGATTTTAGGAATGGGTTTTCTTAAATTTTGGATTTTTTTACATATTAATGTATTAATTCCCTCATTCAAGACATATGCACATTTTATTACTTGGGAAAACCATTTTTTATGATTAAAACTACATATATATGGAATGAATTTTCATTCTATTATAGATTTTTTGATCTATTAGTGATTTCGGCATAACAAATGCATCTTCATTTCTTGGAGTAAGTGATATATTAGAAAATTATCAAAGCACAACCAAATTATGAAAATTTTTGTAAAATACAATGTAATGTAAATATTTATTTATATCATTACATTTAAATTCATGATTATGTTGGGATAATATCCTATAAAATAGAGATTCAACTAAACCTCTCTCATGTCCATGATTTTTTTATTTTATCTATTGTAATTAAGTACAAAAGTAATATTTAACATATATGAACTCGGAGTTCGTACCACTAGAGCATGATATTTCTTATGAGGAATAGTCAGTTGTCATTCTGTATCATATATATAGTTTTAGGAAACAAGAACACTTTCCTGGTCATAATTTTTTTGTAAAACCACTAGTTTGAGGACGCTATGCGAGAACCCGAGGATTTAATGAGGAATAACTATCTTACATTTTTTTAGAGTAACTAATATTGAGGGAGAAATTAATTTTAAGGGGGTATAGTGTAACACCCTGATATTTTATGATATATATTTTTCAAATATATTTAATTTCTTTGATATCTTGAGATACACATAACACTATGTTTACATGAAACACCACATACTTTCATTATATTAATATTTAATATGATAGTTGTTTCATTAGATATTTAATTTAAGGTATAAATTGGAATAAACAATTTACCAAAATATATAATTTAAACCATTATATTAAATGAATTATTTAGTGAACAATTAATTACCAATGAAAATGAGAAGCATTAGAAATTAAATGAAACTTTTCATTAAAATTCTATTTTTCTATGAAAAAAACATATTTTACCTCAATAAAAAAAATCAATTTTTATAAATGTTATTAATGAAATGTATCTATTATATAGTCATTCCAATTTATTTCATTATCTTACTTGTTTTCTAGACACAACATTGGAATAAATTCAATATTGTTTTTGCTTAAAAATAATATTTTCTAAAAAAGATGTTTTTTTTTTGCATTTTGCAGACATTATTTAAAATTAATTTTTTTAACATTTAAAAAGAATTTAAAAATAACTCCCATTTATTAAATCTAAATTTTAAAATTATTATAGGGTTTATATTAATGTTTTCTAAAATGATAAAATTTTCAGTGAATAGAGAAAATACAGGTTTTATTAAGAATTGTCTTTTCATTTAATGAATTTAAATGCATCAAAATTATTTTAATGTTGTTTAAAAAAAATAATATAATTTTATATTTATTATTAAAATTTAGTTAATTTAAATCAATTTTATATTGAATTTTATTTATGAAAAATAAATAACATTTGATGATTTTCTCATTAGAAAAATGTTTTTCATCACCTCTGCAAGTTTAATATTAAATTTAGAATCTATAATTGTATGAATAGATATATAAAAAATTATTTCATATGTTTATTTATAATAATATGTAATATATTAATTGTTCAACACAAATATTTATCAAAATTTATAGTAAAATACGTAAAAAATAATTTTTGTGGTTAGTGTAAAAAAGAGTTTACAAGGGGGTTAAACTAAAAATATAAGGGATGTAATGCCTATTTAAATTATTGAAACACAATTTTTTTGGTAAAATTTCATACCTAAAAACTCTAAGGATCAATAATTAACTATTTTTATCTTTTTGGATTGGAACAAATGCGTACACTTTAATAATTTTTAAAATTCCATGAGTGTCGTTTCCCCCAATTAGAAATAGTCACAACCTTTCCTCCCCTATTAACACTTCATGAATAACATTGGTATGAAAATACCTACAAAATTTATTTAAAAATTTAATACCCTTATCCTTGAGGATTTTTTTAAATGAAGAATTAAATACAGGAAGGCATTATGTTAATCCTAAAAAGCTTGTCTGAAGAAGAGGTAATGTTTTTAACTACACATTTTTTTAATTATTCATCCCTATCCATAAAATATTAATCAAATATGATAATATAATAATGAAAATCCCATATACATAATTTTTATTATGTTAATGGTATAACCACTATTCATCTTATACTCCCTTAAACGGATGATGAATCATTCGATCATGTGTATGAAGGATTACCACCTTGTGAACCAATGTTATTCATTTTCCTAGAAGACCTATAATAGATGGATATAATAGTGTATTTATTATTTATATATTCTATTTATGATATTATTATACCTATTGAATTATAAAAACACATAAAAATTCTTCCTCCCAACCTGATGGAAAATAATAATGTCACTTGTTTATACATCAGAATACCACCTCATGACCTGATGTGAGGGGTTATTTTCCTCAAGGATGTTAAATGTGAATTTTTTTAAAATAATTTTCCATCTATGATGTCTTCATTTGATGTGACATAATATTTACTAGGGATATGATCCAATGATACCATATTTATTATTCATTGTGATTATTTTTTATGATGAATTAATTTTTATTAAGCTATAACCATTTCCACGTGTTTTTCTATGTTGAATTGATGAGATCCATATGATACTCATTTATTTTCTATTGGTAATGCTATGATGTTTTCCTTGAACCCATAACTTTCATCTGTTCTGATTTGATAAATGTTTTCTATTCTTGTGGTACACATATTTATGATTCATGTTGTGTGAAGTTTGTTAAATTATAATCAAGGATGGTGGCCATATTATAAGAAAATATCATTGGTACCTATATATCCCTCAAATATATTAGGAAATGATTAATATTATATTAGATCAGATGGTATAAAAATGGTTATCCCAATACAAATAAATTGGGCACATGGGATGTTATCCCAATACCAAAGAAAGTACATATGTGGCTAAACCCTGACTAACATGTAGTGAATTTCTTGGTGGGTATCGTTGACATATGGTTTTATAGGTTTAGGTGTTTTCCACAAATCTATGTATTATGAAAATGTTATGCTCTCATGGATCATGTTATTTGATTATATTATTATTAATGTATTTTGAACTACCATGATTTATTCCTTGACTCACATTTATGATCTATGACATGAAATGTATGGTTATAAAATGTTATACTCAGGTTATCAGGGTCAAACAGTCATGTTATATTAATATCTACCTTATTTATACTTACTGAGTATCTAATATAACCCTTTATCATGTTTAATATCACCCAGATGTGAAGAAATTTATAATTTATGATATGTCTATAAAAGGTGATAGTTATCAATATCATAGTGTGAGATTACAGATATCACTTATAAACTTATTGTTTATGAGTCCATGTTTCAAAAGGCACTATACATATGTGATTTTGGAATGAGTATTTATTTTACATATTATATTTTCATATATTAAGATGTAATACTTATGTATGAAATGATTGGGTCTCTATAGGTTATACCATTAGTTCATAAGAACATACAAGGACCTAGACTTCCTAAAATCCAATTTTGACCATGGGATCCCCTATTTTACAAGTCATGGAATGTATATTTTATGGTTTTGGTTTCATTAAATGAATTGATTGATCGTGTTACTTTTTCACTTATAGTTTTAATGTTTAAATTAAAATTATTTATTTAAAACAAGCATGAATGTGTTTATCAAATTAACATCATTCATGTAATGCTTATGTGATCCTACTGGGATACTCTTTCTCATACTGTATATACACCAAATGAGTATATGCAGTACATATTTTTATAGTATTATGTAAGTGTTAAACACTAATTATTGGTGGAAGGAATTATATATAGTATATCATGGGTTGATGACAATGACATTGTGGGGACATGACCTTCATGTCTCAAATGGATATGAATAAATATTTTCATACTTTGGCTAGCCGTGAAACAATGTATCACTAATTTTGAATCCATGCCTTACCTTTTTTACTCACATATATATATAAATATATATATATATATATGGACTCTCCTTTTTATTTTCTTTTGGATATTTTTCAAATAATGTTTATTGATGTTATCATTTTCTTCTTATTATTTTTTATCTTATTTTCATGTTTAAAGGTTTTTACTATTTTTGATAGCACATATTATTCTATTAGAATGAAATTTCATGTTCTGGATTTGCCATGATGGTTTTATGTTTTAGACCCAATTTGGTTTTATTTTCTTGAGAAACAATTAAAAATGTATGTTTTATATTTCCTTTGAATTTGTCACCAACACATGGGGACCAGGATTTCCCTTCAAGCCTTTATGCTATCTAGCCCATGTGCCTGATTTAGGGGTACCTGAGTTGGTTCGTGATACAAATATTTTGTTATTATAAATATAATTTATTTACATAAAATAATTCTAATAACATGTTAACATAGTAGGTGTTAATGAAAAATGTATAAAAATTATGTATTTTGATGTATGAAAATGAATTATACATAGACTAAAGATGATAAATACAATTTATATAAAAGTAAAAAAGGTAAATTTAAATAAGAAAATGACTATCCATAGATGTTCCCCATGTAAAAGTATCATAATTATATGAATAAATTATTGTTTATATTATTTCATTCAATAAGAGGATCAATATCATTCTTCTTTAATCTCTCTTATTCATGTAGTGATAACGCAATAGTAAGACAAATGAAATGTTGTAAAATCATGTTCATAAATTTAGTTAAGAAATATATTTACTAAAGTTCAATAATATAATCCTTAACCACTATATGATGGATTATATCATTTAAGAGGAGGATAAAATATGAACAATAATAAAAGAATAATAGAAAAATATATAAAATATAAAAACATGGAACCTAATAAATTTAACAACTACAATAATATTAGCATAAAATTATAGTATTCTTGAAATTAATTTAAAACTCAATGTTTCAAATTTATCTTATTCCTTGAAAAAAATGATAATTAGGTATCCATTTCTTTGGATACTGACTTCACACCACAACAGACATGATTGAAGAAGAAAAACAATTGTCACATCATGTACACATTAAAATATGTTATCAATAGATAAAGATAAATAATAAAAATATTTTTAAAATTTTAGTAAAAGATTTTATTGAGGTCACCTCCAGAATTTATACTAGAAGAGTAATATTTTGAATTCCACAGATTGTTCCACTTGGAAGCATCTACAGTAATTTTTAAAAAATCTATGGTTCAATTAATATGGTTTTAGTAGTTTATCATAACTGATGATACTCTTACCACATTATTCCATTTTAGTTCCACATTCAATTTACTTGGTAGATTCTAAGGTCTAGGTTCAATCTTAAAAATTGTTTAGTTCCAATGCAATTAAAAATTCTGTTAGTTCAAGAAGTATTCAAGTAGACCTTTGAATATCTTCTGTCTTTAAATAGGTACAAAATCATTATACATCAATACTCTAAACATAGTAGTTAACATTCTCAAAAGTATAATGATTAACATATATTGTGACCCCATATTGAATTTGATAACTATTTCAATTAAAACACTCAAAAAACAGAAAATATAATTATGTCCATCAAAATAAATTATCCACTGAAAATAACTCTTGAAGATGATCCAAAATTAGGATCATTCCATATTTATTTGAGGGCCTATTTAGTCAATTATATTTCCAATAATCATGTAAAACCTAGATCATTTTTTATCCTAATATATTTCACCAAATTAATCATGATGGATGTCACCTTCAATCACCGTTAACTCATAGATTCCGGAATCATCATCATTGTCTTTATTTGATGATTACTCTTCTCATAGAAACATATTAACCTTCAATAATTGTTCATTTTAGTTCTTTAGTCAACCCTTGGTTTAATTAAAATATTATATTAATCTTCCCCACTCACCATCTTTATATTATACTTTGACCTAAATTGATCAAGCTGATCTATTTATATTTAACTCAATATCCAAATGGCCATGTTACAAAACTTTTATATTAACTGTTAATAGAACATTATTATTTCATTTCCCAGTTTATTAGTAAAAACGTATATGATTTACTATAATTTTATGGATTTATATATCAACTATAAAAATCTATTCTAACATATAGTCCTTTCCATGAAATGTAACTCTTATATACCGACCTTCAAATATATATTATTATTAAATAATATAATGTTTTATAACTATTTACTCAGATTTACATCATGAATTATTCTATTATAGTATGTTATAGTCATTATGTTTCCTTTAATTTATTAATTTATTGTTGTGAATGAATTTTTAAATCTGTTACATGTGATTGTTCCCTAATTTACACTTTCTCACAGACCAAAAAATATCATAAATTATCTACAAAAAACCTCAATTAAAATATATTTAAAAATCCAAAATTTTGTTTTATAAATTCTAATTTGATAATATATTTTAAATAAATTAAAATATCCATGTAAAAAAGCATTTTTAAATTTTAATTTAACCATTATTTTAATTCAATCAACATTTTATAAAATAATATTTAGTAACTAATATAAATTATATACCATGAAATTTCTTCAATAAAAATCTTGTTTAAGAAAAGTAAAAAAATAATTGGAGAAATGGAAAATAATTCTCATTTATGATTGAAAATTAATTCTCTCAACAATTAAAAAATTATTTTTTACATATATTTAACCATATTCATAAAATCAGAACAATTCTCCCATTTCAGTAATAAAACATAAATAATTAACATTAAAATATGTACAGAAAACATGATAGAATAATTAGAACACACATATGTATTCTATGAGTACAAATTGTAGGGATTATTCCTTTATAAATTATCTACCATCTAGCCTATCAATGTTTTCCTCTAGGACAAGAAATTACGAAATTTATTTTATTGTTCTGTTAAAACAATATCATAAACAAATACTTTTAATGTTTATAAGTAACCCAGGTATTTGCATCAAATTTTTAGCGTATGTGGATTAATAACAAATGATTGAGATTTTTCATGTGATGAAGCTAAACATGTTATTTGTTTTCAATGTGATGGATCTATTTTTTTAATGAATTCAAATTGTTATTTTAATTCCAATAACTCCAACTTTTATTTTATTAATTCCTCCAGATTCAGTGATTCCATTTCTAACTCATCACACACTTTAACTATTTCAAGGATATGATAGTTATCCACTGATAATTTTTTTACATATATTTTAGAAAATGAAATATTATGAATTTATTCTAGAAGATAATTATATGTTTCACCTCTTGCAGATAAATAATATCTCTATATAGATATCAAAGAAGGGTCTCCCAGTAATTATTGGTATATTGTTATCTTCTTCCATATCATTGATGGTGAAATAAAATGGGGAGTAAAATTTATCACCCACAACGAAAATATTTTATTAAATGCCTTAAGGATGCTTCAATAGTTTGCCTTCTATTTTCAAGGAAACCTATGTTGGATTTATTATATTATCATTTCTATATTATGAACTATAGAAAGAATCAAGTTAATTTATATCTATGGTCCCATAACACTCACAAATACTGACAATATATAATATTTTAGGATATCATGAAATTATAAGGGCTACATATTTTTCTGAGGTATGGATATGGGAATAATTTTTTGGCATTCCTAATTAATTAATGTAGTTTCAACATCATCATTTTTTCTCCATTTATATAGAGTCTATTGGATGAAATTTGGAAAATGGAAAATTTTAATAATAGATTTTGTAAAGGTATTTCTTATATGACTCTTATTTAATATGTCTATATCATTTTGAAATTGAAAAACTATATTTTTTATCCAGTGTTCATAGAAATTATAGGTGTGGTGTATCTAATTTTAAATCTTCATTTATTTTTTTCCTTTTCATTTTAAACTGGTGTAGATTCATTAAATTTTTTAACAATCCTTTCCTATTTTATTTAATTGAACAAAGTTTTTCACATAATGACTATAATCTATAGTATGTATATGTAACACTTCTGTTGGTTGAGAAATTGGAATATGTTTCTATGAAAAATATGTACAACTATAAAATGCGATAACTTTTACTTATAATTTTGGCTTGAACACCGTGTTAGCTAATAAAGTTTTTTATTGTTGGTACTGTATTTAAAAATTTATATGACGCAATTGATTTTTCATTTATGCATATACTCTTGAAATTTTTGGTTTTCAATATAAATGGTCTAAATTATTGATTTCCTATAAATAACATTATATGAAATTCCAAAGGCATATGCCAAAATAATAAGCAAATATTCCAAATATAAAACAAATATTAGTAATTAAATACAACATCAAATAATAAATGAATATATATATATATATGTAGTTTATGTATAATAATATTAATAATACATAATAATATTAATATTTAGTTAAAAAAATATCTAAAATAGCAAAAATACAAAAATAACTCAAAAAGACAAAAAATGGATAAACTATCTAATTAAATTTTATTTCTAAATATATAAAAAATTTAGTAAAATCCATGGTCATTATTATGATATGTGATTTCATTATCCCCATGTTTTTTATATTTTTCCTTTAATTAGTAAAATACTACAGACATTGATTTATACTAAAAAATATTTTTCATATTATCCCACTATAATTTCTACTAAAAATACTATTTCACCATTTTTTCTAAGGTTAATAGTGTAGGATGATATATGTGAATTATCCAGTAGGAATTGTTTTTATTCTTGGAATATATAATTTAGTTCCAAATACAATGGATGTAATTCATCACTAATGAATTCGGTATTTTTTGTTTCTTTTTTTATTCATGCCATATTTATTAAATCTATATCATTATTTTATGGAAAATTAATCTTCTCTGAGGTTTATAAATTAACAATCATATAACAAACACAAGATTTTTTTATTGTAAAATTTGTTTCTATAGAACCAACATAAATATTACTTTTATAATACCATATTATGTATAATGTGAGTAATGCATGATGTAAACATACCATAATAGTGTTGATATTTTTTTATCTGCTATTTATATGGTAATATACTTAGATTATTTGGAATATTAAAGGGTTATAGTTATTCCAAAGCTAAAATGATAATCTAATGATACCAAGAATGTAACCTTAAACTTATGTTCTATGATCCAGAAATATCATGCTAATAAGACATAGATGATGTGAGACTATCATGTGTTGGGGGTTCATAAGCATTGAGAACTCTTTTCATGATGTTAGAACATAAAGATCATGAATATACAAGATTCATGTGGAATGGACCACCAATAGTAACACTATGTGTTTCGGTTTTCATTGTTAGTTCCAATATGCAAAATCATGTAATGATATGATAACTTTAGATTATTATCGGTGTATGCTAATTTATTATGTACTTTTCTATAAGATTAAACCTATCTAATGGATGTCCTAGCAAGGTGTCTTCTGTGGGTTCTGTCATTGGTAGTATGGAAATTTTTTTATAGTCAATATATAAATTTTCACTTCCTAATGGAATTAATATATATGGTATAATTGATTTGGGTGGTATTTCCTTCACTAATTCCAAGGACATTTTAGAAGAAAATAATTCTATCCTCTTAGGAAAATGAACAATAATGAATGAAATGATGATTAAATATGGTGTGCATACAGTTTTACGACATATTTCAATAACAAATAGATCATATTACACGACATGTGTTTAAAGGAAATTTTGTTGAGGGGCCTTGATAGGTTTCTATACTCTGTTCCTAGTCCATGAATAGTATTAACTACAATCAAGAGAAGGGTCTTTAGGGTCACACACTAAATGTATTCAAAATTTTGGACTATTAATATGAGTAGGAGTGTAATACATGGAGGGTCCCACTATAGGGTCCATGTTATGTCCGAGTTTTAGAGGATCACCAATGAATAAATAAATTCTTAGTATTTCAGTATATAATAATTTGTATTAAATTTATTTATTAAAATTATTCACTTGATATTAAGTGTATAAATGAAAAACTATCTTGTGAATTAATATTATTTTAAGATTTAATGTACTTTTAATATTTGTAGGATTTAAGAGGTGAGTTAATGGATCAATTTTTCACATTATGTATTAATTATATTATTAGATAGTGATAAATATATAAATGAAGTTTATAAAAAATTAATGGGTCATAATACAATTTTTTGGGATTATTTATTTTGAAATATATAATTGAGGGTTGAGAAGGAATATCAGGGTAATTTTATGACTCACTATATAAGGAGGAGGATGATCTCATTGATGGTATTATTCATCATGTGATTTTTGAGATCCTCTCCCTCATATCTCTCATTTACTAAAGAAAGATACCACTAATTTAAGATTCTTATTTGAGGTCTTCTTCACGGGTCATTGGATTGTAATGCTGGAGATATTTGGGACATCATAGGCTTCATCATATCTATATAATAGAACCCATATTTTGTAGACAGACACACATGTAGATTTTCAAATCATTTGAGGATGATATAGATGTATTAATATTCATTTCCTTTGAGTAATGGTCATTGGTGACAAGAGGTTGTTGAACACATCATCAAATTGAATGGTTTAATTTTTTTAAATTTTTTTGACCATAGTTAATTAATGTGAGAATCTTGTCTTGTAACCAGTCTATTTCTATTCTGACGATGATATTACAAATCAATCCTAACATTAAAATTATAAATTTATTATTTTTCATTCTTCTGATGTGAGCCCCAGAACCGTAAATTGGTATTAGATGGTTCATGTAAAATTTTCAACCAACTAAAATATATTTTGTGTTAAATTCAAAAATAGTGTTTTGTTTTGGTCGCATTTCCACACACAATGATCTAATCTGATATTAGATATTGATGATGTCACCATTCAAATAAAAAAAATCCTCATCATTTTCAGGGGTTTAAAATATAAAACATCAAATATATATATGTTTTCATTTATAGTGGAGTTGGTTGTTCTTTCCAAACAAAAGTGGAAGGATTAGTTTTTATCTGTGATCATTTAGTCCATAAAATTATGGAATTTAATAAAAATGTTTTTATAAGTCCCAACAGTTTTTATCTTAGATGATGTAAAAATATTACTTGACAGGGGGGTGGATGATGTACATGATATAGACATATTTTAAGGTGTTATTTTCATGTGGTTATACCCAACCATATAGAGATCCAATTAAAATAAGTGGGAAACAACTATTTGTATAATTTAAAATTTCATTGTCAACATACTATAGATAAAATAAAAAAAGTAAATGAAAATAGGGGAGGTAGTTCTACTGCCCCCAACTGGATCATTCCACCATTTTGATGACATCCCACCGTCTAGTATCCCTCCACTAACACACTACATCATGTCATCTTAGATTCATCCCCCTACATTCTTGGCCATTTTAAGTCCATAAAAAATGGCCCCACAACAAGCTTGACCACCTCTGGTACATTTTTCCACCACGTTCTATAGATACACCCGGTCGGCCACAACTACTAGTTCCACCATCATGTGGCCTCCATCCCCTTAGGCCAAATCCACCATAATCACCCAAAAAAATCTATCAAATGCTAGCCTCCTCCCCCATTCTAGGCCAACCAAGAACATTACAAACCATTGGTTCCCAGCCAGACACTACCACACATACCTCGCTATCCAGTCCCACCATCCCATTCTATTCCAGATAGTTCAATTGGCCCCTTGTTGGCCTCCAAGTTGGCCTCTGTTTTCCTCCCATAGAGGGAATCCTCTACCCGACCACCTCATAAAAAAACTGGGTCAAAGCATAATGGGTTGAGGGAGGATGGTCTCTAACAGACCATCATGTCCCATTACAACTATAGTATTGTCTCAAAACCCCTTTAAAGAGTGTTTTTGGATCTCACGACCCTTTAGAAAAATTTATTCATTACAAAAAACCAATTTATTATTTTGGAATAAAAATAAATTTATATGGGATGACATGACATAATTTATTTGATTTATTTTTAATTAATTTAATTCCATCGACATTAATTGATCACACATTTAATTTTTATTAGGGAGTTAATTTAGCAGATGACTGATCTTTAGAATCGACCGACCAATATATGTCAGGATTTCAATTAGTTAATTAATTATTTCATTTTCATATAGTATGTGATATATAATATTATTGATGATGGAATGCATATCTTCCTTCCTCAATTAATATGTATTAGGGATCGTGTGTCCATGTGAAATGTAATTCATGTATACTACATGTTTTAAAGATCCTCTTACTTTTGTAAAAGTATTTATTTATTGTGAAGATAATGTTATCTGATTCATTCGAAAAATATATGAGGCAGTATTATAGAAGAGACGTGAATACATAGGCAAGAGTGTGAGTTAGTATACAATTCAGAAATCACAATAAGAAATTCGACCTATACCAATAGTTCAATACTAATACTTTAGGAAAAACCATTGTCATAAATATCATAGATAGAAACTATACCAATGATTTTGAAAAAAACATTGGAATATGTCTTATATATTGAAACAGTTTCTCAAAAACCATTGGTATAACATCCATACCAATACATTATAACAATGATTTTGGAAAAACCCTTTGTATATATCATATCTATACCAATGGTTCACCCAAAACTGTTAGAATAGATTCTATAATAATCCACTATACCGATGGTATTGGAAATACCATTGGTATAGATCTCAAAACATCAAATAAATATAAAAATGATTTCTAAAACATTGGGTATATGTATTCATATTTTTTCGTACTATTTTTTGAAAAAACATTGAATACAATAAAATTTATATTAATTTTCAATATATATATATATATATATATCATATTAAGATCACAAAATTTATTGTAGCCTAGTAGTTAGGTGCTTGAGATATAATGCATAGGTTCTGGGATCTAATCTAGCAATAATTTTATATTTTACATTAACTATACCAATTATTTTCAAAGCTATTGGTATACCCTTATACCAATGGTTTATCAAAACTGATTTTATAGGTCTTAACAAATATAATATAGGCATACTTTCTCCAAAACCATTGGTATAGCCTATACCAAAGATTCCAAAACATTGGTGTATGATTTTTTTTCTATTAGTTCATAAATCAGGTATTATATCCCTTAGGTTTTGGTTGATCAATTTAGATTAATGGATCATCCAGTTATAAATTCAAATTATCAGCTTCATTTTTTAAATCAAGTAATAATTTAATTTTTTTGTGAATATTAATGTATCTGAAAACACATAAAATAATAAATAATTAATATCCAGATTAAAATAAATTATGATATGGAAAATATTTTTCTATTCACATTATGGTAAATCCATAAATTTGATCACATAGTACATACATAACTGATAAAGAATGAGTTTATTTTTATAAAAATAAGGAAAAAATTCAATGTTATATTATGTCGTAATGCCCATCATCATTGGAATATGAAGAAAATAGGTTTATGGGGGTGCTTTCCAGTTATAGTTGATAATAAATCCTATTATGTTGGAGTTCCTTTTAAATATATGGGTCATATAAATAAATATAAACCCAATGTAGTGAAAATATCTATATTGTTTCATATTTAGAGGTAAATATTTGAGAAAATCAATTTTTTGATTTCTACAATATGGGACATCACTAAATAGTTGAATGAGAAATGAGTTAATTTGGTTGCCCAGAAAAATGTCTAACTTTTATCACTCTGAGTGGTGTTGTATTCATTGCTAAAATTATTAGGATATATTTTAAGGACACTTTAAAAAAGATTACTCAAGTGAATGGGAGGTTAGAATCTAGTAGCGATGGCTATTTGGGTTTGATAATATAGTTGCAAACATATAATGATTTAAGTAATAAATAATGTTTTAAAATTAATCAAGATATTGTAATAATATCATAGTGTTTCATTTTTTATAAAATAGAAGGTCATTCCCCATATATTCTATGATAAATATTGGGAAAATACTTTTTTTTATCAAGTATGAATTTCCCAGTTTAGAATAGTCGCTGACAGGAAGAATTATGATGTAGGAAATTTGATGTGTTGGTATCCCCAATAACTGTTGAGCGACCTGAAGAGGCGTGAGTGTGGAATATAACTACAAAAGACACATATATGATGTATTTCATGTTTATATCATAATAGTATCATAGAATTCCAATGAGCTTCAGAAAAAACATTAGGACAGTAATTATTTCAAATGTTGTGTCATTAATGAGAAGCTTACAAGTAGAAAGGGAATAATGATACAAATGATATAATTATTACACTTAAGGAGTGTCAATTGAAAGTTATATTAATATTATTCGATACATAACATTTTTATATCATTTCACCCAATTATAATGGTTTTGTTTTGGATTCCAAAAAAAATAATACAGAGAGAACAGTTCATCACACATTTGGTAAGATTCACTAAGTCGATAAGAATTTAATGAATATTTATCAATTAGTTGTTATGGTGAACAAGATGAAATACAATAAGAAAAGTAAAATGGAATGTGTGACGCCAAAGGTAACTTCACAATGTCATTCAGAAAAAAGAGGTAGATAATTATACATGATGCTATTTTCTTCATATGTCATGAGATAAATCTATGAAAGATAAAATTAAATGACTTGAATTAGAATAATATAAAATATTATACTTAGTATATATTAATATTTGTGTGCAATATTTCGCACATACATAATGGGAATTAAATAAAATATTTATATCCCATATGTGTTCATAAATATTTCAACCATGAAAGAAAATAAACATTAAAATAATTAATGTGAATTCTCCGTGTGTTCGAGAATGTGTGATTCCTAAGTCAGTGGTGAGAAGTGCAAAACATCAAATTGAAAAGTTTAGTTGTTCAAGATGACCTTTTTATTGAGTATAACAATATATTTTATATCGCATTTTAATTGGACACATGGATACATTATTCCATGTATGGAATGAATGTGGTTTTTGATTTATAATACTCAATTAATAGTTCAACAATGCTTGAATCATTGGCAGAAACCGATGGATATATAATTTATGGCTTATTTTTACCGAATTGTGGAATGGAAAATATCTTTCTTAAATAACATAATAGTGGTAAATAATATATATTTTTTGGTTTTATAGTCATAAAATTACTTATTTTAATAAATCTAAAACCGAAGTATGGAATATGCATGATTAGATGATATGAGTTTTATTAATCCTACGTGGAGAAATATATTTTAACTAATCATTCATCGATAAAAAAATATAGAGTAGATTTATTCCTAAACTCAAATTTCCTTATAAGAATAAATGTTATATTGTTATTGAGGTGGAATGATGTAGATTAATATATGAAAAAATCAATCAATAAAATATTGTGTGGATAAATTCTTAAATGCGTATTTTCTTATACGCATCAAAGTTATGATTTATGTAAAAGGAGCATCCATGTTTAAACTAATATTCTTGGTAGGAAAATACATTATTTTTCAAGACATTTTTCATATATAGATGCTATATCCCATAACCATATACAAAATATAATGATAAATGGATATCATATGAGTTATAGTTAGATATTAATCCATCATTTCATGTTAAAAAATGTTTAGATGAAATGTGTTTGTCAGTGATATAAACCAACTTTCATAAACCAAAACACAATGTAAATATAATCTAATTATATTAATTGGTTTTAATGATATAACATATATATTTATGAAAGAATATGTATAGACAATATTTCTATAAAATGGTGCACATTTCTACTTCAGAAGGTGGGTAAAAGAGTGTCTTTTTTTAATCAATGATGGAGATGAATAATTGGTTGTAATATGAATAAGTTTCAAAAGCATTTTTGGAAACATAATGTTCTATTGATGCGTACAATGTTTGAAGGATAAAATAATAGCTTCAGTTTTATATTCATCATGAATGGTGATATATTATTTATTGATAATAATGAATCTAATAAGAAATCATTAAATGAAAATTAAATATGGTTTACAAGATTAATTAAAATTCACTAATTTATTTCATGTATCAAATTATATGTTATTTTAATTTTGACTATTTGAAATCCTAATACTGTGGTGGTTTTCAAGAGAAATAATACATGGTTGGTACTAATAAGGCTTGATTGGTTTACCCGAATATCATTCCTATATCAAATAGAATTTTAAGTATAATCGATAAATTCTATGATTATTTTATTAGGAATTGGAATCTAATTCCAACATTTGTGAAAATTATCCATACAATACAACCAAAAGTATTTAATGAATCCCAAGAATTCCAATAAGGGTGATAAGTTACTAAAACATAGTTTCTGATTGAAGTATGTAAAATGTTCAACGAATATTAATTTTTAATATATTTCTTCTATATATCTACAAGATGTTAGTGGGAGAACATATTTTTTCTAAGAAAAGATTTATGTTGTTACCTTATAGAAAACATGTATAGGTCTTACAATTAATTAAGACTAAATTTAAAGAAACTCTCTAAATACTGACATAAAGTAAAAAACTATGTTTTAGTGAAAATATACTACTCAGATAGATCTAGTAGGATTTTTAGACCAATTCAAAGTACATATACTAATAATGTATTAAAAAAAATAAAAGAATGAATGATTCACCAGACAATTATTTCCATTTTTAATTTGAATAAATGTATTTAATATTTAATATATATGATAAAGGATAAGTTTATTGTGGTGAGTTAAATTTTATATCATTCTATGATTGATCAATCATAATTTCCATGATGTATACTAAATGTGATATTTCTAAAATATGCACTATGGTATGAAAATATCATATATATATATATATATATATATATTTATTTATATATCTAGGGGAATAGTATGGGATGTAGTTAAAGAAATACAATTTTAGTTTAGAGAGTGAATAAGATATGCTCAATGTACTTTGAGAGTATGGGACACTAGTTATAATAGAGTATAAACAAATCTTACATTGGATCAATATGATATTATATCACAGTTAGGATAAGTCAAGAGAGAAAGAGATTCTCATTAAACCTATTAGTAATCATATTTATAAATACAGAGAACATTATTGCTTTGGATACAATGGAATTTGTAGTGTAAAATGTATAATGATTTGTTTCAGTTATTGGAATTACACTTATTATGTAATGTGTTTCCATAATAAAAATAATGATAATCCGACTACTAGTACTACACATGATTTCATGTTTTGATAGTGGATAAATATAAGATACATAGGGATATCATATATTATGGTGTCTTACTAAAGGAGGTGTAATCATAGAGGGAAAAGTACCCACACAACATAGAGGTTGCAGGCCCAACAACCAATTCCATAACACAGTAGAATCATTGTCTTATCATGTGAGAGATAACAAGGATATAAACTAGTTGGATCTAGTTCAAGTGGGAGTTATTTTAAAGAGGGTATACTAGACCTAACTTAAACTATAATTTTCTATTAACATATCAGATATACAATGAATTATACATGATTTTCACTTACAATGATATTGCTATAAATACTGGTTTCAAGTATTTACATGGAAATTATCTTAGATTATTTATCATATCAAAAGGTAATATCATATCATTGGCTATATTGAGAACCAATAGATACCATGAAATTAATCTAGAACTTAGATCAAATAGTATATAAACATCATGGTGATAGGATTTAGATTATCTGTGACTATCAGGTGATAGGGTCTCGTAATCATTAAGAATTATTTTAATGATTTTTTTCACTTGGTGATCTCATGTAGTTATGATTAAGAAGACTGGCCCACCAATAGGATGACCACATGTTCTATGCATCATTAGTAGTTCCAATCTGTAAATATGTGTAATGGTCTCCTAACCTGAGATTATTATCTATGCACACTATTTGATAACACACTTTGATGAAAGATTAAATAAATGGAATTGATGTTATAATGTAATTGATTTCATTGGGTACAATATTGGTGGAATGAAATCTACTAAATTATCAAGATATTTTTTGATTCTAAATGGAGGTGATATCTCAGGCCTAGTTTATTAGGATAATAGTCCCATCACTAAATCCATTACTATTGTAGAAGAAGGTAATACCATCCAATTAAGTGAAAGACAATAAAGAATAAAATGATGATGGCCCAGAGTGTGAATCATTCTTTATGAGATATCATAAAAAATAGACTATTTTACATATCATATTGTCATGGGAAAGTTTGTTGTTTCTATAACTATACTATACCTTTTTATGGGAATTGATGGGTGTCTAGAATGGGGTCTTTGTTTGGGTATAGTATTTATTGATATCAAGATAATGGCCAAGAGGACCACACCCTTAGAATATTCAAAATGTAAACAAGCTCACATGTATAAGAGTATAGGATAGGGTAGGACCCACCACATGTTTTGAGATACGATTGAGATTTATAAAATATCCAATGAATTAATAAATTCATATTATTCGAGTATAGAATAACTAGAATTGAATTTATTTATTTAATATATTGACATGGCATTTATTGAAAACATAGAAAAACACTATACAGACATATATTATTTTAATATTAAATGATTTTTTAACATTTTATAGAATTAAATGTTATATTAATAGATAAATATTTCTATATTTTATTTTTATTATATTTCATTAAATAGATAAAAATATAAATGTAATTATTTATATAGATAGTCGGTCATAAACCGTAATTTCTGGGTTGTTTTATGGGAAATAAATATTTGGGGGTTGGAGAGAATTTTTAGATTAATTTTATAAGTCACTATATAATGAGGAAGAGGCTCGTAATGATAGTACTATTCATTAGGTGACTATTGGTAGACTTTATCTCCTCTCTGCCAATACCTAGAGGGAGAAGCAGATGATCTATGATCTCGATCCATGTTTTTCTTCATGGATTAATAGATCATTGATAAGGTTATCATTGTTATTTCAACGACATTGATGGTTCTATATGATGACACATGTATTTATATAATCAATGAAACCAAAGACTTTTTAATTGTGTGTGGATAATCTAGATGGATTTATATTCTATTCCTTTGAGAAATTATCACCAACGTTGAACAGTTGTTGAACACGTCATAAAATCAATTGAGGTAATTTTAAATATAATTTTTGTACTTAATTAATTCCTACAATATCCTTGGGCTATAACTGGGAAGTTTTTATGCATGGGATGAACATACTATTCAATCTAAACATTAAAATTTTTAATTCCTCATATTTTATGAATCCATTACGTGCTCTGTTACAATCAGTTTTCATTTAAATTATGATTCTTATATCTATCCATATAATATTTTAAAATAGTTATCTCTTTCAATCCACTTAAAAAGGATGTATGATTATTTATATTAACGGAAACTATAATCATGATGGAATTTACAGTTTGTTAAAATCTAATGTTTTTATAATCATTGATAAAATCGAATTTTCACAACCTAAATTTCGTTATTAGGTTTTAAACATATGAATCATTAATTATTATTTAATGTTATTTATATTTTTAATTATTTTTGAATTTTAATCCTTTCCATTTTATTTTTCATAAGGTTCTGTGACATTTTGGATGATGTAGTTAAAGTCCAGGAAAAAGAGGGAGGTGTTGTGGTGTTGGGAGGGGATCATGGGTGAGGCTATTATATAGGGTAGTTAGTCTATATAATGTTTTATTGGATATAGATCTTTTGTTGTCCAACCATGTTGTGGTGAACCATGGTATAGCCTAGGAGGATACACTATCGATTCATAGACTTTGGGGTATTTTAATTTTAAAACATGGAGTAATGAGATGGTATAACCAATGGGGACACACCCTAGAAGTGTATAGGGAGGGACACCACCACTATATCCCTATGGGATACACCATGTTATTCTATCCATAAATTTTATTTTATTTTTGTTTTACCATTTACCCCTTCCCAATTAAACCCATATATCAATTTCACCTCACTTCTAAAACCGCAAAGTCATAGGAATTGAGATCTATTTATCCTTTACATAGTAACTTTATTTTTAAATATCTTTTCTCCAAAATCTCTTAGAATCTACAAGAAACTCTATTCATATTCGTGAGCTATTATCTCCCCCATTTAATAGATTTTTCTCTTAAACAGATCTATAGAGACCTAGGGTTTCCAATTATTTATTTTACAGTATATATTTTAACATTTTGGGTTCTTCCTTTTCTTATATGGATTCTTCATCCTCATATAGTTTGGATTCACTTTATTTATCGATGATTTCACATGAATAAGATATGTGGTTTTATAAGGACCCAGCCTTGAACATTACTTATTATGGAATTAAATGAATAATTCACATTGAGGATCTTTTCAGGTTTAGAGTTTTAGAGAATTAGGACATAGATATTACATCTCAAAGATTCCAAAGTAGATAAATCTACTCAGTTTCCATTTTTTCCACAAAATAAAAACTCTTGAAAAAAATAGTCATGTCAAGTTCCTTGTTTTAGACAGCCTGACATTTCCTTGATCCCATCCTTGACCCTATTCATCTTTATGTCCTGTGAAAACATTTCAAAAACATGGGATGATAATAAAAAGCCCAGTAAGGGTTATAACAGTACGTAAATAAAACATCAGTCCATGTATACATAAGAATCAATGAAATCATACTTTACTCATAAAACATAAGCAATTTAACATACCTCATGAAATCATAATATTTAAGCATAACTCAATAGAAATCATAAGTCATAAAGGTAACTTGAGGCATTCATAAAATTTTTACGTAGGTAGTAACCCTCATGGTTACATTTGGAATACCCATCACAGTATATTCCCTAAATCTCTCCAGAGAAACATTAATGTTTAGCTCCTTCGCATTACCCAATTCACTGGAGAGCTATATCGGGCTCACCCACCCTTAGTTTATCACGGAACCACCCGTCTTCATAAACAATGCCCAAGAACCATAACATAATCATAGAACATAACTTCAGCATAAAAGAAAAAATAACTTCCCCACATTGAAATAACTATATAACATTTTAAGATAATGAATCCATTCTAAAAACCATTTTCAAAACCATTTAAAACATTTAATAAATAGATTTTTGAATCAAAGTGCCCCATACCACTTTGAAGATTTTAACATTTTAAACCATTGATATCCATATTAATAAATCCTTAAAACAATTTTTAAAACATGGATATTAATGAGAATTATTTATAAGAATAAATCATTAAAACATTTAAAACGATATTTTAGTTAAAGGGTTTTTTAAAAAATGAGAGTCACATGAATACAATAATTGAGGAATTAAATTTAATCCGAACTTTATAATATCATGAGAATAAAGTGAAACATGATATATTATTCCCAAGAATAGTATATACACCATATAAGAGTGAATTGGTGCATAACAACAATGAAGTCTCAATAGAATTTTAAAATGAGATGAAATCCCATATAAAGAAGGTAACCTTAAATTAAGGATAAATAAATCTCATAATTATGTGTGAAAAATATAAATACAATAAATATACGTGGATATTGAGTGTAAAAAAACCAGAGGTCAGTCACACATATTCATAGGATGACATATTCAATAACAACATGTTGAACCTAAAGAAATAAAAATTGGGTTAAGAAGTTCCCTTGGTAAAATTTGACAGCCTAACGGCATCACATTAAAATTCATAACATTAGTTGATGAGAGAGAAAATGGTATCTCATCACTTGTACATAAAATTTAAATCAATAAGGATATATAAGAACATATCCCAACATAAAAAGATGTAAATAAAAAGACATAACAAAATAAGTCTTTTTAAAAGAGGAGTGTGAAAGGTTCGCTTACCGATTTGGGTAACATTCAAAACATACACCCCATTAAAAAATGGTCAGAAAATGAAAATGTAAATTCCCATAAATGAGAGCATATTATACAAATAGTAAAATAATGGGATATACCTACACCACACAAAAGTAAATAGTGGCCAATGTAGCATGAATCTCACGGGAATAAAAAGTGAGATGAAAATCCCTGTATAAAAATTCGGCAGCCTAAAGGCGCCAGATAAAACTTCCAAAAATGGATTGATGAGATAGAATAGGGTATCTCATAATATTAACATAAAATTTACATTTAGAGTAATATAAAATAACATCTTCCAACAAAATAAATATGAGATTAATGTAAGTTACATAAAAAATAGTACTTAAAAAAAGAGAGGTAGGATCCCTTACCTGAAGTCCGACTTGTCTTGTTCGTTTCATTATATTCCTGAATAATAAACTTTTTTATATTTATAATTTCTTAAGGACCTCCTTTAAATATTATTATTCAATTCATATCACATATTATAATTTTATAATAATTAATTAATTATGTGAGTTCATGTCAAATTTTTTTGTCGATGTTTGGTACATGAGTCAAAAATGAACTTGTTTGAAAAGAATCATCCATGTAGTTATAAGTAAATTAGCTCCAGAATAGTATTAATGATTTAAATATCATATATATACAGTAAATACTAATTTTATTCTATTCCATAACATTTGGAGATAAAAAGAAATGAAATGCACCGTTCATGGAGACGGTAGGTCGTACGTACGCATGAACGCTACTTTCATTTCATTGTCATATTAATGGAATTAAAAATAATTGAGATATATATATATATATATATATATTATAATTCCAGTATATTATATATTTTATATTGGTCACATAATTTCATTAATTTCATTCTTTATACATTCCATGCATTTCATGAACGAGTCACATCACTTGAGGGGTCGGTAGTCTGCACTTCCTCATATGAAATTATCGCAGTTTCACAACATGTAATGAATAACGGTATGTTTTAAATATAAAATACAGAAGAATAAATAAAACATAAATACCATATATATCATATATAAAATACAGTGACATCATAATGGCCAACTTTAAAGGTGTTAAAAGAATATTGAACAATCATCGCTTCGTGAGGCAGTAATTCGCCATCCACAGAAACAATATGTTCTTTAACTATTAGAAGGATTTGTGTGTATGTTTAGCTCAAATATTTATTATAAAAACATCCTAGAATATTTAAGATACTGTTTTGTTACAAAAGAAATGAATAAAAATATTTTATGGGGTTGGAGAAGCAAAATAAAACAAAAGAACACAAGGAAAGAGTTTACCTTTAAATCGGGTAACTCTTTTTGATTTGAGAACAAAGGCTTCTTTGGAAACAATTATGCCCAATGTGAGGATTATATGAGTAATAAAGGGATTTATAGAGACAAAATGGTCATGGGTTCGGCGAGAAAAAGTCTTGAGAGGTGTGTGTAAGGTGGTAGAAGTGGGGGCCTTTTATAAGAGAAGAGGAGGGGCACTCTTGGAAAGTCTTGAAAAGTAACATTATTTTAAAATGATTTTCGGATTTTAAAGGTCCCATAATTATATATTTTGAGGCTAAGGTGATAATAGTTCTAATTACACACATAAAATTGGTTTTTGACAAGTGTAGGTCTTAGAGGTTACATTATCTTTTCATTTTATTTAAATCATTAAATAATGAGGTAATCACTGCATCATCATGATGTCATAAATAATTAATTTATTTAACTTCTGAAATTTATAAAAAAAATATCATGATGTAGGAAATCTTTTTATCTTTATAATGAATATTTATATTCAAAAATATGACTTGTATAACCCCATGTAAAAATTGTTTTAGTAAAACAAAACATGTTTCTGACATTTTAATTTTATCTTTAAATAAAAAGGTATTAATGTCATTTTCCTACCAATGTGGCTCCCTGGGGTCCCCAAGTTAACCCATGGATTGTATTGGTCGTCCATGACACATACAATAAGGGTAGGATATGTTTCAAGGTCATTTCATATTATCAAAACATTATTTTTACCTTAAATTACACTAATTACCTCTAATCGCGATTAATAAAACATAAAAATTACTATTCACCAAAAAATTATTTTAATCTCATTGAACAAAATTTTACTTCCTAATGACTACCAAGTTTGTCGGATTTCTAAAAATAAAATCAAAGAAATGGTAAAGTTTCATTTAAATGAAAAATCAGTTTCTTTAACTACCACTTAGTGGTTTCACTATTCATCAAAAATTTACGTTTTTCAGAAAAATACCAAAAATTAACCCTAAGATATAGTTGATATTATGAATTAAAAAATGATGTATATTGTACAAAATTAAAAATATATAAGTTTCATTAATTAATTTAATAATTCATTCCCACTGTCAAAACAAATAGCGTGTTTTTAAAAAACAATATTTATTAAAAGATTGACCGTAGTTTAAGTCGAATTTCAATGTGAAATTAATTCCAATGACCACCATTGGATTAAATGGTAAAAATATATTATAAATACATTTTAATCATAATTGAAAATATAATCTGTACAAATAAATAAATTAGATTAAAAGGAGGTTTTGAATTAAAATGAAACATTTTCACTAAAAATGATCTTTATCGGAAAAATAACAAAACTTTATACAAAGTAAATTTTGATGTCCAGAATCTAAAGATGGATTTTTTTATCAAATAAAAAAAACTAAATTGTCAAAATTATATTTAAAAATGGTTCTCCATCAAAAGGAGGTTAATCGACCTTCTAAATAATATTAGATGATTTATGCTTAAAATTGGATTCATTTGCATTTCAAGCCTATAACATTTATTGGATAAATGTAAAAATATTTAACAAACATATATAATCATTTTGTAGTTATTTATGTTTATTCCCGCCACTACAACGGCTAGGCGTTAACTATTATAACATTATTATATAATTAGTGTGCAACGTAAGATTTCAAATAAACTCGTTGTTGTGTATTGGGTATGCCATCGAGCATAGCCTTCCCTTTAATGTAGTATTAAAAATTTATTAACAAATATTTATAAAAATTAGAATGTAATATTATTTATTTACCTGGGATGTTACATACTTCCCCCCTTTTGTGAATTGTGTCCTCACAATTTCAAAATTGGGCTTGGAAGCTTTATTGAAAGTCCCATATCAGAACAGGAGTAAAAAAAATATCACTTTAAATGAAAGGGAGAGTAGTACAAAGGTCACCCGAGTTAACCTATACTAGGATTCAATGTATGAAAATATTGATATGGAAGAAAAAAAGGGTCATGTTCTGAGGGAGGGTTATAAAAAACATGTTTAGGAGAAAGTTAACGACAAGAAAATCATAAACTTGTGGTGAGTTAAACGGTGTTTGATTCCCCAACAGGAAAAGTTAATTGACAACAATTTTGTTTTAAGTTACTTTTCATTGAGGAATTTATTTTTGATCTTAGGGAAACATATTTACTTGTCATATTGACTTTCATCTTTTACTCGATTTCTTACACAAACTCATACATTCCCCAAAAGACGAGTATTTAGGAAGACTTGTTCGCATTTAGAGTACTATAATCAACTTCTTGAGAATCACCTAATCCACAAAAGAGAACTATATATTTCCCCTGACTTTATATCTCAAAAAAAACCAAAACTAAAAGTTTAGTACGAGATCAGATAATACCCAAAAAGAATAGTTTTTTTACAAAAAGAAAAACTACTCCTAATCTCCAAAAAAATTCAAACAAAACCCAATGTTCAACGAAGACCACTCAATAAACAATTTGCCCATAAAATTATTCAATGTAAACCCAACTATGATTGAAACCTAAATATTTGAAGGATTTAATCACATATTCTCCCAAGGTCCAAATTAACATTTATCTCCTAATAACACCAGTTTCTCTTAAAGTCTCATATTGAAAAGTAATTAACCTAATCACATAACCTCCATGATAGGTTAATAATTTCCATAGATAACCCAAAATCAACTTACTCTTAATTCATAAAATCATATAACTAAAAAGAATAAGTTATACTAACTAGGGAATTCACGTAGTCTAGTGGTAGGCGATAAATACCAGTCGCAATTTGGTTGTGGGTTCGATTCCCGCAGCTTTGTCCGATGCGATGGGTTGTCACACAGTCTGCGTGTTTTCCTTTTTCCAAAACTATCTAATTCTTAAAAAATTCCCCAAAATGAGATAAAATATTCAAAATTAACCATAACATAATTTAACCTCATGTTTATCTCATGTCGTTCATATTCTATCATAACGTATAGTAACCCATAATTACCTCAAATGTAAGGATCATATAAACCCTAATGGTTGCCTTTATAATTATTATCTGAACTTCCATGTCAAGTTGGTTCTCTCGTAAATGGTGCATTAGAGAACTCACCAAGGTTCATGTGGTTGATTAAGACTCCTGATAGTTGTTTTAGAATAACCATGATATTTCTCATTGAATCCCCCATTTCATCCAGTCTCTTAATCAGAGAACCACCACAGTTTCTTTCAAACCCATTGTCACTTTGGTCCCTCCTAGATCCATCCATTTACTAAAACCAGAAATGTTCGTGTGAGTATATCGACAAATCATTATGTGCTAAAGGGGAAGATAAACACTAAGATATACTTATCCAAGATATATCAAACTCATTCCATCCTTCAAAAATAAAAATGACTCTATCTAATATAATAAACATTGTAGTTATACACAATCTTGTCACTTGACACTCTAACCTCTAAAGTTATCCAAACTGTCCTATGATACCAACTATAAGGACCCGGCCTTAAACATTACATATTATTGAATTAAATGAATAATTCACAGTGATGATATTTTCAGGTTTAATGTTTTAGAGAATTAGGACATAGCTATTACATCTCAAAGATTAGAAAGTAGACAAATCTACTCAGTTGCCATTTTTTACACAAAATAAAAACTCTTGAAAAAAACAATCATGTCTAGTTCCTTGTTTTAGACAGCCTGACATTTACTTGATCCCATCCTTGACCCTATTCAACTTTATCTCCTATGAAAACATTTCCAAAACATGGGATGAGCATAAAAAGATCAGTAAGGGTTATAAAAGTAAGAAAAGAAAACATCAGTCCATTTATACATAAGAATCAATGAAATCATACTTTACTCATAAAACATAAGCAATTTAACATACCTCATGAAATCATAATATTTAAGCATAACTCAAGAGAAATCATATGGAATAAATGTAATTTGAGGCATTCAAAACATTCTTACATAGGGATTAACCCTCATGGTTATGTTTAGAATACCCATCACAGTATATTCCTTAAATCTCTTCGGAGAAACCATAACGTTTAGCTCCTTCGCGTTACTTAATGCATTGGAGAGCTATATCGGGCTCACCCGCCCTTAGTTTATCATGGAACCACCAGTCTTAATAAATAGTGCCCATGAACCATAACATAATAATAGCACATAACTTAAGCATAAAGGAAAGATAACATTCCCATATTTCAATAACAATATAACATTTTAAGATAATGAATCCATTCTAATACCCATTTTCAAAACCATTTAAAACATTTAATAAAGATATTTTTGAATCAAAGTGTCCCATACCTCTTTGAAGATTTTAAGATTTTAAATAATTAATATCCATATAAATAAATCCTTAAAACCATTTTGAAAACATGGATATTAATGATAAATATTTATAAGAATAAATCATTAAAACATTTAAAACGATATTTTAGTTAAAGGGTTTTTAACAAAATGAGAGACACTTGAATACAATAATTGAGGAATAAAATTTAATCCGAACATTATAATATCATGAGAATAAAGGGATAAATGATATATTATTCCCATGGATAGTATATACACCATATAAGAGTGAATTGGTGCATAACAACATTGAAGTCTCAATGGAATTGTAAAATGAGATGAAATCCCTTATAAAGAAGGTAACATTAAATTAAAGATAAATAAATCTCATAATTATTTGTGACAAATATAAATACACCCAATATATGTGGATATTAAGTGTAAAACAACCATATGTAATTCACACATATTCATAGGATGACATATTAAATAACTACAAGTTGAACCCAAAGAAATCGAAATTGGGTTAAGAAGTTCCCTTAGTAAAATTCGACAGCCTAACGACGTCACTTTAAAATTCATAACATTAGTTGATGAGAGATAAAATGGTATCTCATCACTTGGAAATAAAATTTACATAAATAATGATATATAATAACATATCCCAACATATAAATATGTAAATTAAAAGGCATATCAAAATATGTATTTTTAAAATAGGAGTGTGAAAGGTTCCCTTACCGATTTGGGTAACTTTCGAAACGTACACCCCATGAAAGAAGGGTCATACAATGAAGATGTAACTACCCAGAAATGAAAGAATATTATACAAATAGTAAAATAGTGGGAAATACATACACCACACAAAAGGAAATAGTGGCCAATGTCGCATGAATCTCACGAGAATAAAAAGTGAGATTCAAATCCCCTTATAAAAAATCGGTAGCCTAACTACGCCACATAAAACTTCCAAAAATGGATTGATGAGATAAAATAGGTTCTCTGATCATATTAACATAAAATTTACAGATAGAGGAATATAAACAAACATCCCCCAACATAATAAATATGAGCTTAAACTAAGTTAAATAAAAAAGGTACTTAAAAAGAAAGAGAGAGGCAGGATCCCTTACCTCAAGTCCGACTTCTCTTGTTCGTTTCTTTATATTCCTAAATAATAAACACTTATAAATTTATAATTTCTTAAGGACCTCCTTAAAAGTTTATTATTCAATTCATATAACATATTATAATTTTATAATAATTAGTTAATTATGTGAGTTCATGTCAAATGTTTTTGTCAATGTTTGGTAAATGAGTAAAAAATGAACGTGTTTGAAAAAAAATCGTTCATGTAGTTATAAGTACATCATCTCCAGAATAGTATTAATGATTTAAATATAATACATATACAGTAAATATTCATTTTATACTATTACATAACATTTGGAGATAAAAATAAATGAAATGCACCGATCATGGAGACGGTAGGCCGTACGTACACATGAACGCTATTTTCATTTGTTTGTTATATTAATGGAATTAAAAATAATTGAGATATATATATATAAATATATATTATAATTCCAGTATAATATATATGTTATATAGGTCACATATGTTTATTAATTTCATTATTTATACATTCTATGTATTGCATGAACGAGTTACATCACTTGAGGGGGCGGTAGTCTGCACTTCCTCATATGAAATTATCGCATTTGCACAACATGCAAAGAATAAAGGTATGTTTTAAATATAAAATAAAGAAGCATAAATAAAATATAAATACCATATATATCATATATAAAATAAAGTGACATCATAATTATAATGACCCAGACTTTACAGACATTGTTAATACTTCAAAATTGAAGCACACTTATTACAACATATGACAAAACCACAAAGGACTGTATAGGTATAGTGTCTTTAGAAACTGGGAAACATAAACAACTGGTTCATAAATCTTCTACAGTGTCTCCCATTTATTTCATCATATCTAGGGTCCCTTTTAGCATATTCTACTTAATATCCATCTTCCTGACTTGGGAATAAGAAAACATACAAAAAAGGGTGAGCTCAAATGCTCAGCAAGGGCTAATAAAGGAAATAAAAATCATATCATAACGTTTTGAAAATCATAACCTGCAAAAGAGATCATAATATCTTAACATGGAATAAATCATAGAAGTGAAAATGAGATCCCCATAATCATAACATAAAACTTGAAACTTTGTGGCATGCACACATAATCATAGAAAATCATTTCTTGTCAGTCATGACTCATTGCCAAGACTATCTTAGCGGACAAAGTCCATTTCTGAACCGAGTTCACTCCTCGTTTCAGTCCTGTATCACTGAACCGAAATAACCTTCTGTTCCAGCCATGTCTATCTCATGAGATATAAATCTTTACCCAATGCATTGGAGGGAGATATAGGTCCCACCCATCTTATAATGAATCCTTTCTTATGTGTGCCACATAATCATAAATCATACATCATCGCATAACACATGTAACAAAAATGGTATTCTTGAAAAATAATGACATCATAAAACAAATCATATAAGGTAAATGACTTCATAAAAGTAATTCCCTCAAAACATAATCCAACAATGTAATAATAGGGATAAAAACAGAACCCTGTATTATCTTAGATGGAAAATAATTTTGATAAAACATTTGAACTCCATTCTTGAGGAAAATATCCTTTCTACTTCAAATACATTTTTCCTCTCTTAACATGTCATACAATTTTAATCTAAAAGAAGTTGATTAAAAATAAGCTTGAAAACTTTTAAAGGAAGCTTCTTGGAAATAATGTTTTAAAAATCCATTCATGCCGTATAAGTTAAAAAAACATTCTTCTCGTACTTTTGTAGGAAGAGTCAAAAAGTACCTCGTACGAAAAACGCAAAAATATTCCTTTCATATCTTTTAATAAAATATCACCGTAGGGTAAAATTTGATATAAACTATTTTAGAAGGATATAAATATTACATATTTGGGAAACATGGATGTGGATGATAAAATACACCCCAGAAAATACCAAAGTATAAACAATCTCGGATAAAATGAGATTGTGACATTTCCCTTACCTTATGTACGATTTGTTTTTTACATGTCCGAAGATCCTGTATAATGGTTTAAATAAGGTTATTGACTTATTCTAGAATCATACATATTGATATGATATCATATATGGTCATATTCTTAGCTTCTCATTAGTAATATTTCATTGTTACTTGTTACTCGGGTCTTTATTGCCTTTTGTTCTTATGCGTGTTTTGCTGAATAAATTCTTCTTCTTCTTTTAAGGTTATAGATACCTTATATCCAGAATGGTATTAGTGTAACATATATCATATTTATTAATTCAATTCATTTATATAATTACTATGTAATGATGATCATGTAGAACGAGTCGCGTCACAACGTGGAGACGGTATTCCGTACGTACGCACGAGCGATGATATTGTTCCCATGATCGTGGAATTGTATTTAAGTGTATTTATAATATTTCAGTATCAATATCACTTTATAGTAATCATATATAGTTACTCATTACACCATTATAACCATCCTTGTAAGGTGATGGTGGAAAATAGATTACACCACGACGACTGTATTCCGTACGTACGCACGCGCGGTGATTTCATTTTTCCGTAGGATGGATAGAAGGTGAATTAGGGTTGTTTCATATTTATAATAAAATATAAGTATGTAATTAATACTGATGTTATTAATTTATCATGAAACAACTAAAAAAGAAGAAGTTGAAAAAGAAAGAAATTGAAAAGACCGGTAATGGATATTACCTCTTCTTTGAAACGCCTCTTTGAATCCTCCACTTAGGGAACAAAGATTGGCCTTTGAAGAAAACCAGGACCTCTAGGATTATTTTAGGGAAGTGGAGAAGGGATTTTGGCAGGGGTTGGCCGTGCTTGAGTGCTCAAATTGGTGTGAGGAGGAGGGGGAGGAGGTGCCCTTTTATAACGGAGGAGAGGGGCACCTTAGGAATATCTCAAAATATTATTTTATATTAATGTCAAAATCGGTTTATAATGGTTCCAAAGGGTCTTATTTCGAAGGTAACGTGGGGATGGGTCGAAATACTATCAACCAATAGGATTTAGACAAGTTTAGGTTATTATTATAACCTTATCAATTAGATTTAACTCTAAGTTAAATAATTTAACTTTTACCGTGACTTTTTGTTTTCTTACACTATATGGTTAATACACTTACTATATCATGCCAAAAGAACCCCAAGTTGTTTATTAATAATATATATATCATTATCTAAGTCATTTGGCTGAACCATAGATTTTTATGAATAAAATAAAAATTAATAATATAATATTAGATTTAAAAACTATTTTGTGTCAATTTTGACACTATTCGACATATGATTTTTGTGAAAGTCATAACAGAATTATAAGTTCAAACCAAGTTGATTAAATAAACACTAATATATCATAGTAACCTAGAAAATTAGTGGAATTTATAAAAAGTCTCAAATTACATTTATTTGAGCATTTATAACATCAATTATGTTAACATTTCCTTAAAAGGGTAATTACTGCATCATCATTGTGTCATAAATTAATTAATTTATTTAATGTATAAAAATTATAAATAAAATATCATTATGTAGGAAATCTTTTTAGATTTCTAATGAATATTTATAGTTGAATTTATCTTATGTATAACCCCATATTAAAAATGTTTTAGTTATTAAACATTGATTTTAATTATTTTAACTATTCGTTAAATAAAATAATATTAAATGTCATAATCTAATCCAAGTGGACCTAAATGGTCATATTATATTCATAAGGTTGTTTTTGGTCTAATTACACTTATCCATTAGAATTAGGACATGTGTTAGGGTAATAGTAATATCATATTTACCCTTAGTTACCCTATTTACTATTAACTGCGGTAAAAAAAAGTAAAAAGTTACTATTCACCAAAAAATATTTTTTATCTCACTGAACCACATTTTACTTACTGATATCAACAGTGTCTGTCGGATTTTCGAAATTCCATTCACAGAAGCAGTAAAATTAAGTTTTATGCAAAATTAAGTTTTTAACCTACCACTTAGTGGTTTCACTATTCATCAAAAAATTGAAAGTTTTCAGAAAAATACCAAAATTTCACCCTAGGCTAATTTCGGTATTCTGAATCCAAAAATGAGGTCCATTTTGAAAGTTAAAATTTCAAAAAGTGGTTATTACTATTCATAACGGCTATTTTAAATAATATTTTAATAGCATATCGTCGTTTAGTGAAACTCGGTATTGCGTACAACGCAAGCTATCGAGGAATGTCGCGATTGCGTGTAAAGTAAGTCAGGATAGTGTGTAGTGTAAGATTCCTTTGATGATATATATATATATATATATATAACATAAAAACAAAATATTACTCATAAAAATCTCGGGTGTTACAATAATGGCCACCTTTAAAGGTGTCAAAAGAATATTGAACAATCATCGTTTCGTGAGGCAGTAATTCGCCATCCACGGAAACAATATGTTATTTAACAACTAGACAGATGTGTGTGTAAGTGTAGCTCTAATAATTCTTATAAAAACATCCTAGAATATTGACTATAATGTTTTTGTTACAAAAGAAATGAATAAATAGAGTTTAGGGGGTTGGAGAATCAAAATAAAACAAAAGAACACAAGGGAAGACATTACCTTTAAATCGTGTAACTATTTTTGATTTGAGCTCAAAGGCTTCATTGGAAAGACTTGTGCCTAAAGTGAGGCTTCACGGAGTAAGAGAGGGATGTGGAGGGAGAAAATGGGCAGGGGTTTCCCGATACAAAGGCTTGATAGGTGTGTGTAAGTTGGTAGAGGTGTGGGCCTTTTATAAGAGAAGAGGAGGGCCACTCTTGGAAAGTCTTGAAAAGTAACATTATTATAAAATTCTTTTCAGATTTTAAAGGTCCAAAAATTATATATTTCGAGGATAAGGTGATAATAATTCTAAATACACACATCCAATATGTTTTTTACAGGTTTAGATCTTAGATTTTACATTATTGTTTCATTTTATTTAAATCGTTAAATAATGAGGTAATCGTTGTATCATCATGGTGTCATAAATAAATTAATTTATTTAATGTCTAAAAATTAAAAAAAATATAATTATGTAAGAAATAGTATTATCTTTCTAATGAATATTTTTAGTCAAAAAGATGACTTGTATAACCCTATGTAAAAATTGTTTTAGTAAAACAACACATGTTTGTGACATTATAATTTTAACTTTAAATAAAAAGGTATTAGTGTCATTTTCCTACCCAAGTGGCTCCATGGGGTCACCAAGCTGACCAATGGATTTTCTTGGTCGGCCATGACACATCCAATAAGGGTAGGACATGTGTCACGGTCATTTCATATCATTATTTTTACCTTAAATTACACTAATTATCTCTAATCTCGATTAATAAAACATAAAAGTTACTATTCACCAAAAAATTATTTTATTTTCATTGAACCAAATTTTACATCCTAATGACAACCATTTATGTCAGATTTTTGAAAATAAAATCACAAAAGTGGTAAAGTTTCATTTAAACGAAAAATCAGTTTCTTTAACTACCACTTAGTGGTTTCACTATTCATAAAAAATTTATGTTTTTCAGAAAAATACCAAATATTCACCATAAGCTATATGTGATATTCTGAATTCAAAAATGATTTCTATTTTAAAAAATTCAAAATATATATGTTTCATTAATTAATTTAATAATTCAATCCCGCTGTGAAAACAAATACCGTGTTTTTAAGAAACAATATTTATTAAAAGATTGACACTAGTTTAAGTCGAATTTCAATGTGAAATTAATTCCAATGACCACCATTGAATTAAATGGTAAAAATATATTCTATGTACACTTTAATCTCAATTAAAAAGATAATATATCCATATAAATAAATCAGATTAAAAGAAGGTTTTGAATTAAAATGCAACATTTTCACTTAAAATGATCTTTGTTGGAAAAATAACAAAAATTTACATAATGTAAATTTTGAAGTCCAGATTCTAAAGAAGGATTTTATTTTGTCAAATAAAAAAAATAATATTTTCAAAAGTATATTTAAAAAGGTTTCTCCATCAAAAGGAAGTTAATCGACCTTTTAGATAACATTAGACGATTTATGCTTAAAATTGGATTCATTTGCATTTAAAGCCTCTATGATTTATTGGATAAATGTATAAATATTTAACAAACATATATATTAATTTTGTAGTTATTTCTGTTCATTCCCACCATTACAACGACTAGGAGTTAACTATTATAATATTATTATATTATTAGTGTGCAACGTAAGATTTCAAATAAACTCGTTGTTGTGTATTGGGTACGCCATCGTGCATAGCCTTCCATTTAAAGTAGTATTAACAATTTATTAACCAATATTGATAAACATTAGAATGAAATATTGTTTATTTACCTGGGATGTTATAGGTTTCATATCTTTACTTTGTTAATTGAAATATTTATCATTGTCTTTTAAAATATAATTTTTGAAGACATTCAAAATGGTATTTATGGTTATATAAATAATTTATTTATACATAAATCCCTTGGTCCTTACCTTATGTTGAATTATTAAAGTGGGTTTTATGTCTTTTTTTAAGTGTATTAAATGAAAATTTTAAGCTGTTTATATGAAATGTGTTGGTTTGATTAATTTCTTTGATTAGGGTGATGGTAATAACATTGAATAATTTTTTATATTTGAATTTATTAATTTTTATAAATTTTTAAGGTTCAATCATATTTTTAGAATAATTTCATCTAGACTAAACTCCATCGAATCCACAGAGTACATACATCAGTTATCCTTGATCAGAATAAATTCCTTTACTCTAGATCGAGAATCAACACAACTAGTTAAGTAAATTATATGGAACATGTAGTCATAATTGAAGATATTTTACCATTTTTTCTAGTTATCTATCTTTTTCAATTACGTGGTACCCCTATCCATAGTGACAATAGGTTTTTTCCTATGTCATATGTTTTAATTTATAGTTTATTAATTGGTTTCATTGATAAATAAAAAATATAATATTTTTTATCCTTCAATGATATGTTTGAATAAACATTCATGTTTGTATTTCCATACTAGCATGATTTTGGATTTTCTGAAAATTATTGTATATGGAACAGATGGTGGGAGCCTACCTAGCTTTTTTGGATCACACAATACATACACTAATGGGTGTATTCAAAACCTATTATATCTAATATAAGAATAATTAAAAGAATAACATCGTGGAAATGGGTATCATGTAAGATATTTGGGTTTTTTTGACTTTGTAGAAAAACGATGAATCTTTTAGTAGGACCTACTTAACCTTCCTATTAATTATTTTAATTTTTTTGTAGTTATTTATACTGTTCATGTATCACTTATTCAACTCGAATAAAATTTTCCTTATTTTTGGGCTGTGTTTGGTACTTAATAATGTTATTCATCAATAATATGAAATTATAACTCTTTTTGTTTTTATTTTACTCAGGTTTTCACCTAAATTAAATTATTTGGAGATTTAGTTTTATTCATTTGATTAATTGAGAACCTGGCTCACAACTACATGGAGAGTCCCTTCCGAGTTCTCGATTATTGCCTTATCTATGTTTATATTTAGAAAATACATTCTAAAAGTTTGTTACTAGATTCATAAGAACCTTATTTCTTTCATATATAGATCAAGAACACCCTTTGAGCCATGTTATGAAATTGTCATAGCGCTTAGGTTTGGGGAATACTAGGGGGTTTGTAAACAAAATATGGTTCATAAAAAAATTGGAATTATAGTAATGTAGTTTTTAGGTAATTTTAGTAGTCCAATAAAAAATCTAAGATTATCCAAGATCGAGGAAAACAACATGATAGTGTTTCTAGACAACAATTTTAGTACCCAAACATGTGTTACCTATGTATTTAAAGGGCATGTCTTAGTAGATTTTATTTTGGGATTATCCATGCTTTATTATTGATCTTATAGATTTGATTGATGTTGGAAGTGGATCAAGTAATTTTCATGGGTAGGGGGTGTAGGATATAGACTATGATACATATCAAAGCTTCTAAAAATGATGTGATTTTGTTATATTTTTCATCAAACACACTTTTTTGTGTTACCAATTAATTTTTATAGATCAATTATGATTGAAATTAACTATTCCAATATGATCTCTTGAAATTTATGTTAATATATTTGAATCTTGATTCTGATAAAAATGATCTATAAGAATTGGTTTATTTATTTGATTATAGTTTGGTTGTTATTTGATTATATATGTTTTCAAATATTGAACTATAAGTTTTTGTTATTACTTAATTTAATTATTAAAAATAATATTTTCACTAACTTTAATACTGGTGAAAAGTGTTTGATGATTTTTTTGAAACCTTATAAATCATAATTTTATAATTGTATATTAGTAGGTATTATAGAAAAATGTTTCAATGATAAAATGATATTTTCCATTTTGAGGGTGTAACATAATATTTCCTTGATTTTTATATATACATTAATACTTGAAGAGTGAAAATGGTTCCAGAAAAGTAATGATTCATTAATTTATAGTAAAATGTTATATAATGTTCTATATGTTTTAAATGTTTTATAATGTTATGTGTGTTAAAATGAAAGGGTTTGAGGATGTTAAAAAAATATGGAATTTAATTGTAATGATTATGGTGTTTTATAAAATATGATAGTTTTAAAGTAATTTAATATTTTTTCATTTTATGAATTTTTTATGTTTGTATGTATATTTAATTTGTTTACTCAAATTTAATAATTATTTATAAAAATTAAAAGAGACCACTTTTGAGGGTTATGTGAGAACCCTAAAAAATGTCACCATCTAATAACCACACCTACATTCCACCCTCAGAAACTCTCAATTCCCCTCCACAATACCTATAATCCATCAAACACAATAAGATATAAAAAATAGTTAAATTCATGTTTAAGTCAATTACAATATATATATATATATATATATAATTTTTATTTCAATGTATTTACCTTTAATTTTGGATCATACTTGATAAGGTCTTCGAATCGATAAGCCAACTTATCCCATGTTTGAATAAACTCCTCCATATTTATTTTTCATTCATTAAAGCCTCTTTCCAAATTATCTCTTATTTATCAAAAAAACTCCTCTTCTCATCATTAATGTCAACTAGAAGAAATATATCTACTATATATCTACATCTTCTAGTATTTATTTAAATATTATTCCCTCCTTCTACATTTTTTCATTGAGTTATTGATTATATCCCATGTATTTTATTTTTTTGGTAGATATAGATCCCTTATCTTATTTTTACACTTATTAGAAAAACATGCCACCATTGTATAGAGAAAATAGAATTAGTCTATCTTCCCTTTGGATTTATTTAATTTAATTAATAAACTCATAGATTATTTTAAATCATTAACCACATATTTTTCAACATTATTTTAACAATATTATTTTAAAAGAACTACAAATGATGGGATTCATTGTTTGAATTTTTATGTGTCTGAATAAAATTTTGTGAATTTATAAGAAACTTAAATAATTATATTGGTTAATAAATGTTTCACATGGGAATATTTAAAATAATACAAATCATTTAAACTAACCTAAGATTCCTTTAATTACATGTACTTATTCTATGAAATGATTTCTGGTTATAAAATCTATTATTCACATTAAATTTAAAATATTTAAATTTCTATTTATGGTTATCATATTATATGTTTTATTTCCTATAGATTCCCATAAATTTAAGTAGGAAATATGTAAATTTAATCATCACTAAATAAGTTTCATATCGTGAGATCAATGGATTATTTAAATGGGAAAAAATGGAAAATGGATACAAGATAGTTTTATTTATTTGCGTGTTTTAATTTCAAAATTTGAATGTGTTTAATTTAGTTGAATTTGATTTGTGTGGTTTGATTTTTTTTCTTTTTTAACATCTTGAAACATTCATTAAAATTATATTATTTCAGAATTTTTTTACTCATGGTCTAACTATATAAGAAATAGTTCTTTTAATATCACTATGTTTTCTATTATCCCTATTAGATATCTCATTTAAAATATAAGTGGGTGTTTCAAAGGAAATATATCAACCTTTTCCCTTGATTTAAAATTGAGTGGTGCTGTTTTGAAAAAACCATGGATTTATTTTCTGAATCTTGAGTAAATTTAAAAATGTATGGATTTTTATTTATGTTATGTATATCATAATAGAATTTATAAGGAAGTAAATTTTATATTATACATTTTTACATTGTAATATTTAAAATTTCTAGTGAATTTTTTTTGACTCTCTTAGATTTTATAATGATTATCGCTATTATGAAATAGATTTGATGGTGGAATAAACTTTTGAAAGGATTAATATAATTTAATAAAACATTTACAGAATATAAAAAATGAATTAATGTTGTTTCATAAATATATATATTTTTTTACATGAAATATATATACATTGTCAGTTTTGAAGAATGATACCTATTATATTTTTTATTACATTATTGTGATCATTTTAGGATATTTTTTGGATTAAATTTCTTATAATGTATATATATATATATGAGTTTTCAAATTGAAATTTATATTTCCATGGGATATGGTGATTCTATAGGTGTTGTATCATATTAGGTTTTTAAAATGAATAAAATTTGTTTCTACGATGACTATTAAAGGATTTTGAGGTGGTGGGACTGTTTTTTGTAGTTAAATTTTCCTTATTTATATTTTTCAAGATTTAATTCAATGAATGCCTCTATTTTATTGATAATTATATTCTATTTTGAATTATTTTGAGTGATATTTACTCTTCTAAATTGTTTGTTTCATAATTATACACTTTTTATTGAATCTTCATGTGTTTAAATACTAATTCTAATAATATTTGGTTGTTAGAGTGAGAAAATGACTAAATGGTGGGGAGAACACCATATATGAAAGATTCTATAATAAGAAGTTCTATTATGATTCAAAAGATGATTGAGAGAATAAAATATTAATCATGAAATTTTCTATGGTTTTCTATCATGATTTTTTTTCAATATTTCTATTCTACCAAAATTAAATTATATATTAGTTTTGTATCAAAATAACAATCATTGAGTATTAATTATTTTTTTTAGTAAATTTTTAAAGCAATATATCCATTTTTTTTCTCTATGGTTATTATAATACGAAAATTTTGGGAATCATAATTGTTTTATTATATTAGATAGAGTGATACAACTTCATTATCGGATTGGTTTCATATTAAACATATTTATTTTCCTAAATTAAATTTTTAATTGTCTCATTAATATTTTATTATGATCTATATCTTAAATTTTGGAGATAATATAAGTGGTATAGTTCTTATTTAAATAATATTATGTTGACAGATTTTTCAATTCATTGATACTTGATTGGTTGAAATAATATATTAATTACAATTGAAGATCTTCTACTTATTTTATTTTATCCAACATTATAGTTCTATTGTTTAAATTTAATGGGATTTCATCTTGAAGATGAGGTTTTTTAGTATAGAGATATATATAATATGGTGGGTAGAACCTCCTCCATATGGTAATATTGATGGTATATAGGTTGGTAGTGTCTTATTCATTAGGGATGTTCGAGATAATTTACAAGGGTATAATGGAATATAGTGTTGGAAATTTCACACAATTGATTTTATGGTTATGTGTGTAACCTTTTAGTTTTTTTTCTGTTCAATGATGTTGATTTTTTTTTGTAATTTTAGGATTTAATATTTCCCTTTATTATGAGTATATAATAGTTTATATTTTGTATCAGTTAAAAATGCCATGGAAGGGAGGTTTTGTTATAGATAGAGGGGATTATTATGTAGGTTATGGTGTATAGTATATACTCTATGATGTAAAGGCTGATACTCAGGGCTTGGGTGGCCATGTACCATGTTGGTGCAACATTGAACATCCTAGGAGGCTACTCCATGGAGTCTTGGAGTCAAGGGTAATGGTTATTCTCCCTGATGGAGTTCTATTAATAATTCAATGGGATATATTGAAGGAGTGTGTATGGTGTAAAACCAAGTTGTATAACTAAGAGCTACACCATGGTAAGCACTTCCTTGATTTCAATTTGTATATCTTTTCCATTTTTATAATTAATTTCTTAAACACCTTTTAGATCATTTTTATTCATTTTTAAAACCCCAATGACCTAGGTGTCTAGTGAAATCTCCCCTTCATTAATCACTTATATTTATTGTTGATATTAGACCTATAATTTATTAGAATCTACAGGTAAATTTTTCCCTCTCCCTTAGCTCATATCTCCTTTATTTTTTAGATTTCTATCCACCTAAATTGTATAGTAGAATAGGGTTTTCAATTCCCTATTTTTATTGTATGGGATTTTATATTTTCAATTCTTCCTTATCATAAAGAGATTATTCATCCTCATATTAATTTTATTATCTTATCATATCAATGATTTCACCTGACTAAGGTAGGTGGTTCCATATCCTACATTTGATTATTGAACATTTGATACTTTTAATTTAATATCTAATTTGTACAATGATTCAAAATTATTTTTATAATTATAGAATAGATTTATTTATAAGTGAATCCCTTGTTATATTTTTATTTTGAATATGTAATGTCATTTTTAAATATAGTTTTATATTGAGTAAAGGATTCTTCTAAACTATTTATATATATGTTATTTTTTGGAATGTCTCTTTCATGAATGTTATGGAAGTATTTTTAAATAATTGTTTAATAGATAATTTAGTAATGGTTATAAAAAATTTACATAGAACATCAATTTTAGAATAAAGATTCCATTTTTATAAAATCCATGGGAACACCCAATTACTTGGGAAGGTAAATCTGGATCAAGATTAGTTCCATTCCACTATGTTCAGAAAATCCCCAACTAGGGATGTAATTTAGGTGGAGCTCCCAATGGACTGTTGGGTAAGTATACCATATCCTGCTAGTTATATATAAAATACATTTACTAGGTAATCACAACCATAGAGACTATTGGTTTCATTACCATATGTATTAATTTATAGTTTATTTATTTTTTTAATTAACAAAAATAAATATATAGTATTGTATGTTTTTATTATTCTATTTTTTAGAAACGGCTCTTTTGTATTTATTTCAAAATAAACATTATTTTATTTAACTAAATAATGTTTTATGTGAAACAATTGGTGGAAACATAATATACTTTTTAGGATCACACATTAAATAAAAATAATTACTTTAAAAAATCGTTCTATCTGATGTTGGAATACGACAAGGCATCATTGGGTGGCGATGAGTCTCAATTTACATATTCATGTTATGTGGAGGTGAATTGGTGGTAATATGACTCATGTTTCACAAAGAGATGAGAAACCTGTATATTTTACAACATTAATTTGGTTATAGTAAATTATAATGATCTTGTATTTCATATTCAGAACCCATCCAATTTTACTTATTTTTTGTAATTATCTGGGCTAAACCAATTCCCAAAGTGTCTTCTGAGATTTCCGATATATGATTTACTATCTAGTGAAGATATATGGATTATATATACATGTTTAATATGTTTTAAACTAAATAAAGTTGACAAAAATTTCCATCTATCCATGACCAATTATTTTTTAATTTATCACGTTCTTATTGAGGTATCAATAATCAATATCAGAGTATATATAAAATTCGTTCTTATGAAGATAAAGACCACTTCACTTAATGATGATGTGTTTTATAAAATTAAAATATTACCAAAACTATCTATTGGTTTCTACTTTAATTCCCCTAATTTTATCCAACCTTTTCTAAATAAAATCATAGGTATAAGAAGCGAGCCGAAAATAAGTTCTATTGATAACACCACCTCAGGATCGATGGTAAGAGAAAAAACTATTCTAGATGTATATATTGATATTAATTATTTTAAGTATAATATCTTAATGGTATATATCTTCATTTTTATTATCTTTTCATTTCATGTATGATCCCTTATTAGGTATGAGACCCATATATATGCGTGACTTTCAAAAAAAATATAAATTTCATTGAAATTATATATAATTATAATATGGTTTGTGATATAAAATGAAATATTACACTCCCAAATGTTGATATTGGATCTATATAATTAATTACAATCTATATATAGTATATAATTAGATTTCACCAAATTAATAACCAATGGGATTCTTATAATAAAATTTCCACAATTTGTAATGGTTGGATAAATAATATAATATAGATTCCCTAATATTTCCACCCATACTATTATAGGTAAATTATCATCCATATATTTGTGGTGTATGATTTAATAACTATAAAAAACATAAATAATTTAAATTAATTTGTTGAACCTAATCTCTATTCTTGAGTGAATAATGAGTACATTTATCACTAAATCATTTTTTAAGAAAATCTAAATTGTTGGGATAGATTTAGTCCTTCCAATCTCTTATAGATTTATGGGATCAATATATTTATTATCATTAATAAAACATGTCTTAAGGCATTAAATTTCATAAATAACATGACAATTTTAGTTACAAAATTTGACTATGTGTAATTCATTGAGTTGAAATTTACTTCATTGCAGTATACTTAGTGTCATATTTATGTCTTATTGTAAATAATATTCTTGATAGCCACATTTTTTAAATTTAAATCATTGAATAACTCTTTTTTGGAATTTACTTAGAAGTTTCTTTTTATGTTTCATAATATATGAAAATTAAACTTACTTCTATTTTGAAAATTTTCAATTGAAATTATTGAATTAAAAATGATTATTTATAATTATCTCAATTCCATTAAGACCATATAGATTCTATAATATCTGTCTAAACATTGAGAGAATAATATAATATATATTTGTATATATAAAATCATTGAGTTTATAAAGGATTCAAAGAGTTGGTTCTAATCGAGAAAATAACCATTTTTAATCATAATGAATAAATTGAGGCTATACCATGGAAATATCAATAAATTTTCTTCATAAGACCCAATTAATCAATCCCACTTTTACTTTATTTTATTTAATAGTCTATAAAAATTTTAAGGAGAAGATTATTTTGAATGTATTTATTAAAAAATTGATTAATGGATTATTTTAATTTTATCGAGTTTATTTAATCAATAAATTTTGTATTATTAACCATTATCAACAACCAAATGATTTATATTTATTGATGTAAGATGAACAAGGTGTAATTTCATGGTGAGAACAATGACACAACTAAAATATCTACTTAGAGGAATTGAATATTTTATAGGATTTATATGTCTTAGAAAACAAAGTAAGTGATAATGTTAATTTCTACATAGTGGACTAAAATTTGAGTTGTTACCTGTCTTTATATGTTGGATTCCCCACATGAATCCAATTATTATTAAAAACATAAGTAAGTGGTGTTTAAATTTTTATATGTTATCAACTCTTTCTCATATTATATTCATAATTTTTTATACATTCATTACATTTTCTATCACCATAATGGATTATATGATTCTTCCAAATTACATACATTTAATATAAAAACTAATGGTGGTGAGAAAAATAACATAAAAATTTAATTAAAATAAATATATAAATAAACTTACTTACTAATTGGTTTAATACAAAATCTCTAATATACAATATATGATGACAATATTAGGTTTTCCTAGACAATGTTTAGTATATTATCATCTAAATTCTACAGTACAGTCTCCTATGATAAATAATTCATGAGTTATAAAATATATATTACAACATTCCCACATAAAAATCATTAGAAGATATAAAAATACAAAATCCAAAATCAACAGGTTTAGTGTTTTTAAATATTTACTAAATAATGATTCATTTAAAAATATAAAAACATTGAAGGATATTTAATTATTCAAAAAATTATTCCCATAATATACTATGTCACTATCACTCTATCAGATTCCATGGGAATATCCATACAAATAAGGTTGAGCAAAAATCACAGTCGAAGAATAATTTAAGATAACAGATAATGAACATTATTATTATAGGATATTAATTGGTCATCAAGTATATTATGTGACCATAACATATAGAGACAGAAGGCATTACATATGAATATTTCATATTAAATTAGGGATTACAAGAATTTATGATATGGAAGAAAAATGTCATTAAAAGTATATTACAAGGATCACTCTAAAAATATCAAAACATATTGTCTCAGGCTCACTTCCTATGCACTAAATGTTACATATCATTATATAGATGAATTACCCAATTTATTTAGGGGATGTATAATTAGGACCCATAAATTACATTATAACATGTACATGTATATTCATGTAACCCAAAAATATTTCCTACGCCCTTAATAATAATGAGAATCTATGAAAAGGAAATGGGATGAATAGTAATTTCATATAGAAAAATTAAACCTAATGTATGATAACATGATTCTATAAAGTAATAATTTAGAAAAACAGAAAAATTTCCAAAATATATTTTTAACAATATATAAAATAATATTTAATTATAAGAAAGAAACATATGTTAAGGGAAATAATAAAAAACCATAATTAGTTCATTTAAATAATTTTCTTTTAATTAATTAAGATAAAATCATGGAGATTCTAATAAGGATATAAGTATATCACAAAAAATAGGAAAAGGTAATTAAAATAAATTACAATGTTATATATCTCCAACAAATTGGAATGTAGGTATGAAAATGGAATAGATACCATTATATATGAGTGTCAGTGTGTAAAAGAGAATCCTAATTTGAATATTTTAAGTTTTGAACTATGAATAAATAATAATCATTTTGAGATAAATAATATTGGAAAAATAAGGGGAATTTAATATAGACAATGTTAAATTATTAAAACATAAAATTTATAAAAACGGATATATAATGGAGAAATATTATATAAATATTACTTGATATTTATAAGAGGACCCCTTACATGATGTCCTGAAACACTACATACACATGTCTCTCCCCTGAATAAAAAAGTTTCTTGAATTAATTACTTACACTATAATAATAATAGTAATTATTTTATTAATTATTATTTATTACTGTTCATTTATATTTTTTTTTGAAAATTTATTATTTATAAATGGTATTAAATAGTGTTCATTCTATATGTTCCATGTTTGAGTTGATATAATGATATTAGTATTTATTGTTCAATAAAATCCCTAAAAACTATAAAAGTAAAAATTAAAAAAATATAATAAAATTAAAAATTTTATATAGTGGTTCTATTGTATGAATTTTATAATTGTCAATGAATTTCATGGTATGTTAATGTTAGAATAATTATGGAATTTTAGTAGATATTATGTGTTTTTTAAAACAATATATTCATATTAGTAGCATTAATTATTTATTAACATTATATTTAGTCATAGTTGAAACACTAATTACTATAAATAAAACTGGTGAATTGTGGTAATAATATTATCCATATAGTTTTATTAAATTTCCCATTAATGAGTTATTACTGAAACAACTATAAAAGAAATTTTATTTCTTATTATTTGTTTTTAAATTTGTTAATATAGAATAATGAAATTTATTTACAGTTACATGATTAACATATGAATACTATCGAATTAGAAGAAACAAAAATTTAAAAATTATTATATGAATCATTACATTCTCTTTGAGACCAACTCTTTTCAATATGACATAAGGTTTTATTGGATGGTGTTTTTCTAATACCAGAGTCACCCAAAAATTCCTAATAATTATTTTCTAGTAACTATATAAGATATTTTTCAAAATATTATGTTTTTATGTATATTGAAAGGGGTGATGAAGGATTTTATTTATCAGTAAATGGGGGTAGTTTTTTTAAATAAAAAAATAATAAATAATGTTTTTTACTAAGGTCTCTGAATATTATTTTTTATAAAAACCCAGAAAAAAATATTATTCTTGATTTTTAAAAAAATAAAAAACTAAATAATTCACGGTGTCATTATCATGAAGTTTCCTTATGATGAAAAATATCACTTTTCTATATTTTAGTATGAATTATAATATTAATTTTTTTACAAAACAATAATAATTTCTATAAAGTAATGGAATATTAATGACATTTAAATTTCATTTAATATGAGTGTGGTTTCTGGAATCTATAAAAGAAGTTCGATGGAAATATAAGTGGATTTATAACTAATTTTTTAGAAGATCACTTAGTAATCATCATGAATTGTGACATGGACTGTTAGTTAGGGATATGAGGCCCTTATAGTTAGGTTTTATATTGTATAATGATTGGTTTGTTAACATGAGGTTCATCTTTTAGGTTTCATGAAGCCATATATGATATTGGGTGGAAAGGGTGTGGTCAGGGGGGTATTTTTAGGTAATTATTCATCACAAAGCCTAAATCATTCCATGAACATTGGGAAATGTGGCATAGTCATCCCGATAGAGATGGAATGTTTCTATAGTCACGTGCATTGTGCAATGGGGGTTGGGTTTATAACTTGTGTATCGTGTTGTGACATGGATTTGAAACTGATAGATTGGTCAGTTTCTCTCTTTAGATATGAGAGTTATTCTTTGGTCTTGTGATAATAGTTATTGTGGGATGTCATTTTAGTTGATATTAACTACAGATCATAGTTTCATGAAAATGGGTTTCATTCTTTTGGGGTTTGTGTTTTTATTTTTTTGGTACTTCATTTTCCAATTCCATATTTTTGTTTATGGTTTCACATTGTTGATCATTAATGGTATGTCATGTTTGAGGGATATGGTCAATATTTAGTCTATAATCCTCGAAGGATTATGTATTGTGGCTTGACCTTGGAATTTTCACTATGACCATCATTATTAATATTGAATTTAAGATATTTTGACATTCAAATTTGGGGTGATATAACATTATAAAATCCAAATTGAATCATCATTGAAACATTGATTCCCAAATCATGTTTTGATCCAATGTTTTGTTTTATAATATATCTAAATTTAGAATCACCATTCTATTATCTAAAATTACATCAACTTACTATGAATAAATTGAGAAATTTATCTTATTTTTGGTTCTCTTAGTCATTATTTATCTTTTTTATCTTGATCCTCAAGAAATAAATTCTTTCTGATCCAAGGTGATTTTCTCCCTTATTCTTTATTCTCTCCTTTTAATTTCATATAGGTAAGGATAAATCAGTGGTGATTATTCATTTTAAGTTATTATAGGTTATGGTTTTGAGGGGGGTATGGTTGTGTGTATCATTTTTGGAATATCCTTTGGCATTGGCTGGTGTATCCTCAGAGTATGCTCAAAATTATCATAGTTGTCATCGAAGTGTCCATTATGGTAGGTGATTCAAGGCTTATCAATTTTTAATTATATGTGAATGTTGTTAAATCATAAACTTTTTCATTAAATAGATCATAAAAATTAATCAAAATAAAATAATAAACTAGATTAAAAGATTTGGATATAAAATGGACTAATTAAACAATTGTTTATGTAATTATATGTCATTTCCCATATATTGATTCTCTTCTGTTGATTATTCTACTGAAAAATTAATATTCAATACTATCATAAACATGCTTTATATTCATAGAGGACTATGATCAACTATTTTAAATTTATAACAACATAAAGATTAAAATGAAGTAGTGTAATGTAAATCTATAATTTTTATGATGTTTTTTATTCTTATTGTTCTTATCTAACATTGAATAATGATTAATAGAGGGTATTTTTAGTGTAGTTCATTACTATATTCAGAGATACTGGTAACCATTTACTTGTTTTATTTCTATATACGATTATATTAGCCTTAGGTATGGTTCATGGTTGGTATTGAGGTGATGAATTGGTAATGGCGGTATACCTTCATTTGATAATAATGTACATATGTCATTATGGTAGTGAAAAACTTGTTGATGCGGAAGGGGAATGTTTGTGGATTTTATGGTTGATATAGAATGGTTTTGATTGTTTTTGTAAAGGGATACTCTGATGGTTTATGTGGTATTAGGATGGGTTGGTATAATTGAGTTTCAGATTAACAATTTCATGGTTTGATGTAGAAATCAATGAATGAGTTGGTAACAAAAAAATGTTGTGTTTATTTGATTGGTTAGTATCATGTTGGAAATATTAATTGATTTAATTTATAAATGATATTCATAAGTGTGATATTTTGAATGAAATATAGGTAATGGTTTTATGTATTTCAATTAATAAATACAAAAATTTATAATGTAATGGTTGGGTCTAATATTGTAAATGAAATAATAGTTTGTTGAATGTGAAAAGTGGAAAAATGAGTTTTTTGAAATTATGTATTTCTAAATGAATGTACTGCGGATGATGACCCTAGATATATATATAATATTATTTTGATTAAATGGGATGTTCATTATAAATTTTTTACCAATTTGGTATGGTTCCGTAGATATGTCTATTAGTGTAACAATAGTTGTTAGTCTAAGGTAGTTTGGTAAATGTGGTAAAATAAAGTCATACTAAAGAAGAACAATATTGTTATTTTTTGGACATATGTATTTTCTAGTATATCTTATTATATATTTTTTATTTTGTTGTTATTTGGTATAGACCACCACTCTAGTCTAGTGACCTTCCCATTTCCAATATGATTACAATGCTTTTGGGAGTCAACCCTTATAACCAAGTTGCAGAGGCAATGGATTAATGGGTACTCATCCCATATCTCCCATCATACATAGTATAAGATTTTATGGTTTGAGTATTTTGGTATATATGTATAAGATAATATGGATTTATCTTATAGTATATATATAATGTATGAAATGGATTCATGGTGGTGATGTGGATATATGGTGGGGCCATGCTTTTATAAAGAGGGAACATATTTTCCCCCACCATTTTTAATTTACCCTACTATGATGATGATGTGATGTGTTATTGTGATGTTAAATGTGGAAGTTGAAATGTGTCTATGGATATGATGTGGTATGTTCCAATACACACATGTGAATAATGATGGGGTTTAAGCACATGACATGTTTTTGGGGGTATGAGAGTGACTAGATTAGTGGGGAAGTCATTGCATGATTCCTTATTATTATATACTTTGATATTATGTTACTATAACATATATATAGATAAAATCAGTGACGCTTAGCTGGGATAGTTTTTAGGTTTCCAATGCTAGGTAATTAATTTTCTATTCTATTGATTTATTGTAACATTAATACAATTCTACCAGTTTTTCGTAATATGGTTTGGACATGATCCTAGTGAGTATAAAGTTCTGTTATAGATTTATATAGATCATGAAATGATGATTTAACAAAATAGAAATAGTTTAGATACTGAAAACCCAAAAATTATAATCATGAAACCAAAAATTACATTTTACATACAAAATGAAGAAATTGTGTACCTTATAATAAAGAGAAACTACTACCATTATCACCATCCCACATACTTGATAAAGATCTTTCAAATGGACGAAATAAAATATCCCTCACAAGGGTATATCCAAAAGTTGAACAAATTTACTTGAGACATAAGAAATATTTTATTAACATCAATGACATTATGGTGTCTTATAATTAAAAGGTAGGAGGAGAGAAAGAGATAGAGATTTAATAGTGATATTATATCAGTAATAACTTATCAACCCCATCATATTGGAATTTATTTTAAAAAAAGTATTCTTGGATTCTCATAATGTGATAACTAATTAACTTTTTTAAGTAAATTCATGTAATTACATCGACAATAACTCACATCCATGCCAACAACCCCTGAATTTCATCATAGGAAATGGCAAGTTTTAATGGTAGACATGATAAGAGTATTTGAATGAAAACACCGATAATTTATCTATCATAGGTACAAGTATATTATCAACTATAATATTCTCCCAAATATCCCTTAGGATTGGAATATTATAATATTTTTACCTATTCATGTTTTACTATTAAAAATGATCATATCATATAATACAGAATGACCAATATTCATCAAATGTATGTGGGTTTAATGAATATTTTCATCAATATTCCACTTTCAATAGATCCTTATAGACTTAGTAACATATAAATATATATTGTATCACATCAATAATTTATGTATCCATAAAAATTCATTTGGATATTCAAAAAAAACATACAGAAAAATATTAGCAACAAACCATGTATCGCATCTTATTTAAAACCTTGTGAATACCCATGAAAACCACTATTTGGATAATTTTATAAACACTTTTTGAGTATAAATCTATGTTAAAATGAATCCTCATTCATTCAACAAAAAATTTTAACACTACATGAATTTTAATTATTAAAAATATGAGTAACCAAATCTATAAATAGGGTAAAATAGTCGCATATATCAAAGAACCGATACTATTCAATATATAAAATAATCTTGTGTGATGTCCATCAAACACATTTATCTTTAATTTTATATCCCATTAAATGCATTATATACAATAATTTATTCTTATATTATCAATTTTTTTAAAATAATTACTAGCCACGATACATGATGTTTTTCAATTCCATATAACCAAATGATGAATTCCTCATTCTCATGGTATAGACTATCCATGTCAATGAATACATAACATATCACTCACCTTTATAGATTATCACATCATATTCCAATCACTGGAATAGATAAGAACAACATATATACTATTTAGTTATAGAATAACACATCCGTCGACTATGTTAATCACGAGAAAAGTTGTCGTATTCGTTATGAGAGAGGAAAAATCCCATCTTGGATGATATCTAATATATGAAATGCTAAGAAACATACTCAACCCCCATATAATTATCCAATCCTAAAGGGATGTATAATAATGGAATCAAAGTATGATGGTTCTGATGCTTGGTATCTCCGAAAACATATATAGTGGGGAATCCACATATGAACCATGAACCACTAGTATACCATATACATTGTCTATAATACATCATCTGGTATACAATAAGTATTTTCTAGGGTAAAATAATATGCTTTCATCCCTATGAAAAAAATTTATATCATGATATGAGAATCATACTCATGGTAACCTTAATATTTCATTATACCATATAATACTCCATGAAAAACATTAGTTATGGATAACTCAGAGTCATACTTTTGGAGTTTAATTATCATTTCAATTAAAGACACATATATCATTATATATATATATATATATATATTTCTATCAATAATGATTGATAATGTATAAATTTAAATTTTTCATATCATGACATATATTGTATTATAAATCTATTCTAAGAATGTTTAAGAAAATAACAAATAAGAGTCTATCTAACATATCATAAAATGATATATTTATATATCATAATTTGGTTAGTTTCAATTTAAGGGGATTTGTTAAAATCTTTAAAAATATTTGTAATTACTAACACAACACCAAATGAGTATCTGATAAAACCATCACACTAAAATTATTAATGAGTAACATCTATCAAGTATGAAAATTTGAGTTATTGTGAGAATTTAGAATCATATTATTAATGTTAAACTGGTTGAACATATTAAAACTCCATAACTCCAAAACATAAAATTTAAAATTGTTAATAATTTAAATTATCTTTTTATAACTCATTATAAGTACACCATAACCATTATTCGTACCCTTACCCTCAAACTCATTGCTTGAATTATTTTATGTAACTCTATAATAACACATCCTAAAATTCCTTAGGATAAAGAAACACTAACTTTACATTTTCACTTGAATAATATTTTATTAGTTACAATTGAATTTATTTAATTTTATTCATACCCCCACTACCGTCATAGATATTATATTCTTTTTATATATAATTATATGACTCAAATCCCCATTTTTTTATTTTTGAAAATAACTCTAATTTCATGTTATTTGGAATATTTGACAAATAAACTATTATATACTTATGAAATATGATATTCTATATGTTTGAAGAAATTTAAGGAAAATAAAACAAAAAATTAAAATATTCTTCTAATGGTGTTGGAATCCCAATTATTAATATTTCAATAAACTCATATTTTATTGACAAAATATTTTTTATACTTTTCTTCTACCAAATTATTTTACTGAATATAGAAAATCGAAAACCACATTTATTTTATATATCATCTCATATTGTTTATATAAAATATAAATTAGCAATCAAAATAACTTGGTATATAATAGAAATGATATTACTATTGGAATCATTTACCAAGATCTATATGATATTGAAATACACCTTTATATTAAAAAATTTTAAGTTAAAAACATTTTCAACTACATTTTAATTCAAACTACAAGAAAAGAAAATATTTCTAGGAATTATAAATATTTTATATTTATAATGTATTTTCAATTTTGAATATTTTATGATACACCATTAAAAAAAACAAAAAATATTTTTATAAATTAATATATGACTTAGATATTCCACATAATTGTATATATACTTCCCGTTATCTGAAAAATTCCATCTCGTGGAATCATTACTTCTCTTTCTTGGTAAGACATTGAACATTAAAATATATTGACAATCTACTACAATGAACATTATTGGAATTTTCATACCAATATTCTTCTTCTAGATTGACCTTTTACTAAATATTACTTCCAACATAACACTAAAATATATATATCACTTTACGGACTCATATCTTCTCAACAATTTAATAAAAAAGGGTAAACATTTCTTAAATATATTCCAAATTTCCAAGAATTCTAAAAGAAAAAATACTATGAATTATTTTATAAAAATAATAACTATGTAAGCCTACAGTATCATCCCTTCATTATCATAATCAATGATATTTATTATGTTAGTGGAGACTAATGTTTCTTTGGTCATTTTTTATCTAATTCATTTCAAACCATAGATTAAATTCATATGAATGAAGATTTTTGATCCTTTAAAATAAAAAACATTCTATAACTTGTTTCACATGATACACCAAATATAAATAAAACAAAACATAATAATATAAAATTATTAATAAATCTATTATAACGACTAATATGGTTGGCCATTAAATTTCGAGAAGTTAAATAATTAATAAGAGTTAATATTGAAAATGGTTATCTTCTATAAAATCCACATTATTTATATTGGGTATTTACCTTAAAAATATAAATTAATTAATTTTTTTAGTTAATATATTTTTAAAAAATTCATTTGATAATATATCGCAAAACAATTATGTACTAGTAAATATTATGTTTTTTTTAAAAATGTTGATATTTTGTTGAAAAATATTTTTTTTGGGAAAAGTCATAATTTTTATGATTTTATCATTATTTTAAATGATAATAAAAAATCAAAAACCATTTCAGTACTAAAATATTTATTCAATGATTAAAATTATAAACTATAAATTAATTTTGATCCTATAATTCTATGAACAATATTTTTTAAATCTAACATAAAATGTTAATTTAATGAAAACCCATTTTTAATGTTTTCCTGAAATTAAGTGTTTATATGGTAAAAATCGATTTTGGATAGAAGTAAAATAATTATAAATTTATTTTTATTTATTATAAATCAATTTATTTCAAAAAAAATTTCTTTTTCAGTGATAGTTATATCTTATATACAAATCTAAGGCTTAAAATTTCTATTTCCCAAAAAACCATTTTTACATGATTAAGTGTGTTTATTATAAAATTTACTTTTCACTCAATTATAAATTATATATATTAAAATATTTTTCAAAGTTCAAATTAGAATTTTCTAATTGGTTAAAAGGATCCAATATTGAAATTTTCATTAATGTAAATTTCTATGGTTAAAAATCATTTACCAAAGTAAAAGCCAATTTGGGTAAAAGGTTGAATTTAAAAAATAGAAGTCAATCATACTTTTCTAGTCTCCAAATGAATTTATGATAGTATTTTAGACCTTATAGTTTCCCAAAACACATATTTTTTCCTTTTTTGAGTCACTAAATCTGGAATTGTTTCATAACATTATTGAAAAATGATGATTTTTCCAAAATTGCCCCTTTTCCCCTCTTATAAAAGGGTCCAACTTCCCCCTTTTATAGATACACTTAAAATTAAATTTCTCCTTAAAAATACAATATTTTACCCTTTATATAAACCTATCCAACAAACATAATTCCATGTAATCTCATAGAAAGAATAATCCATTCATTTTCAAAGGACCATCCAATGAAAGTTCACATCTCCAACATAAATATTTTTTCCTTCTGATGTTTTTCATCAAAATAATTGTAAAAAATATAATATAATAATAATAGAATTATGAATACAGTAAAATTATTATACATAGTTTTTTATATTAATTTATCAACCCTTATATATTCATTTACATCAACCTATAAAAACAAAAGAACATAGTTACTGCATTGGGCGAACTACTGTCTCAATAAAGCAACATTGTTTATTTTTTTTCATATCCTACGTTAGTGGAAGATATTAATGGTATTATTGGTGAATTTATATTTTATATATCTATTAATTACTATTTCAAAATTTCAATTTATTATCCACATTCACCCTATCTCAATATTTGAGAAATGCAAATGCTAAACATTCTTAAGTGAGAACTCCCTGTTCCCTGATGTAACACTATTTGTTCTTCTTGTATATTTTCCTAAATTACCTAAAAACATTAAAATATAGTTCAACATGACAAATAATTATAATTCATATCATTATAAGTATTTTATAATGATATTATGTTAAAAGAGACACTTCTTTAATCATACTCACCAATTGATTTATTGCATGTTTTTGTTTGGGTTGGTTAAACAAACGGTGTGACTAATGATTTGAAATATGATTATGGATAAAAATATGAACATAGAATCTAATTTTATGTTTATATATTAATAAAATTATGATTATTTTATGGTTTTGAAAATATTATATTATGTATTAATGATATTATTCGTTTAACATTTTTGTTCTCTTAGATTACCATAATAATCTGGAAGTGAATCAATGTTCACAAAGACATAATAATGTACCATATAATAAATAAATAACATATGATAATAAATGGTCCATATATAATTAAATGTAAAAGTACAAGGTTACTAATAATTTATTTAATAACCTTGATTTGGTTATTCAGGAAGATAATCACACGCAAAGAATGAATCTAGAACGTTGTATTATATTTCATCTCAATTTTAATTCATTGATATATAGTTCGTACTGACACACTAATTCTTATTCAATAGGTTTTTATACTTCCTAATCAATATAAAACATCATAAATTATCCTTTAATATTGAAATAATTATGTCCTTTGGAGGTATCTATTATTTAATATTATGTCAAATGAAAACATTTTCCAATATATTTTCAATTATCTTTTTTGTTCTTTTTTATATTTCCCATGAAATTATATATTTTACTATCAATATTAATATTTATAAAATAATTTTCTATCCCATTTAAATATTTTTTGGTAATTTAATTATCACCTCAATTTCATAAAAGGTATTTGTTTTTAATTTTTCCAATTTTACTTCTACATAACCTCCAGGGTTTACCATTTATGAATTGATGTTTTAATAATTCTATATATTTTATTATGGTATGATTTATTTCGGAAAATGATAGTTTTTATATAATAGGATTTATTTAGTAAATGTTTTGTGATTATGTTTTTTTATCATGTTTTTGGTTTTAAATGATCTAATTTCCGATATCATTTTATATCATTTGGATATTTTATGAAATTCATTTTATTGTCATTGGTTATTTATGAAAAATGAATGATTTTTCTTTCTATAGTTAATAAAATGATTATTATTCAATAGGTTCATTATGATATGTTTATTTTTTATTTTTTATGGCGCACATTTTTATAAATGATGATGGGTGGGATCTTATATCACTCTCTAATGAATTTTTTTGTTTATGGCTCGTTAGATCAAAATAGTACATAAAAGAATTTATCCCAAGACAAATGATACACGAGAGGATATATCATAATCTAAAAAGGTGATTGAGAGGATTTATCCCAATCCAATGAGTTTAACAAGATGAATAATCCCAAGATAATCAGTACATAAGAGTATATATTACCATATAGTGATGTTCATGGGTGAATTTTATCCATGAATATGGGTACAAAATAGAATTTTTCCCAAGACAACGGGGTATACAAAAGGTTTTATCACAAGATAGGGGTACATGGGAGGATTATAAATAGCCCATAAAGGTACATGAAGTTAATTTTCTATAATTTTTTTATGCACATGGTTGTGAAAAAAAATATTTTTAATAAAATAATGTTAAATTTTCAATAATCAGTTTCACTGAAATTACTTGTCTTCCATATTATACCTTATTTTATAAGTATTAAACACTTTTATATAATGGTGAAATGTTATATGATTATTGGTTTGTGTTTCATCCATGCAAACTCTTTTATGCTTCCTTAATTATGTTTTTATGATATCATGTAACTCGAACATGTTTTATGATTATCATATATGTTGTTTATTAAGAAATATATTTCTTCATCATTTTATCCTCCATGTTTATGATATATTACTCTATGTTATGTTTTTATTGTATTAGGAATTTAAGCTCCTCCCTTTCTTATGATTCCTATACCTAGGTCATGAAGATTCTTATTTCATGTGAGACATCCTTAAAATGGTCTATTGGAGAACAAATATAGAAAAATTTCACAATTATAGTAAAATAATATGTTTATATAGCTACTTGATAAGACTATTAACCCATCAGTCCATGAAATGTGTGAAAATTTGTGGTATGTGCAAATTAAATTATGATATCATTATATTATATATTTTTGATTATCTTGGGGCTCTATTGTGAGTATATATGTAAATGATTAGTTTATTGGATTTTAGTTTAGTTGCATTTGGATATAAGTTTACATAAATTTTGTAAAAACCCAATGAAAATATCTAGTGGATGAGTCTCAATATAGGATGACATCCAGAAGAAATTGCAATTATTGAGTATATGGTCATCCCTTTATGTGCATCCCTATCTCTATTCAAAAAGTGTATGAGGGATCTGGAAGAAATGTATGTAGGTTCAATAAACCACAAGTGGGTGGGTTGGGTATTAACTCAAATGTCACAAGGTTAATGAAAAAGAGGCATAACTACACAACTATTATGAAAATTATGAGGTATATTCCTTGGTAAATCACATTCTCCTTCAAATAAATTAATAAAGAGTTATTATTTTCAATAAGTTGGATACACATCATGGTAGATCAAAACCTAAAGAAACCAAGACTGATCTAAGAATGATTTAGGTTGAACTAAAAGATAATATGATGGTTTCAAAGAGTGAAAGATTTTAAGGTTGGGTTTTTTATAATTCACTTATAATGTAAATAATAATCACTCATGATTAAATTTATTGGTTTTCAAAGTGTATAGAGAAACTAGAAAATAAGTTAATAATGGTCATTATAGAAAATATGGTAATGAGCAATCAAGTGGGATAAAAAAGGGAGTTGAAAACCCTATAGTTTTTCACACACAATTATATCATGTTTGGACTAAAAAAATTGAGTCTTTACCAACAACTTAACTCACAAAAAAATATTAGCATAATGTTTGGTAGAATATCAATTCTCTCATATGATAAAGGAAAAAGGATTCAACATTTTACATGTAAAAATGTGGGAAGAATCACCAAATAGAATGTATTATAGGAACCTAAATTGTTTAATGTATGTAATGATTTGAAATAGATCTCACAGTTATCAATCTAGGATGATGGAGTTGGTCGATGAAACAATGTATAAGAATTTACAATGCCTCAAATGTCGGGAATTTGGGAAGTATGAAAAACTATAACATTATCCATAAACTAATGAGGGTAACAAATATCAACAAAATCATATCCCAAAGAAAAAAAGATGAATACTGTGTTATCCCTATTTTTAAAAGTATGAAATGGAAATGAATTGAAAAAATACAGTCACACTCAACTATATATTTGTGGATATCCAACTGTATACTTGTTCTAGACACACTGATAAGCTTATGAAGTTTTACAAGATAATAAAATACAGTAGGAAATGATTTTATATTATACTCAATTATTATTGTATCCTGGTATGATTTTTATAGGAATATTATAAATTTCAATCTTATTAATTCTTTCATTAGTTGAATTTAACATGATTTTAGGAATTAAATAAATCATATTTCATGGAATCCACATCAATTTGGAGAATAAGAAAACAAAAATTATTAATAAATATAATAATATAATTTTCTATCATTATAAGGATGAACGTGATACCCCTTTGAAAATTTAATACATTATATAAGTTTTAAAACCTAATCATGCATGATGTTTAGATAAAATGGTTAGAAGAAAAATTAATGTTTGGATATTCCTTTTAGGATGGAATAAATGAGTTTCATAATCTCATCTAAATTATTACGGTCGATATCATATTCAAAATTAACTATGGATTCATATAGATATTATAGATACCCATAACTATATTCTATTGAAAGTGATAATTAAAAATTTTAGGACATAATTTATTTAAGGTGGAGAATTTATGGAATTGACAATTTTAAACCATTAAAAATACATATTATATTTTATAACCTATGTTAAATATTACACCCAATGAGAAAAACCAAAGAATAATAATATAAAATATTTAGTTAATCAATAGTAAAGACTATGATATTATACCATTAAATATTCAAAATCTAAATAATTAATTTGAGTTATTATTGAAAAATGTTTTTTTCAATAAAAGACTGTTTTTTTATGTTTTGTGTTTTATTTTGAAGGATAATTTATTTAAAAAATATTTACATTATTTAAAATAAAATTAATTATATAACTCCTCATATAAAAATTTATTTAATATAATTTTTTATGTTTTGAAGGAAAATATTTATTTTTGGATGAAAAATACGGGTTTTTTGGAAAATTATTCTCTTCCGAATTTTATGATTATATACACTAATCCTAGAAAAAAACCATAATAAATTAAAAATATTTATATAATGAATAAAATTAATATATTTTTTAAATTTTGTTATAAAATTTAATTCTATGTCTAAAAAATTTTAAAAATAAATTTATATGTAACAATAATAAAACTTATTTTTTGGCCTTTCCCTCTAATTATGCTTTTAGATGGTAAAATTATGAATTTGGTTACCTATAAAGCCTTTTAACTTTAATTTTTTTTAAAAAATAAATTTATTTCATTAAAATGGTTATCCAATATAATTATATATTATATATAAATATAATTTATAATAAAGTTATTTTTTTGAAAACCCTTTTTACAAGATTATTTTTGTTTATTTTAAATATAACTTATCACACATTTAGAAATTTCGTCTCTTAAAATGATTTATAGTTTTGAAATTATAAATTTAAATCGGGTAAAATGATCACATCTTATTTTTTTCATTAATGTACCAAGGGTAAAAATTAATTGTCGGGGTAGAAGTTAATTTGGGCAAAAGATAAAAATTGAAAAATGAAATTCTTTAATTATTCTAATCATCTCTCAAAATGAAATAATGAAATTAATTTTTAACATATATTGTCCCTAATCCTTTGTTTTCCAATTTTTATTCTTTTACCATTCAACACCCTCATTCCATTATTGAAAAATGATAAAAATTTCAAAAGAGAATGTTTTTCTCTAATAAAATCTCACCTCTTTCACACTCAGATATGTACTTAATAATCATTTTGCAATTTTAAAATCAAATTCTTTACTATACATATTACCAGTTCTCACAATCATAATACCTTGGTCACTCATTTTCAATATAATCCCCTTTATTTCAAGGTATCTTCATTGGAACGATCAAGTCTCCAATGTAAATAATATTTCATTCCTATATTTTCTTCATTATATTATTACAAAAATATATTATTACAATAATAATACGATTAATTTTGTAACATTTTTAAAATTTTTCTTTATAAATTCTAAAAAGTGTGTATCCCTTTACATCCACATTGAAAATCAAAGAGCGTCATTAGTGAATTGAACAAACTACCACCTCCACGATGCGACATTGTTTGTTTTTTCCATTACCATAATTAATGGATGGTATTGTTGGTGATAATGATTAATAAATATGATATATTAAATTTATTTAGTATTCTAAAATTTTAATTTAATATCCACTATCACCATCTCTCATGAATTGAGAATCATAAACGCTAAACATGCATATGGGAGGACTCCTTACTCCAAGATGAATATTTATCAATTTTTTAACTTTATTATCTTAATATATATAAAAATATTATAAAATGGTTCGCCATAAAAACTAAATAAATAAAATAAAAAAATATATCTATTATAATTATATAATGTGAAAAGAGTCTCCTCTTCAATCATAGTGTCCAATCGAGTTAAAGGGTGTCCATGTTTGGGTTGATTTAACCTCCTACATGAACATTGAATTAAAATCCAATTCTTGATGAATATTAAATTATATAAGAAGATATTTTATAATGTATTATGAAAATAATTACTACAATATTATTATATAAATATTATACTAATTATTTAACTAATTATTAGTGTAATATATTCATTCCATAATATTTCCAAAACAAGTAGAATCTGATTCAGTTTTAACGAAAACACAATGAAGATATATATAATTAATAAATAGAATATGTTAATAAGTGGTAAATATTAAATTATTTATAGAATTATAAGTTTACTAATAATATATATAATAAACTTAAATTGGTTATTTATAAATTTAATCATTCCAACATAACGAATTCAGAACATACTATGATATTTCATTATAAATTTCTTTCGTTGAGATTTAGTTTATATTTACACACCATTTATTATTTATGAAGTATTCATACTACTTAACTGATAAAACATTTCATCAATTTATTTATTCATTTCATTTTAATTTAAATTTAATTTTATTCCATTTATTGAGTTTTTATTGAATTTTTAACATGGTTATAATGGTTTTATTTTAAAATTGATTTCATTGTGCCCCTTATCTTTAGACAGAAAATTCAATCTATATGGTGTATATACAGTGATCATGAAAATTTATTAATGGTAAATTAGAATTAATTTTAATCCCCTCTTTTATGGTTATTTTATTTAAATTCGCTAAATGTTAAAAGTTGTTTTCATGACTCAAATCACTTAATTGTGTTTTAATCACTCTTATTTGACTATTTTATTTCTATATTTATCTATTATAACCTATGGTTATATTATATAGTATGGTAACCATATTTTATATGGAAGTAATTTTTCACACCAAAGTATTCTTTGTTAATGATTCAGTGGTCTCATTAAAATTGTTTTTTTGTTATGAATAATTCACATTCCATTTAATGGCCTTCTAATCCATATCCATGTTTTTACATCCAACCAATTTTATTAATTCCAAAGAAGAAACTCAAATTTATTTTATCTCCGTTGAATCTTCATCACCACTTTAATAATCTTAAATACAAGGTCTCATCATCATTTTAATGATGTGGGTATTCAAAAAGTTTATTTAAAATATTTATGATGTTTTTCCTTCCTTTCCAAATAAAAAGTGGTATAATCTAATTCACTTTTTCATTGATAACATTAATGTCTTATTCTCGGTACCATTACTAATGATTATTTTAAATTATAAATTTCAATTAATGATAACTTATTTTATTTAATACATTATTTTATAAAATTTCCATTATAGAATATTATTTTTAATAGTAATTTTTTTTCAATGTATCATCACATAAATTTCTAGAAAGCATTATTCCCTTTTGAAGACTCCTTTAAGAATGATTATATTAAAAGTAAAATTTTATCAACGTATTTTAATTTAACTTTTAAAAACCTATATATTTTATCCAAGATATTTTATTTTGATAGGATTACATAAATATTTTCAAAATATTTGTATTTCCTAAAAAAATATTTATTGAATGTAATTTGTACTTCAAATATTTTAAAAGGTGTTTTGAAATTTTTCTTATTTTCACTACTATTTAACCTCCATAGTTTATCATTTATGAAGTTATTATTTGATCACCCTTAAAAAGTTTTTATGATGTGATGTATTTTTAAAAATGAGAGTTTTGAAATCCTTTGATCTACTTCGTTCATGTTATATGATTATTTTTTATTATAATTGTTTTGGTTTAAAATGATTTAATTCATTATGTTGTATATAACATTTTTATGTTTTGTGTATCATATTTTATTTTCTCATGTTCGTTATTAAATGTGAATGAAATCATTTTATATTTTTAGAAATCCCATTATTTTTCCATGGGTTCATTATGATATGATTATTATTTATTTTTTATTGCGCACATATATATGGATGACGATGGGTGGGGTCCTATAACTTTCCTAAATGCACTAATTAATGTTTATTTCTCATGATATACCAATAAAAATAGATCATGGGAGGATTTATACCAATAAAATGTGGTATAAATGTGGACTTATCCCATGTAAATATATCTGATGAAGAATACATGATGATTGATGCCAAGTCAATTAGGTAAGTGGGAGGATTTATACCAATATAATGGGTATACAATAATATTTAACCCAATATAATGAGGAACATGGTGGACTTATCCCAAGAAAAAGGGTGCACACAACAATTTCTCTACATGGAAAATTGATATATGGGTGGTTTTAATCCAATCCCAAGGGTATAAATGATGATTATCCTAAGCCCAATAATGTACATGGATTTTTTTTATAAATTTTCTATCTTTATATTTGCACAAAATTTCCATGTTGATCATAAAATTATTTTATGTTTTCAAGATGTATTTCAATTCCATGATGTACCAAATTTTTTGACTATGAATTATTTTAAAATTATTGGATGCTTTTATGAAATGCTCACATGTTTTATGATTATTGAGATGTTTTTGAGACATCTGATATATTTTATTCTTCTATAATTATTTCCTAATGATATAATGTTGCACTAACATGTTTTATTATTATTATATAAGTTCTTTTAATAATTTTTTCTGAAATTTATGTATTCTTCAGGTTATCCTAAATGTTTATGATCAATTACTATATAATAATATTTCTAGTACTAAGCATTTAATTACACCTCTTTATTATGTTTCCAATACCTATGTTGTGAATAATATTGTTTCATGTGTAGTATCTAGAAAAGCGTGTAGTGGAGTATAGTTTTGGAGATATTTTTTTATCATTAGTAAAATAAAATGTTTATATTTCAAATCTCTAAGACACTAAACCTATTGATCGTTGGGTTGTGTGGATATTTTTTTATATTTATAAATTAAATAATGATATAAATGTATTATTTATTTATATTTATGTTGGGTCTCATTATAAACCCAATATTATTCTCATAATCATATAGATTATATGAATTGAATAAATTCATCAGTTGATTACCCGATTGTGGTTTCTCTAACACATATAGTTTAATAATACTTAGGTTCTTCTCTTATGTCACAAGTATTACTAATTTTTAACATTAAACATCTCACGTAATATCAAATATAATTTTTTGGATGATAACTCTATTAATTTATAATAAAAACTTCTATTAGATGTGTATCATGTTTTACAAAAATTTATTGAGTATTTTTAGTTAATGTGATCTTAATAGAATCATGAACCCTTTTGAACGCATAATACACATTAGTAGGAAAAAGATACATATTTCAGAAAGAAATGACCCCACATTTGTGTTCCTATATCCACTTAGTTATTTGTATATGGAATTATCCTGATTATATCATATATTTCAATTGGATAGTTTATCAAAAAACACATTTCCCAATCTATTATATGGAGAAATACAACATCTATTACCATAGTATCATAAGTATTTGGAATTATAATCTAGGTTTACATAAAATATCTCGATATTATTTTGATAAATAACTCATAGGGTTATCCATTTACACTACTCCATACACAAGATAATCCCAGGGAACCCTTCTTGGGAGGACCCTACCTGGTTGAATGACTGAGGTGACATCATGTGCTTTCACTTTAAAGAATATGACACCTATTATTTTTAAATTCCTTTTAATAACCCAATCTTATAACATGTTATTACCTTAACATTTATGCATGTTTCTAATTATTTAATTTTGAACTCTTATTCTATTCCACTTAATAAATACAGTCAAATCATATTTATTTTTAACTCTGTACAGATATCATAAATTAGGTTACTAACCTAAATTAAATGCCAATTTTTTAGTACATATAAAAATGAAACTCATGAATATGTTACATGGAACACATTGATGTAATTTATTTCAATTATATGAAATAAAAAACCACCATAATAGTAAAAATTGATCTATTAATAGATAACAATAAATTTTCATAAAAATTCACAAGCCTATAGGCCATTGAGTAGCTAAACTCAACGTTCCTTTACATAGAGATACTTCACAAAAGTGTGATTTTAATTCCATCATAATTTTGAAACAGAATGTGTAATAAAACTAATTAACTACTTTATTAAATCACATAACCCAGTACAATAAATTCAAAGTGTAACATCCATGGTAAATAATGAATAATAAATTTTCATATTTATTATTATTTGTGAATTAAATATTAATTTTACTTTATAGGGGAGGAAATGTTGGATGGTCTACCCGATACGCAACATCAGGTTTCTTTTAAATCTTATAATGCACACAATGCTGAGTCATACTAAAAAATAATAATGTAATATTATTTTAAATGGTAGTTGATTCCTCACTGTTGAATTTGTGATAATGATCAAAACTAACTACAATATGATTATAAATGTTTTTTAAATGTTTTTAAATTTATACAATTAATGTTAGAGGCATAAAATGTGAATAAATCTAATTTAATGCATAAATACACTAATATTCTTTATAAGATCAATTTACTTCCTTTTAATGGTGATCCTTCTTTAAATATAGTTTTGGTAATTTTTTATATTCTATTTGACAAAATAAAATTTATCATTTATATTCAGGACATCAAAATTTACATTGGGTATATTTTTGGTATTTTTCCGATAAAATTAATTTTTAATGAATAATGAAAAATATTGTATTTCAATTGAAAACTGCCTTTTAAACTAATTTATTTATATGGATATATTATCATATTAGTTGATTTTAATGGTTATTTAGATTATATTTTTACCATTTAACCCAATTTTGGTCAATAAAAGTAATTTCACTTTGAAATTGGACATCAACAAGTGTCAATCTTTTGATAGTTATTGTTTCCTAAACAATGCTTTTATTTTAAAAACGAGAATTAATGTTAAATTATTTGATCCAAATTCTATGTTTTTAATTTGGTAAAATAGACATGATTTTGGAATTCAAAATATAAAAAATAGGTTTGGCGGATTATTTTGAATTTTTCTGAAAAACATCAATTTTTGATGAATATAGAAAATAATGAGTAGTGGTTCATAAATTAATTTATCATTTAAATGATATTTTACCACATTTTTGAATTAAATTTTGATACATGGTAATTGTTAGTAAGTAAAATGTGGTTTAATAAGATGAAAATAATTTTTGGTGAATAGTATCTTTTGACTTTTATTTATAGCGGTTAAAGGTAAATAGGACAATTGAAGGTAAAAATAATAATATTATCATATTAATTTTCCCTAACATATGTCCTAATCCCATTGGATGAAAAATTAGAGTCTATGAGAATCCTTGGGTCAATTGTTGTACCCCACAGAGCCACTTATGAATGATAATATAACCTTATATTAATTAATTTAAAATAAAGAAAAAATGACATAAACATATATATTTTAGTAAATCAATTTTACATGGGGTTATATAAGTTATCTATTCGAAAATAAATATTATTTTGAAAGATAAAAATATTTCCTATATCATGGTATTTTTTATTTATTTTATCTCTCAAATAAAGAAAATTATTTATGACACAATAATGATACAATGTTTACCTCATTAATAAATGATTTTAATAAATAAGACTACAAAGATTAAAACAATATAAAAAACCAATAAAATTTTAATTGGATGATTTTATTTCTAACATGAGTCATATCATCTTAGACATTAATTAGTTTTGGACCATTAGAAACAAAAAAAACATTGTATAATAAAATAATATTTTTAAACTTTACTGGAGAGCCCTTTCTCCCCCATATAAGAATCCCTCACTTAAAACTCATTACTCACACCTCTCAAGCCCCTTTCTTCATCCAAAACCTACCCAATTAAACTCTTTAAATCCTTATATTTCACCTATAATATGTACTTTAGGCAGAGGTCACTTCAAGAAATGATTTTGGTTTAAAACTAATGGAGTTACCAGATTTAAAGGAAATTAAAGAACGAACGGGTTAAGTCAGACACAAGGTTAGTTACATCACCTAAAATTTCATTCATTGAGTCATAATTTGATTTATACATGGATTTATCTTATATAGTTTGTAAACCCCTTTTACATTTCTTTTCATTCAAATAGAATATTTTTTCTACGAAGTGTTTTGCTAAACAAATAATGGAATATTTTTAACATTTGCGGCGACAATGACCTCTCCACTTTCGTAGTTGTTAGTTGGATTCCTCTATAAGCCTTAATGTTTTTAAAATATAAAAATAATCCCTTATTCTATTTTTGGGTGTTTTGTTATTGAAAATTGTTTTTGAAATGGATGGACAATTCCTAAATGTTGAAATGATTTCTTGTGAGTACAAATGAAATGTTATTTGTGCAATGCTTATGTTTGAAATATTTTATGGGTTGTGGTTTTATAATGGTAGATGAAAATTTTATGGGTAGTTACATGCTAAACCAAATAGAGGGTGGTTATATGATAAATCAGGATGGGTAGTTACGTTATAACCTCTAATGTATTGGGTATGGAAGTCGGCTGTATGTCTATTTTATTTAATGATACGTGTGGAAGTCGACCATATGATTATTCCATTTAAGTATGTTTCTGTCCATAGTTAACATTATATATTATGTGTTCTTTCTATTGGTTTTATGGTAATATTATGGTTAAAAAATGGTAATAAATGATATATTATTCAGGGAAGAGTATTTATTACTTCATAGAGGTGAGAAGTATTACTTATGATAAGGTATTCATGGTTTACTAGTTGTTTTGAAAAACTAACAGTTTTCCTTCTTTGTGTATCCTTTATTAAGGTATCTATGCTCATCCCATGTTTTTTAAATGTTTTTCACATGACATAAGGTGGATTAGGGTCAATGATGGGATCATGAAAAAGTAATGCTTCATAAAACAAAAAAACAAGACATCACTCTTTATTTCAAAGAGTTTTTATTTTATAAAAAATGGATACTAAGTATAAGTGTTTAAATATAATATTCAAGTTGTTTTGTTTATGTTAGGAAAAAATTATATAAAGTAATAAACCTGAAAATATGCTCAATGTGAATTATTAACTTAATTCAAGATTATGTAATGTTTAAGGCTGAGTCCTTATAGTTGGTATCAGAGGTCCGGTTAGAAAACTTTATAAGTTACGATATTGTTAAATTAAGGTGCATAAATTTATTTATGGTAAGATTAAAATGATATATCATTTAAATATTACAATGTCGCTTCACCTAATATAAATCTATTTTTAAAAAGGTTTTTTCATTGGTGAAATAGGGAAGCTATGATGAGAAAGAATATATAATGAAATGACATTCCAAATCAGCATCTTGAGATGAATAGAATGATAATTGAAAAGTTCATTATAGTAATGGAATAGTTGACTTAGGTGATAAAATGGTAGATGTGTTTGTAGATGACATTTATGTATATTCTAAAAGTAAAGAGGAGCCTGATATTCATTTAATGGCTGTCTTGAAAACCTTAAAAGAAAACTATATGGGAAATTCAGCATGTATGAGTTTTGGTTACAACAAATTTCATTCTTTTGTCACATTGTTTCAGAAAATGGAATAACAATTGATCCTTCTAAAAAACATTGTTGAAGAATGGACAGGACCCACAAATATAACCGATATTTTTAGTTTTCATTGTATGGTAGCTTAATACTGGAGGTTTGTTGAAAATATTTCACAGTTATCTTGCCCAATGACTAAGTTAACTGAAAAAGGTGTTATGATCATTTTAACCAAAGAATGTGGTGATTGTTTTTAGGAATTGAATAAAATATTAAAGAATCCTCCAGTTTTGGCACTACCTTCTAGAAATGATGAGTTAGTTATCTACAGTGAGTATTTATTGAAAGGACTTGGATGTGTCCTATTGACGAATGATATGGAAATTGCTTATGCTTTATGTCAGTTGAAACCTCATGAGTTAAATTACCCTACACATGATTTGCAATTAGCTGTTATTGTTTTTTGCTTTAATAATTTGTAGGAATCATCTGTATGGAGTAAAATGTGAAAAATATACTGACCAAAAAAGTTTGAAGTATATATTCACTCAGAAAGATTTGAACATGAGACAAAGGAGATAGATGAAATTAATCAAGGATTGTGATTGCACAATTCATTACCATATGGGAAAGGAAAATAAAGTGGCTGATGGTTTGAGTTGAAAAAGTAATGCTACATTAACCATGTTACATTTAGAACAAGATACTTTGATTAATGAGTTGATGAAATTTGGCATATAAGTTGTTGGTGTAGGAAATTACACTGTTTTGTTTCCGGTGTTAGTGAAATCATCACTATCAGACCGAAATAAGAAAGTGCAGAAAAAAGACACTGAGTTGCAGAAAAAGGTAGAGTTGGTTCAGAAGGGTAAGTTTCTTGAATTTAACATTGATAATGAATGTGTTTTGAGGTTTGCAAGGATATTATGTATGCCATGTGATTCACAGTTCAAGAATGAATTATTATGTGAAGCTCGTAGTACTTTGTTTTCATTTCATCCTGGAAGTGCTAAGATATACAGAGATCTTCAGGAGTATTACTGGTGGGATGGGAAGAAAAGATATATTTATGAATTTACTGTGAAGTTTTTAACTTTTCAACAGGTTAAAGTAGAGCGGTAGTTACCAAAAAGGATACTTCAGTCTTTACCAGTGCCAATGTGGAAATGGGAAAATATATCCATGGAATTTTTTATAGGATTACCAAAGACATATCATGTTAAAAATGCAATCTTGGTTATTGTTGATATATTGACTAAATCTTCTCATTTACTTCCTATTCTATTTACTTTGACTCAAGGTCAACATTCCCACTTTAATGGTAATGAGATTGTCACGTTGCATGGAGTCCCCATCTCCATTGTATCGAATTGTGATCCAAGGTTCAATTATTACTTTTGGAAAGGCCTTCATATGCCATTGGGTACTTAATTAAATTTTAGTACAACTTTTCATCCTCAATCAGACAGACAGTCATAATTAAAAATTCAGAACTTGGAGGAAATGCTACCTACTTGTTAATAGGATTACGAGGGAAGTTGGGATGAACACAATTATTTGGATGAATATTCATATAATAACAGTTTTCATTCTAGTATACAGATGGCTCCATTTTATCCATTATATGGGAAGTGGTGTCGAACATTTTTTTTGGGGATGATGTAGGTAAAATGAAGTTGATGGGACCAAAATTGGTAGAATAGATGAAAGAAATAGTTCAGTTCATTCAGAAGAACATTAGAACAACTTAGAGCAGGAAGAAATGTTATGCTGATAACTAGAGAAAGGATCGTTTTTTTAGGTAGGTGATCATGTCTCTTTGAATGTTTCTCCATGGAAAAGTGATATGCATTTTGGTAATATGGGAATGTTGAGTCTGAGGTTCATTGGAACCTATGAAATCCAAGAGAAAGTTGAATCAGTTTCCTACATAGTGTCTTTACCTCCAAGTTTATCCTAGGTACACAATGTTTTTCATATTTCAATGGTGAGAAAGTATATGCCAGATCCATCTCATGTTTTGAGCCCAAATTTTGATCAGTTGGAAGGGAATCTCTCTTATAAAGAACCGTCTGTACAGATTCATGACCGAAGAGAGAAAGTGTTACGAAATAAAGTAATTCCTCATGTAAAGGTTTTTTGAAAAACTATATTATTGAAGAGGCGATGTGGGAATCTGAAAATTCTATGAATACCCCCATTTATTTTATAAGTGAATAAAATTATTAGGACACAATTTCCAAATGGGGGAATGATGTCATATCCAAGGTAAATAAACAATAATACATTTTCATATTTATTAATATTGGTGAATTAAATATTAATTTTTCTTTTAAGGGGATTATATGATCGATGATATACCTGATATGAAATAATGGGTTTCTTTGAAATCATATATTGCACACAATGCTGAGTCATGTTGAAAAATAATAATATAATATTATTTTAAATTGTAGTTAATTCCTAGACGTTGTGTTGGTGGGAATGAAAATAACTAACTACAATATGATTATACATGTTTGTTAAATGTTTTTATATTTATCCAAAAACAATTTAGAGGCTTAAAATGTGAATGGATCTAATTTTAAGCATAAATACTCTAATATTCTTTAAAAAGACGATTTAATGCCTTTTAATGGAGATCCATATTTATATAAAGTTTTGGAAACTTTTATAAGTTCTATTTCAAAAAATAAAATTTGTCTTTAGATTCGGGACATCAAAATTTACTTTACGTAAAATTTTGATATTTTTCTGATAAAATTCAACTTTTAAGGAATAGTAAAAAATAATGTATTTTAATTCAAATATGCTTTTTAATATTATTTATTTATATGGTTAGATTATATTTGTAATTGTTTTTAATGTTTTAATGGATTAAATTTTTACAATATAATCAAATGTTGTCCTTTTTAAGTAATTTCACTTTGTAATTGGACATAAAAAAGTGTTAATCTTTTAATAGTTATTATTTCTTAAAAACACCGAATGGTTTTGATAATAGGAATTAATTTTAAATTAATTAATCCAACTAAAATGTTTTAAATTTGGTAAAATAAGCATCAATTTTATATTCATAATATCAAATATATATTAGGCTGAATTTTTGGTATTTTTCTGAAAAACAACAATTTTTGACAAATAGTGAAAATAATGAGTATTTGTTAAAAAGATGAAATTTTCATTTAAATAAAATTTTACCACTTTAGTAAATTCATTTTAAAAAATCCGACATATATGGTTGTTATTAGTAACTAAAATGTGCTTCAGTAAGATGAAAATAATTTTTGGTGAATAGTAACATTTTACTTTTATTTAACACAGTTAAAGATAAATAGTGTAATTCAAGGTAAAAATAATATTATAATAATATTGATTTAACCTAACATGTGTTCTAACCCTATTAGATAATACATTTATAACTCTGGGCATCCTTGGGTCGATTTTGGGACCCCATGGAGCCACCTAAGAGTGAAAATGATACATTATATTAATTAATTTGAAGTAAAGCAAAAAAATGACATAAACAAATATCTTTTAATAAATCAATTTTTACATTTGGTTAAATATGTTATCACTTCGACTATAAATATTATTTGTAAATTTAAAAATATTTCTTACATCATGGTATTTTTTTTAAAATTTTTAGACATCATATAAATAATATTATTTATGACACAATAATGATGTAGTGTTTAACTCATTAGTAAATGATTTAAATAAATAAGATTATTAAGATTAAACAAATATCCAAAATCTAACCAATTATAATTAGATGATTTTATTTTGAATATGAGTCATCTTATCATCGACTGTAATGAGTTTTGAAAATTTAGAAACTGAAAATCATTATATAATAAAATAATATTTTCAAACATTCTTAAAGAGCCCCTCTTCCCCCTTATAAAAATCCCTCACCTCTAACTCATTACCCAAACCCCTCAAGCCGCTTGGATCATCCAACCTCCACCCAATTAAGCTCCAGACATCCCTCTGTTCCACATAGAAACCTTACCTTAGGTAGAAGTCACATCAAGAAATCCTTTTGGTTCAAACTAAATGGAGTTACCCGATATAAGGGAAATTAAAGAACAAATGGGTCAAGTCGGAAACGAGGTAAGGGACTTCATATCAATATCCTTTAATTCATGTATAATTTTATTTATACATGGATTTATTTTATACAGTGTATAAACCCCTTTGAATTTTCATTTCATTCAAAGGGAAACTTTTTTATATTAAGATTTTTACTAAACGACCGAAGGAATGATTTTAACATTTGCGGAGACAATGACCTCTCCACCACCGTAATCATTTGTTTGCATTCTCTATAAGACTTAATGTTTTTAAAATGTAAATGAAATCTTTTATTCTATTTTCAGGTGTTTTGGTATTGAAAATAAATTTTGAAATGGATTAATTAATCAATATCTGAAATGATTTCTTGTGACAATAAATAAAATGTTATTACTGAAATTTTTATATTTGAAATATTTTATGTGTTATGATTTTATAATGGCACGATTACATTTGATGGGAGGTTAAGTGATAAACCCAATGACAGGTGGTGTTGTGATAATCCATGATTGGTGGTTATGTTATAACCACCAATGCATTGGGTATGGAATTCGGCCATATGGGTATTTCATTTAGTGATATGTGTGGAAGTCGACCGTATGGTTATTCCATTTAATTATATTTATTTCCCAATTTACCTTTATACATTATGTGTTTTTGTATGGGTTTTATGTTAATATTTGTTAATAAAATTTTATTAAATGATCTTTTATTTAGTGAAGAGTATTTAATACTTCAAAAAGGTGAAAAGAATTACTTATGATATGGTATTTATGGTTGACATGTTGTTCTGAAAAACTAATAGTATTCCTTAATTTTTTATCCCATACTGAGCTTTTTATACTCATACCATATTTTTGAATTGTTTTTTCACAGGGCATAATATGGTATATGGATAAGGATGTGATCAAGGAAAAGGCATGCAGTCTAAAATAAGGAACTAGTCATGACTCATTTTTTCAACGATTTTTTATTTATTTTTTAAATGGATACACAGTAGAAGTGTCACATGTAATATTCCATTTGTTTTGTTTATGTTATGACCTAATTCTCTAAAGCTCTAAACCTAAAATGATCCTCAATGTGAATTATTAACTTAATTCATGATTATGTAATGATTAAGGTTGGGTCCTTATACAAGGTCATGTAATTATTATTGAATTATTATACCAAGAGTATATCTAATTATATATATATATATATAATAATCCCGTGATGAAACTTACCAATAAAAACAAATTTAGACACCCATTTATTATACGAAATTATATTTATGAATAAAAAAGGAAATAAATTAATTAAATGAAATATTCACATATATTTATTTCAAGTATGAACTCTAAAATATTTTTTTGTTATAACGAATATTACATAATACCTGATATTATCTAGAATATAAAAAAATTTATAATTCAAACATATTGTATAAATAATATTCAAAATCTAATTGTCACATATTTCTATAATTTGACCTTTTATTAAATTAATAATTTAATCCCATTTTGATGTGGTTAATTTGAAAATTTAAAATTATGTTATTATGACCAATTCATAAAACAAATATAAATTCTTTTAAATTTTTTAGTTATTTTTTAATTCAATAAAATCATATAATTTAACCTCATTCTTTCTAAATTATGTCCTTATTTCAAAGTTATAAGGAACTCTATATAATTTAAAAATGTATTTCATAATTTAAATTTAATATTTATGGTTTTTTATTATTTAAATGATTGATAAACATTTAATCAATTAATTATGAATTTGTAATATATAAATAATTTAATAAATAAATAAATATCCCAACACACCTTTTATTATTCTGTAGAAACGTGTTATAAATTATATAATTAAATACTTAATTGAAATAAATGAATTGTTTTCAATTCAATGTCTTATTTAATGTCATGACCCACTATTGTCTATATTAAATACAATTGATAATGGATTTCATGTACCAAAACATCATGATAGGGTCGTTTTGTGAGTTCAACTCATGTGGGGTAAGTTCATAACAAAAAATATGAATTTCAAGTGGGAAAAATCCCATGTAGTGTGACCTAAGTAGGATTAATCCAATAGTATATAATGAATCAGATATTTTTACCAACAATATAGGGTTTTTGTGAGATAAGAAAGCCTCACGCAACCAAATTTTATCATGCATTCCTCTTCCTGAGAATAATTCACACTGGACAATGTAGGATTAAACAACGTGTTTCTTGTGGCTAATTCTATATGAAGGGTTTTCATACAAATACTTTCAGGTGGTGTTGGATTAAACCATCAATATATATATATATATATATATATTGTTCATAAGATGAAATAATTACTCATTTCATATTAATAATGATGTTATTTACAATTACTCAGGGGGCCATGTGATTATTCATGCACACAATAAATATGGTTGCAATTAAGTTGTGTAATATTCATTTAATTATTACAAAACCTACATAGAATTAAATTCAAAATAATTTAATATATTATATATATAATAATTTTTTACTGATTTTATTTTGTTGATATGTATGAAATTATTCATTTGAGGCTTGATTTCATGATTAGGAAAATATGGTATATCATTGATACCACTACTTGGTTTATAAGGATAAAATGATGATCATTTGACATAATGGAAGAATATTTGAAACAAAAAACCCAAGAATACCGTGCACTAAAACTGATATCCCACTATATATATATAATGAATAAATTGTGTAGCTTACATGGAATTTATTCTATTGTAATTTTCATCATCCCACATTTATAATTAATATCTCTCAAAGGGAATCCAATGGTATCCCCAAAATGTGGTGTATCCCTGCACGAAAACAAATCGACCAATTATCGAGAGTGATTCTATTACCTTCCCTGATATGGTAGTATCGAAAGAGATAGATCATCAAGAGTGGTAGTGTATCAATAGAAGATCATCATTCCCATCATATGGGATGTATCTTTTAATAATTCTCTATAGTAATACCACTATGTGAACATGATGTAACTCATATATCATTACTTAATGCATGTATTTACATTATCTATAACCATTGACCATGATAACCTCCCATTTATTTAAACAGATGAATATACCGATATTAATTATTGGAAATACATAAATTTAATAATAAAAACACATATCATTCGACCACATTAGATGGAATCATGTTATAACTTATATAATTATTTATGATATCCCTTAGGTTAAGAATAAAATATTTATTTGATCCATTCATGTCATACCATTGGACATGATCATGTTATACAATATGATATATCCCACTTGCTTCATATGTATGGAGTTTTAGTACATATCACCATTAGTATTCTCACCCCTTTCTATGAAAATATTTTTTATATTTTGTAGAGGGGTTCAATTACCAAGATGAACATTACTGGATCATGGACATCATTGACATAGTTCAAGGGTAACATCAATAGATGTTCCTTTTGGTATTTTATATTTTAGATTTTTGTATGAAATTTTATTGATAATATGATATTTGATTTATTTTACATGGAGTTTATTGGTGGGATTTTTTATATTACTGAGGTTAAAAGGGTAATACCTCCCATATTTTTTATTTTATACAATTGTTGTTTTTCAAAATCCCAAGGCCTATTGAAAGAATGGTTATAGGGTTACACTCATCTTCAATACTTTCCTATGAGGGGTGATAGTGGAGTAAGACCTGAATGAGTGGTAGAAAATGTTTCTTTTAGTGATAAAATGATCATTCAAGTTAGGAACTATTTTATTTTTCATGGTTTTGGTGGGGAAACGTCCTTGATTGAGCTTCAAATGTGATGTAATAATCAAAAAGACTAGGACATAGGAATTTAAGTCTACCTATGATCCAATGTTATAACATAAATCTTATTTAATGTTCTTGGTAAGAAAATTTTGTATACAAGGTAGATACATATTCATGGTATATGTAGCATACTATTTTTAGTTGTGTATAAATGGGGGGATATTTGATGAAAATAACATGAATTAAACAAAAATGTTTTTAAATAAATTCCATATTTATATGATTAAGAGTTAACTTGTGTAGTATATATTATAGGTAGTAATATTTTACTTATGGATTATTATTTAATGGTATATTAGAATACTCTCTGTGAGTTTAGGATGGTTTATGTGAATGTGGAGAATGTGTCTTGAAAGAAGATGCTACGTGAGTTATAGGATCATAGCTTGTAATATAATGGGATCAACATATATGATTAAAATATATACTATAGGAAAAAGGAGATTAATATTACCTTTAGTCTAATCCATGTATTAATTATCATTATATTATTTTAGTAGTTATTTATATGATACATGCTACTCATTTGTGGTGTTTTCTTCTATATCAATTACCATGATGAATTAGTAGCATGTTAGGATGATTTAATGAAGATTTTTTTCATCAAATTAATATTATTGGATCTGATGTAATAAATTTGGAAAGAGATACTCTATCTTTGTTAATTTAGTATAGGTGTGTATACAATTAGGGTGAAATTAAAAATTATTCTTCGATATTCCTATAAATTGTTTCATGATTAGGAAGTCAGAGAACACTATTTTTTGGAGATTATGTATCCCATAAATCATCACTTGGTCAAACCTTTCACATAATCTTAATATAATGATGTTATAGATAAGGAACATGCATTTGAGATGATATATTAATGGTATATGTCATTTTTTGATGGATTTCATAAAAACACCCAAAAGATAATATCATGAGATCTAGGTCATTAGAGGACATGGTCATTGATGGTTTTAGTTCATGATCATTCTAGATGGATAAAATTATGGATGTAGTCGTATTTTTGTGTAGTCTTAGTAACATTTTTCTAAGTTGAATTATCACTATCCAGACTATTAATATTTTACTCAGTAAAGGGTAGAAAAAGTAGGCATGGGAAAACACCATGATGTATCCCGATCATATAGACATAAGGATGAGTGTGGTATTTGTGGTGGTTATTAGTAAGTTCATAGAGGAAGTGGATTTTGGTGTTTATAGCATCATACCATAGAAATAGTAGTTCTTACTGGTCCAGAGATCATCTCAGATATTATATTCTTATCTTTTATTTTATCTTATGAATTTCATAATTTGAGATATTTTTACCCCTCCATATAAACTACCATAGTCGAATCTCCGACACTCTATATAATGTGGCTACCAATATCCTTGGTTTTTTCATTTATAGTTGGAGGGTGGTCTTGTTTTGATAATAAGAATAATGGTTGTGAGATAATTATGTGTTTGAATCATCTATTATGGGATTTCGTCTTACTATACACATAATCATACAATTTTATTTTATGAATGGATTGGATATAATTTTTGTGTGTTTTAAAATTAAATTTGGAAGAGAGTTGGCTTGTTTTATATAAAAGGAAAATGTTTAGTGTTTTTAATGAGTGGGAGAACTAGATGGTCCATACGTGTTTCAAATATATTTTCTTAGTTGGTATATTTATTTTAATGTTGTGTGTAATTACATTAATTAGTGTTATAAATATTTATTTAGGAGTTTCCAAATGGTTCCCCTGTAGAAGCTATAATGTGACCCCTTGATGTGTCATCATGTTTAGGATACATTTTCATCCTAAAATCGATTTGATGTTGATGTATCCATATGTTATGAACCTAAATATGTTTTGGGAGTCAAGTATAAATATTTTCCATTTGAAAGAGAAGGGTTTCAATTAAAACATTTCATTACTATAGGGTGATAGGGTGATTTGGTTTTGTTTTCCAATAATCAGAATGATAATATGATTTTACATAGAGACTAATAGTGGTTTAATCTAGTAATTATTTATAAAAAATATATTTTATAATTGATTTATGATAAAGAATATATGTTAATGGAAGAATATGGGATTTAGACGACTGGTCTATGATTTGAATATCACCAGATGTGGGTGAATCAGGAATATATCCAAAAGGAAAAATTTTCATTTTGTTATAGGAACATTAAGTGAATGGTTATTGCATTCTCTATAAAAAATGGCGACAAATGTTTTCGTGGAACTCTTGAACTATATGTTTCTTTTGTCACTATATATGTTCATGTTAGTGTAAATCAATGGAGTCCTTGTGAAATCAGTGGCTAAAGGGGTATCATTATGATAAATTAATGACTCTTATGAGTGTCCTTAAACACCATAAACTCTATGTTATTCTTTTCATGTTAATTTTATTCACCTATACAGTGTATTTACATAAAAATTTGGGGTACCAAAAAGAAATAATGATGGAACCATCAATCATTGAAGCATTTTTTCTGACACCACACCTAAGAATATAAAACATATTTGGAGTTTCCATGGACATTTATGTAAAATCATGGATTTTTATGTAAAATTTTTAAGAAATTGTGGATACTTTGATATATATGTGTAGGAAGGACCAAAAATTATATAGAATTAATTTAGTATGCATTCCTACAATCACTCAAAGTATTGGCCGATCAATACCCTTACACTTTGATTAAAAGTTGAGGGAGTTACATTTGAGGATTTATATGAAGCTTTTCATATTGGTTTGGTTTTTTTACTAATGCGGTATAAGGTGTTGATCTCATATAGATCTTCATAGTAACACCCTTGAGCTAATAACTATCCAAAAACTATTTCATTTTAGCATAATTGGTGTTTTGTTGGATTATGTAGTGACATTACATCATATGTCACCAGTTTATTGTTTACTATATTATAGAATTATGACTTATAACTTATCTTAGTTTAATTAAAATATATTTTAGTAGTGGTGGAATAATTTTTTATAGTATTGTGAATTCATTATATCCTACATAATGTAGAAAGGGGATGTAGTTACTAATGTAATCAGTATGATGTTGTGGGGAGATGTTATTCATGTTTTTTATAATTCGTAGAGAGTGATAAAGGAGGGTTCATCCATACGTATTGAGTTATAGGGTGCTAGTAATAGATATTTTTGTTTATATTATTTGGATTTCATCATTTTTATATGAATTTAAGGAATCAAAATAGAGAGATATTGAGGTGTAGTATTGGTTAAGTCCAATTGTCATTAGGGATAATCCTAATGGGTTGTTAGTAAATGATAAAAATTAGGTTTTTTTATATGAAGATATTTATCCCAATACTGATTCATGGGGTGGTTCTCTATGATTTTCATAGTCCATACATAGATGTTTATATTATTATATTCCTGATTTATTATGACTTAGTGAGTTAGTTCATGTTTCTAGAGTTGAATTTGTTAGTAGAGATGTTTGTAACACAGTGTTTATTCTATTAATGGGAGAAGGTAGAACATCAGGCCCCAAGAAGTTTTTTGTATCCATTACATTTACCTAAGGTGAAGTAGGAGTAAATTTCAATTTATTTCATCATAATTATTTCTTTATATTAGGAAATATGTTATTATAACTTATTTATTATGCATTATTTTAGGATTTCATCCCATTTCTTTTCAACCAAGGAGTTGATTTCTATTTATGTTTCTTTGAGCCTATATGATAATGAGATAGTGAATCCCCAGTGGGTGATGAATATTATCACCTCTAATTGGGATCCTTATTTTACATCATGATATTTTGGGGTATTTATAATTACTTTTATTTTTTCAATTTATTACATCAGAATATAATCTAAAATATTTTTGGATACATACGTTAATGTGGTGTGAGATTCTAAGGCCCGGTGAGCCCGAAAATAATATTAACAAATATTACAAATATTAATATCACACATGAATATTTTTAATAAAAAGTGAAATAAAAGAAAATTGGAGAATTAAATTACAAATATAAGGCATATATTGAGTTGAGAGTATAGGATTTACCCTTAGTATGACATCATCTATGTCAGTGTCAGGTGTTTCTGTAATGTACAGTAACATGTGAAATTAATGAAATAAAAAAAATAAATATATATATTTTTTATTGACCTAGAGTATCATTTAATCCATAAATAAACATCTATGCCTCAATCTATAGGATAATCCACAAAACTATATATTAAGAGGAGCCTTTGGTGGATCATCAGTTGACTACATCAGATCAATATCATATCAAGGACTGTGTGCCAATGACTACAACACAATATCATAATTTATTAGTGATTGATCCAAACACTATTTTTCAAGTCATATTTTCCGAATTTTCAGTCCCATTCTCTATCCCAGTTGAATGCATATCAATTTAAAAAAATAATTGATTTTCACTTAAAAAGTTGATTTTATTTATTGTTGGTTTATTATTGATTGATTATTTCACTATTAATTCATCTAATGATTTGAAAATATATAATTTCTAAAAATGAAAATTGTAAAAGGTTCAATCATCACAATTTATGTTTTGTGAACTTATCCCCTATTTCTTGAAATGTTCATTTGGGGAAGTTCTATTATCCAACAGTTCAAAAAAATTATTAGTATTCAGTTGTTGTGCAAACATTCTTCAGTGCAACATATCAATATCACAGGTGTCTTTCAAAATAATGGATTTTATTGAGATGCTATAAAATAGGATGATCAGATGAAGGTTGTATTAGACCAAGGTTTCCCATTCTTCTCAGTTTTGATGAACAATGTGGACAAATGGCTCCATAGAAATGATTTCTGACTAGATTAGATCCTGGATCATAGTGATAAGTGATGATATGGGATGACCTAAATCAGATCAAAGATTCTTTACTAGAATCAAGATGAATAAATCACATACAAAAATGTAGAGAAGAACTCGCATGTTCTGGAAAATCTTTGGTTACACAACATATAATCCATAGATTGTAGTCATGTGGAACCCTCTTTGTGTCTCTAGGGTTTCCATAGAGAAGAAAAATATCACAAGAAATGTGAAATACATAACAAACCATGTAAACCATGATATAAGCTATGAATATATCTCAAATGATAAAAAGGTATGGGTAAGATGAGAGACACTAATACTAAAATAGTTCCTGAGATGACCTGTGAACATAGACACAACCAAGGGTACCTGAGCATGACCAGGTGTACATGGGTTGTTAAATGGTTATGAACAGAAGTATACATTCATGAAAATAAAACATTTTAAGGGTGTTTATATACTTCTACACATCATGTAGACTTACTTTCACACCAATTACATTGAGGTGCATATGACGCGTTATGCCATGACACATGGGAAAACTAGTGGTTAGATAGACACGCCATGTACCCCCAATGCACACCATGCATTCCCTTTGAGGGTGTTTAGAGAATTTATTTCTTCAGTTTGGACCATTATTTTTTGAGTGTGTTCCCTTGTCCTATCCCCTCAAGTATAAAATGTGGCATTTTGTCTACATCATTGGATTTTGATCCCCTTTGGTGGATGAGTCCTTGATATTGTATTTGATGTCCCTCCGAGAGACCAAAGATTGATGCTCCACATTTTCATCTTATACACTAGTCGGGGTTTATGTAATTAGTTGTACCTTCTAATGTGGGGGGTTGATCCCTTATATTGAAGGATATTTTAGTAGGGTTTGTTGTATCATAAGAATATGATCCCATACATAGCGGGTTTATCAATATTGGGTTTGGGTGTCCCATAGTTGTCCTTGGTATGACTGTCCCACTGAATATCATGGTATTTAGAGAATAACAAGTTTTATTGGATAGGGATTAATGATCCTAAACTCTTGGATGAGTGTATAAATTATTGTATTCACCATGTCGTGGTTTTTATTGGAATGTTCATTGCTGATGGTCAATGATCATAATCATGTGGTTGGTAGTATGTTTAAGACTAACATGAGGCGTGGTGTCCGTCCAAAGTATATCTTCATTTTTTTTCCTTTGATTTATATATCCATGATTTGATCTAACTGTTCGTGATGATATGTGTTTAGTGTTATTAAGTTGTTTGATTGAGTATTTTTCAACTCTCCCCTTCATGGGATCTACCTATACGTGTCATGTCTTATGAATATGACATTCCATTTGACAGTGTCATGAGAGGAATAGATGATAATAGAACATATCTTGATCCAGACAGACTGATGTGTTTTCTAAGTGGTTTCTTTTGACAGTAGTCCCCACATTCTGAGAAGGCTGGACTCTCTTTAGTATTGGTATGGTCTTTTATTTATCCCTTTTAACACTCTCAATAATTTATTTTCATACTTCTATTGTGGGACCATACATGTATACATGCATTGGTTTCACTAATTTTACATTTCATCACTTTATATGATTGGATATGTGTACATGTGTATAGGTAAAATATGATAATTCATCCCATGTGAGTGATTTTCCTACTCAATTCTAGTTACCAGCCCTTATCTTATTGGAGGTGAGATTGGGGTAGTCACAGTTCGGACCCCGTAGTGCTGGCTTGTAAAAAAGATAAATTAAAGGATCTTTCTATATCTAATGTGCATAGTATGTGGGATTGGTTTTCATTTTATGTTATATGTGTTACGTATTTTGATTTTATATTTTAGGATAGGTAATCCCATGCTAGTGATGTGGTTAATGTATCCATACACGAATAATCTTATAACCTTCCTTTTGACAATATACATGTATTCATTGGTTACAGGGAAAACATTGGTACATGCATCATATAGGAATGAGTTTTGGATTTCATGTCCTACTTGAGTTATCACCCTATATATAATCTTTCACCATTGTACATGTGGTTTATTTTAGGCATACTTTATAAAGATAGCCAGATGGGATGGAACGACGTGATCACAATGATTATTTGTTATGTGATGATGCTTCGTTAACCAGTCATGTAATGGAGATAGTACCTTCGAATGGTTTTTTAGCTATACCACTACTTGTCGATTAGTAGTTTTCACTATATGTTCTAGTTGAGGATATGTGTATGATTAGTGAAATGAATGAGTTCCAGAGATTGTGACCTCCTAGGGTTTAAAATAAGACAAACCCCTATGTGGTTGAGGACAAGCTAGAGGTAGTATGTAGAGTTTTCCACCTTGTGAGGATGCATGAAGATCATATATAAGTATATTGAGTCAAAAAGGGTTCCTTATGACTATTCCATTCCTTTATGTTTTGAAAATTAAAAACACTCTATCTCAAGGAAAATTTTATTTTTCTAATGATTTTTCTTAATAAGGAAATTTTTCCACCCCTAAGTAAATTTTCTCATATATATTTTTTCATGGTTCATGATTTAGTTTCACTAAATTTAACCCTTTTTATATGTTAGTGTAAAATTTCTTATCAATTGATTAACCTCAGAATCCAAAAAATTACTTAGATATAAAGTATTCTATTATCAAGTTCTGAATTCAGGTTCTGAATTCCATAGAATTCAGACACCAAATTCCATAGAATTTAGACGCTAAATTCTCTAGAATTCAGGTTCCAAATTCTTTATAATTATGACTATGAATTCCCTAGAATTTTATTTCTGAATTCCTTAAAATTCATACTCCCAATTCATTATAATTATGGTTCTGAATTCCTTAGAATTCAGACTTCGAATTCCCTATAATTCATACTCTTAATTAATAATAATTCAGTCTCTGATGTCTATATATTACTGATTCCAAATTTAATGAAAAACATAATCCGAATAACCATATAGTATAGACTCTGAATGTTTTTTTCTTAGACTCTGAACATTATTTTCTCTTAGAATCTGATCCTTATTTTTCCTTAGACTCTGAAAAATATATTTTGTTTGAGCAATCAAATTTTACATACACTTGTTATAATTATAAGATGATGTTGTGAATTTTGATTCTTACTAACTATTGTTTGAGTGATATGTTTACAGGTCCCTCCAAAATTCATGTAAAAAATTTGACTCGTAGAGGAGGGAGCCGTTCATTGAAGAATTGCCTATAAATAGAACCTCATTTGAATGATATCAATACTATTCTTAAACTCTAACAATTAAATGTTGTTGAAGTGATTTCTAGGGAGAAAGACTCTCCTGATTTGTGTGTACCTAACATCTTGCTCATATTTCATCGGGTGACTCCTATTGTTGCATTGTACAATCGAGGGCTTCCGGGGATAGGAAGAATGAGGTACCGAATAACTTAAAGTTGAAGGAAATCCTTGTTAAGGAAGAAGTATGTTCCAAATACCTTGATGTTCGAGTGTTTGTGGGGATATCAAGATAGACTTAGATATTCCTATCAAGGGCTTACCCTGGTGGGGGTTAGATATAATATCTTGAAAGTATAAATCAGGGGACCTTTATCCATGTTTTTTGGATATCCAACTCTTAGGGTTAAAATATTCTCTACTTTTTATATGTATTTTTTTATTTTTCTTTTCTGCTACATTTTGATTAATAAATAAATTATAACTATCTTATACTTTCTTGTACTTATACTCTGATTACTAAGATTCTATACTCTTTAAGGTAGAATCATTTCCTTTGTAAACATTTCTTAAGTTTCATTTCTTCAACCATATTTCTGGAATCTTTCATGTTCGTAGAACCAAGAGGTCTTTTGAATTTATCTTATTTAACTTTGTTAAACAATAGAACGTTTTATATCATCTTTAAAAGTTCAAATGGAATTTTTAAAACGATAAAATTCACCCCCTGTTTTAATTTGGGCCTCTATATCATATTTCGATCCAAAATTGGTATCAGAGGTGGTATTTGAAATACTTATATTCACATATAATATTCTGGATCATGTTTTCATTGTTCTATATTTCCCATGCATAGGATTTTTATCCTTGTTTACAAACATTTATTGCCCATATGTTTTTTGGGAAAGCAATTCTTTTTTAGATGGATGTAATGAATATTGGTTCGATCGACAATCTTAATCCTACTAGACCATATATATTTGATGGGAATGATTATGAATATTGGAGATATCGTATGAAGACTTTTTTTATTAACACCATAATGGACAAATTTGTTATGCTTGCTGGATATTACATGATTCCTGATATAGAATTCATAACTTTTACTAATCATGAAAAGTCTAAATATCATATAAACTGCAAGGTACACAATACTTTGTTGTGTTCCATGACCAGGAATATATATAGGCAGATTTCTTCTTGTGATGATTAAAATTTTATTTGGAAGAATCTTGAAGTTACTCACTTTGGAACTACCAAATTTATCGAAATTGGAAGATCTATGCTCAGAGATGAGTATAATCATTTCATCTTTCCATATGGAGAACCTATATGTAAGGTGAAACAATGATTTATGACCATTGTTAATAGTTTACTATCCATGGTTGAAAATGGTTTAGATTATGAGGCACTTTTCGACAAGATTATAGACATCATGCCCAATGAGTCCAAATCTAAGAGAAAAGCTTTTGATGAGAATAGGAAAGTATCTCAGATTACTCTTGATGATCTTTTTTGAATACTACTTCAGCATGAGAATAGAATGAAACGAAATTATGATCTAAATAAGAAGAAGAATGGAAATGGAAGGGTAGACATTATAACTACAAAAGTTAAGACTCCAAAAAGGGTTACTAGATCCAAGTTAAAGAAAGTTACTGTTTTATCGGAATCAAGTGGAAGAGCACATTTTGTAAATGAACTGGATAATCTTGCTCGAAGGATGAACAAGATAGCTGGGAAGAAATAATTTCAGTATAGATATAAGAACAAAGAATTAATGGGCAAGAAAGACTCAGAAGTCACCTGTTATGAATGGAGAAGAGTAGGGAATATAAGGCTAGATTGTCCTATGATTAATAAAAAGGATATAAAGGAAAAGAATTCTGAGAGGAATAGAAAGAAGTACAACAACGATAAAGCTAAGAATTTTTTTAAATCCAATGATACATAGAGTTCGTGTGGTGGAGACTCTTCCGATGAATCCTCATAGTATAAATCATATAGTATGATGAATCTAGGTTTACTTTCCAAGTTACCAATTGAATATCATTATTTAATTTCCATGGTACACAATGAGGAATCAATAACTAACGTATCTTTTAATGCTAATTATGGTGATAGTAAATATTATAAATCTTCCGATGAAAAATATTCTTATGATGAAGATAATACTTTAACTACTTATGAATATGTTTCTAGGTTTTCGAATCTCCATGAGAATGAAAATTCTAATGTTGAGAAAAATAATTATAAGAAAAATTCTAGAATTTCTAATCTTACTAAAGATGTATCAGATATTTTTAAAAATCTTGATAAGAGAATTTATTATTTTGAATGTGTTTCAAAAACCGTTGAGGAAGTTAATTCAGATAAGGATATCCATTCTAAGGATTTTGAAATGGAAATTTCTTTTAAAAATGATTTGGACACTAAATCTAGTGCTAAAACTAATGTTTTTAGGATAAAAACATACATATTAGACTGGTGTCAAAAATATTTTCCGCGAGGATGTGTTTTCCAAACATTACCTTGGTTAAGGAAAATGTTGTCAAATTGTATTCCCAAATTCGACCTGTAAGGAATAATTCTATATTTGGTTATACTCATTCAAAACCAGTTTTTGGTAATAATTATTTTTTTTCTCAAAGTGCTCCATTCTGCACCATGTGTCAGTGTGGTGGGCATTGGGAAACAAATTGTTCCCTGAACAAAACTCAGTCTATTGGTTTTTATAAAGCTTATATTTCAATGAAAATGAGGATTCATAATATATTTCTTTATGATGTTTCCGGATCCAAGAAAGATTGGGTTACCAAAGTTTAACACTCTTATTTTACAGAAAGTAAAGATAGTACCAACAATATTACATGGTACATGGATTGTGGATGTTCCCAAGACATGAATGGTAACACAGACTTCTTTCAAAAGATTATCATGACGAAGGGAGGAAAAGTAACTTTCAGAGATAATGCCCAGAGAGAAATTATTGGTATAGGTAATATTATTCTTCATCGATAAACAATTTATTTCAAATGTTTTATTTGTTTAGGGTCTTAAGAACAACCTTATAAGCATAATTCAATTATGTGATGAAGGCTACCTTTTGAATTTTAGGAATGACAAGTTCTTACTGCACAATTACAATGACGAATTTATTCTTTCTATAAATAGGCAAGACAATGTATACACACTAAACATAGAAGAACTCATGAACCAAGATCTACCTTGCCTTAGAGAAATGGAAAATAATTCATGGTTATGGCATAGAATGTTAGGACAATATAACCTTAGTAACCTAAGGAAAATCTCTATGAGAAGTCTAGTAATGGATCTACGAGAGCTTAGACTTGATTCTTCAATAGTTTTTGATACATTTAAATATAGAAAGAAACATTAATCTAGTTTTAAATTAGTAAGTGAAGTCTCAAACACTGATGCATTTCAGTTGGTCCATAATAAAATTTTTTGTCCAACATAATCTAAAATCATTTGATGAAAATATTATGTACTTGTCTTAGTTGATGATTACATTAGATTTACATGGGTCTATTATCTAGCAAATAAATCTGAATATTTTTCATTATTTAAAAAGTTTTAGAGCCCATGTTAAAATGGAGAAACATCTTCCATTGAAGACTATTCATAGTGATCATGTACGAGAATTTCAAATTTCTGATTTTGAAACTTTTTATAGTAAAAAAGGAATTACTCATAACATCTCAGCACCTAGAAATCCTCAACAAATTGGTGTTCTTGAAAGAAGAACCTGAATTTTTCAAGGGATAACAAGAACCATGTTGAGTGAATATTCGGTTGCCAAACATTTTTGGGCTGAAGCTATAAGTATATCTTTTTATACTATAAATTGTGTTTTTATTATACCTATTCTTAATAAAACATTGTATGAGTTATGTAATTGTAGAAAACCTAGAATTTCCTACTTAAATGTTTTTGGTTGCAAAGTATTCATTCTGAATACCAAAGATAATCTACAGAAATTTCCTCCAAAATTTGATGATGGAATTTTCTTAGGCTACTCCACAACCCTAATAGATTATAGAGTTTTTAATAAAAAAACATGTACAATTGATGAAATAGTACATGTTAAATTTGGTGAATCCAATCAATTTGTTTTTGAACATCCTCAACCTACAATGTCAGATGTGTTTTCAAAAATTGATTATCAACTATTGATAGAAGATTCTTTTGATAAGGAAAATGTTCAAGAAGATATTTCTGAAACATTTACCCTAGGAGATTTCATACCATATGGTGATGAACAGTTTCTAAAAAACCCCAATTAGTTGTTTCTTAAAAATCATCTGAGTGATAGTATAATTGGTGACGTAAATCAACCTGTAAGGACTAGAAGTTTCTTAAGAAATGTAGTGGAACATCTATCATTTATTACCCAATTATAACAAAAAATTAATGATGATGGTTTAGGAGATGATTATTGGATTAAATCTATGCAGGATGAGCTAAATGAATTCAAATGGAATAAAGTCAGGACCTTGGTTGAAAGACCTAAGGAAAATTCTGTTATTGGAGTAAAATGGTTCTTTACAAATAAGTGTGATGAAAATGGAATCATTGTAAGAAATAAAGCTAGATTCGATGTTAATATCTATAATCAACAAGAAGGAATAGACTATGAAAAACCTATGTTCCAGTACCTAGATATGAATCTATTCATATTTTACTTGATTTTACAGCATTCTTCAATTTTAAACGATTTCAATTGGATTTTAAATGTGATTTCCTTAATGGTTTTTTCCAAGATGACGTTTTGGTTGAACAACCTCCCTGTTTTGAAGATAAAAAACATCCTGAACATGTTTTCAAACTTACCAATTATTTATATGGACTTAAACGAGCCCCTAGATCTTGGTATGAACGAATTATAAGGTTTTTTCTTCAAAAAAATTATGATAAGGGAAATTCTGATCCAAACCTTCTTATACAGAAATTCAAGAAAAATGGTTTGACTGTTCAAATTTATGTTTATGAAATTATATTTGGTTCAACTTCGCAATATTTAACTCATTCCTTTGTGGATATAATGAAATCAGAGTTTCAAATGATCCTGATGGGTAAGTTAACATTCTTCCTTGGATTTCAAATTTCTCAAAAATCAGAAGGAATCTATATATCCCAACATAATTATATTAAAGGTATTTTTATAAAGTATGTATACGAAAAAAATAAGAGTATATGTACTCCCATTTGTACCTCAAATTCACTTGATCTTGATGAATATAGGAAACCAGTAGATCAAACATCATTTATAGGTATGATAGGAAGTCTACATTACTTGACATCTATTCATCCATAATTAATGTTTTCAGTATTATTTTGTGCAAGATATCAATCTAATCCAGAGAATCTCATTTAATGGAATTAAAAAGGATTTTTTAGTACTTAAAGGGAACCATGTATTTAGGACTCTTTTATACTTATGGAAATGATTTAGTTTTAAATGGTTTTTCGGATGCAGACATTGGTGGATGTAGAATGGTTAGGAAAAGTAAATCTAAAACATGTCATTTCTTAGAAGATTCATTAGTATATTGGTCATGAAAAAAGCAACACTCTATAGCACTTTCCACTCCATAAGTTGAATATGTTGCAGCTGGAATTTTTTGTGCTCAGGTATTGTGGATGCAACACACTCTTACAGACTATGGAATGAGTTTTTCAAAAACACAAATATTGTGTTATAGTAATAGGGCCATTGCCTTAAGTAAAAACCTGACACATCACTCTCGTTCATAACACATTAATATTAGGCAACACTTTCTTAGAATTCACACACAAAAAGGAGATATTATTCATCAATTTAACACAACACATGATCAACTTGATGATGTTTTCACCAAATCTTTACCATCCAATAGATTTGAATACATTAAATAGAAGTTAGAAATGATAACTATAAGTTAATCTTCAATATTAACTTTTTTTGAAACCTATATCCTAACAGTACGAAACTCATTTTTATATGGGGTGAACATTTTCTTATTAATTAAAAAATTTCATATTCATAATCTTTGTTAGTCAAAATTTTGTTCATATTAAGACAAGTTTGTAGTCAAATTTTTTCAAAGTCAAATTTTTCATTAGTCTAAAATTTTCATAATCTAAAGTTATTCAGAAAAAATTCATCCTCATTAAGAATAATTTTCCTAACAATCTAAAAGGTACGATTTATTTTCTAAGATTTCATAATCATCTTTTACTATTTGGTATTTTCTTTTGATTTAAATTTTTTGGATTAATTTTTTTCTTCAATCCTAATGTTTTTCTTAAAAAACATCATAAGATTGGAATCTATCAAAATCCCTCTTTGGTTATCATCTCAACTGTCATATTTTATTAGATGTTTTTAAAGCCATTGTATCAACCATGGAATATGAACCATTGCGTAAAGAGCCAATATGAAGTCACCCATATGGTTGTCCAACATTGGGTTTTCAAGCCTTTATGTGTAGAATTTCTACCTCTATAATTTAAGGTCGCTCCGAATCTTTAAATGTTTCCTCAGTTTCGGATGTCTGTTGAAGCTTCTCCTTAGAATGAAATGTCATTTATTAAGGAAATTTTGAATGGCAGATATACCAAGATAGGCTAATTGATCAGAAATTCCTCAACATGTATGATTCTATTGTGTCCAAAAATATTAAGTGGAATGGATAGGAGAGCCTTTGCATTTTAAAGCTGAAGGCACATTATCTGGTGTATCCGGAGTTGATGGGGGAGTTTTATGAATCATTTAGATTTTTTAATAAATGAGGGAAGGATAAATTTTTTCATTCTAGTGTTATATAAAGACCTATTATCTTTCAAACAAAAATTCAGAAAATATGATTGGTATTCCTTACGAAGGGGGAAGTACTGTTTTGTACTCACAAGTTACCCAATGGATCATGTTCTTTTAGTAAAGGGAAGGAAATATAATGTCTTGGCTTGAAAGGAGTGAATAATCTGAATATCATTCATCATTCTACAAATTTTTGTATTCTTGAATTGGGGGTTCAAGGAATTATAATTCCATCGAAAGGTTAGATGGATACTCTAAAGAAGATTGAAATCTATATTTTGGATTTCTTGTTGAATCTAAGGAAGATAAACTTGGTTAAGTATATCTTGGTACCAATTTAGAATATCAAAAATGGAAATATGAAGTCTCATATTATTATGTATATGGAAATTCTTTCAAAGATAATTATTCATTCCCTTCAGTCATTAAAAATCCCATGCAGTTCCAATACAATAAATTACAAAGTTATGTTGCTGATTGATGACACCTTAAGGAGAATGAAAATTGGATTTTCCAGTGAATCCAAACAATTCTATGATATTTATGATGATGAGTTAGAAACATTATTAAAGAAGATGAAAGTACCTGAAACTTCTATGAATGGTGGAAGGAAGAGAAATGCTAAAGAGCGGGAAGAGAAAACTCTGGTGGCCAAGAAAACTCATTCGTCGCTTCCAAATACAATGAAGTAAAAGGCATATCCTAATGAGGTTGTGGAAAAGTGGAGAGAATATAAGAAGAACCAAAAGGAAGGGGAGCCAATGTTTGGATTGGATCCTGATGAATAAAAATCTTTGAAGGAAAAGGCTACTGAGAATATTAAAAAGGATAAAAAAGAAAAATAAAAAATTAAGAAATCGTAGGAAGTTGAAGTCATTCATTCTCTTCTCAAGGCTACTGAAAGAGACTCTAAAAAATTCTAGTAAGAGTATCTTTTTTGTTATAACCATTACCAGAGACTTTGGGAAATAAAGTGGGGATTTTAGAATCACATGCTGAAGAAGAAATAGTTGTAAAAGAATATGTGGAAGAAGAAATAGAAGAATAATAGGTGGTGTAAGAAGAAGGTAATGAATCTAATGATATCATAATGCAAGTTGAAGTGTAAAATGAGAAGGATAGTCCATCTGTGAAATTATCAATCCAGACTTCTCAAGCCAAATCCTCAAAAATTTATACACTTGGAATACATGAGAAGGGTGATGAATAAGTGGATAAGCCATCTGAGGATTAAAGTAGTAACCATGAATTTATTCATCTGGATGATCTAGTGGTTGATGCAAAGCAATAACATACTGAGGAAGAAAATATTATTTAGCTATCTAAAAGAAGGAATGAATCTCATTAACAATAAGATATCATTCTGAGACCAAATAAGGGAAATAAGGTTGTTGTAGAAACACCGATTAAATCTGTGGTGAAGAAGAAAGATGTCGATGCTTCATAAAAAAAACTAGGGATATATAAACAGAATCCTCACTAACCAGACATTCGGATTCAGAATCATCTTCCCTTGGACACGATTATTTTGTCTAGTCATTAAAGAAGCTGGTTGGTACTATTCTATTATTTCTAAACATGGATTCAAGATGTCAGATGCTTCTTCATAACATAAACCAGAAGTAAAAATCAATTTCCATGGTGATGGATAAATGTTTTGTTCTAGAGGCGGATTTCAAGACTCTCCTCATTGGTAGTGAGGCCCATAGAAGATCGTGTAAGAATATGAAAAGCTGGTCAAAGTATTTTATATAATAAATGATAATTTTTTATGAATTCCATGATAATGTAAAATATACTTTTGATACCGAATATGTGAATATTTATGATCTTTCAAATAGTTTTGAGGAATAGTTAAGTCTTGAAGAAACTACTCGGAAGTAGGAAGTAAAGGATTTGAATGGAAAGTGTAACTCTGTGTCCATTTATTATAAGAGGGAAACAGATCATAGAATGAAGATTGATAAAAATCTATTTATGAAAGATGTACTATTGAAATCTCAGGCAGACATTAATAAGGATCATGAAGATAAAATTCAAGCGTTAGAGAATAAAATTGAAGACCATGATCAGCTGTTTAAGCATGAAGAATAGGATCACAAAGAGCTCAAAAAGCTAAAATATAATGTCATGAAGATGATTCAGAAGAAGAAAGAGGGATAATTTTATTACAATATGATTTTTTCTATATTTCCCTCATTGTACAAATACCTTTATTCTAATTGAATTTTTTTTATTCTCCATATTTTTTTGGTTGTTTAGTACAAATGTTTCAGGTACAAATTTTTCCATTCCCTATATTGATTTTTGAAAATCACAAAGGGGGAGTAAGGAATGCTAAAATGAATTAAATGTAAAGAAGAGAATTATCTATGTAAGGGGGAGTTCATCTAGAGGATTGTTCTTATCAATGAAACTTTTTGAATGCATGAAAATGAAAAATATCATTCAAGAAATCAAGAATACGATCCTTAGAGATTTAAAATCCTAAGGGGGAGTTAGTCATATTCACTATGATCCATATGTAAAGGGAGATAATTTCTTATTTTCAAGTCCATAAAATTTCTATGTCCTTTTATTATTTTTAGTAAGGATGTTTGTGCTTTCCAAAAAGGCGATGATTTTTGAGTCAATAAGGTTTCCTTACGAATTTTCCATTCCTTTATGTTTTGAATATCACATACACTCTATCTCAAGGTAAATATTATTTCCATGAAGATTTTCCATAATAAGGAAATTATTTACCCTATGTAAATTTTCTCATATCTTTGTTTTTATTGTTCATGATTTAGTTTCACTAAACCAAACACTTTTTATGTCTATGTGTAAAATTCGGTTTCATTTCTTAAACCTCGAATTCCTGAATATACATAAATATAAAGTATTCAATTTTCCGGTTGTGAATTCGGTTTCTGAATTCATTAGAATTAAACTTTGAATTCCTTATAATAAAGTCTCTGAATTTCGTAGAATTCAGGTTCCGAATAGCTTAGAATTCAGAATCTGAAGTCTATAGAATACTAATTCCGAATTCCTTGAAAAACAGAATTTATATAACCATGTAATATAGACTCTGAATGTTTCTATCCTAAACTCCAAACATTATTTTCTCATATAATCTGAACATTATTTTACCCTAAATTATGAAAAATATATTTTGTTGAGAAACCATATTTTACATACCCTTTTTATAGTTATAAAATGATGTCATGAATTATGTTTTTAACTAACCATTATTTGAGTGACACGTGTACACATCCATCCAATATTCAAGGAGAAATATGACTGTTGATAGATGAAGCAAACCATTGAATAATTTCCTAAAAATAGGATCCCATTTGAATAAGCTCAATATTTTTGTACAACTCTAGAGATTACATGCTATAGAATTGATTTTTAGAGAGTAAGACTCTAATGTTATGTGCATAATAAACTTCTTGTTCTGATTGCTTCGTGCGACTCAAATTGTTGTTGTGTATAATCGAGGGATTCCAAATATATATATATATATATATATATATATAGGTGCTGACTAACATAATGTTCGAGGACCTCCTTGATAAGGATAAAAAAGGTGCTGAATACCTTAATGGTCAATGACTTGCGGGGATTGCAAGACAGACTCCGATGTTTCTATTAAGGGCTTACCCTGGTGTGGGTAAGACAGACTTTCTTGAATGTATAAATCAATGTACCTTTATACAAGGTTGTTGGAAACTGTACAATTTGGGTAAAAGGATTCTCTACTTATTATTTTTATTGTTTCATGTTTTTTCTACTGCATTTTTATTATTAAGGAAAGTATAACTATCTTATATTTTCTGGAACTTGTATGATAATTGGAAAGATTCTATACATTTTAAAATAGAATCATTGTCCTTGTATACTTTTATTATGTTTCATTTCCAGAACCATATTTCTGAAATCTAACAAGTTTGTAGAACCAAGAGGTCATGTGAAATTACCTTGTTTAACTTTGTTAAACAAGCGAATGTTTTATATCAACTTTAAATGTTCCAAAGGAATTTTTAAAAGGATACAATTCACCCCCCACTTGTATATTGAGAATATACATCATATTTGGACCATAAAATGTCATCATAGTGATTATTTGTAAAGGTTCCAATGGGTTATGGTTTAGTTAGAAAACTTAGTCAAATTATGAGAAAACTCTCCCCTAGTTAGACTTTTAGTTTCTCTTTGGGGAGGAGTTTTATCTAACCACTTTGAAATCAGTGTGCATTTAAGAGTTTCTACAACTGAAGTAGGGAAATATAACCATGGAAGAGAATCCAATGAGGTTTTATGATCTATATTGGTACTCTATGGATATGATGTAATATATATTATTCAATTATCATACATTTTAGTATAGATTATGATATCATATGATTAATTTAGTGATATATTTTTTCACTTACACTTATTTTGGAGTACCAAAGGGATCCACAGTGGTGGAGAGATCATAATAAGGGTAGGTGATGATAGGGGGTACTTGTTGTGGGATCCCAGAAGGTGAAACAATAGTAGTAGGTAGCTAATTGTAATTTTATGGATTTAGATATTTTAGAGTCCTCAAGTAATGAACCTAGTTTAGAGGACTAGTGGTGAAGGGACCTAAGGATGGCTCAAATCAGCAAAATGAGAGGTGGTTTTTCTCCTGATATATTTGAAAAAAAAAATTATTGGATTGTCTGAACCATAAATTAGATTATCGGTAGATAGTTTATGGGCCACCCACAAAGAGACAGAGGCATCCAAAGGGAGTTCTGTAGGGTGGTGGACATTGAAGATGGGAACGTTGATTAATATGAGGTGGCAAAATGATTAAAATATATCCCCCAACACAAAATTCCATCTAATATAGGATCAATATTCTCATCTCTTGGGATGTAGATAGCTATATTCCTTGGATTCCATTGACCCCGATTCTAAAGGTGTGATATGAGGTTGGATCTGTGTATTTTCCGCCTTAGTTGCAACACTGATAGAAGTATGTGTAATAAATTTCTTCCCTTTAAATTTTTTTATTATGGACTTCAAGTTCTAATTGATCCTTTGACTTGACCCTTTACATAGAAACTGTGGTATGATGTACATTTAGGATTACACACTCCATCCAGCAATGCAATATGATTCTTTGAGGTGAGAGATTCATATGATATATCTTAATAGAAGTGATAAAGAATTATGATGTCATATGAAGTATAGAATGACTATCCAAAGTTCATGCCCAATTTTACAATTTTAGGAAAACAATGTTGTGTGTCGAAAGTGATGAGATGTGTTTTTTCTTTATGGGTGAAAAGGAAACAATAGAAGAGTAGTACATGATAAAGCATAGTCGAGTGTAGCTGATTACTCACTAGATGGATAACATGACTCTTGGAGTGGTGTATTCTCTGTGATACTAGTTCCCTATGGTGGTGGTAGATTATGGGGAATTAATTCTTAAAGATTTCCTTTTATTACCTCCCCACTGAGAGTTATACTTATTTATTGAATTATACACTAAGATGGCATCAATATCTACACTAGTATATTAGACAGAACCTGTAATGATTCATCAAATGAGGGTGTTGTTCTAAGACTTCCATAAGAAGGGATTCATGAGACCAAGAATTTCATCTAGGAATCCTTTGTGTAGTACTCCCAGAATGCGAATGAAAAATTATGGTTATGTTTTGATTACCAAAACATGAAAAATGTGAGCATGTGGATTAGTTAACCTCCACCAATGATCGAATACCACTTCAATATGTTGAGAGTGGCAAGATGATTCCCGAAGATAGACCTCAGACAATGATTTCACCTTCCACAAGTACTATACATTGATATTCTAATGATGACATTTCGAAGTCACTACCGTCACTACGAGTACTTGGTGATGCCTTTCAAAATGTAAAACACCCTATCAGTTTTCATGGGGCCTATGAACCAGATCATGTTTCCTTTTATAGACTGGTTTGTTATGGTCTAAATTAACGATATCCAAGTGTACATGGTGTATAAGGAAGAACATTAGAGACAATTGAGGATGGTCCAGGATATAGTGTAGGAGCACAAGACTTATGAGAAGATCTCGAAGTGTCAGTTGTATATTTGAGTGGTCCACTGCCTGGGAACCATCATCTCAGACGCTGGAGTCGTCGTAGACCTGATAATGGTTGAGGTAGTGATAACTTGGGAGAAACCCAGGAGTGTTACCGATGGGTGGATTTTCCTTTGGTTCTAAGGGTACTATTAGAGGATTTTACCAAATATATATAGTGTTACAACACACATTACCTATTTTACTAGATAGGGTAAGCCTATCAAGTGGAGAAAAAGGTTCTAGCAGTTTTTTCAAGAGTTAATGAAGAGGTTGATGGGAACTTCCTTCTTGAGGATTCTATTGGAGGATGTCGAGTATGTAGTGTAATTTTATGACTTAGGGAAAATAATTGGATTTTTTTTCATATTCATATAATTATTTTCAATGTGTCTAGGAAGTTTAGAAAATATGAGAAACAATTGTGAGACCAATGATATTGAGATAGCGGTGGTAGTATCCACCCTGCAAATGTGTCGACACAACCTTATGGGTGAGTGGTTTATTATTTTCCCTTAATAAAATAATATACAGTATATATTATTGTAGAATGGTATTTACATGATATAGAGGCAATGGAATGAGTTTATACTGGATTATGACTGCATGATTGTATATACTTCTGGGATGGGGAATGTTGGGGAATACACTCTTTGCAGGAGGTCTTATTCTTAGTTATCAACCAAGGTGTTCCATTCATTACCCACATTGTAGTTATAATTATTGGAAAAGGTTTGTTCTTTATATATTTAGTCCATGGTTATCACCCCACCAATTTTATAGTGTATTAGGGAATCTCAAACTAGAGATACTAACAGTCAGAACTTATACTCATAGATAACCACTAATCCTGATGGGTATTCTAAAGGTGGGGAGTATGTTAATTTTTTTCAAGGATAAGACAATGTGACCTATGATGTTTTGGGAAGAGTTAATAGGAATGTTTAATACATCCCATTTAATAGTACAACTTGTGGGTAATAGATGTTATTGGACCTTAAAATCAATTTATATGGACCAAAAAGAAAAGTTTTATTATAGAGTTTGTCTCACGATGACTTACATTTTAGAAAGTGAATGTTAAGCACCATGTTCCAATGGATATAGCTCAACCCCTTGAGGTTCTAATATAGAGTATTTATGGTCTATACATGGAATTAATTAAGGTGTTACCATGTTGTTCCAGGGGACACAATTCCATTAAGGAGATCATAGAGAAACTCAACAAGATAGTTGACTTCCTAGTTATTCAAGAGATGATCTCAACAAAGATATCTAAATGATTGTTTGTGAAAGAGATATTATGACATCATTGAGGTATCTAAATTATTGTTTCAGATAGTGAAGCTCATGTCAAGTCATTAATGTGGAGAGGATTGTTGGAGGGCCTTGGGACTCATTTTTGTTTTATCATGATGTTTCCCCTCCACACTAATGACTATAATGAGTGGGACATTATGGTCATAAGGGGCAATATATTGGATTGATTGTTGCATTTTTTCCATAGGTGGGAGGATAACCTACCCTTGTTCCTGTTTCCATATAGCATGATCAACCATTTCACCATTGATATGGAACCATTAATGGACCTGTATGCAAGAACCTACAGTTCCCCATTTTTGTTGGATTGATCTAGGTGATTCAAAACACATGCGATCAGAGATGATGCTTGATATGATTTATAAGGAGGAGATAATACAAAATGGGATGATGACTTCACAAGGCTATTAGAATTATTATTATGTCTAATTATAAAGGCCTATAGGTTTTGATTAGGGATACCATGTGTTTAAGAGGTCTCCCATTGATGTGTGTTACAAACATTGGTCGAGGGAGACAAGATATCTATGAGATTCATGGTGCCTTTATAGATACTATATAGAGTTGGGGAGGTGGTGTACATGTTATCTCAATAAATGTAGTTAGACTAGTTACATGGTTTCTTTGACATGTCACATTTGAGGATATACATTCATCACCAATCACATGTCATCATCTAGGGAGGGTATTACATCGAGGATGGGGATACCTTTTTTAGTTACCAGGTGGAGATTTATTATTGATAGTATATGATAATTTGTGGCTGATTGATTACCCTATTTCATGTTTGTTGTCATCACAAGAGTATTCAATAAAAAATATAGAAGTGAGAGACCCAAATGTGATTTCTAAATCCCCACAATTTAATTTATATGTTTCTCTTTTTGGGATAAAAATTACTAATATGGGGAAAATTTAATAACTCTAAATTTTCATTTATTACCTTTCAATATTATATATATTATTTTCAGAAATAGATATCGAGATGAAATGATATTCTGATCTCGTTGAGACTGAAATTTATATTTCAAACATATTGAAAATATTAATATCAAACACAAATTTTTTTTCTAAAAAAGTAAAATAACACTTAAGAAGAGGATAAGATTATAAATCTTAGGCCACTATTACGTTTTGAGAATGGGAGTTACCCTAGGCCTGACATAATCATTCCTACTGTCAAGTGTTTCAGTAAAGTACAATCACATGTGAAAATAATAAAAAATAAATTACATTTATTTTATTTAATTCGGATGACATAGATAACCATATCTTCTTTAAATACACAAATATTCATGAATCCCTACAGTTATCCACATGACCTAGATATTGATAGGAGCTGTTGGAGAGGATATTATCAAGGATTTTTTGTAGAGGACATAAAATTAAGATTATATTGAGGATCAATTTCTAGTGGAGTTCATGGATCTCTCTAATTAAAGCCACACATAATCATTATGCATCACCAATTGATCCACACTCTAGTTTGAATGTTTGATTTATGTGATTTGCATCTTGTTCTTCATCTCGCTTGAATATGGATCAATTCCAAAAGTAATAATTGATTATTAAATCAATGATTCATATTATTTATAGTAGATTTATTGTTCATTGATTATATCCTTCTTCAATCATCTAATTATTTGACAATGAATCGTGGTTGAAAAAAAAGTTTGAGGTTTATTCCTCATGTATTATAGTTCATGAATTTCTCCTCTGTTTCACCACATGTTCATCATTAGTAATTCCTTTGGACCATGTTTGGTGAAATATATGGTACTTGATTAATATGTGGCTTTACATTAGTGAAATATATTTATACAATATGAATTTTTTTTGATTGAGGGTGAAATTGAGGTTTGGTGACAGAGGATAATGGAAGGTGGACTATATGATATCGAGGGTTCACATTCTACTTAATTCTGATGCATTACAATGACATATGGATCACTGTAGTTGATTTTAATGAAGATAAAGACCTAGATAATGGTGAGTAGATATGGAACTAGACAATTGACCATGAATCCATGATTCCTAGTAAGAAACATAGTGGCAGAATCATGGATGTAGATACAAATAATAACCCACAGGTTCTGTAAAATCTAATGGTATGCGGTATATAATGCAGAGATAAAATGAATATGGGACCCTCTATATAGAAATAGGGTACTAATAGAGAAGAAAATGATCACAAAATGTGTCATATACATCCCATTCTATGTGGCCTGTGATGGGATCTTGACATGTATATTGGAGGATACATGGGAATAAGTAGTCTAGGAACACGAACACAGACAATGTACACAAGAAGAGTAGTGTACTTAAAGATAACTAGTTGAAAATGGGGATGACCAAGTGTACAATTTATTTTACATGGTAATAGCCAAAATTACATGAGCATGGATAGAAAGCATGGTTAGGGTGCCTACATACTTCTACATTAAGTGTTTAAAAACATTGATATAGTTTTTTTTCAGTTTTACATTCCATGTGAGGAAGGGAAACACAGGAAGTCAAGGGTTTAGCTAAATACACCATGTACCCCTAGTAAACATTGTTCACCACCTTTGAGGGTGTTTAAAGACATTAGTTTCTTCATTTTATAACAATATTGGTTGACTAATTTCCCTTGGTAAATCCCTTTAATGGTATAGTGTAACATTACATCCACATCATTGGATTTTTATACCCTCTATAGGCTGAGTCTCAAATAGAGTTCTGGTTTTCCTTGGGGAGACTAGAGTGTGATCCTTTATCATTTCTTCTTATACCCTATATGGGGTTCATAGAATCTTCATTACCTCTATGATGGGAGAGTTTATACTTTATCTAGTAGGAAGTTTCTATTAGGTTTTCCATATCTTTTTTATATTACCCCCATATATAGAAATTTCCTTATGATTGGGTTTTTTTTGTGTCCCCCAATAGTCTTGGGTGTGATCCCCTATCATTGAATCACAATATCTAGAATAGAGTCAGTTTAATTGGTTGGGGACCAATTATCATGACCTCTTGGATGAGTGTCTCCATTGATAGCCGGGATTAGAGTGTGGGATCTCTAATAAAAATCATTACCTAGATGCATCGATTTGCATTTTGAGGATGACATTTTGGTTGAGACCTCCATGAGACTCGTTGTCCTTCCTATGCATATCTGTCATTTTTCCATTGATTGCTAAATTTATTTAATGATCTGGCTATTAATGATTTTAGGTTTTTAGTTTTTTCAAGGTGTCTTGGTGGGTATTTTGTACTCCCCGCTACATGGGATTTTCGTGAATCAGTCATGTCTTATGAAGACTACATAATATTTGATGTTGTCCTAGATAGATAGATCGGGGATTGAGAATATGTAGAGCTATAATGACCAAGGTATTTTCAATGTGGTTTCATTTGATAGTATTCACAACATTGTTTGCAAGTTGTACTCACTAATTTTTTTTTCTTCTGATGGTATTTGACCATATTATAACTTTCATTAATTTTATTAGCATTCTTTGATTATGTTATTATATATGTATACATGCATGGGTTTTAATTCCATTAAATTTCAACGTTTTATGGGATTAGAGATGTGTGTGTGTGTGTGTGTTTGTATTTTTATTACGACTACCAAAAAAAGAAAATTATGATTAATTTGAATCCTATAGATGGGACTAAATTATGGGGTTTTAATGATGAATGATGTTAAATAGTTTTTTATTATTTTATATTCAATTTAACATTGAAATTGATTATAAAGAAATTAATTTTATTATTAAAATTTTAATTTATCTAATTTGATCACAAAAATTTTAAAATGTAATTTAACATTATTAATTGTTTGAGAAAAGGAGTTTTTTTTAACTAAAACGAAGTATTTTTCACTATTTGTCAAAAATGAAATTTTTTAGAGAAATCCCAAAAATTTACCGTATTATAATTTTAAAATTATAATTTCAAATATTTTTTTATTATACCAAATCCAATTTATAAATTAGACTAAAATTAATTTTTTTTAAAGCAATTCATTCGAGGAACTGATATTTTTAAACATAAAATGACTTTAAAAAATATCATATCGTTTATTATCATTATGTTTTATCCAAATAAAATGATTATAAATAATATTTAAACATTAGTTAATACTATTCCTAAATCTAATTTAAATGGCCTGATTATGGCTATCTCATTTAAATAATTATAACAATAAAATAATGATTCATAGAAATATTTGTGTTGTTTGTAATGTACGCCAAGTTGGTGTTGCGGTTCGCACACGACAAGTCAATATTCCACGTGGAACTAGACAAGTCGGTATTTTGTGGTGTGAAATCCAAGTTTGTTCCATATAAAAGGAATATTTGACTTAGTGTTTCAATATGCGTATGCGCGCACACACACACACACAAACATATATATATTTAATGAACTATATCCAGTGTGACATGAAATGAAAAATATAAAAAATTCTAATTAATAATTAAAATAATAATTCAAAATTTCTCGGGGTGTTACATTTTACCCCCTTAAAATGAATTTCTCCTTTAAAATTTTTATAGGTGGTCAGTGTTTTTTCTTTTAAAAGATTTATTCATAGAAACCCTCATCATAAAAATGATTACTAAATCTTACCTTAAAAGATAATGTTGGAACCATAAAAGTTACCCAAAGTAACATATAACTGGGTTTCCATGTAGAATAACATAGGTTGGTAAGTGAAAACAATGACATGGATGAAAAATTTGACCATCAATTTCTGATAGAGAGAGATATAGAAAAATGATAGGAGAAATTTGACCATAATATATCCATAATTTGACAATGAACTAAGGGACAATCCAAATAATTATAAATGGACACAGTAAGATAAAATCATTGGTTTTAAGATCCTTTTTACAAAAGATAATGTATTTTCATGAAAGGATATTCTTCTATGATTTATGGAAAACCTAACCCTTTTTTGGTCCTTGGTCCACTTCACCACTCTATCCAAAAAGGATTGTGAATTTCTCATTCTTTAAATACTAATAGATCATGAGACCAATGATATGTCATCCCATTTTTCATTAGTTACCCTCAATAAAATATATCTAATATTCATAACTACTCATATGAAATATAACACTTCACTATTACTAACCTCATCTAATGTTTAACATAAAAATTCCATAAATGTTTAACTTTATACCTCTTGAAAAATATAATTCACCCTTTATTCCATAAATAAGATCTTATCTTAAACCAAATACTATTTTGTTAGAAATATGAGTCCATCAATGTAATGACAGAATACAAAATGTTATTGTATTATTCCATATTCCTTGTGGATAATGATAATCACATGAAATATCACCAAAGTAAAAACAATAAGACTTTTATAGGCATTATTCATACGTAATAAAACAAAAAATTCTCAACTAAGGAGGGAAGGATACGTAAATCATAATAATCTGGGTTCACTTCATCCGTTATTATTTCATAATATTTCCCCTTTTCCCTTTGTATTTAGAGGATTTAGTGTCTTATCATTCACATTTTTCCTTCGATTGGCCCATTGATTCACATAATTCCAAAACTCCATGTACTGAAAACTCTGAAGTATGGGTGGTTCATTCTGTTGAGATTTGTCTCTACTAATGTTATTGAGTTTCCTTTTATCATCACTTATACATTCTATTTCATAGTGTATATTGTTATCACACTTGAAACACCTTCTTGTTACATTCATGTACTCTTCTATGTGATCCTTCCCATAGTTTTTTCAAGTAGGAGTTTGATACTTTTTCACATACATGGTTTTTAGATTCCCCATTTAACTCCATCATCCTCTTCTTATTAAAACCATGAGATTAATAAGTTACTCCTTCTTCCATTTAAATTTTTTTTGGACAACACATAATATTTTTGTAGACAATAATGTATCTTAGGGAGAATGCCATTTTGAGACTTGGATTCAATCCACCGAGGAATCTGTCAAATTTACTTTCAAATAGGATGATAATACCAGATCCATACCTTACATGTCTATTGAAATTTTCTTAATTGGTAATTATAAATTCATTATCCCTTTTCATTGACTCATGGAAATAATTTTACATTTTCCTAAGAATAACACAAGGACAGTAATTTTTGAATAATAATTTCTTGAAATCAACCCAATCCGTGGATTTAATTTCATCTTGCATGCTCATATTCTTGATTAGAGTGTGCTACTGTTGTAATTCACCTTCTAACGGATAAACATCTATAATGACTTTTCCTTGATCCGGACAGTTGAGAATGGATAATATCTTTTTAGTGGTACTGATCTCGTGTTCTAAAAAATATAGATTATATGACCCATTAAATTATGTTTGAACATTCCACATGGACTCTACAAATCATTTTTCCCTCCATTTCTCATTTGGATTCCCATCATGATTTATAACGTGAGAATTCTTTTAGAGTATATCAATGTTTTTTATAGCCCCAAAAACATAAATATCTTCCAGAGGAAAATCATTTCACGGTTTTTTGTTATCACCATTAATACATTTCCTTTAGTTTCACTCCATTTTCTATAACCAAAAGCATATAGTAAGAAATATTTATCATAATGAGGAACCACATAATCAGGAAATGTCACTTATACAATGTATAAAGTTTGAAAAATCATTAATATATGATACATTAGGTTTATATTATGTTAGTAAAATAAATATTATATATAAATAATTTCCTAATGTTTTTTGATGTTTTTGTGAGTTCCTAAAGCATATCACCAGGGAGTGTTAAACCAAGTTTGTCGTAACGACCGTTTTAGTGTACCATATCACCCTAAGTTAGGATCGGAACATCTTTTCTAACTTTTTCCCCTGGGTACATCTATGTCAGGGCCACACCCACATTTATTATCCTGAGAAGGATATATAGCTTGGAAACATCTCACTCTATCCATTACCTGAATTCGAAGACATTTTCCTAATCATTAACTCATCATTTTAGTTATCCTTATATACATCACAATCCTTATCCATAGAAATAAACATATGGATATCACTAATGATTTCTCATTTTAGTTTACAAATGTTAACAAAAACATTCCTTTGATATCATATATAGAGAAAAATTCTAGGCATACATCGATATTACATCATTTTAGATGAATACTCCATATATTACAAAAAATACATGCTTGAGGACCGTTATATTTTAGTGTCTTTGGAAACATGGAAACTAAATATTCTATCATAGGGAACGATCTTCAAATTATCCCACATAGATCTCATCCTTTATGAATTCTACCTAAAACCATTCTTCAGAATTTGGTGAGGGGAAACATATGAAATTGGTGATCTCAAATGCTGAGTAAGGGTAAATAATGGAAATGAGTATGCCTGAGGTGAAAAAAAGGTTATAGATCATGTGAATAAAATTTTAATATCATACCCTACATTTTGGAGATTATAATAACATTTAGAATTTCATAATACATAGATCATAATAGTAATAATATCATATGTAACACCCCAAAATCCATGATACTCTTCTTTTTAAATAATTCAATAGCATGTGATGCACACACACTGAGTTCGAGCACACCACGACCTATCATACTAGCCATTTAAAAAGTAGTTAGGAAAATTATTAACCAAATTACAAAAATTATAGATTTTAGTTTTTAAAATATACTTCATTTTTTAATTGGTAATATCAAAATTATCTTAGGGTTTATTTTTTGTAATTTTCTGAAAAGTTTTAATTTTTTATGAATAGATAAAAATAAAACATTGTTATTAAAAACATGTCTTCGTCTTATCTATTTATTTTACTTTAAATTTATTTTTAAGTCAAAATAAATACATAATACATATTTTAGTCCAATTTGGTTCATTAGAATCATTTTTATAATAGAAATTGATATAAAAACATTATTGAACATTAAAATGTATCTTTTACCTAGCTTTAAACCACATATGTTGATTAGAATTAAATGAAATTCTAACCATTTTATGACATTAATTTTCGAAATTAGAAATACATTGTTTTAATCTATATGAAAAATGTGATATAATTGGATCAGGATAATTTTTGGTGAATGATAACTTTTGGATTTTATTTTCCATGGTAAATGGAAAATATAGTAATTAATGAGAAAAATAATATTATAATAACATAAAATTTCCCAGACAATTATCCTAATTTCATTGGATAAGTATTTTTTTGAAAATAATAAACCATAGGTATAAAATATTATTCTTTTTAAGCCACTTGTGTAAGAATATGACATGTATTATATTTTATTTATTCAGAGTTAAAAATGTCATATATAAATTCCAATAACTAAATCATTTTTAATCAAGTGTAATAAATTATAATTATTCATTATGAAGATAAGAAATTTATTTTCAGAATAATATTTATTTCTGTTTTTATTGACTATATAATTTAATTAATGTATTGCATAATAATGACATAGAAATTGTATAATTGATTGAGATATCAAATAAAAGATATTAATAATATTACAATAAATATAAATTGTCTTAATTAATTTAATAAATTAATTTTTTAGAGAAAAAAAGACATTTTAGTGATATATTAGAAGTATTGGTTCGATGTTATCATGTTTCTTTGATATTTTTTTTATAAAAATTAACTAGTATAAAAATAGACATAAATGATACTTTAATGTTAATAATATCTTATTAAATGTTTTAAAATTAATAAAAACGTATAATTATGCCAATATAACAAGATTAATGTCAAATATTTAATCAATTCTTCAATAGAGATTATTTTGGGATATTATAGTAAATAAATTAACCATATATTATGAAAATACAAGTTTTCATGGTAAGAGTTAAAATATTAATATAAGGGTTAATGCCAAAATATAAGGACAATTTTATGACCTAAACTTGTCTAAAATTAATTGGTTTAAATTTTATATATCCATACACTTATTATCCTCGAAATAACTCACATTGGTGCTACTTAAAATTGAAAATAAATGTATAATAAATTAATAGATTTGGAGTTTCTTAACCTGACACTATCTCTTATAAAAGGAAACCACTCATTTTCTTTTATTCACACCTATAAAGCCATTTAGATCAGAAAAACATTCCCATTTATCCTCCAAAATTCCATCAATTCATCAAATAGGCCACAGTTTGGGATAAGTCTAATCAAACAAGTCTTTTTGTTTAATTCAAAATAAATCACCTGAAAAATATATAATTATTTTATCCACCCTTTCTATGTTATTTTCTTTTTCTAGATCATATTCCATGTTTTTTTTAATACTAAAATATTAACTCTAGAATATACTATATTCTGAGATGTTATTACAATTTGGTACATCCATATTTTTTATTTACCCATCATATGAAGAATAATATTAGCATTAGTGTGCATGTACGGATTACGGTCTCTCCACCATGGTGTAAACTTGTTTTCATATATACATTATTTATATGTGTATAAAGATGAATATAATTGAATTAAATAATAAATATGATATGATATTGTTTCTGTATAGTTCATATTCCCTATAATTCTTTCTCCTTTTACAATTAAGGAACGATACCATCACTCATGTGTATGTACGATCTACCATCTCTATGACACAATGAGATTCAACCTCAATTACATCCACATAAGAATGATTTGGAAAATATATATAATGAATTAGTATAATATTTATGAACTTAATAAAATTTTGAGTATGAACAAGATATAAACTATTCATAAGAAACAATAATTAAAAGACAAAATAAACATAGGAAAAATAAATAAATTCACATCCAAAATAATGAAAATAATGAAATATTATTTAAAAAATGATATAAGAGGATCATATATTATATAAAAAAATATTTATATTGTTTAAGTATAACTTAATAACATTATTTAACCATAATAAAATAGGATATCACATCTTTGACAAAAGGAGAGTATAAGGTAAGGGTTTATATTTCAATGTCATTGGTATCCATCATTGTTTATACGTAGGTATGAAATGAGACACATTTATCAACCATACCCACATTTCATAAAAATTTATTTCAAAATATTATTGACAGTTGTTTAAAATAATTTATACCAATGTTTGTCTTTTTATAAAAAAATTTGAAGGATTATTTTTTATGTTTTCCAAACGACGTAGATTATGAAGTTTTTTAAGAATTAAAGAACTTATATTTTATTAACTTATATGGTGTGGGAAGCTATTTATGGCACTATAAGGCCCTAAATTTATGAAGATTCACATACAAGATTAAGGGGTTATATTTAAAATAAATGTGTTCTTTTATATAAATAATTGAATGATAATGAAAATCAATGTAAGGAAGGTATATTCCTCTTAGTGTGTTTTAATGATTTTTTTAGATTACAGTCATCTATATCAAATTCCATTGTTGAATTTTAGGCTTAATTGAGGTTGTTTTATTATGATACAATCTTCCATATTATATTGATTGATTAATGATAAGTTAGATAGTGTATTTTTAATTTAGATATATTTCTTTGTTTGTGGTTAAAGTATTAACATTTCATATTCAAGTTACAATATGAATATTAAATTTGGTCATGTTTTACGGCTTTCCTAAGAGAAATTTATTTGACACAAAAACTGATGGATGAGGCCCACGATATCCCCTTGATGCATCAATAGGTATCATGTGGAAAACCTGTTTGGGTTTTTACCTATTTATGTATGGACTTGGCATGAGTCCATGATAGAATTATTATGATCTCTGGAACGATGAATTCCCTCATTATGAAATTAGATATTGATATTAGAAGTGATTATTTAACTAGTAGAATATCCAAGTGATTGTTTAAATGAAATTATATTATTTATTCATTCCATATTACGCAAGATATTATGTTTAAAAGTCTTGTGTTTTATTTGTATACCCTGACATAAAAGTTTATGCTTATTTATAATACCTTCTTCTATATTGTTTATCATTACCGAGCATCTGATAACACCCCCTTCCTTATGGTTTAGTGTCCCCATGATGAATATAAGTATATTATGACTGAATAATTGGGATAATATAAAGTAAATGAGTATTTTCCGAGGTGATAATATGTTTTTTTCATTTCATGATGCAATTTAATTATTTTGTTGGAATCTAGTAATCACAAGGACACTAAACTGATAGATCCTTCAGGATTTAATATCTTATGATCATTCCAATCATATTAATTAATAGAATAACCTTATGAATATGATTTCGGGGAATTATACTTTGTATTAGAGGAATTTTAGTACAAACCATGGAAACTAGATTTTGGAAATTTTAATTAGGGAACATTACCCTAAGATAGACATTGACGATAAGTATAAAATAACATCCTAGATTTTTTGTAAAATAGTTATTATGTGGGATTTCCCAAAAATATATCTTTCTCTGGATAATGCATATGGATGTGGTTCTAGAAAATATATAACCAGAGTAATAACTCTGAGATGTTGTTTTTGGCCTGAATCAGGGTAAGCTGGTACATGACAATATGACTTACTCCACATCATGTTTGATACTCCCAGAGGATATTCATAGGATAATTTACATTTTCATTAAAAACCAATATAAAGGATTTATGAGTAAATATGTCCCAAAAGAATCCATTTTTATGATTATGGATTAGATATGCATAAATTTTTAAATTTATGTTAAGTATTTTAGTAGTTTGGAATTTAGAATTTTGATTTATAACCTAATCTAATGTATGTCTCTTTTTTTAAATGATGTGTAGTGGAAGGAATTGAAATAGTAGAAACAACATAATCCATATAGGGATTTCACTCTTATGGAGGATAATGATAGTGGAGATAATGGTATAAATAGAGATGAAAAATAGATAACCACATTATGACAACTGAATTTGGATATAAATTTTAACCTTGGCCATATGGAGCAACATGATCAATGACACATACGTCCAATATTAGACAACAACATGAGAAAACACCCTCTGAAATTCAATGGGACTAAAAATTCATTTGTAACTGAGAAATGGATATGTTCCTTAAAGAATATATTTCAAACTTTTGGCTGTAATGAAAAATAAAAGGTTGTCAAGGAATTTTAGCATCTGTTAGGAGATATAGATCCATAATTTTCAATTATTAAAAACACTAAGGAAGATGAATAAATATCAAATATGGAATGGGGGGTGGAAGTTAATGATCTATTCCTAGAAAAATATATTCCTCTTGATATATGAGTTTATGTAGAGTAGAAATTTGTCAGTCTAAGGTAGAAGGAGGATGGTAATGTTTAAAAGTATTAATTTAACAACACATGTTTATAAAGGCATAGTATAGAGAACAAACATAACATAAGATTAAATATTGATAAATTATTGGATTGGTTAAAATACTTACAAGGATAGGCGCTCATCTCCCAAACATTCCTATCATATGATCATATTGTCTCATGTTCAATGAAGACTGAAAAGGAATTATCTAACACTTATGAATTTTATTGAAATAAAGAGAATAAGAGGGATGATAAACTCTATGAAAAGGGAAATAAGGAAAATAGGAATAATGGAATAAATAAATTTCCAACCTACAATAAATGTGGAATGAAACGTTGTGGAATATGCCTATTTGGGATGGAAATTAGTTACATGTGTGGAGAAAAAGGCCACCCAACTCGTGATTTATCGGGGAAGAAAGAGGATACTAATTTTCAATTTTATAATTATAAAGATATTGGGAATTATGAAAATTATTGTCCTACAAGTCAAGTAATATTTTCCAAGAAAAGGAAAAAGAAACAAGGTTATGCTCTTGTGAACACAACTCCTGAGGTTGATGTTCCTAATGATGTGGTTACAGGTACTTTAATTATCTCCTCAAAATTTACTAAAGAATTATTTGATTATAGATCCTCACATTAATGTATATCATCCACATTTGATTTGAAAATTATATATTTCTAATTGACTTTATGAAGGGAGTTTTCTGTTAAAATCCATAAGGGAAGTGTAATTGCTAGAAATATGTATCATGATGTTCCCTATTATGGCATATAAATTTTCTTTATCTACTGAATTTATTATTTTAACTATTGTCGACATTGGTAGAATCCTCATTATGGATTGGATATCATAATGTGATGTGAAAATCTATTACAAGGAAAAGGAAGTTATGATTTTTGAAGAAGGTGTAGAATCCATTATCTTTAGAGTAGAAGCTTCAACACCTGATTATTATAAAAAATCCCTCAATAGCTTTACTAAATGAGATTCTTGGGGCGAGAGATAAAATAACATCTATGGATGAGTGAGGAAATATTGAAATTGAGTATGTACCTATTATAAATAAATACAATGATTTTTTCTAATGATTTACCTGGAAACCCCCCGAGAGACTGAAGTTTAGTTTTGTATTTATTTAATCCTTGATGAACATCCAATATCAAAGTATCCCTATAGAATTGATATATTAGAATTATTAGATCATACGAAACAACTAGATGTGTTTATTAATATGGAATTCATTCTCCTTAGTGTTTCTCCATGAGAATACCCAATTATTTTTGTAATGGAAAATTATTAATAAATGAGGTTGTGCATTGAATATGGAGAAATAAATCCAATTATAATAAAAAATATGTATCCTATGCCTCGTATTAATGATTTATTTGACCAACATCATGGATCTATATATTTTTCTAAGATTTATCTTCTTTCAAGATTTCATCAATTTTTTTAAAGATGGAAGATATTCCAAAGATAACATTCTTAATTAGGCATTGGAATTATGAGTTTATAGTAATTCCTTTATGATATAATAATACATACTCAATTATTAGGTATCTAATGAAACGTGTGTTCAAGTTATAACTTTCTGATTTCTTGTAGTATTTATTGATGATATCTTGGGTTACTAAAAAATCAATGAACACCATGAGATCCACATGAAGATTATTCTGAAGTCTCATAGAATAAATGATCTATATGGGATGTTTAGCAAGCGTGGATTCTATCTGAAGAAATTTTTTTGACAATATTTTCTCGAAGGATGGAATATTTGTAGATCCTTCAAAGGAAAAGAAAATCAATTAATTTCTAGTACTGATGATACTAACCAAGGCACGCAGTTTCATTATTTTAGAAGGTTAATATCAGAATTTAATCTAGAATTTTCCCCGATTGGCTAACCCATTAACCAAGCTAACATATAAAGTAGTCAAAATAATTTGTAAAAAAGAGGGTGAACAATGTTTTGATGAATTGAAGAGAAAATTTTTCAATACCCTTATCTTGAATTTACTATCTAATAAAGATTGTTTTGTAATTTATAGTGATTCATTTTGGAAATGACATAGCAGTTTCATTAAACAGAGAGATAGAGTAATATCTTAGGAAAAAATTAAATTAAAAATTCATGAGTAGAACTACCCAATCCATGGTCTGTATTTATCTATAGTAATCATTTCCATGAAGATATAGAGACAGTACCTATACGATGAAATATGTGAGATATATACTTATCACAAGAGTTTGAAATATATTTTCTCATTGAAAGAACTCAAGATGTCAAAAAAGAAATGGAATGAGATACTCAAGGATTAGGATTAAACAATACACTACCACCGAGTGAATGAAAATAATGCCGAAGATTATTGGCGTATAATGGACCATAAATTTCTAAATAAAATGAGAGTTGAAAAGGTTTATATGTTCCTGTTCTAGTAAATATGGTCATGGGAATTATCTTGGAAGGTGAAACATCACTTCTTTTTCAAATAGTTTCTAAACAGTCATTAATTTAAATGATAAAATGTTCTTAGAATGATTATGAGGAGTTTCAAAAGAAAATTAATGCTATGAATGTTGGGATATTGATGGAAATTTTATTTGAAGATGAAACTTTGAAATTTGGGAAGATACTTTATGTTACCAATCACCTAATCTAAAGATGGAATTATTGGATGATGCTCATATCTCCAATTTCACTATACACCCTATTACAACTATGATGTATAATGATTTGAGGGTACATTTGACAACATGAAGAGGGAGATTGTTGATTATGTGTTGAGGTGTTTGGTTTTTCAACATGTGAAGGCTGGAAGAAAAAATTCTAGAGGAGTACTGTAACCTCTTCATATACATATTTTTAAATGGGATTATATTATAATGGTATTTTTCGTGGGGATACCAAATAAACCTATATTAAATGATGTGATATGGGTAATGTTTGATCATCTTACCTAATAAGTAAATTTTCATGCTATAATATAATATTTACAACATGAACCATTAGCAAGACTATGTATTAAGGAATTTTTTAAGACTTCATGGTGTTACCATATCGATTTTTTCTGGATGTGATACTCATTTTACATCATGATTCGGGAAATGTATTCATAAATCCCTAGATAATAAACATTATTTGAGTACTATATACAACTATAAAATTGATGGAAAATTAGAAATGAAAATTAAAACAGTAGAAGATCTGTTGAGATCTTTCTCATGTGATGTTCAAGCTATGTGGGATCAGTATTTACCTACAATAGAATTTTCATATAAAAATTACTTTAATTCAAGTATTCATATGGCATAATATGAAGCATGATATAGAATGAGATTTCATACACCTACTTGTTGGGATGATGTTCGTGAAATAAAACTCATAGGCCCATAACTTGTTTAGGAGACAATTGAAAAGGTGAAAATTATTCAAACCCATATAAATGAATCTCAATGTAAGAAAAAAATATATACTGATAATCGAAGGGAGAATTTGGAGTTCAATTATGAGATCATGTTTTGTTGAAGTAATCTCCAGGGAAGAGTGTTATAACATTCAGGTAGAAGGGAAAATTAAGTCATATATACATCAAAACTTTTGAAATCGTGAAATAAATGTGAGTTGTAACTTAACGTTGAGCAATTACGCTATGTATCTCTAATGTTCATGTTGTCTTACACATATCAATATTAAGGAAATACATGCTAGACCCAACACATGTAATCACCAATGAAAAAGTAGAACTGGAACATGATCTATCATACTGTGAATTTCTTATCAAGATTCTAGAATCTTGAGAACAAGCGTTGAGGAATCATATGACACGACTAGTAAAAGTTATTTTGAGAAACCATAAAATAGATGAGGCGATGAGGAACGACCTTATGGATATAGAATTCTTTGGTGAACTGTTCACTTGGTGTAAAAACAAATAAGGGAGCAGGTGTATCTGGTGATGTCTAAATCACTACCTCACCAACCCGCATGGTGTTAACTCCATCCCCAAGGCAGAGGTTACTCTCTTGGCTCGCATCTTCTATGACCATGCCCTTATCTTTATTCATATGAAAAGAGAACAAAGTAGGGATAAAACATCACCCTTTAGGATAGTTGGACTCACACTGAAGGATTTTTACAGGAAATTCCATAATCATGGACCCAACCATCATCTAGAACAACATGGGATAGGATTAATGATAAACATAGAAAATTAAGATCCCACCTTCATGAATGGACACGGCACAAATCTCCTAGTGAATATCACATTGAGGATCTCATGGATGATATCTCAAAACTAGAAACCCAACTCCACGAATCCTAGTATGATGACATATTTTCCATATCGATCAAGAAACAAAATGTTATAGGTGGGTTGTTAAAAGAGATGAAGTGGGTGGCCAGAGAACGTTTCAGGGGCCTTTTGTTGAGGGAAGGTGATAAGAAAACTGTCTTCTTCAATGCCTACATTAAATAGAAGAGGGACACTATAAGAGTAAACCTATAGTTGGAAAACGTTTTGTATACAAGGGTTATCAAAGTGATGTGTCTTATGGTGGAGGAACATTTCAGAATCCTTCTTCCAGGTCCTCTCGATACTGCATGCGATGTTCACTTTGAAGCTGAAAGCACAGAAAAATTCCTATGTAGAAATCCCAACTTGATCAGTGACCAGGACAATATGCAGTTGGAGGCCATCCCTGATGGGAGTGAGATCGAAGGGGCTATCCTTGTTCTGAAACTGAAAAGATCCATAGGAAAAGATGGGTTCCGGGGTACATTCTATGTCTCTGCATGGGAGGTTATCAAAGATAATATCCTTGAGGCAGTGTAGGATTATTATTGAGGTGGAAACCTCACAAGAGCTATATGTACTTCAAAAATGGTTCTTGTTATCAAGGTTAAAGAGCCTGCATCCATGTGGAAGTGTAGACCCATCTTCTTGTGATACATTTCGTATAAGATATTGTTGGGTTCGATCAACAAAATAATCAGCCACCTGCATCCCTAGACTATATATGATGAGCAACATGGCCTCTTATATTTCCAATGTATCTGAGGGGCTATTTGGATTTCAATGAAGATGTTCGGCGATCTTAACTGGATGTGAACTGGGTCTAACATCATGATAAATCTTGATATGGACAAGGCTCACGATGGGATGAGGCGGCACTTCATCCTAAAAGCAATGCAACACTTCGGTTTCAGCATGCAATCCAGAGATATGATCTTTAGATGATTTTCTTACCCTTGTATAACTATGGGGATCTTTGGTAGATGCTTCGGCTCCTTTAAATTAGATCACGTATTGCGAAAGGGGGACCCAATCTCTCCTAGCTTATTCATTATTGCCCAAGATGTGCCCTCATGGAATATCATCACTTCTATAGCCAGCAGACGTATCCTCCCATACAAGAACAAATCGGGTTTGAAATTATATCAAATCTAATGTATGATGATAATATCATTTTCTTCATCTATGGAAGGTCTCAATCGAATAACTATTTCAATAATATCATGGATATTTACAGAAGAGGCGATGTGGGAACCCAAAGAAATTATGATAAATAACGACCCAAATATTTTTATGCAGTGATATTATAGAATTTATGATTATGAAAGTATTTTACAAAGGGATGAATATAACACCCCAAGATTCCATGTTATACTCCTTTTCCAATATTGTAAGGATGTGCGCAGCACATAACACCATTTTGGAGTGAACCATTAACTATCAAATGAGCTATTTAAAAAGTAATTACAAACAATATTAACAAAATTAAGATATTTATAAATTTTAATTTTCAAAATGGAATTCATTTTTGAATTTATAATATCTAACATAGTATAGAGAGAAGTTTTAGTAATTTTATGAAAAGTTTCAATTTTTGATTAAAAGTGAAAAATGCTGCAATGTTGTTAAAAACTGAATTTTTTATTTAAATAATTATATTATATTAAATTTATTTAAAATTCATAATATATACATAATAAATTTTTTATTCCAATTTAGTTCATTAGAACCATTTTTATAATATAATTAGATATAAAAACATTACAGAACATTCGAAAATTTCTTTTACAAGCCTTCTATCCACATCGATGGATTAGAATTTAGCATAATTTTAAAACTTATATGAATTGAATTTCAAAAAATAGACATACATGGTTGAAATCAGTACAGAAAATTTGGCCAAATATTATCAAATTAATTTCTGGTAAATAATAACTTTTGGATTTCATTTACCATAGTTAAAGGTAAATAGAGAAATTAAAGGTAAAAATAATATTATAACTATATAATAAAACCCTTAAACTTGTCCAATTTTCTTGGATAATAATTTTTTGACCAAAACCATCCATTGGTTAAAAATATGATCCTTTTAAGCCACTTTTTTAACATTTGTAAATTAAATATATTATATATAAAAAATAGTAAAAAAATGTTATATTCCAATTTCTATAAATAAATCATTTTTAATATAGGGTAATACATAAGATAAATTCCACTATAATTATTCATCTCAATTATAATATACTTATCATCATCATAATAATTTTTTTAAATTTTGATAAAATAAATAGTTAAATTAAATTCTTGTATAATAATGATTCAAAAATTGTTTAGTTAATTGGGATATCAAATAAATGATATTAAAAGTATTAAAATAAATATAAAATGACTTAATTAGTTACATAAGATAATTTTATAGATATAATAGACATGTTATTGACATATTGAAATAATTGGTTCGATGTTAGCATGTTTTGTTATATTTTTAAAAATTAAAATATTGAATAATATCAAAATAGGCATGAATGATACTTTTAAATAAATAACGTTTTTTTAAATGATTTATAATTCTTTAAAATATATTATTTTTCCAAAAAATAAGGATAATTTCAAATATATCATAAATGATCGAATAAGGATTGTTTTGTCATTATATAGTAACTATATTAAGCATATAGTGTGAAAAAAAGTTACCATGGTAAGAGTAAATGTTTTTAACTAAGGGTAAAATCCACAAGTTAAGGTTAATTTCATTACCTAAACATGTCTAATTTTTTTGTGATAATTTATACCCATAAACATCTTATTCTTTAAATAACTCACTTTCTAACTATTTTAAATCAAAAATGAATTTATAAAAAATTAATAGTTTTGGACTTTTCTAAATAGCCCTCCATTGTCATATAAAAGGGAACCTCTCCTTCTCTTTTATTCACACCTACAATTCCATTTAGTTCATCCAAAACAAACCCATTTTACCTCAAAAAATCCCTTAACTCATCCAAGAGGACAATCTTTTGGCAGAGATCGAACATATGTAGTCTTTTTGTTCAAATCAAAAGAAAACACCGGAATAAGAGATAATTATTTCATCAACCCTTCCAAAGTTATTTTATTCTTATACTTCATTTCAAAAGTTTTCCAAAACTAAATTAATAACTATATAATATAATATAATATAATATTTTATTATGATTATTGTTCAACCATATTTTTCTTTTACCCATCATACGAAAAACAATATCACCACGGGTGTGTATGTACATCTTAATGTCTGCAAACTGTTGTGTAAACGTTTTCTCAACTATAGATTAATTTTTATGGGTTTAATGATGTATATAATGAATTTAAATAATAATTATGACATGATATTGTAACTATATAAGTCATATTTCATAAAACTATTTTCCCATTTACCATTACGTAATGATCCCATCACTTGTGTGTACGTATGGCCTACCTCTTCCACGACGCGATGAGATGCATCCTCCACTACAATAATTTATGAATGATTATGAAATTATATAAAATAAAGTAATATAATATATATGATGTTAATATCACTATGTATAGGAACATGATATATCCTATTCATAATAAATAATAATTACACGATAAAATAAAAATATTAAAATAAACCAATTCACATCCGAAATAATGGGAATAATAAAATATTTTTTAGAATACAATATAAGAGGGTTATATATGATATAATGAAGTATCAATAGAGTTAGGGTATAATTTTTAATATTATTTAACCATTATAAAGGTGGAAAATTCACCAATGACTAAATGAGAGTTTGAGGTAAGGGTTAATTTTGAAAAATCATTATTATATGAGGTTTTTTATATGTAAGTATCTACTGGGAGACATTTATCCACCATACCCATGTTTCTTAAAAATGTATTCAAAATATTATCGAGAGTTTTGTAAAGTAATTTTTACCAATGTATGAATTTTTATAAAACACTATGAAAGGAATATTTTCATTATTTTCCAAAAGAGGTACCTTATGAAATTTTAGACAACTTAAGGAAAGTATGTTATTTTAAACATATAGAGGGCAAGAAGATATTTCTACTATAATGATGCCTTAAAATTTTGAATCTTCACATAGAAGAATACAAGGTTATTTTTAATAGTAATTTTTTCCTTAATAAATTCACAACTCTTAAATGATATCAACGTTAAAAGCTGATATTCCTCTCAAAGGGTTTTATGATTTTATTTGATCACTTTCATCTATGTCAGCATAAATTTTTGGGATTTTATGCTTAATTGATGTTGATTTATTAATATAAAATAAATCATACTATGTTGAACGATTTATGATATGTTTTATTATAGATTTTCTATTTAGATACCATTCATGGGTTATGGTTAAAGTGTTAATATTTTGTCTGGTAGTATTAATATGAAGGTTTATTTTGGTTATATTTTAACAGTTTCACAAGAGGAATGTATTCGACATAGTATGGGACTGGTGGTTCCTACAATATCCCCTTGATGAATTGATATCTCTTAGGATACAAAATAGTTTGGATTTGTACCATTTTGTGTATAGTCTTGGAACAAGACCTTTAAAATATGGTTATGATGTATGACATTATGCATTCCCTCATTATGAAATTAGTTATTGTTATTAAATGAGTTTATTCAAATCATATAATATCCATGTGAATGTTTAAATTTAATTACATGATTTATTTTTTCCATATTATGCTGATGATTATGTTGAAAAGTTTTGTGTTTTTGTTTTATACGTTTTCTAAAACGTTTATGCTTATTGATGATAGCTTCTCGAATATTTTTTATCCTTTATAAGTATTTTATCTCTCCCCTTTATTATGATTCAATTATCCCTAGGATGTGAAGAAGTATATTAGGCATGACCAGCAGGGATTGACTAAGGGAAATAAGTGTTTTCAAAGAAGTAACTATTTTGTTTTTCATTTCAATATATAATGAAAAACCTATGTTATTATCATGTTTTTAAGGCTGCCAAACTGATTGATCATCCAAGATTTTATTTTTTATGATAATGAAAATGAAATAAAATAATGCACTAGCTTTGGGAATCTAGGGTTGAGGTGTTACAACCTAATTCATGAAATCATAAAATTTCAATAATAAATTTAACATGTGGCATGCCAATTGTTTTATAAAAATTTGAATGTGTATAAGTAGACAAAGGTTCTATCATCATGTTAAGGACATGAAATCAGGCCCCCCCAAGTCAGCTTATAGACATGCAACCAGGTCCATGTATAACATTTGTGAACGTGTAATTAGGTTCACACATAACCTTATTCATAAGAAACTTGGTCCATTAATAACATTGTGAACATGTAATCAGGTTCACACATAACATTTTTTCCATTTAATCCAGTTCATGTATAAACGTATGGACATGAAACAAGGTCCTTCCATAACATTGTGAGCATATAAAAATGTTCACCCATAACATTGTGAACATTTAATCAGGTTTTCACATAAAGTTATGGACATGAATATAGGTTCATGCATAACATTTATACTCATGAGTAATCCATCATTAACAATTGAATTGGGGGTAGATATATTTTCCACATGTCTCATAATAAAATCATTCATACATTTTCGACATGTAAAAAAAACATGCATCATATCGTGACCCAAAAAAGTGACAGGTTTTATAAAAATAAAATCACAACCCATGAAATGAAATGGTTATCATTAAAATTTCATCACACCATATCTTATGAAAGTATATAGGGCTCATAATCAATTCATGAAATCATAACCCATGAAACAAAGAGGTTTTCAAAGGAATAGAACATGTGGAATTGAAATGGGTGTCATATTCTTCATTACATAAAAACATTAACAATTCATGAAGGAATATGAATGGAACCATTATCTAATTTCTTATAAGGGCTTGATTAACATCAATTGATGTTACCTTATTAGGAAAATAACATGGGATGTCATTTTGAAAACATTTCATAAGGTAAATATACCTTTTTATATGAAAATACTATTTAAAATATAAAAACTTTTGAAAACTAATTTCTTGAATATAAACATGAATTTTTATAAAAAATTCCTTGAAAACTATTTTGAAGCACATTTCATGAAAAAAATTAACACATAGCTTGAAAATGTTTTGAAAACAATTTAATTGAATATCTATTTTAAAAAAAATTCCTAAAAAATTATCCTTTAAACATGAAATGAAATCTTAATTGTGTTGATGGTGGATAAATCTATATATACCAAATGAGGTGGAAATAAAATTCTTTTTGTATGGTAAAAAGAATAGAATAATGTATATTTTAGAAATATATTAGAGTATTATTTTGAAATAATTGTAAAATAAAAGGATTAAAAAACCATTTAATGATTAATGTTGATTAGTAGAATTTATTTGGAAACCCTTTTTAGATAACATGGTTTTCCGACTGAAGAAATGGTAATGATGGGATTTCATTAAAATAATTTCATAAATACATTATATAAAAATGATTATAAATATGGTACCAATACATGATTATATCAGGAATAACTAGGTGGTATGAAAATTCATGAACTTTTAGATAGATGTGTTTTAATATTTCATCAATGGAAGCATCAACATTAACAAATCTAGAAAGCGATGAGATTGTTTCAATAGACTATTATCACTTAATAACATGGTATCATGATATCCATTTAAAAATAGGAAAATTAATTAATCTTTTTATATCATGAAATGATGGAGATTCATGATATATATTTTAGAATTGACATATACACACAATAAAAGGAATCCTGGTTCAAAACAAAACACGAGTCTCAAAGAAGAAACATTCATACAAAACTATTTTACTGATTTGGTAACTTGTGAATCATAAGACCCATGAAATAAAGAGAATATAATGGATATATAAAAACACATTTATTTAACTATATGAATCATTGATTATATCCATAGGATGTATACATTCCACAAAAAAATGGGTCTGAATAAAGCATGTATCTCACAGAAATACAATGTGATAAAAAATACGTTTACCTTGTGTCTTGACTCTCATCGTACTTATTCAAAGAACCTGTATAATAAACATAAATTTATAATATATAATTACATAACCATATTATTAAATCTAATACCATATATGGTGTGATTATGACCCTGAATGAAACTTTTTTTTTAATTTTCAAATAAGTCACTTTTGGGGTTAATGAGAACCGAAAAACCAATGAAACCATAGGTGGGTCGGGTTTGGAACCAAGTCCAAGTCCAGACACTCCCAAAAACGACACCATACAATAAAAAATATCACTTTGAGGCAATGTGAGAACCATCATGCCAACAAAATCCATTGGAAGGCTGGGAAAAGAACCTTGTCTAGGGCCAAACCCGCCCAAAAAACACCTCATCATGAAAAACCAATAAAAGGTAACTCGAAAAGTTCAATAATCAACAATAAAAACTACTCAATCCAAAGAATCATATAATACTTCAAACCTAACCAAATTGTGTTTGCACATGATGGATCATGATAAAATTTAATATGAATAAAATAAATGTAGAACCAACCAGGTGCAGAAGTCCTCAACATCCAAAATAGAACCAAATGCTCCTATGTTGAATAGCCAACATCCTTGCAAGTGAAAGTGTGTGTCACGCACTGTGGCTACCCATGTAATTCTTATTCAATTATCATACAAATTAGAAAATATGACTATTCATATATGCATAATTGAATGAACACACCAATTTTGAAGAGATATAAAAAGAGGAGGAATTGCAGCACGACGAACAATTGTGACTAAAACTAGAAGGATTTGAACACCGAAACCTGAAAGGAGCCCGCAACATTGCATACATATGATACATTTCATTCCACACACATGGGATTTGGGGTCTGATGGTCACACAATGATGTTGGACTCATGGTGGAGGGATCAAGGAGAGGCGTGGTTAGTGGCAGACAATGCTCTCAGCGAAGAGTTCCGGGGATCATAGTTGGGATTCCTACTGTTGGGAATGAGTGGGGTAACCATCATCGGCGGGATACTGGAAATATCATAAATTCATGAAATTGGATCATAAATGCCTGTGGGTAACCGAACGAAGCCTAGAACCGGTGTTACCAGCTGGTCCCACGGTTGGAGGGGGAGAGTAGACCAGAGTGTCGCAAAATATAGTTGGGAAAAGAAGCTGGAGGTGTTAGTGATGAAGTAGGAGCCGAAACAAACCCTAGCACAGTGGGAGAACTCTGAGCATCTACATTACATCCTCCCAAATCAAGACCTTATATTTCTCTATTTTTATCAATCCTATGTTAAGGTTTCTTTCAGGTAATATTGACTTTATTCTTCATAGGTATATTAATTTTTTATATATTTGGTACTAATACCTTATATAATGATTTTCATATTGTAATACATGATATAAATATGATATATCTAAATTATATGTGTATCATAATAATCTATATATGACATATGTATGAAATGGAATTCATAGTTCATGGAGATAGTATGTCGTATGTATGCATCAACGCTATTTCTCTTTAATTGTCGTGTTGATGGAAAGAACGTACATGAAATATATGTCTTTATATGTTTATATATATCATTAATACCATAGATGTATGATATCATATATATCTTATATATTCACTAAAACCATCCTTAGTACAATCAATGATGTGTATGATCAAATCATATCGCATTGACGGAGCGAGATTCCACATGTCCTCAAACGAAATTATTTTATTAATACCAAATGAAATTTAAAATATATATGTTGTAAAAAAGAAAAAAAATATTACAGAAATAATAAATACAATATATAACATATATAAACCTATTTTCCATCATAATTTTCACCATGATAGGTGGTAATGAAAATTGTACATTCATCATTTAATGAGGTGGTAATTCACCGTACAATTATACAGTTTCTTCATTACCCAATTGATGGAGGTGTGTATAGGTTTTGGTAGAAAACATAGCATAAAAGTATCCTAGTATAATGATGATATTGGTGATGTTATAAAATAGTAGAATAAATATAGTATAGAGGGTGCATAATGAAAATTAAAGAAAGGACATCTGAGAAGATGTTACCTCTTTATCAGGTAACTCAATTTGGATTGTGCCAAAAGGCTTCCTTGGTGTTCCTTCATCTCAGGGGAATGATTATAAAAGGAATATAATATTTATAGGAACTATATTGGGTATATATTGGCTGAACATAATAAGTTTGAGTGGTTTGAGGATGTGGGAGAGGTGGTGGCCATTTATAGGGAAGGAAAATGACTCACTTGGAAATTTTTAAAACATGCTTTGTGTACACATTCTATTTCATAAAAAAGTTATAAAAACCAACCTAAATAAATAATATAAGGTTTATGGAATAATGGATTCCAATAAATGGGTTTTCTACAAGTGTATAAGTCATTTTCACACTAATATTAACATTTAGTCCCAAATTCAACTTAATTTGACCTTAACTATAGTGATTAATTTTAATCACATTTACTAATATTTTGGGTCAAAAAATTTAGTTTATATTATTAGAATATAAATATTATACTGATAAAAATAGTTTATTTTGGTTGTTCTAAATTTAACTTCCAATGGACTAAAAATTATGATTAATGGTGATCACATAGACATTGTGAAATTACAGGTTTTTAAATTAGAAATATTTTCAACACTTTATTAAGTTTTTATATACAATTTAATAGTGAAATTGATTATTATGACCAAAATTTTATTAATATATTTTTAATTGATCTAATAAAAACTTACAATAAATTTGATATATATTTTAATACAAAAAATATTTTAAACTAAAAGGAGGTTTTAACTAAAAAAGAACTATTTTGAACTTTTCATCAAGAAATGAAGTATCTCAGAAGAAACCCAAAAAATTCACTGAAAAATAATTTTGAAATTATAAACTCAATAACTTTGTTTATGTTACCAAATTAAATTTCTAATATTTTTAAATTATTTTTCTTATTAAACAAAGGTTATTTGAGAAATTTTTTTTACAAATAAAGGGACTTTACCAAAAGTCATATCTTTCATTTTCAATATCTCTATCTATATGAATCTATTAAAAATAATATTTGAAAATTATTTATTGGTATTAATAAATTTCTATTTAATTTCAAGGTTATAATTATCTTTTTTAAATAATTATACCAATAAAACTATGTTTTGTAGAAATATCTTTGTTTCGTGTAATGTATGCCATGTCGATTTTGCAAGTACTACAAGCCATGTTTGCATTGCATGTAGTACAAGCCATGTTGGGATTTTGAGTATCAAAAGAAAAGTTAGTTCCAAGTGAATAGAATTTTGGATTTAGTGTTTTAATATATATATATATATATATATATATATATAAACTACTTCTAATGTCATGTGAAATGAAAAATATCAAAAAGATAAATTAATTTGTAAAAAATAATTCCCAAAATCTTAGAGTGTTACACTATCACAAAGGAAGTGACAACAGACACTGGTGTTTCAATAGAGATAGCCTAAGAGGTTGTGCCTTCGATGGGGGTTGTTATAGAAGCTATTTAAACTGGGCCTACCAATGGGGGGCTGCATAAAGTTGTTATTAAATCTAAGACCTCTTCAAAGGTTGTTATGATAATGCAACTGATTGAGATGATTGAGGATTTCGTGATGGATAAACTAACCTAGGATGTGTCTTTGGGGTTGGGAGCTTCCTTTTACTAATAATGTATCTATAGAGGTCAAATTCCTTAAGTAATTGTGGTTTATCCAGCCTAAGGACATGCCTACATATGATTCATCCACTATTGAGTTATAAGTGTTCCCTTAGTATGAGCCTGCGCCACCTGAGGACATTTAGGATTCTGGTATAGACATTACCGAGGAGAACCATGTCATCTAACACAGGTCCATGAAAAGTGTATAAAATTTCATCACCCGCACTCCACTGGATGATCTACCTAACTTGGTGGATTCTCTCCACCAGTGTTTTGTTAGGATGGGGAATGGTGGGATTTATTCCAACAGCCTCCACAAACTAACATGGGACATTCTAATCAATCTGCAATGTTCTGAGTGGCAGGAGTTTGACAGTTTCTTGAATCTGAAGAATTTTAAGGGAACCTAGAATCTCCAAGTAGATGGAGAGGAGAGTACTAATCTAGAACAGAAGGCATGGGAGTATGAAACCATCATCAGTACCCCAGATGAAATTTTTTTACAATTTAGGTCTCAGTTGTTTGAAACAAAGGCTAGGGAATTTGAGGATACATCTTTGGTGTTTAGAGACAACTATTTATTACTAGTCGTTAATTCACATGGATTAGGTCTTTCATATAGTTAAAGAGGACAAGATAGATTTTTTGAGTGATAGAAGACCCCAGAGAATAAAAAATAGAGTTTGGATAAGCTAGAGTGATCAATCATTAGGGTTTAGCTTCGAGGAATTTTTCTAGGTTTGAAATAATGGGATGTCCTTAACATGTTGATAGCCCTCCCAAATCTTTTGGGGTAGTTTGTTTAAATTTACCTTATGTTTCAATTTGTTAAATTTATGTAATAACAATCATATTTATGATAAAAACTACATATCTCCCTATGTCAACATGATCTATGATTCATTTTGGAAATAAGGGACATACGAAAGATTCCTCATTTATATGAGAGTTCTAGATAAGGGTTCAAAAATCAGGGTACAAATTTATTACTAACCATGGGATATATTATAACGATAAAATACATTTCTAGAAAGGTTGTCCTTTGTACAACAAACATAATCTCCCAATGTACAATATTTCACTAATGAGGTAAGGCCATGGGAGTTTAATTCTTCCCGAACAATGGAGAGTGATGAACAGAATGAATCATGGTGACCCGAAGTTGGATCAAAATGATATTAAATGATGATAAATGATTAATGGTAACCATTTTCATTAAATAGATTCCAATTTTTTTAATGGTGGGGATGAAAAAATGAGATTTGACTATTTAACATTTTCCAAACATGAGTGTTGTAAAAAAAATTATAAAGAATTATATTTCATGTTCCCAAGATGGTTGGTGAGCCGATATAGCTAGGAACCAATGTTTTTCTGGGGACCATTCATTTGTAAAATATGATGTAGAACCAAATGAATGAGGACACAAAGCATAATTATTATTTGATTAATTTTAGGGATTGATTTCAACAGTTTCTAAATTATTCCATTACAGCACATTTTGTAGGATCATTTGTTCAAAAAAAAGGATATAATTGTCTACATAGTGGAACAATATATTGAATTATGTGTAAAGATCAGGGAATAACAGTGGTGCTGTAGGTGAATGGAACCCTAGGGGAAAATGGGATTCCAACATATAACCCTAATATACTTCATAGTTTTACACCATGAAATTATGTTGGAGGGCATACAATTTATCATTTTGGAAAATTAAGGTGAAAACATAGTTTAGTGTCATATGGTGGGTACATTATGTCATATATTTCTACATAATATGTTAAGGATTCCCATAGAACATTTTGGTATTTTGTTTCCATGATCTGTGAACTGATACAAACACATGTTATTCGTTAATGGTATTGGGATGCATAGGTATGATACACAATTGTAGGGACCTCATAGAAGAGATCATGGGGAAAATTGAGTTTATAACTGTCTCTAAATTTATACTAATATAAATGGTCTAGTGAAAAAATATAGATTTGTTTTGGAGATATGGTGGATTTTTTTGGATTTTTCAACTTTTAATTTATATCATCACATTTTCTCATGTTATAGAAGTGACTTGGAAGGTGGGGGTTTGTCTTTTCCCAATGATTTTTCAATGGTGTTTCAACCCAACAACTATTTTTCCACTTTACTATGATGGTTCAAGGTCATAAAAGTTGAAATAATGAGATATAATAGATTAAGTTCATAATTCTTGGACCGAGGGTTGAAAATATTTTAAGGACATTTTTATTAAACAATCTTGTGGAAAATTGAATAAAGTCATAATTCCTGGACTATGGGGTTGAAAATAGTGTAAGGTGATAATACCTGGACCATGGGGAGTGTTTTAAGGAGTGTGAATGCCATGGACGAGTAGTCCAAAAAGTTGAAATGATTTTCACTGGTGACTAATTCCACATAAAACAAATATGATACAAATCAATCATAGTTTAAGGTCTTAATGTTTTGATATGCACTCCTTGTTTAAAGTTATAGTGTATAGATAAAATATGTGATGGTTTTAATCAAGTGATGCTTGTGCGTTACAACTATTCGCATGGAAATTACTCCACAACTCCTAAGACCTTGTGATCCATGATAGAAGTTAGAAACAATGATGGGTATTATGTTCCCATTTTTTTACAGGGGAGAAATAAACAATAAAAAAGAGACTTACCTTTGTAATTCCCAAATGGTATCATATAATTCTGTCTCTATAAATATGTGTATGGGAAAATGATATATAGGGTGTTAGATTCCAACTATTGAAAAGGGAAATGGAAGGGAATGTAAACAATGGCTTGTACAACATTAATTTTGAAAAGGGGGAGATATATGGGTTGGGATAAACTAATGACCATTTCTGAAAAACAATTACACACCCACACCCGATAAGGATGAGGTGATCAAATGAGGGATCAACTCTTTGGTTTCTACGAAACATAGTTATGGTCATATGTTACTTATTATTCTTCAAGTCTTGTACCCAAGACAATAGAGAGCAATTGTGGCCATTTACCATTTTTATTAGGGGGCCTATTCTGACTTTGGGGATGATGATGATCATAATCAATGGAAGCATAATGTTTGAAAATTGATATGGCGATTGTCCTATGGGGATGATGACTACCTTGGAAGAAATCCCTCCATGTGCTTTAATAATCTCAATGATCATGTCATTTTGGGATGGTTCAAGCATTTCATGGAGGGGAAAGAACCCAAAATGATTTAGTGGTGGTGATGGGATAAGGGAAAAAGATCTGAGCATTGGTATGTATCCCATTGAAATGGAAATCATGCCGCACATAGTTTTTGAACATATCTTTCAAGGGGACCAATGCTGAAATAATTATTTCCATCTCAAGAAAGGATGAGGGATCATATCATTTTTATTATATAGTAGATCCAATGTTCATCAAATAAGGTAAGGATACAGTTTGACATCATTAATTGGGGATGTTTATTCATCTAACAAATATTATATGAGGCATCAAATGTTCATTTTATTGGGTAAGGATATAGTTTAACATCATGTGTTGAGGGCGTTTATTATTTCATATCATATTTTTCATATGAGGCATCCCACATTTATCGCATATAGTAAGGATTTATTTTAAAATCATGTGATCAGTACGGTAGGATTTTTAGTTTAAATTTAAACAAATGAGACTATGGTTTTTTATTTTTTATAGTCATAGGGCTCAATCTTGTGATATAGAAGTTATTTTATGTTCATAAAACTTGGATTAAAGAGTGCGGGTGTTGTATTGGGAATTTTTTGTCATGAATGAGTGATATACTATTATGAAGGAGAAAAAAGTGGACGCTTTTCTAAAAAAATATCATAAAAAAACATTACACATGTTGAAATGATAGTGTTGAGGGAGTAACAACCAAAAGATGAGTTCATGGTTGTAGAGGACAGATGATATCATATCTATGTGTCGCTACATATCCCATGGGAATAGGAATCAATACATATAAATTTATAGAATGTGGTGCGGTAGAATAGTAATGTTGGTAAGGGGATGTACTATTGAGAGAGGATGTGATAAAATATTGACGAGGCACATGATTTCAGAAACATGATTGGTGAAGAAAACAATGCAAATAAGGGACCACAATGGGATTCATTTATGTATTTATAGTTAATAATATCTAGACATGTAGGGATGTAGGTACATCAATTTGATTGGGTGGTGAAAAAGTGTGAAACAATATCATGATGAAGGGTCCATGGAGACCCTACACCACAAAAAGAAATCCTTAAATTAGTTCTACATAATTTATGGCCACGATGATTGGACCAGGGGTAGACCCAAATATAGGTTATTTTATATGTTGGCACGAAAATGTTAGATAATTTCATCCCTATATATATTTTTTGGCATGGTAATCAATATAGAATTAGTATTGAATATGACATGGTAGAATAATGAATTCCAAAATGTAGCATCCTATTTGAAAATGACATTAAATCATCCAATATTATTCAAATGAGGCATTCTATTTTCATCGTGCTGGATAATCCTATAGTATAACATCATGAATTACAGTTGTTGGTTTTTTCATCCAATATTTTTCATATGAGGAAATCCATATTTTTCATAAAGGGTACGGAAAATTTTTAACATCACGTGATGAGGAAATTTATGTGTGTGTGTTTATCTCATATTTTCTATATGAGAAATCCTATGTTGGTCGCATTGGGTAGGAGTTCAGTTTAAAGTCAGGTGCTCAAGATGTTTATTTTGGCTCACCACACAGTTATCATCATATTCATTCCATATTTTTTATACAGGGTGAGAATATAATTTCACATCATGCAATGGGTATTTTTATTCATTGTTCATCACATATTTTTCATTTGAGGACTGCTATTATTATCATTTAGTGTAATCACATATTTTAATTTATTGTATTGAGGATTTATTTATTTATGTATCTCACATTTTCCAAATAATTCATCCATAGTTTATAGGGGGTAAGGCTATAACAAAACATCATGTGTTGAATAAATTATTTTTTTCATGTCATTTTTTTCATATGACTCATCCTATGTTCATCACACAGTAGAAAGAAATAGTTTAACATTGTGTGCTGATGAGGTTTTTCAAATCTCGCATTTTCCATATGGGGAATCCTAGGGTTATATGGGGTGACAATAATGTTTAAAATACTTTGAAAAAGTTTTTTATTTTTTTATCTCACCATAGTGATGCGAGTCATCCTATATTCTTCACGTAAAGTAAAACTATTGTTTAGTGATGTGTATTAAGGATGTTAGTATTTTTTACTTTAAATTCATATAGCTTAGACTATGGTTGCAACTAGTTTTTTCCTAGATATTGAACCATAAGAGAAAATAGTTTATGATTTTAATTATGGAATTTTTTTAGAATATTTAGGTCACATAAATTTTACCATTGGGATAACTATTATCTTATAACCATAGAGTACGAACAGTGATGTGTTATAGTTCTATTCATTAATCATTGACCATTATGTGATACAAGTTAAGGTAATAGTTCTGTAACCATGTTGTGATGTAGATTAAGGTCATAAATATTTGACCATGATGTGATACAACTAACAGTAATTGATCATTAACCAAGAACCTTAAGGAGATGTACTATTTGAGAATCATGGAGTTGGAGGGTGGTGTGATATGCCCTCCAAACATGGAGGTTTATGACAATTATCAATTGGAAGAGTGGATAATGAAATTTTCTTCCCAATTGGTGTCTATAATTTTCATCATTTTACAAGTTATCATCGACTTTGTGAGATCAAATACCATGACACCTAGAAAGAAAGAGTGGAGGAGGAAGTTTTTTTGAATGCTCACGTCACCCAATTATGGTGTCTCTCTATGTTATGCAATGCATAAAGCCAAATTTCTTCAAGATCTTCAAACTCACTTTGATGGAATTATACCATTATATCTAGAATCTATTGGATTTAAAAAACTGTATATAGTGAAAAAAATTGAACTTAAATAGGTAACACTACCTCTGTTCCATACATAATTGATTATGGGGTCTTGGGAGGAATTTCGAGTTGTCCTCCAATTGATATATAGAGAATTTAAGTTTTAAATGAGAGTAATATTCTTTTTCTAGACCAAAATATTTTGAAATATGTTATTGGGGTATTTTTGAACCCCATGATTTTTCCATTCTGTTGCACTTGGTAGCGAGAAGTGTGGATGGACCAGATGATTCACTTGGTGTATAATTTTACCATTATGAAAAATAATAAATTTTGAGGTTTTTGGTGAGAAAGATGTGATGAACCCCAAATCGAATAATGATGTGAGAGTACATGAATTTGATCAGAGACTGGGTTTTATATCCTTGTATTGGAAATTCACATATCCACTTAGGGTTGAAATTCATTTTTGTCAAAATGAACCAACATTGTTTATCTGTCAACGTCGGGTAGGGACCCAAAATTTCGAGTCACAAAATTGTGAAGGGAAAATAGTATTTTTTTTGTGTGAAGAGATTTTTTTGTGGTTAATGAGAAATTTTGATATGGATATAATATTCATTATAAATCTTTCCAAAATAAATGAATTCATGAACATCAATGGGTGAGAAGTAACACAACTTATGAATTTTGCGGGATTTTTTAGTACTACATAATTTAAACCACAAGATTAAAAATGGAAATCATCCATAAACATATATATCACATGTACATATAGGCAGTATATAATTATTACATCTAACACTAACTTTAACTGGTATTCCTAAGGATTGATCCACTTTGGAGGGTAAATGTGTGTAATGTTGGTGGATTATCTCACGTTCAGATTAGATGAGCGGGGGATTTCATTTTAGTGATATTAAAAAAGGTAACCATCCAATCAAGAATTTTATTTATCATTGGGGAGTTTGGAGCCCTGACACATAAGCATTGACATCAAGTTTGTATACTAATTTATTGTCGTTAGCTGATGTGTTGTGGGTGATGAACCTATAGTACTCAATTTAATGACCATGTAATCTTGATCAAGCACTATTAGGTATGCAGATAATATTTCTATATCATTTTTTGTACATTAATTCACAATATAAAATTTTTCACATTTGGATTGGAAAGGAGATGGTCCATCAACTGATGAGTCTAATTTAATAGGGCCATTATCTCTTACTTTCTGATGACATAGTCACCCTTGATAAACATGGTGAATAGATAAGATTATCCCTTCACCTGATGATATGGGAAATAATTCTTAAGTGATGATTTAATACTAGGGATGAGGGCCTTGTACTATAGATCATTGTTATTGTAACCTTATGAAAATATAAACAAGTCTATAAGGATGACCTATTCAAGTATGATGAAAAAAATCGATATGAATACCGTATTGAGTTTAGTGGTTTTGCGTATTCTACGGTTTGGGATATAAGAGGCACCAATTAAATTAATCATCCAACATGGTGTAGTTTGAAACACAATTATAATGGATTCATCTAGGATATTTATGTGTATGGTATGTTCCTTAGGAGTCAGGTGTCTGAATAGAATGTCTGACAAAGCTCATCTCATTATTGATCCTTGTGGGAAAAACCTAATGTTGAACGGTTATAGGATTTCCACCCAATGATCGAATAAAAATGTTAGGATCATTGATTTAGGATGTACATTAGTGGGACAATAGGTGACATCAGTTGTATCTCACGAATCTTCATAAAATGTCACAAATCATTCACTATAAATACTAGGGTGAGGAAACTCTTTTTCATGGGGGTGAATCTGGACATTGTATCATGGAACATACATTTGAGAAAATATATTCATTTTTCTCTGACCTAATTAATTTTTTTTGGCTAGATGTGAACCATTAAATTATTGTAGACTTATCACAAAGAGGACCAAAGGATATTATGAGATGGGTCATATAAAAACCACATGCTATAGAATATTCTTCCTAATATCCTCAATGGTAGTCTGATTGTCCTATTAGCAATAGTAAATGGGAAATTTTTTATTTTCCTTAAAATGGATTACACATGTTGTGCAAATATGTGATAAATCCTCGAAAAAGGGAAAAATTGCCATAGAGGCCTCACAACTCCCATAGGTTGTGTTGGGAAGAAATTTTTTTGATGGATTTATTTTCATAGGATAAATCATGATTCCCCTATATCTAGAAATGAAGTATAAAATTTAAATAGAGGTAACTTTGATTGCACAATTCAAGGAGTTCATCATCAAGTTGTGGCAACATAGAAAGATGAAAAAATTAACAAGATCCGTGAGATAGTTGTTCTAATGTGATTTAATACCAAAATAATATATATAAAACTTCTCAAACATCCATTGGAGTTGATTCACTATATGATTCAGGGCATGCTAGTGTGTGACTCAAAAAGTTTTCACCACGGAATGCATCACCTAGTAGGAAAACATTCTCCAAAGTTCATGGTATTTATAGATGGCATATTTGTTAAATCCTTTAATTGGTAATTTAATGATCACATTAAATGTAATGACACATGAAACAATATGTGATACTCATTGTAAATGAATTATATCATTTTACACATATTATGTGCAATGTTTAGATGACATGAGATGTTGTTACATACGTTCTTTGAAACATATTATTGATAAAACACACTCTCTCCATATCATGTATGACCACATTTCACGCCTTTAATATATAATATATTTACCAACATAATTCATGTCATATACATGGATTGTTATCAGCCATTATATAAAACATATCATGTTGGTAGTCAATATGTGGCATGTAATGGTGCCACATGTCGCACTGGCTGTTAATACATTTCATGTAATGATGCCACATATTGGACCATGTGACACACTATGTAATACATGATAAGTACCTCGAATGGAGTAAAACTTATCATATGTAATTCCCTTTTAAAATATTTTACATGTAGTAGAGCTATGAATTCATGGACCATTGAACCGCTAATGGATTCATTATAGTGTTCTTTGCACATGTATGGCCAATTCGTGGGAATATAATGTCCTATTAGAGGATATTCTTTTTTTTTTACTTAGAAAGAAATTATAAATCAAATAATAGAAAAATTAGGAATAATAATTTATCAAATACATTTAAATAATTATAAATTATATTATTAACACTCTAATTCAACATAAATTGTTCCAATGGTTGAGTAGAAGTGCTGAGGGGGGCCTAATTATTATTTTTCATAAAATTAAATATGTATAATTCCAAAAACATTAAGTGTTATACCAATAGTTTTATTGATTGTATCCTATAGATTTAATTTATAATTAATCTGAAAAAAATTACCTCAAAGTTGGTTTTATTATTCACCAACTTCTGGTCATTACTATTGTATCATGTTTTTATTTCACTGAACAATAAAGTGAATGATCATTATATATGTATCTACATTCAATCTTTAAAACTCCAAATGTAATTATTTTCACCACAATGATAATATAAGATAAATAATCTCAAAATATCATTTCCCACTTATAAAAACATAAATATAATGTTTTATCTCAAGGTTATTAACAGATGGAGAGAGAGAGATGAGTCTCTTTATGAATTGAGATAATGTTAGAAAATATCAACCTAAATATCTAACATTTAATGTATCTACAAAAAATATAATCGTAATAAGTAATTTGGAATATATAATTTGGTTAAAATATAATTGTCATATAATGTCCCTTACCCTTATATTTAATTTTAGTCATACACCATATCACCATTAATATATTAGTAATTATAAAATCATTATTCTTATTACATGGCATGAAATTAATTTATTATCATTTCATATGTTATGGAAAAATATTTATTTTAATGATATTAAATAAAATAACATATTTTTAATGGATTTTCAAAATAGATCAATATTCTCTTATAATATTTATTAAATGTTAAATAATAATATATTTATTTGATAAAATATATCTTATACTAGAAAAATAGGTGAATAGGTATTTATATTTTCACAGAACAAGAATTGATATTAATTTTACATCATTCTGTAAAATTTTGAATAAATAAATTTTTGTATTAACCAATATTGTGAGTGATAAATAAATTGATTAATTTCAAACATCTTATTGAAATTTCAAATATATCATGACTGAATTGTACTTTTAATAAAATATTATTAAATTGTTTTTCATAAGATGGTTATATAATCATTTTTAAGAATAAATTCAATTAAATTTAATGAGTTTATATATTTACATTGGGTGTGATCATATATGCACCCTTCACAATATAATTATATTGGACTTCTGATGAGAAAATATTATTCAATATAAATATATAAAATCACCCAATGGGTATCAAGATTGTATAGAAACTACAAGAACCTTTCAAAAATTAATAATATTAAATACAATAACATTTTAAACTAATATCTTATAAATGAGAATTAAAACATGTTTGATAGATCTATATGGATGATTAACCTTTCATTAAATTTTAGGAAATGGAAATATCTATAAACTCCCCTGGACAGGTAGATTTTGGGACACATTAATTTCAATAAAATGTTTATAAATTTGATATTTATTCAATGTAAAAGGGATAAATCTTTTATTTAAAATTATATTAATTAAATTTCAATTGTGATGTACTAAATACATAATACATCACATGGAATATATATTTCTGTGGTTTTCATCATTAAATATAAATATATGTTTCATGATACACATTAATTATTTTCTCAGGTTGAATGACAAATTCATACATTACTAGATATTAATATCCAATGAAATAGAAAGCATATAGAAATACTAGTGGTGTATCTATCTTCATGACCTACCTATTTGGAGATCCCAAATTTGAACATTTTGAGAAAAATATCAATGATGTGGGGCCTCCGGTACTTTATATCTTAATGCTAACTGTGTTCCCTTATATTTATCTATATAGAATAGTTGATATATTATTTTAAGAAAATTGTCATGGCTTCTATAGTTAATCATTGTAAAGAATAAAAAATATCACACTTTAATGAAAAAAATATTTCATGGACATTATGAAAACAATGTTATGTAGAAGAATAATAGCTAATTGACGAGAATAGTTTTTTTTTTGTAATTTAAATTCTACCATCAGTTTTTCTAGGTTTCTAACATGAATAATAACCACATCATAATATTATAAAGAACGTCTTTGACTTTTAAATAACATAAATCATCACAATATAAGAAATTACAAAAATAAAACTTCTAAAAAATATGTGATACAAAACAACAATCTACATTATAAAAATAGTTACACATACTATCCACCCAAAATTAATTGATAAACATATTTCAATCAATAGTGATTATAAAGATATAGTGTCCATAACACACTCCTTGCCCCTCAACATTCCTTGATATACCCAACATTCAAAATTATAATTTTTCCACCTTGTATGATCTTAAAAAAAATCTGTCACCATGATTTCAATCACCGAATTAACACATACCTCATTGAAATGAAATTTTATTCAAAAACATTACCCCACACCTCACAAATATTTACTGGAAGTGTTTGAATCCTCAGATACAACCTTTGACACCTGGTCATCGCTTCCATTACATATATATTGTATCATATTAAAACATTATAAATCTTGAATTATAATTTACCTACACAATTTTATAAAATTATCCATTCTAAATGTGAACATAACATAATTCAATTCCACTACTTTCGGAAATACAAATTGCATCACCTATCCTATCAAATCATAACCAAATAGTATTGAGGATTCATAAAGACAAATTAAAATAGCATAGAAATCTATTAAATTCACAAAACATAATTAGATATAGAATATAGGGCCTAATAAATTAATCTATTTCTAAACAGTTTCATCACCAAAGGCATTATAAAACAACCATACTGGAAAATATTCTTCAAAAATTTATATTCCTCCTACGTCGAATCTATCCTCTACTAGATCAGTATATAAATGAATATATATGAACATAAAAATGGATAGAGTAGTAGAAAAAAATTAAATAAATTTTATTAAAGAATACATTTGCATCCATCATTTCATTCACCTAAGAAAAATAACTCCATAGTCTACCCAAAATACTCAGAAACACTAAAGAAGAGTCCTATAATAATAATAATGTTTTCTAGGGAAATAGAATGACCAAATGAATGATATTATATATGATTAAATTATTCTTCAACAAAAAATAATCTAAACCCGTAAGTAGTGTCCTAAACTACCTCAAGTTTTGTGTTAGAAAACACTGATTAGATGAATATGAAGTTTTAACACTACATTATCTATAAATTTCTCAGGACATTTCCTTTTGTATTGACATGATTGACCAAACACACTCTTTAATAAATAAATTAATTTAAATTTTACCTTTAATTAATATCCAACCCATGAGTTGTAAACCATGAACATTCATTTAATCAACATTATTTTAATTGAACTTCATGGTTTGGGAGGAAATAAAAACATATATCTACATATTTAAAGATTTACTAAATTTAGTTTTTTTACTCATATCATATATGTGTATATTAGTATGGGGTTTTTTTATTTGGGGGAGATCATTAATATGATGTGATATTATTTAGAAAATTTATTAGTCAAATATATCTAATTAAATCTTGAAATAATGATAACTAGGATTCATGTTTTTTTGTGGTATATTAATAAAATATTTGTTATTTATTTTCAAATTAATTTAATTATTAATTGATAAATATTTTTGGTTCCCATTTCATATATTTATTTATATAGTTATATAATTGGATTAATATGATATCATTAAAGAGGTTAATCATTGATATATATAACATTATTACCATTACTTCAATATATGTTTATTGAATTTGGGTTATTTTTTTTGATGTGGTGATTGGTATTCCTTGTGAATCATATAAAAATAAATGATATATAAACTAAATTGATTTAATGTGTGTCTATATGTGATAAATTATTTAACATGGTCAAAAATATTGTTGGAATACAAAATAATATATGATGATTATATTAATTAAAGAATGACAAAAAAGAAGAATATATAGAGATTTGGCTTTTGGTGAAAATTTAAAATATATCAAGGGAAGTCATAATTAGTTAACTTTTTTTGTTATATGATTTCAATTGTATTATTATATAACATCATTAATCATGATTATTAATGGGTTGTGATGTGATAATATATGATATTTAATATATCTTGTGGGATAGACTGGGAATGAAATAACACAATATTAGGATGTTGGGAGGAAGTTTAGTCAACTGGTTTATGTTTGGGTAAGGAAAAAGTATCTTAATGAAATTTGATAGGGGGATAATAGTACATAGATGATAAAGCGTGAATATATTAAATTAGATAATTATAGAAGCTGTTGTCATTATGAGAATGGGGAAAATTTGGGGTTGAATAATTATATTGAATGATTAGATAGTGTGGTTTTTTGTTGGTAAATTATTTATAGTTTTAAATTGATTGATATTGAATAATGTGTTGTAATATTATAGTTGAATTGATGCATAGGGAAGAGTAATAAAATATTATAGGGTGGTGGTTTGTAGTGGTGGATGCCGGGACATATATGGAATATTGGGTTTAGTTGACTTGCGTTATAGAAAGAAATGTAAATGTTGGAATGAATATATAGAAGGAATTTTTTTTAGTGTATCTATGATTCTATGAATATGGTTGTGTTTTGGATTATTACTATTTTCATTTATTATGGTGATTTTCTATTGTTCTTGGATTATTTATGTATAATATTGTATTTTAGAATGAAAATAATATTTATTATAATGTTTATGAGGGGGTTTATGGTGGTATGTTATATTACCTTTTATCCGTGAGATGTGGACAAGTGATGTAATATTCCCTATAATGTGGCATTATTTGATGTTCATGTTGAGAAGAGATGTTGTATTACCATAGTACATTTATTTTTTATTGTTGATATAATTGTATGACTATATAGTGATTATTATAGAATTATTAATTTCATTGTTATGGTGATAAGTTATTGTCATAGTTGGAGATACTATCATTAATGGTGTTGAAAGAGTAAGGTCGCGATTAATGTTCTTATTATGGTGATGATGTACATGTTATGAGAGAGTTGAGTTGAATTTCTATCATAGTGATTTTTTGATATCAATTTTTTTTGTCTTTTATGATAAATTTAATCCTAATTATATATTTTTTTCACTAAGGATTTATTATTCCTATTCACATGACACTAGATAGGTTAGAGGAGGAACCAAATGAGTACACATTTTTCATCACCCTTTTCTTATCTTTTTTTTAGAATTTAAGGATCATGTTCATGGTTATTGTAAAAAGATAGGTAATTTTAGAACATACCATCTTACATTCTTATTAATATTCATTAACTATATTTTTCATCATTATAAGAATATTAGTAAATTTTTTATTGAAAATTAAAAATATTTATTCATATCCAAATTAGATTTTCATGGACAATACAACTTTCTTGAAAATATTTATTTTAAAATTTTAAAATTTTAATTTTAAAAAATGGAATTCAAAATCTAATTTTGGATTTCAAAATTTTCATTGTGATAATTTCTATGTTTTCATGAAAAGACTAATTTTTCAATGAATAGGAAAACACACTAATTTGATATCATTTTTTTTCATTTCACAAATTGTCAAAGTACCATTATGTTATAAATGGTTTCTATGAATATTTTGTTGAATTATATTATTTATAATCCAATTAAGGTATTTTAATGGAAAATTATAATTAATTTTTATATAAATAAAATTATATACTTAAAAATACATATTTCATAAAAATTATTTGTTATGTTTTTCATGTATAATATAAAAAAAATTCTATAACTTTTATAATTCAAATGTGTTAAAATGGAATATATATTAGGAATTATAATTATAAATATTAGTAAATTAATTGAACTTATTTTTTTATGATACATAGTATCAAAATTAAAAATATGTTACCACAATTAATGTTAAAACATGATTTCTAGATGATTGAACTAATGTGATAATTTTTAAAATGAATAAAAACATGAATAATTTCAATTGGATGTCTATATATAGACCCATATTATCTATTAATTTTAAATGGTCAATTATTTAACCATATAGATTTCGTAGGACACTAAAATATTTAGTTTTTTTTTTGAAAATTACAATTGTTTCTTCTCCCCATTTATAAAAGGACACCTTATATCCTCTCCTCTCAACAGTTAAATAATTTTTTTGGGATAGAAACTAAAAGTATACATTCCTTAAAAATTTTTAACTTTAACTAGAGTCCCATTTATAATCATAAAACCTTCCTATGATGGATTTATGTATAAACCTATATAGGTTTTCTAAAGATGTTGTATAGTTCAGGACCATGCATTATCATATTATTTCTTCTTCCACATCCTTCAAAACAAATTAATCCATGGTGAAACAATAACACCAATAATATAAATATACATATATTTGTTTTTCTAATGTAATATACTATACCCATATCATCCTTCATGAAATGGGAAATGAAATATTCGTTTGCGTTTACAGTGGACTACCACTTAGCGGAATGATGAAATTCATTTTCGGTCAATTCCAATAATTATTGGATATATATATAGATTTAATATATATATATATATGATATTAATGTAATATATATAACGTAATTTAAAATTCATATATCACATTTTTATTACCATTCCATTAAATGAAAAATGATAATGTCATTCTCTTATATTTGTGGATTACCACCTTCACGAAGTGATGTGGTTCATTTTTCACCACACATTAAATGGATAGTTTATATAAGTATAATTAAAATGATAATATGGTATTTGTGATGTAAATAAGATTCTATAAATAAAAAAATAGGTACCTTATTTCTCTCAAGTTTATTAAAAAGGGAAACTTTACCGGTTTGTAGGCAAGGTCTACCATCTCGATGATTGTAACATATTTCATTTTTTATAACCATAATTAATGGTTTCATTTAAAATTATAATTGATTTAAAACATTATTATTATTTCATGATTACTATTTTCAGATATTTTGGAATAATTAACACACTTAATATATTCAACCTATTAAAGTCAACTTTGACATATATAATGAAAATAAATAAAATGTCTGACCCAAACATAAATGATTATGAAATTAAATATAAATAATTAATAAATAAAAGAAATAATTTAATAATGTTTAAATTTTATCTTATTAAAGTAGAAAATTAATAATATTTTATAAATATTTATGATATAGAATTGTTGTAACATGTTAGACTTGATGTAAGGGATTTCATCTTAATTTCCACTCCATTGAGAAATATTTGGTATTATGAACATATTTAAAATTATGTGGTGTCCATACTCACCCTTTGACGTAATTTACATCAATATATATTTATTAACTACATTTAATGATTCAATTAATGTTACAATTTCTTGAGGAACGTTAAAATGAAATTTTGATATTATTTCACTTTTTTACTGGGTATATTTTTCTTCCATGTCCATCTCTTTCAAATTTTTTTTGCAACATTATTTTTCAATAATCAAATAATTTACCAAGTATTTTTTATGCTACCCTTTACTTTTTACATGATTTTAGAGGTATCATTCAAATGTCTCCCCTAAATGGTACATTTTACTCTTTTTGTAAAAAAAAGTGATAAGGAATGTTTTCTTTTTAACATATATGGTGTTAGGAGAATTTCTGACCGCTATAAACACCATAAAGCCTCTAGATTATAATTTAATATTTAAATTATTTCTTATGGAAACTAGTTATAGAAAATAATTTTAAAAATTTCATCTATGTGCATTAAAATAATTTATTTTACAATAGAATCTATTATTTTTATGGTTATCTATCATTTCTTGATTATTTTTTGCACATTAAAGTTACATTAAAAGATACACTTTCATGTGATCATTAGACATTAGATCTCAAATAAAAGTCCTTATTATTTATCATAGATGTGATTATTCCTTAAAAATTTTATCATATAAACATAATGTTTTTGATATGAATGTTATTTTATTGAATATAAAAACATGATAAATTTGTATAGTTTACCCCATACCAATATTTATTGAAATGAAATATTATTAATGAGTTAATGTAATCATTCAAAGTTTTAGTAATTCACATGACATGAATTCATAAGAGGGGATCAGTTATATATATCCTTTCAATGCATCGATAGGTCTAATGAGACAAATTAGATGGTTGGAATTATTTTAAATGATTTTTAATGTATTCCTACCCTTAGATTAAGCCATCTTTGTGAATGGAATTTATGGTAAAGATATAATAATTCGAAATATTATTCATTTACATTAATGATAATTAAGTTATAATTACCAATAATGTTATTGGGAGTGACATTACCCATGTATGAATTTATTGTTGATGTTATTGATTTAATAGAACGTGTTTTTAGTTATTTAACATTCCATGTTGATTATGTCATATTGATTCATGATAGCTTCTTCTTTATGTAACTATTACTTAAAATTAGATATTACACTTTATTTTTTTTAATTTTATGTAGGATATGAAGAAGGATATTATAAATAATACCAATGATGTAATAATGTTATTTATGATATTTATTTTTTGATTCCAATTTGATATGGGAATCATATTTGTATTTTGTTCATCAAGACTACTAACCTCATCACACCTTTGATATGAGATCCTATATATCTTATACGAACGTAATAAAGTATAATGTAGCACTAGTTCATTGGATTTGGTGTTGTTGTAGTTGGTAATATTGGAATTCTGGTAGAAACCATGGGTATTAGATTTTAAAGGTTCATAACTAACATGATAATTTTTATAATCCCTTATAGTCTTTGAGAACTTTTACAATAAGATATTTTTTATTTTATTCTTAAATATTCTCAATGATGATGATCTAACCGACTTTGTTCAATTATCTAGTGATTTTTCCCAATGGATGAATGGGAATGAATACCAACAGATAATTTAAATATTGGACATCTAAGCAAGACAATATACATGGTACTTTAATTTTAATATGTCATTTCTATATTCGGGAAGATTACTCATGTTATGATGAATAAAAATCCCTTAATTAATCAATATTTCCTTCCATAATTTGATTCTCCAATATATGATTTATTCCTGCAATGAATCCTCCATATTTTAAGAGAACTACTAATCAATTGGTAGCTGAGAAATGTAATAAGTATAACAAAAATATATTTCTTGCTTTGGGATTTAATGAAAGTGAAAAGGTTGATATAAAAGTTCAATATTTTAAAGGATTTGTACAATAATGATGATCATTGATTTAAAACACTATAGAGGATGAAGAAATAGAAATCCTAGAATGAATATATTTTAATGTAATTTTATTTTAAATATAATTCCCTTGAGAACAACATTTAAAAATACAGAGGATGTTCCACACATTATATATTAAGAATTAAAGATGTGTGTAAGATTATTTGGTTAACTTTATAAGGTTATCATGTAATGTTTCAGACTATATATATATTGGATGGAATTATTGACTATTTTTTATGAGTGTATGTCCTGTCTCTGAGGGGAACTTAATCATCAATCATTTTCATTATATAATAATATAGTATCATGTTCCCATAATATGGATAAATAATTTTTTATATCCCATATATTCAAGTGAAATCTTGAAAATAATAGGTCTTTTAAACACCATGAGAAATGAAACTATTTATAGAATAATAAGAATAAGAGAACCAATCAATTTTTATCATGTCAATATTTTGCAAAGAAACATCTTGAACATATTATTAAGGGAATGGCCTTTTTATATGTTTCGAGATAAGGGTATAATATATAATGATTGTAAGGATAATATAGAGACCACAATAATCCAATTCTTCAACTATAAATAAATTGGGAATTATTTAATCCAATTTACCAAGCATAAAGGAAATATGTCATAAAAGAGGGAAAGGGTATAATTCCAATCATATGTGATCACAATAGTTAAGGTTGATGTTATTAATTATGTGGTGGTAGGTACATTAATAATATCCACTAATTTATATAATGTTTTATTTGATTATATATCTTCACACTCATTTATATCTTCTGTTTTTTAGAATAAAATTATATTTTTAAGTAACACCTTATGAAGGGAGTTTTTAGTTTAAATCATAGTGGAAATGTACCTACAGAAGGGATGTGGCATTAATTTAAAATTATGAAATATAAAAATTCCCTATTTGAATAAAAAATTATTATACCTATGGTTAATTTTAATATAATCTTTGGTGTGGAAATTATTTAAAAATATGATATAAGTAATTATTTCAAAGTGAAGGAAATTATGATTAGTATGGATGATACAAAATTAATTTTATTTGGAGGAGATACTTCATCTTTTGAATTATGTCTACATCCACCATAATAGCTATTTTGAATGATATACTTGAGGAAGAATATAATTTACAACCTAATTATTGAATTACAATCACTACGTTGATAATGTAAACATTATACATTAATACATTGATGTATTACTTAAGGAATTACATGGACACCCCCATATCGTGATGTTTAGTTTTCCATTGATTTAATCATTGATGGTAGATATATATCAAAGAAGATATGTATAATGGACACTTTGTAATAAGAGTATTAAAGGAAAGAAATAGAATATTTTCTTGGTAAAGGATTTATACACTGAATGTTTCACTTTGGGGAGCCCCTATTCTTTTCATCATGAATAATAATAGATCAATGAAGCTATTAAGTTATTATCAGTAAATGGGAAATATTATAATAAATAACATGTATTCACTACCTTATATTTATGAATTATTCAATCAAATTAATGGTGATAATCTTTTTTCAAGGATTGAACTTTGTTTAGGTATCACCAATTTGGAGTAAAGAAAGTATAAAAAATGAAGAAATAATTTCTTAAGAGGTATGAAAATTAGGAGTTTATAAAATTCCATTTGGATTGACTAATACAATCTATATTTTTATGGATCTAATAAATATAGTATTATAGGATTATCATTATATTTTATTATGGTATTCCTTGATGATATCTTGGTATAATCTAAAAGATAGAGGACAATGATAATATCTTGGAGATCATTCTTCAAAAACTTATATAAAAATAGTTATATGGTAAATATTGAAGGTATAAATTATATCTTCAAAATGTGTCTTTTTAACATTATATACACAGATGGAATATAATTTGATCTAGTAAATCCCAAGGTAGTCATAGAATAACCAATAACAAGGAACATTAGTGAGGCACATTATTTTATTGGTCTAGAATGTTACCTTTGGTGAATTGTTCAAAATTTTGGGACATTGATTGAATTATTATCTAGGATTATAGATAAAGGGGTTTTATTCAAATTGATAATGTAGTGTAATGAATTTTTTAATGAATTTTAGAAGAGATTTTTAAATGCTCCAATTTTGTCTACATCCTTAGGAAATGATGTATTTGTGATATATAGTGATGCATCAATGTAGGGACCTAGTTGTATCCTTATAAATAATGATAAATTTATTGACTATGCCTCATGGAAATTGAAGACTCATGAATATAACAATGTATGTCATGATATTGAGTTGGAAGACGTTGTATTTTCTTGGTTGATATGGGGACAATATATCTATGGTGAAACATGTGAGATATTGATAGATCAAATGAATAGGAGATGATAAAATTTTGTTTGAGGAAAAGATACTGGATAAAGATAATTAATTATTTTTATCTATCAACTCAATTCTACATAGTGAAAGAAAATTAGGTAACATATGCATCAAGTTGGAATGATCTTGTATTTATGGATAAACTAAGGATCGATAGGGATACAATGTTCAATGATATAGTAAAGTTATATCTGGGAATTATTAATGAATGGAAAACATCAATCATTTTTAAAATTATTTTGAGAAAATATTTATCCAAATAGATAAAAAATTATCAAACTTCTAATGAGAATCCTCAAAATAATGTTAATAATATGAATGCTCATAAATTTGAAGACATCATATATGAATATGGAATTATAAAATTCTGAAAGAAGAATTTTGGTTCATCTATACCTAATATTAGAAGGGTATTAATAGATACTGTTCATGGATTAAAATTATATATACACTGAGGTCACACTCAGATATATAGGGATTTTATGGAATGAAATTTATGGTATAAGACAAAGTGGGAAATTGACGACTATGTATCAATATTCTTGGTTTATAAGAAGGTTATGGATGATAGACAACATCCTAGAGGATTAGTGAAACATATACCTATTTCTATGTGGAAATGGAAGACATTACTATTGAATTTGTAATGGGATTACCAAATACACATTAAAATAATTTTGAAATATGTGTTATCAATGATCACCTAACAATATATGCACATTTCATCACTATAAGAGATGATTTATCTCTTGAGATACTATTAAAAATGAAAATTAATTAATTTATAATCCTTTAGAGTGAAAATCATTCAATTGTTTCTGATCGTGATCCATGATTGACATTAAATTTTAGGTAATGTCTTTAAAATGTTCTTCATACCGAGCTTCATTGGAGCATCTCCTATCATCCACAAATACATTGGAAATTCCAAAAGACTATTAAAACCATTAATGACATATTGAAGAAACTCGCATTTGACTTTTATGGTATTTGGGAATTGTATATACATTATATAGTGTTTTCCTATAAAAATAGTTTCTATTCATGTATTCAAATTTCCATGTGTATATAATTATATGAAAGAAGATGTTTTACACCAAAATATTTGGATGAAGATGGGTAAAGTGAGCTTGTGGTCGTATAAAATATCATGGAAATGATGAAAATGATAATGGATAATATGAATAATATTCTTCAAACTGAAATAAATAAAATAATTTATGCATATAATAGACGGAAATATTTCTAATTTCAAGTGATAGATCATGTTTTCATGAAATTATTAGTAGGTAATCATGTTATAAAGAATTGTAATAATAGAAAATTGATCCCCAAATATAGCAGTCCTTTTAAAATTATTGAAATAATTAGATATATGAATTATTGATATGAAATGACACCCATTACATCTAAAGAACATGATGTGTTTTATATCACTTTGTTAAAGAATTATATGCCATACCAAACATGTTGAATCCACTCATCTTGAACTCACTCACATGGAAGAAATGGGTTGATCATGAGAACTCATGTATGCCTCTCCATTCTCCAGAGGATTCCAACTAGCAGTAGCATTGTAATATGTATAGTGGGGAGATTATACCATAGGGTTATAGAGTTAAAAAATAGCAGAACAAACTTATACCAGTAATAATATTATAAATATTAAACTGTAGAAACAATGGAAATAATAAAATACAGTGCAATATCAATAATATAAGAATATTTATAAATCAAAAAAATATTAAAGAATTAATGTGATTATATATAGAAGTGTAACTAAATATCATTATATATGTAATAAAAAATAGACTAAAATACTCAACAAAAAACCAAAAAATTTTCAATTCTCTATCCCCACGTTGGTCCCATCTCCAAACTCCAGTACATGCATCTTGAAATCAATCAAAAAGTGGTCATTTTCCCTTCTCTAAACCTAAATCCATACATTGTTCCCATGTACAAAAAATAACCCCAATATAGTGAGACTATAACTCATAAGTTCAATTCCACCATTTCTAATCATAATTATTCTCATAATATGTTTATACAACAATACAATAAATAAGTGTATTAGTTAATCAAACAATTCAATAAACACCATATTAACCTACCCATACACCATGCCAGAATGGCTATGAGAAATTCTCACAAACCTACCAACATGAACCATATATTAATGGAAAAAATTAACCTTCAACATGGCCCTTCCGGTAGTATCTAATCATGTCTTATAACCATGCCAATCATAATCATATAACTAAGGTATAGACCACCCAAATCTTCGTCAAAACCACTATATAATAATTACCTCATTTAATCAGGGTTGATATCCTATATATGAATTTCATTATTTGTCACTAGGCCATGCCCATGATATAACCATTCCAACATATCATCTATCCATGGCCTGTTATATAAGAATTTTAGAATGTGTCACTAGGAATTACCCTCTATATAATCATTTTTAGTATGTATCACATGGAATAGACCACTTTATAATCATTTCATCATGTATCACTAGGTGTATCCCTCTCTATAAGTATTTCCCCATGTGTCATTAGGCATAGCCTGCTATAAAATCATTTCAATAAGTAATCACATCACAAGTCATAAAAACATGGATACAAAAATATTGCATTATATGTCACAATGGTTAATTATAAAAATTATCATTTATATTTAGACTACACATTTCATATTTATATTTTACATAACCAATAAAATCCCAGTTATCTCAATAAACAGTATATTTCAAGGAAATCTATATCAGTAAACCGTATACATACCATGTCATTCTAAACAAACATTACGCCATTAAAGAATTCATTTATACTCAAGGTTTAACTCAATCGAAAAACATCCACGAGCTATGACAATAACCAATTGGATCCAAAGGTAATCCGATGAATAATTCATTTCATTCTTTCAAGTTATTCAAGACATGATATGTTAGTGAAATTTCACTATTTCACACACTTGAAAAGTATAAAACTATAAAGTTGTGTTTTATATCCCCTATCATTAGTCGATGATAAAAAAATAAATCTAATGAAATTAATCTATGGGTATGATGGTTCAGATGAGCGTAATAAAGTTCCAAGATAAAAAATGTTGAATATCAAAACCAACAATGCACACAATAAGGGATTACACCACAACGGTAACAGAACAGCAGAGGAGATGGGGGAACCAATGAAAAACCACATATCCTGGATTTATCACAAAAATTGTAAATATATAATTAAAGTAGGTTCACTAAAATTACAAGGATGGTCACCATAGGTTGACAGGAGGAAGCTTCTGAGAGAAGGAATAATAATTCAACTATACAACACATTTTAAAATTGTAGGTTTGGGAATTACATGGCATGTAAAAAATTTACTTGTCCTGTAATTCATTTTAGAGGTTTATGCAGAAAATCCTCTCACCTCATTTTATAAATTTTTATGTTATCGTGCATTACATGATATGTAATATAATTATAGGAATCTTAAACTCATGTCGTGAATTTTTTCACGACATATGACCATTGACCACGTCTAGAAGGATACAATTATATGAAATATATTACATTTACACAACATATAATTGTTCTACAGATATATTTTCAGGCCTGATTCCTTATAAAAAACCCATTTAAGGCCTTTCAATATAACAAGAACCCATGGTAACACTTGAAACATTTATACCCAAACTCCATGAAATCAAAACTAATGCATTAGTGGCTCCCCATGTGGATCCTCTCCCATTTTCTAATGTTTCCTTGTAAACCATGAATTTTTTTATTCAAACAAAATACTTCTGTGGGATTTAGTTAATTTTACACAAAAAAATATACCCATCTCTGAAAAAGAAATGGTCACTAAGGATCTAATGAGTATCTCAAGGAGAGATATACTTGAAAAAAGATAGGATCTCACAACCTCCCCACCATATAACAGATCCTCCAAACCTACTCCGAGAATCACTGTATGGTCTCAGTGAACATGTCTGGACAATATAATAACATATCCGACTCCATATCCTATGTATATTCTTTAACTAACCCATGATGCCACTACACTCAAACCAAAACTATAGTTCAACCCTGAAGAGACGTCTATCTCTGCTCCAAAATCCATATCAGATGATCCATAAAGGATGCATCAGCACTAAGCTCTACTTAGGATTTTCCTATTATGTGGGAATGGTTTGAACAATATCCCCAAAGAAACAATAAATGCATCAAATTATGCATGAACTGTAGCATTTTGGAACGGCTAAATGGTGTGATACTAGGATGACTCTACCCACTATCTCGAATGGCCCAACAAACCTGGGTGCTAGATTGGCATATTTCCTCACTGGGATTTGTCCTAATCTACGAGACACCAAAAGGAAAGCACAATGACTGACATAAAACTCTAGAGGTCATCTGTTAAACTATTCTTATGATTTATTCTTTCATTGTGAAGTCTCTAATTGTTGTTGGATCAACTAAACCTTCGCACACATCTCTTTCATGAGACTAGCACCGACAAGATCTAACTAACATTCTTCCAAACACCATAGAGGTGAATGGAATGAATTTCCCTAAATATCCTTAAAAGGTTCAATCTATATGTATTTATAAATCTTTTTTTATATGTAATCCCATCAAGTTCCATATTCTACTTATAGAAACCATTAAAATCTTGAACAAGAGAACATAACATAACCTCAAGAACTAGAATAGTAATCTTATGTTGACAATAAGTATGAGTATTTTAGGCCTAATTTAAAAGAACTTGTGATCCCAAAACCATCCGAAGAACCTTCCAAAAAAAATAGATGAACAATGTGGATATCTGTCTCAAATGATACTCTATAGAAAACCATTACGATAAACTACCCCTCGAACATAAATACTCACCACAACATCAAATTTGATGGTATCCAAAATAGATACAAGTAGTATATATTCTTCAATAAATCCACTATCACCTTTACATCACAATTCTTAAAAGTTTTCTTGGATAATCATATAAAAAAATTCATAGTGACATCATCGCATTTCTACTCAGGAATGGGAAAATGATACACAATCTAAACATGACCTTAATGATTGCTATCACTTAGTGACAAGTGAAGCATCTTTCCAAAAATCTAGGTACTTCCATCATCATTCTTGACAATAAGTATATTCTACGGAGATCATGGTACATTTTTTCAAACTAGGAAATACTTCTTATCAAGAAGAATAAAACTCTCTCATCATCTCCCCACAAAAACCCATAGAAACCCATACTCATACATAGAAAAGAATATAATGTCCACATTCAAGTGATAATTTCAGTTCTATCTCCCCAACATATAATATATCTCTCATAACTAAACCCTATGGATATGATATTTTCTCTGTCATAATCCTATCCAAAAGCACAGGTATAACAGATGCCAAATTCGGAGCTACTTATCTTTGCAACTCTTGAACTACTAGATGAATGTCAACAAATAGAACCATCACCCTCCACTAACCTCAAGACTCACATACTGCCTCTAACTTCATCGTTCAGCTCACTGAATCTGTAATGAACTTTCTATTTCTATATCATAATCCAGCTCAATGTTTAGAAACTACAGATAATCGAACCACCTATCCTATATAATGTTAGTGTCCACTGAGAAAAGGGGTACTAGAGGATACTAGGGTCTATATACACCACAACCTCTCACCCATGAGATAAAGACTCTAGTATCTGAAATAATGTACCACTTCTTATAAATATAAATCCGGAGTATTGTTATTCCTCTCAAGTGGTCCCAACTATCTGAATCGAGAAGAAACCACAATATCTTCCTACATAAGAACTACTCTGAGTCTATAAAAATGATTCACAGTACATTGTATATGATTGAAATTTCATAGGTATGGGGATGATAGGTGTTGAGGCTAGAATTCCATTCAAAATTAGAAAATATCTCTCATAATCATATGGACAAACAAACGTCACCGCATTATTGGTCAAACCGGACAACAGTGCTTTCAAATGGGAAAAGTCATTGATAAAGCATCGAAAATAACATAATAAACCCAGAAAGATCAAAATCCCGAAGGCATTATTTGGATGTTCTCAAGATTCCATGGATGTATCTTTCTGGGGGTCTACTCACACTCCATCCTCTATGATTACATGACCCATGAAGTGCAATTTATCAATCCAGTAAATGCATTTGGTCAGACTTTTGTAAATATGATGCTCTCTCATTATACTTAAGATGATTTTAAGATGATTGGAATGATCCTCAACTAAATAGGAGTACAATATGATGTAATCGAAAAAAATTCCACTAAGTGATCCATAAAAGGAGGAAATATCTTATTTATCCTCTCTATAAATACCTTTGATGCATATGTCAAGGAAAAAAGAATCTAAATGAACTCATACAAGCCATTACTACTCATAAATGTTCTATGTGGTATGTATGATGGTATCACCCTCAAGCGATGGTAAATTGATCTCAAATTCATCTCAAATAGATTTTGGAGAAGTTATTAGAACCTATTAGATGATCAAAGAGATCATTGATGTGTGGAATTAGATACAAATTATTGACCATCATCTAATTTAACCTTTAATATTTCACACACAAGGGAGAAGTACAATCATCGATCTTGTAAAAGAGAACTGGATAACCCCAAAGAGATTTACTAAGCTATATGAAACCATTATCTTAGAGGTATTCCAATTGGAATTCGAACCCCCAAAGCACTACTGGAAACATTCTTTATTTTGGGATTGAAACATTATATGATCCCATCAACAAAACCATTGTAAAATCGATCTCTCTATTGGGTGGTAATCTATAATACTCATATGTAAACACATCTTAAAAATGGGTTTCCATAAGAGAAGAAGAATCATATTGAATTCCACCATCATCTAGAGAAATACTACCTATTTGATCCATGAGGTAATAAATTATGAATTTAATTACTCAAATATGACCTACTTGATGATCCCACTCACCCTTAAGAGAATAGATTAATCATTATGGAGATAAGTTTGTGACCACCCTCTGATAATATTCAATACATGTTTGGTTTATAACTAAAAAATATATACCCAAAAAAAAATCTCTTCCAATCATTTCAAGGAAAATAGTTTCCCAAAATAAATGACAACCACCCATCTCAAGAGAACATGATTTTCATCTTTTTATATTATCTTATCTCACTCCCAATTGTGCATATATGGTTAAAACACCTCCCAATATTTCCAAATCCATGATTAAATTTCTAGAAAATAGCGTATAAAAATAATGTGATTCTCCAATATAAAAAACCCATGAAATGGTAGATGATATAAGAATAATACCACTGATAGTAGAAATCATTCATTCCAAATAGCTAGAGTGGTCTACAATATGTTCAAATGACCATCTCCTCTTCCATGGGATCCAACCTAACTCCCCTAGGCTATACCCTCTATCTGCTGCTATCATTCCTTCAGTGGGGTCACACATCCTATGCCTCATCTAAAACGTCCCCTAGCACTCAAAATACCTATCTTCTAAGGTGTATATGTGTATATCTAGGACTCTACTATATTTTTTGTTCCCCTCCCACTAATCTAATGTTTTATGCTCATAAAGAACCTCTTTAGGTGGTCCGATCATCCAAAAACATAACACACCAATGCTGATCATGGACACTAAATCAATTAATAGACCATCTTGACAGTCTAATAGAACGAAAATGAAATAGATTCCTAAGATGGATTCCCACTACCTTAACCTCTATGAAAAATGATGCCCCAAAATAAAACAATCATAACCATTCATCTTTCCACTAGACGAAGATTTCATATATTTCCTAGATGAATCATATTATTTTCTATTTGGGGACTCTTTTAGATTAATTTCCATGATGAGTTCCTAATTTTTTCTATTTAAAAATATACTCAGATAGAACATGTTCACTTGCATCCTAATCTCATAGAGAATACCTTCTCGAAAACATCCCTCTAAAGATATCTCATCAGCATCCAATGATGTTGCAATGAATTATAGGTCGGTCATCCATTTAGAGTAGTCATGCATTGGAATTACCTCTTATTCAATGTGAATGAACTCATGATCTTTATGATTATTCAACTAAACTTTATAAAAATGTATCGATAATATCATAGTGAGTTCATTTAGGATAACTTCTCCTGCTTCTATAGGAGCTCCAGAATTCCCCGCGAATACTTTCCTGGTCTATGAAGAATATCTAAAACATGCTTCACCCACTTATATGTGGGTTTCTCTTGATGCATAAATATCATATAGGCTAATAAGATTCTAAAATCAGCTGCCTAGGGGCCACCTTCGATTTTGAACTAGGTGGATCATACAACTAAAAAAACCCATTGTCTCAGACATCAAAGGAACAATGTGAACTATATCTCATTCCATGGATCTCATGAGCCTTAGGAAGATATTGTAAATATGATAATCTATATTCTCTTTCAAAAACTACAAGAATATCATGTTAACCTATGTTAGGATCTTGTAGAATTCAACTCTCATGATTCTCAATCAGTGATGATGATGATTCATTTTATCTATAATACAACCACAATTCTTAAAACATCAACTGTAAAAAAATCAATTTAAAAAGGTAAAAAATAGAGGACCACAAATTCATAGTCTCTCCAAACGTGGATTACAAGTGTTTTTTCATGATATAATAGTTCATTTATTTCATTTATAAATTATAAAGGATATTTCATGTCCTAGATCTACATGAAACTATATATCACATGAAAATAAATATGTCTCTATTATGAACAATACACGTAAATATATATCCATATATTCTTATTATGATGAATAAACCGTCATATCACTCCAAACCAGGACATGAGTATAAATATCAATAATCAATAATGTGATAAAAATATGTCCTCACACAACATGTGAATCATTCAGGGTGAAATAACATCATTTGTAACAAGAAAAAAATACAAACAATAATCTGCCCCTAGGAACTCAGATTCCCCCCTATACATGGGTTATCTACTCCCTTGACGAATTTTATTAAAAAACCCCAACACATCCTAGTATATTTTATTGAATTCCCAAATAGTAATTAAATATAAAAAAATCCCCTCTAATAACATATTGTATCATCCCCTAATTTGATACTCTCTCACGTGGATAAAATAGTTTCATCACAGGACCTCAATAATTACTCCTCATATGCTAGAGGATTCCGACTAGTAGTGTTGGTGTGATATGTATATTGGGGGTGAATATACCCCTGGTTACAATGTTACAACCCAGAAGAAAAAACTAATACCATTAATAATAATATAATTATTCGAGTACAGAAACAATGGAAACTATATAATACAAAAAAATTTAATCAAATACAACTGAAAAATACAATAAATAATAAATTAACAAAGTGATAAAATCATATAATGTGACTAAATATCATGTTAAAAATAATAAATAATAAAAGAACAAAAAACTCAAATAATACCCAGAAAATCTCAAGGTCTCGAACCCCATGTCGGTCCTATCCCTAAACTCCATCCCATTCAACAATAAATAAATCAACCATAAGGCTATTTGACCTTATATAATCATACACACATATACTCTTATAGGGTACCAAATAGATTCCTGAATAGGGTGTGAGTATAACTTAGTATTCCGACACCACCGTGTCAATGAATAACCAGTATGATAATATATTTATGTAATAAATACAATAAAAAACTATATTAATTAACTAGATAATAAAATTAAAACCATATTAGCATGCTTATGAACCATGCTGAAATGTATCTATGCATGTCTCTCTACCATTCCAACCATAACCATATAACCGTGTTAAAATATAACCTACCTCAATGACATTCCAAAATGCCTCTTAGCATGTATTAAAACCATGAAAACAATAACCTTATAACCAAGGTATAAACCAGAAAAAATTGGTCAAACCAACTCTATAAGAATTGTAGAATTCAAGAAGGGCTAAGCCCCCTATATAAGTATTTCAACACATGTTACTAAGCCTAGTCATCTATGTAATAATTTTGGAATGTCAATTGTGAATGGACATAATATAATTATTTTAGCATGTGTCACTTAGAATAGCCCACAATATAATCAATTCATCATGTATCACTAGGCATAGCCTATCATACAATCATTTCATCTTGTATTAGTGGGAAAATCCCTCTATACAAGCATTTAATCATGCATGACAGGGGATAACCTTATCTATAATCATTTTAAGATGTAATCAGAACACATGTCATAGAAACATGGATATCAAAAAATCACATCATATGGCTGAATTGATAATTATGAAAATTATAATTTATCTCTCAACTAGGCATTTCAAATATCAATTTGTAACAACCAATAAAAATATATTTATCTTAAAAACAAGATAATTCAAGGTGAATTTTTTTCAAAAAATCACCCACAATATATGTCTTCCTAAACACAATTAAATCCATTAAACGATTCATTTATATTCATGGTTCACCCACCCGAACAATGTCCAACATCCATGACACTAATAAATTGGATCCAAAGGGACTCTATAGAATAGTTAAATACATTATTTCATGTTTTTGGCACAAAATATGTTGCCACAATTTTACTATTTCACATTCTTGATAATTATCAAACCACAGTGTTAAGGGTTAGACCCCCTACATCTAGTCGATGATCAAACAATAATTTCAATGGAAGACTACAATGTGGAAGAATGTGCAAATGATCTTAAGAATATTCCTAGATCAAAATTGATCGTGATCAAAACCAAAAAGATAAATGATCAAAGTATTACACCACAATAGTCGTAGAATGATATAAGAGAAGTGGTAGATGACAAAAAAACATATTGGGGATTGATCTCAAAAAATCGGAAATCCATAATCAAGGGACGTTCTCCCAAATCAACTGGAAAGATGAACTAGATCTATAGGACTATGCTTTGTGTGAGATGAAATAAATTTTCAACTGCAAGATACAATTTAAAACCACATGTCAGGTAATTACAAAATATTTTATATAGTTTAACGTTGAGTAATTATGTTTATAGGTATTAGATGAAAAAATCATCACCTCAAGTGATTATTTTTTATTTCAATGAAACATTACATTAAGTTTAGTATAATTACATGATGTCTACTATCAATAATTCCTCACACACTTCACAGATTTTAACCATTCATAACATGTTCTTTCCAATAATTGCACAATGTGTTTTATAGTTACAGGACGTGTAAGTATTCTATAATGATTTTTTCTCCCCAGTATCCTAATAAAAAACATAAAAACCCTTTAAGGTTTCTCAGAAAACCATGAAACTATGGTAACACTCTACCCTTTTATATACAAAATCCATCAAATCCAATATAATTCCACAATTTCTCCCCGTATCGATCCTCTTCATTTTTCTCAAGATTCCTCACAACCCAAGACCTTGTTTATTCAAAAAATATACTTCAAAAAACTCTAATTAATTTTACCCAACAAAAATATATTTCATCGAAGAATGACATGACCAATAAGTCTAAAAAACATAAATAGGGATATGCATGAAAAAATATGGGATCCTACCCAACACATGTTACCACATCTAAAGAAATATAAATAGAACCTAATTTATCTTACTATAAATAGGATGTGAAGATTCATGACACTAGAGATCAATCATTTATGAATAGTCAACAATATTGATTCAAAATATAATTTTTTTTCAGAAATTAGATAAGTTATTTTTAAGGGGTTTCAACTTTTTTCAATTATATTATTTATAATCAATTAATCGACATTAGAATTAATTTTATATTTTAGTTTTTTATACAAAAAAAATTATACTGAGAAACACATTTTTCTAAAAACAAGTTTTTCATTTAATTTTTTGGGTTGAATTTTAAATTAAATTATTCAACTACTATGAATTGAATTTTATAAAATGAATTTCATATTTATAATAATAATAATTTAAATTACTTAATAAGTTAAATATAATAATCTGTCATAATTAATTGCTGAAACAGGAAAAATATTTTACCACGGTAAATATGAAAATTCGTTTATCGGGGGTTTAATCTAATAAAATAAGGGATAAAATGACCAAAAAACATAGATAATTTCAATTTATTGTAATATACCAACACTATATCATATAATTTCATAAATGGTTCATTTTGGGTCTATTGGCTTTGATTAATACATTTATAAATTTTATTCCTTTTAACAATTCCTAGTGTTTTCTCTCCGCCACATATATCAGAACACCCCTCTCTTCTAATATACACACATTGAGATCTATTTTCTCTACCAATACATAACCCAATATCTTCCTTAAATAAATACCCATGAACTAGAATCCCTTGTTTTATCATAAACCATTCTAGGAAGGACCTAGGTATTAAAAAATGTATTCTGAAGAAGAATAATGGGACTCAACCATTTGTTTTAATTTTATTTCCTCTTCCACCTCCATCAAATATTATTCAACCATGATGAAATAAAACAAATAGTATGATAGATATAATGATATCTTATAATGTTAAAGTAATGATATTTTTTATCGACACTTCTATAAAATGGGAAATGAAACTATCGTCCATGTTTATGATGGACTACCTCCTCGTGAACCGATTTAATTAATTTTCCATCATTGAATCTAATCGATTGTCATAAGTAGGTATTAAATGAATATATATATATATATATATATATATATATTATTCATGAAATGTTTATCAGTATTAAAATATAATATATCACATAATATCCTACATTTCAATTAATTGAAAATTGGTAATATCATTCATGTAGACGTGCATACTACCATATCCTTGAAGTGATGTGATTCATTTTTTACCACTAAATCACAATGCTGGTAAATATAATTTTATTTAAATAAAAAATTTGATATTTGTTATATAATTACAACACTACATATATAATAAATATAATTACCTTTTTCCATTATGTTTATTGAACAATGTTAATGTTACTTATGCGTATATACAACCTTCTATCTCACTGATTTTAAGGTAGTTCAATTTCATAACCATATTTCATCATTTTTTTAAATTTATAATTAATTTAAAAAAATTAAAATTATTTTAGGATTATTATCTTTTATATTATGTAATATTGAACAATTTTACCACAATCAACATTCTGATGTAATTTTGGAAATATGGACCAAATATCATAAAAACATACAATGTGAACCTAATTGATTATATAATGAAAGATAAAATTGTAATAAAAAAATAACAGATATAAAAAATTAGAAATAGGTTTATATGTTTGTAAATAATTAACAGAAGTTTATTTTTTAGGAATATATAGAATATACGTGACGAGTCGGACCTGAGTTTAGGGGTTTTGTCTCAACCTCCACTCCATAGAGACTTATTTTGTATTATACAACTATTTACATTTTTTTGTGTAAACTACACCATTGAGGTATTTTACGTTAATATATTTTTATTCATGATGTTTAATTTTTCCATTAAACTTACTATTTCAATATAAATATTAAAAAATAAAATCAAATATAATTTCTCCTTTTGGTCAAGTATATATCTATTCCAAGCCCATATTTGTTGAAATTATTTTAAAAAAAATTATTACTCTAATAATATATTAAAGAAATTTTATGTTATCCTTGAATTTTTACATGGGTTTTAATGGAACCTTTTTAATTTTTTCCTCACAAGTGTCATTTCTAACATTTTTTTGTAAACAATTCCAGATGAATGTTTTCTTTTTATTATATTCCACATTGATATAATTTCCCACCATCATAATTACTTTCACAATTTCTCTTCATATATACGATTTAAATGATATTTAAAAAGAAATTATGTATGAATAATTATTTGAAATATTTCATTTTAATTATTAAAAAAATTATTGTAATATAAAATTTGCTTTTTTGATGGTCATCTTTTATATCTTGACTAATTTTAGAAATTAAATTTCCCTTGAAACAATATATTTGTTATTATTATTGGAATTTACATTTATCATAAATGTACATATTTTTATCATTGATATGACTATTTCATAAATCGTATATCACTTCAACATATGTTGGGTTACTATAGATTTTATTTATTTAACTATGGAAAAACAGATAAATCAATATTATGTACTCAATATGAATATTCATTAATAAAGAATATTGGTTTGGAATTAAATGGATCTTTCAATATAGGATCAATACATGGGACATGAAGTGATGGGTGGGTCCAAGTTATATATAATCCATTAATTCATAAAAATGTATAACATGAAAAATTACTTGGATAGCCTTATTTAAATGCATTTTCAGTTTATTCCAACCCATAGATTAAACTATCATGGCGCTGGGTCCTGATGGTAATTAGGTCATGATGTCCAAGACAATGACATCCAATATTATTTTTTTCATTCATTGAGAAGTTAGTTATTATTATCTATTGGATTATTTACTTTTATATTATCAATGGATGCATTTAATTCTTAATTTATTGATTAAATGACTTGTGTTTTCAGTCATTAAAATCCCCATATTGATTATTCCTTATTTATTCAAGAAAACATCTTTTATATGTAACTCTTACAAAGCATATGAGTGAAACCTTTATTTGATTTATTTCACCTAGGACATAAATAATGATATTATAAATAATATAAAAGATGAAATAATATTTTTATGAAAAATATTTTTAGGGTTAAAATGTAATATTGGAATCATGTATATATATAGTAATAAAAACTACAATACTAATTTTTTCTTCCAGATGATATCCTTTGTATCTTATAAAAATGTAATAATGTAGACACCAGATATGAGATATTGTATTTTGGGTTTCTAAAATTGTGTTATGCATTTTTATTTTTTCTATATAGTTAACTAGATTACAGTAGGTGGTGTATCCTATATTTATAATAACCTATGATGTTTTTTGACAGTTTTCTGGTTTGATTTAATTTTTATTACTTTCATTAATATTATCATTATTTAATGTATAAGTTTGTTTCTATATTTTATGATGTTTGGTCTATTTTTTATTATTTATTTAAAAAAGTCACATACTCTCATGATTTATGTTAATTACCTTGGTGTTACTTTTTACAAAAACCAATATTGGATATGGGATTCACGTGTCACTATTTATCTTGTTATAGGATTTGGCAGAGTCTTAGATGGGTTAGATCATTAACATAAAGGTATATATTGTAAGAAACCCTTATAACTTATCCTATGTTATGTAAATTGGTATAATAAACCCTTAGTGAATAAAATATATCATAATCATTAAATTCTAATGGAATAACTAATAATATAACTATCTGTAAATCAACATAAAATGTTATCCAAAGTAACATACCCATTACATGAATATCAGCACCAAAACTAACATATCAATCCACTCCATATACCATCCACCACCTTAATAAGAGTAGAACAAAATGACAATATGTTATATTTAGGACTATTAAAAAACAACAATAATAATCTAACAATAAAACATCAAAAATAATAACAAAAATGAAAAAAAACTATATCTTGAGTTTAAATGAAATACCCCTCCAATACATCAACATCATTGAATATGACATCCCTTAGAAATAAAAATCACATAGATATATCTCTTCAATATAATATACTACAATATTTTCCAAAAACTACATCATAAACCCCTCATACATTGTCAATAAAATTATACCACATAAAATCAACATAGTATAATCTATCATGTAAATAACATCACAAAAATAAATGAATCATGTGACCATAATAGAAACTAAAACCATAATCATATAAAAACATTTAATACAATATTCTCTATAATTTATATAGTCTTCCTATGAAAATAAATTTCCACAGAACCCAAGGAAGCTTGCCCCAATATTCCCCATTTAAATCACCATCCACCTCTATGAACAACAACATAATAATATCCTACTCATATTTATTCTTGATGATTCTTAAAACCACATTATATATCATTAATAAAAACCCATAGAATTTATAATTTTAGTACGATTCTAAACCACAAATTTAAACTCATAAATAATCATGAATGTAATTAATTATATATGTTATTCTTTTATCCCATTATGACCACTTCTTTACATTTCTAATTATATCTATTCACTATCTATCATCAATATATTTTCGTACACTTATACTAATTCATATAGTTTTTACTTTCCTACACCAACATAGCCTTGTTCACTTCCCATTATCCCAACTTATCAATGTTATATTATTCTATTCCCTTTCATTTCCAAAAGGCCTATTACATCCCCTATAAAATACAATCATAATTTATCAAACAAAAAATTAAAACTTTAATAATAAAATATTTTTGAAATCAAACAAAACATAATGTTTAATATGTATAAATCTTTATAAATTATCCCTTTTATAATAAAATGTATCTCTTTATATTATTCCATATAGTTAAACCACATCAATTTAATTCGTCATATCTTACCATAAAGGCCAATTATTCTTTAACCAATATAAAATCATTTATATTTTTGAAATTAAATATGTATGAATTTAGATTAATTTTTATTTATAGTCTGGGGTTTCATACTTATTACACACCACCATGTCAAATAATTTATTCAAATTTACATAACACAGATAAAATGAAAATTCAGAATCATGTAACTTTTTAAACAATGATCATTACAATGACCATCTCTTGATTTCAACCTAAAAATCCATAAATTTTTTTCAATTATGATAATATGTATCATTTACCCATGAATTGTTTTTTGAGAAATTGATAAAAGAAGAGTTTAATATTCTACAAAAAATATATGCATGATAAATCTCATAGAACACCAATTACTGGTTTAATTTTACTACTACCTTGAATATATTCATTGATTGATGCTAAAAAAACCCTATAAATATCACCTAAACCAATCCAAATATACCCCAAGTGTAACGATATGATTTGTTACTCCTTTGTTTGATTATTTTTTGAATGAATTGCTTGACACAGAAAATAAAATCCAAAAAAATATAGACGGTTATAATGTTTTCATAAAAATAGACCTTATAAATAGATGTAACCTAATTAAGGTATATATTTAAATATATATATTTGTTAAAAAAAATTCAAAAAAAAAATATGTAAAAATTTAAATATCAAAAAATTTATTGCAACTAAGATACTAGTAAAATCATTTCTTATTAAAAAATTTATTTTATAAAATTCATATTTTTTTGGATTTATATATTCATTGTTAGAACTATTTTTAAAATAATCGACAATGTAATAAAATTATTTCTTATAAAAATTAATTTTTTTTCTATTTTATGATTTTATTTTAATTTAATGACTAAATATTTAGTGATGTGAATCTGAAAAGTTGATAATTATTTTTGGATTAACCAATAATATTATATAAAGATGATGTTTTTTAGATTTTTATCAAATAATTATTGTTCAGGTGAATATGGAAAATTTCGATTTTATTAATATCACCACATTTGTGTAATTATTTTTTTATATGAATATATTGAATTTTTCGCTCAAAAATTTCTATTGAATTATATTTTATGATATATAAAAAATAATTCTGATATATTATTTTGAATTTATATACCCATTATCAATATTTGGAAAATATGCATAGCGTTTTAATTAAAAAGTGGTTGTATTATTTAATTAATAATAACCTGATATAGTGAGGTTTTAAATTTATTTTATTTTTAGGTAAATATTTATTTCTTTTTAAAAATTTATTTAAGTTTATTTAAAAAACTAAATATATAATTGTAACCTATTAATAAATCTTATAGCTTAAAAATAGACATTTTTTTAGAAAATGAGTTTTTTACGAGTTTGTGTTAAAATTATATTCTCAAACACATATAATATTATCTGAAAATTTAGATGTCATAATAAGAAGCAATAGTTAAATATTATCAAATAAGGATTATTTTTATTTTTTTAACGTATAAATAACATAGGTAAAACTAGTTACTTTGGGGAAAACTAAAATGGTAACTGTGAGTTACCCTAGAGATAATGGGAATAAAATGTTTTAAAAATGTTTAATTTGAATGGTGGAGGTGTGGATAGACATTATCTTATGTACATATCATTATCCATGAATTTTTTAGTAACTTTTCATGTGATTCTCTTCCCATTATTGAACTATTTTGGGAATTTACCAAAATTCCACTCTTTTTCACATATTAAAGGCAAACACCTCTCCTCTAATAACCTCACTCCCAAACCCTACTGTTTTTCCCAAAAGCTACCCAAAAATATTATATACCATTTTTTCGACCATAATAAGGTTTTTTTCTATCAAAATACCAGACGTGATTTTTTTAATCCCAAACCTAAATGTGATAATCCAAGAAGTAAGGTGCTTAATGAATTTCAAGGAAATCAAGGGTAAATACAATGGAGTTGGTAGCTTAGAATATTTTTTTTGGGTTACCTAATTTATTATTTAATGTTTTTTATAAATAATGACAATTTTTATTCAATTTATTTTTTTAATTATAGAGAAAAAGATTTTTGATCCAAAATAAATTTCACATTTTGTAATATTATCATTTCTCTTAAAAAATAAGACTTTTTATAAAGGGACTAATAAATATTAATATTTCATTGATGAATACGAAATATTCTAAAAAAATTGAATATTTTTTCTCATTATCCTAAAATGATATATCACTAATAAAGTCACTTTTTTTTGTTATGTTTTTAACTCTTTTAGATAATTGGAATTTTTTATCCTATGATTGCTTATGTTAATATTATGTGATATGATTAAGAAACCAATTATTTTTTCATTTGCTTATTTCTATTATGATTATTATTGTTTTTAAGTGTCATATATATGTATGGATGATGATGGAATGAATCCTATATCACCCTCCAATGCATTGTAATAATATTATATCTCATGAATTTTCAGGAAATGAAATAATGGGGTTTTTTACATATGCATATGCGTTATGGGAAGGATCTCATTTTTTGGTGTGGACATACGATGTTTTTTCACAGAGGCAAGGGCATAATTATTTTAATCACAAATATTTCCTATGCTTATTAAGGTGCATCATTTTTAACTTTATCTTATTGTGAAACATTTTAATTTTTTTATCATGTTATTACATATTTCAAGATTCATTTGATTCTAGAAAATTATATTTTTTTCATGAGTATTTCTTTCCATTTATTCTGAACATTATTACCTATTTACAAGTTATAGGTTTTTTTATTTTTTGTTTCTTTAAAATTATTTTTAAGATATTTTGTTTCCCCACCATGTTTTTATTATCATACATTGTATTATGATCCCTTATTTATATTTTTTCACCATATTCAGCTCATGGTTATTTTCATATAATTTATGATATATATTTTCCCTTAATGAGTGTTTGAGATCACTTGTTTTTTATGTTTCAATTTCCATGTTTATAAAATGACTACATCATGTGATATGTCTTGGAAAGGGTCTAGAAGAGAACAATTATGGAAAAAGGTTTTCAAGAGTTATAAAATAAGATGTTAATATAAAACATTTATAAGACACTAGAACTTTTGGTCATTGGATTTTGTGACTCTTCTGTGATGTAATATTTAAATCAGGATATTAATGTATTATTTAATTTAGGTACATAATGGGTTTCTATAGATTGTTTCTAAGGAGAGTTTCGTTATTTTATATATTATTTTAGTTATAATCAATGATTTTTAAGAGATAATTACATTAAAATACAATAAAAAGTCTAATGATTGGGTCTATATATAATATAGAATCCCATTTTTTGGTAAAGCATCGACTATGTTGTTTCACTAGAAATAAATCCATGTATATTTATTATATGTGGAAATGATTTTCTCAAAGATGAATCTAGGGGTAATAAGCCTGAAAATATTTTGTTGAGTATTTGTCAACCATCATTCTAGTGCATAGCAAATGGGCCCTTAATGTACGCCTAGTTTTGCACTACTTGTGTATACGCTTTTTTAAATCACATTATATTTATAAAAGATTACAAAGGGTTGAATATATATATATATATATATATAATAACTATAGTTCAGAAACATGGCATGGATAACCTAGATTGAAATCTAGATATTCATAGGATAATATATGATTTCATTTATGAAATCCATCTTCTTTATTTATAATTTTTTTGTATTCCTTAATTTATTATTCTCATTCCCAATTTTCATTTTCACAATTTTATAGTGGGAACCTCAAAGAAACAAGATAAAAATTAGTTTAATGGATAACATTGAGATTTTCATGTCTTATAACATAATAAGATAAAAGATATAATAAAAAATATCATGTAAATTATCACACAACTCTCTCATGTTTTGGGAAAACCCCCAAATCATGTTTCTCTCCACTAAGAATCAAGAAGGAAACAACATATTATCTCGTTGTTTATGAGGAAACATACACCATATTTTAATTGATGTACTAATATTATGTTTACTAGAATTAGGCCAATAAAATGGAAATTATATTTTCTATCCTCTAGTGATAATGCCATGATAATTGTTTATGGATATCTATCATTTAGAATGTGATACTGACCAGTGATAGAGTCTCATTAAGAACACTACAAAAATTGAGTACATAGAATCTATAAAATGGGAAGAGTTAAAGAAGAAAATTTTCCATTTCTATCTTTGATTAAATCATCTATAAGAACTAACTAGAAATTATTTTAATTCAATATAAAATGTAATGATTCTATTAGGTAATATAAATAAAATTTTAAAATACTTGTGAGGTATGCCTCCAGTTTTATCAGTGATACCGATAGTAAATGAATAAAAACATTATTATATTAATTATGTGATTAACCATCATGGTAATTTCCTTAATGGTAAGTGGTAGTGCTTTAAGTGTGTTTAATAACGAAACTAGGCCCCCAAAATTTGATCTAAGGCTAAGAGGAAGATTAACTAAAAACACCCAGAAGGTCCCTACTAATGATCCAAAAAAACCCTACAATAAATCCATATTTTTTATTAATAAATCAAATTTATGAAAAACTGAATAACTGATCTAGTATATAGAATACATTCGATAAACTTGATATTAAATAGCTAAATCAAAGTGTTCTAATTTAATCCTTTAAAATACCTTACCTATGAGGATACTATATCGAATAATGATATCCTTCTCATCTAGACCATCATTGATTAGGGTTTAAAAATGATAAATAACCTTTTCCTATGTTTGTATAGGGTCTTCTATTGTAATATTCTGCCCCTTGAGTCCATGTTCCAATATTATGAATTTTTTTTTGTGATTAGACACCCTTCTACCTAGTGAGTATGGCCTAAATACACCTCCCTACTAGCCTATAATACTCATCTGGTTTATTAATGACCTTTAAACCCTTTTTTGAGAAATCATTTAATCAATAAATGATGGTTTCCAAGTCATCACACTCCATCAGTTAGTTTCATGCTTTAGAGATCCTTTTCATCATTCACCAGGTCAAGGAAAAATGATTCCACTACTAGTGGTTCAAGATCCTTAGTAGAGTTTTTCTCAACATCCATGGGAACCTTTAGAGAAAACTTCCCTTTGCTTGAATATCATGTAAAAAGAGGGGCTAGTATGAAATAATATACTATTTTTCCTCTATGACCTCCGAAAGTGATTTATGATCTTATCTCAGTCAATGATGGTGTTCTTACCCTTCCTTGAAGAGAATCTGATATAGTCTTCCACAACATCCAATTCCATGGAAATGACAAGAAATTATGAATCTAAATCTATATCCTACTAAGATCCCTCCAAACAAGGGAGTTTATCAGAATGAGTATCCTCCTCTTCAAACCCTTCCTTAATTAAAAAACAAATTTTTGTCTTCCAACATTATGAATAGATTATGGGGAAGGGTAGTCGTTACTCTAGACTTAACCATATTATCATCATATAATTTTGTCTTCAAGAGATGCTAAAGAATATTAGAACCTCTACGATTCCCCGAGCTGGGACCCATATATTGGGTTTGCATATTTGTGGCATCCCAAATAGAAATTTGAGACTCTCTACACTCACATGTTGGAGTACAGACTTCCAGGCTCACAATACATTAATTGGTATGACTGGAGAGGCATGACTGTAAAGCCACTACTAAATCCAGTGGGGGTTTCTCTACTCATTTCCAAACTCACAAACATGCACGACCTCCCTCGAAATGCTTGAATAAGGGGAACCACCTAGATCATGTATCAAATGAAAAAAGTCATCAAAAAACCATTGCCTAGAATCCTTTGGATTATATAGTTTCACGGAAAATAATGAAAACCCCATCCTCATACCCAAATGATCCACCATAGTGGGAATGATCTTTTTGGACATATCCTCACATAATGATTCATGAGACTACAAATATTGTACAACCGAGGTCACTCTAAATATGAAGGGATGTGAAATGAGGAGTCTCAAGCTTCCAAAAACATCCCGACACCCCATCTTAGTCCCATATGAAATATTAGATCAGAAAAATTATTCTTCTCCTTAAAACGTCTCTGAAGGAGCTATAATCCCTTCAGACAGAATGGGTTCAACCAAAGAACCACTCGATACCCTTTTACAACCATCAAGGGGAGAGTGGTCCTTGCTATTGCATATCGAGAAAACATTTATCCAAGATTCATAAACAACATGTTGGAAAAATATTCACTCTCCCTTGATCATGATAAAAAAAATCTGGTGTGGGCCATGAGAGTTCTATTTCTCCACAAACGTGTGACATAATACGATGCTTCGATGTATAGGCCCTCCAATCAACACATAAGAAGCGACCTATATAGTCTCCTATAGAGTGAAGGAGAGATGAGTTATACAAGGGAAATGATATAATGAGAATATGAAGATAAATATTGGAAGTGGATGTGTCTCCATTCATGTGGAGGTCAAATGACCAATGAAGAAGATGAAAATGGCACCCAAAAATAAATCTACCAGTTTTTGACCAAGACTGCACCAGATATTCCTAATCCACAAAGATAATATAGATTGGTCATAGCCCTAGGATCCCGACCAATAAATGTTGATTTAAACACCATTCTCCATTCATATTCATTTCAAACATATCAACATTAGGTTGGAGAAAAGTGAACATGACCACCATAGATGAAGAGAGTAATAAATAATCTTCGGTGAATTCAAGCAGAGAAACAAAACCACCAGTTGGCCCTGAAGGACCCACGAGACCTTCAAAGAGAAAATGACGCTGGGGAATATCGAGAGGCTCTCAACTAGAGAAAATTGAACGATGTCCCATCCCCACCATAAAAAACCTAATGTATAGAATCGCAAGCCTGAGCTTGAGGTCTCTCCCATGATAGAGAAGGGGTTGCTATATCCATCATCATCATTGGGGAATCTCCCGTCTGCAAGAGTGGATTCAAGGAATTACCTTCCCCATTTAATAATCATACAATAAATATTAATGTGAAATGTGTTTGGACATTATGTGAATCAATTCCATGACCCTTCTTCCAATGAAGAAAATACGTCCTAGAAACATCCCATACTATGGGACAAAGGAAGGGATGTTTTGATCACAACCACTGAGGTAGAACATGATAATGAAGTGATACGAGGTGAACTTGATATATCTTTTATATATCGTAACACATTTTTTTATTCCAGTTAATCACATTATATTATATAACCATTTTTTTCTTAGAATGTGAAATCATCACCCCACGAAATGGATATTAAATATAATTGAAAACCCAAGGTTGGAAAATGATCACATTTAATATTTTAAAATGTTCTCTAATTGATATTTTTAGGTATAATCCTCATACAGATTTAATTTGTTTTCTATTGGTTGAACATGACATGATATTGGTAACAGATTGTCCTTCCATGCACAGAGAACATATCAAATAATCGGATAATGAAGTCTCCTTTAATATCCAAAATCATTCTATTGTTATGTATTAATGAAAGGATGATAGTGAACTCTATATGGATGAAATTTATACATTGTGGGTTAGGGAGCTGAACGATGAGAGAATTTTGACTCAAATTATCATGTATGATGTCAAAATTTATAACATGACCATATTATAATCATATTTTGATGTATTTATTGATGAACTGTGTTATTTTACCACTAGAACATGGTTTATTTTTCAATCAAACTCATAACTAGATCTTTTCCCCAATCAAGTTTTACATTTAGAGTGGCTCCCATTGAATGAGAGTAGTAAAATAATCAACTGGAAGAAAATTTGGATAATGTGTTCATATGCCTTTGTACATAAATGTGGCATGATCCAAACCTCTTGGACTTAAATAAGGGTGACTCTATATGTCGTTAAATTTATTATCACAAATTTACTAAAACCATTATAAGAAATTAGTATCCACTACCCCATATCACTGATCTTTTTTTGATCAACTATGAGGAGAACTATTCATCATGATGATTAAAATTTGATTTATATATCCTAAATTAATGTTTAAAGGGCCGGATTTATCTATGATTTATTTACATAAAAGGTATAGACACTATGAATTTATAGTGATTCAATTTGGACTAACATATTCCCCTTTTATCTATATGGATCTAATGAATAGAATCATTAGAGAATACATTGATAAATTTTTGGTTTTGTGTATCAATGATAGTTTATAGACTCTATGAGAGAGGAATAGAATGGAGGTAATTTTCATATTGTGGAAAAACCTTTAGAAAGGAAAAGTTGTATGCTAAATTAAAAAATTATGAATTATTGATACAAATGGTTTTTGTTAATGGGATATGAAATCTTATGAATTGGAATATTTTTAGATCCATCAGATATGGATGTCATTAATAAGTGGCATAGTAATACAACAATAACCATGATCCACAGTTTTCATGGATTGGTATGACATTATGGACTATTTTTATGAAATTTATCATGGTTATAAAATAAACCAACCACGTTTAAATAAAGGGGATTTATGTTTATTTAGATAATTGAATTCGAAGAATATTTTAAATAACTAACTAAGATTTTGGTCACTTCTCCTATACATACATTAAGCGGTAGTGGAGAAGGGTTTGTAATATACTATGATGATATAGAAAATGACCGGGGTTGTCTCATCTTGCATAATGATTAGGTAATTAAATATGGTTCAAAGTAATTAAACAATCATGAGAAAAATTTCACAACGCATGATTTAGATCTTTTGAAAGTTATATTTTCATTGAAGATTTGTGGAAAATATATTAATAAAGAAAAGATTGATATATATACTGATTAAAATAGTTTAAAAAATACATTCATTGAGAGTAAATTGAATATTAACTTGAGTCAATGAATGGTGTTAAAAAAGATAATTGAATTTCAAAAAATTACAAACTAGGGAAAGAAAAATAGGTGGCTAATGTATTAAAAAAAATATCATTTTATTATATCAATGATAATGATTGAAAAAAACCTAAAATTATTGGACTTGAAGCGGATGAATATTTAATTATTAATTTGTGGGATATAAATTATGACACCATGAAAAACTAATGTAATAACCCAGTATTCGAGAGTGTGCATGACATGCGTCAACAAGCACATAATGAAATATAATATATGTATTATTTATAATATATTTATTATTTAAAATATATTATATATATTTCAATGCATGAAACAACATATTATCTTCCAATTCAAAAGAAATAGGGATAACATACATCATATGAAATAGTGTACTTCCCACATAGCTTTTATTACATGAAAAGAGCGACCTTCTTCGATGGCTTGCGCAATATACAAAACCGGGTCTTACCGAGAAACAATATATAATTAAAACATAACTATTAATATAATAAGTTATAAACTATCTGTTATGAGTTTTCGAAACTAACTAATAACAAATTATGGTTTAGAAAACTAAATCATTTTTTACAAATAAATTATAAATGAATATAACAACCAATTTAAGTTTAAAAGAATATTTTTATAGAAAACTATTTTTTATACCCACAAAGTTGTTTTACCATAACAAATAAAATTAATTACAATTATTTATAAATTTTAATGTAATATATCTGTTATATATTCAATAAAATAATTTCAATATTTATCTATTAAATTTTTTTAGCATAATATAAGAGCTAACCCAATTTTTCACAAAAAAACCTATATTTTGTAAAGGAAATTTTACTACTTTTTAATTGAGAACCCATTTTAAATATTAAATTTGACACTATTATATACTGAATATGATAAAAAAATTATTTTTTAATTCATAATTTCAAAATTATATTTGTATTATTTGTTTTTATTTTTCCAAGAAACATAATTTTTTTAGTCGTGAAAAATACAATGTTTTAGTTATAAACTGCCTCTTCTTTTAAATAAATAATAATGTTAAATTATATTATATTTTTTTAAAAGTCACACTTTATCAATTATAAATATATTTATATAATTTATTTCATTATAATAAATATAATTTTTAAATTTTATAAAAAACATAAAAATCTTGTGAACATTTTTCTACTAAAACTAGTTAATCCGTATGTCTGTGAGATTAACATTAATCATAATTTTTTGCCATATATGACTTGAATTTTTATAATCATACATAAACCATTATAACTAAGATAATATTTATTTCTAAAAATATCAAATTATTTTTTGATAAAAAATATTATTGAAAGTGATTAAAATTAATTATAGTGGTTAAGGGGTAATTAGGCTTAAAAATCTACTAAACCCATATGTTTAAAAGCCCAAATGACCTAGAAAAATGTCCAAAACTAATTATCTTGAAATATTTCGGACATTAACCTCCAATTAATTAGTTTTGGAGGTTTTTTATCACAATTATTAGGTAAAAACATGTGAACAACTAACTTCTTTTCAAAAATTCAATTGAGTCCTTTTCCTTCCCTATAAAAGGCCTCCACCTCTACCATTTTCTCACACCTCTGAAACCTCTCAAGTTATGAATATTCCTAGCCAAATAGTCTCCCATAATTCTTTTCCTGGACCTATAATCATACATTTCGAAAAACAATCTTCCTATAATCCCGTTTGGTTTAATCTAAAAGAAGTTACCAGCTTAAAAGGTAATGTATTTTCTTTACCACTCAAGTTTCATTTCCATTATCCGACCCACAAATCTCTGTTTTATGTTAATGTATAAGAAGAAAAATATCCAAAATATAGATGTATGTTGTTATTATAATATTTTAACCTATATGTACACACACAACTATCTAATGGGTAATGAATATAATGTTTCATGTGGACAGAAAACTATTGCCTCACGATACGATGATTGTTCATTTTTTCATTACCGCCTATCTTGATATACATTATGATGTAAAAATTGTTTATATATGTTATATATTATAGTCATCATTAATTTATTCTTCTGTAAACATTTGATAAAAAATACATTGAGTATTTTACATTTCACGATAATATGATAACAACGTTTGAGGAAGTGTGGACTACCGCCCCCTCAAAGCAATGTGATTCATTCACATGATACATGGAATGTATAAATGATGGTTATAAATAAAAATATGATCCATAAGAATCATATATATTAAATTCATGACATAATTACATATATATCATTTTTATTACCCCTTCAAACATTTTATAAAAGACAATGTCTTTTGTGGATATGTTGACTATGACAACCCTGCTTTTTATTACAACTTAAGCATGCTTTATTACATAAAACCTCACTTGATACAACAAAGAATATCGAGAGGTTTAGTGTCTTTGGGGCTTAGGATCATTACATAAAAACTTTAAACTTGAAATACAATATCTTTATTGAAAACTTCCTTTACATGACCACTACATTCCTTTGTACTTAGAATTGCATGGGATAACCTGAGGACATGCATAAGAAAAGGGTGAGCTATAAAGCCCAGTAAGGGAGTAAAAAATGAATAACATGAGGAGTGAAATACATGTTAGGAAGTAGGAATATCAATAGAGCATAATAGAAACATGAACATAAAGGCATGATAAAGCATGATAATCATAACATGGAAATGTGGCAATAACACTTAACATTGAATTAGCATGAGCCAAGGCTCATTGCACATGGTGCATGAGTAAACCCTCATTGCACTTGAAGCACGAGTAAACCCTCGTTGCACTTGAATTAGAATGAGTAAACACTCATTGAACATGACGTATCATGATACTATACTTTACCCAATGCATTGGAGCGCTATAAAGGGTGCACCCTTCTTAAACATTTCATTTCATGCATAAGTGTGCCACATGGATCATAAAACATGGATTCATAAAACATAATCATTTCTTCCACGATAAAGGAAAGTGGAATTCATACATGAAACATTATAATCAATATGTAAATGTGCATAAATGTGAATACCCTTGATGGAGAAATGTGCATGGTATTCACTACACAAAGACATTGGCTTAGAAAATCGGTGCGATTTCGGCAGCATAACGGCGTGACATAAGAATTCATAAAAAAGGTTGATGAGAGAGAAAGGGGTTCCTCATCATATTTACATGTAATGTACATTAAGGAGATAATATATATACATGTCCCAACAATAGAAATGTAATTTAGATTCATGATACAAAAGTATTGCTTGAATGTAAAAGAAGAGAGAGAAGTTCCTTTCGGAATTTCGGCATAGTAATGGGTGTACATGGGAGGCATTTAATGAGAGAGAAAGGGTTATCCCATCATTCAAACAATAAGAGGGAAGTATGGGGGAGGTGCGAAACCATACCCCAACATTCATAATTGAAATAAAAAGGGAAATACAACTTAAAGAAAATTGACAAAAAAATGAGAAAGGAAGAAAACCCCTTACTTGGAAGTGTGCTTCCAAAGGCTAGAGAGAGGCTTGTGAGAGGATTCTTGGGAGCTTGGGGCACCTTGAGAGGATTCTGGAGAGAGTAGGGCAGAGGTTGGACGAACTTAAAGGGCTTTGAGTGAGGAGGAAGTGGGAGCTTGGGTGGGTTTATATAGGAAAGGTGAGAGAATTCTTTATTATTTAGGTTTGGGACCCCTTATATTAAAATAATCCAAACCACAAACCATACCATGGTATTTGCCCATGGTTTCTGGAAAATGAAATAGGAAAAAAATATTTTACAAGTCCATGGTCCGAAATTATTAAAAAATTAGGGTTGCTTATGTGGAGGTGAGTCACACTCCCATGGAAATTAATTTATAAAGGCAAAGTGTTGAATAAGTCTTGAGGGCTCCATTAATGCTTTGAAAAGTGACTAAAACAAACCCAAAACCTCATTATTTTAATGATAAAACATATATTGGCCGAACATATGGATTATGGTATTTTATTACATCACCATTGGGTCATTCTGATGTCATAAAACACATTATATATTTAAATGGTATTTAATTTTTACCCAAAAATTTGACTGTCTCAGAAAATTATGAAAAATTCACCGTTGGATAATTTCGACGTCCTGATTCCAAAAATAATATTTATTTTATCTAAATAATTTTCTAAATATGTGAATTTTCACTTTTAAAATAAAAACCGACATTTATAAAAAATTCACGGGTTTTGACAGAAATGGCTTTCAAACCATAATAAAAATTTTAATTGCATTCATAAAATTATAAGATCATTTATATTTAATAAAAATTAATTTAATATTAATAATAATATTTTATTAAAATATTATTTAATTCAAAATTCCTTTAATTTAATAAAATATAATTCTTAATTAAATAATAACTAAAAACACCATATGTACTTTAAAAACTAATTACAATGTATCAAAAATGAATAGAAATTATATTCATTATTATATAAATAAAATAATGTACATGAACATGGTGCTACTTATTTGTTACATAACCCCTTAAAATAGTCGCATAAGATCTAAGGGTAAGGTGTGCGATGGTGACAGACTCTTGGGGTTGCTCGGATAACATCGCTCGAGTGGTAATCTCTATCAACTTCCATTTTTTCCGTAGACGATCACGTTCGATCTTGACTTGATGAAGCTCAGCTTGGGCTTGGTCAAGGGAAAAGCCCAAAGACGCCACCTCTTTTCCGAGCTCCGACAAATGGGCTTCGTAAGGGGCAATTCTACTGGATGAGGCCATCGCTTCCTTTGTCTGAGTAGAAAATTGGTTCGTTAAAGCCTTATATTTAAACTACCCAGATGATCACTGTTCAATGGCTATAAAAGTAACGGTCACAAATCATAAAGTAAAACAAAAAAAGTTGATATCTTATAAAAACATTTTTCATAAAGAAACATTTAACTGGATCAAGAGGGATTTTCCATTAATGAAATTTTGGGTCGTTACAACATTCCCCCCTTAAGAAATTTCGCCCTCGAAATTTTCCTTTTCCCACACTAAAATAAATGTGGGTAACTTAGCTTCATCATATCCTCCAACTCCCAAGTTGCTTCTTCAAACTTGTGGTTTCTCCACAACACCTTGACGAGGGGCATTGTCTTATTTCGTAGAACTCTTTCTCTACGATCTAAGATCTTCACTGGTTGCTCCTCATAAGAAAGATCGTCTTCTAATTGTACCACCTCGGAAGAGAGTACATATGAAGGGTCAGGTATGTACTTCCTTAAGAGGGATACATGGAAGACATCATGCACCTTGGCCATAGTAGGTGGAAGTGATATTCGATAGGCCACAACCCCAACACGATCAAGAATCTCGAAGGGGCCGATATACCTTGGACTTAACTTCCCTTTATTTCCAAACCTCATGACCTTCTTCCACGGAGATATGCGTAAAAACACCATGTCTCCGACTTTAAACTCAAGGTCTTGTCGACGATTATCTGCATAACTCTTCTGTCGACTCTGGGCTACCTTGATATGCTGCTGAATGGTTTTCACCTTCTCCACCATTTCTTCGACCATTTCTGGTCCATGAAGCTTACGTTCACCGACCTCATCCCAACATGCCGGTGTTCTACACCTTTTCCCATAAAGGGCTTCATATGGTGCCATTTGGATGCTCGAGTGGAAACTTTTATTATAAGAGAACTCAACTAGAGGAAGATGTTGATCCCATCATCCTTTAAAGTCCATTGAGCACGCTCTCAACATATCCTCAAGTGTTTGGATAGTCCGCTCGGATTGGCCATCAGTTTGAGGATGATAGGCCGTACTGAAGTTCAGTTCAGTATTCAGAGCATGTTGAAGACTCTTCCAAAACTTAGAGGTAAATCTTGGATCTCGATCAGACACAATAGATAGTGGTACTCCATGCAACCGTACCACTTCCCTGAAATATATCCGTGCCAGTTGATCCAATGAGAAATCCTCTCGAATAGTAATGAAGTGTGCAGTCTTTGTAAGACGATCCACAACAACCCAGATTGCATTGTTGCCTTTGGATGTCCTTGGAAGTCCAGTGACGAAGTCCATGGTGATGTTCTCCCATTTCCATTCTGGTATGGGCAATGGTTGCATCATCCCCTTAGACTTCTGCCTCTCTGCCTTCACTTGCTGACACACCAGGCACTTTAATGTATATTCAGCGATCTCTTTCTTCATATTATCCCACCAAAAGTTTTCTCGGTGATCTCAATATATCTTTGTGCTCCCTGGGTGAATAGAGAAATTTGAACTATGTGCATCATCCAAAAGTTCCTTCTTCATCTCCGAACTTGATGGAACACATATTCTTTTCCCAAACCGCACAATTCCTTCTTCATTAACATTAAACTCTGAGGATTGATAACTTCCACTTTTTTCTGGATTCATGCATCATCCTTCTTAGCATCCTTTAACCTTTCCAAAAGAGATGGTTGAGCAATCATTTGTGAAAGGATTGATGATGTTCCCTTCTTTATGATTCCCATGTCCATCTTCATTAAGTCTAAGAAGATTGGATCCTTCTCAATTCTCATCATTGATAGAATTGTTGGATCCTTTCTACTTAGGGCATCCGCCACCTTGTTCGCCTTCCCAGGGTGGTAATGTATTGAACAGTCATAATCCTTGATGAGCTCTATCCATCTTCTATGGTGCATATTAATCTATTTCTGTGTGAATATATATTGAAGACTCTTGTGGTCAGTATATATCTCACATTTCTCTCCATAGAGATAATGCCGCCAGATTTTCAAGGCAAAGATCACCGCCGCCAACTCCAGATCATGCGTTGGATAGTTTCGCTCATGGATTTTCAACTGCCTTGAGGCATAGGATATCACTTTATCATTCTGCATCAGCACACATCCTAAGCCCTTCTTCGAAGCATCACTGAATACCACAAAAAGCTCTCCACTTGTGGGTAAAGTGAGCACGGGTGCAGTGATAAGCCTCCTTTTCAACTCCTTGAAGCTTTCATCGCATTCATCAGCCAAGAAAACTTTACTCCCTTTCGATTTAGCTTGGTAAGAGGGTTGGACAATCGTGAGAAATTTCTCACAAATCGTCGATAATATCCAGCTAACCCCAAGAAGCTACGGATATCAGTTACCGATGTTGGCCTTGGCCATCCCTCAATTGCATCTGTTTTGGAGGGGTCCAAAGATATCCCATTGCTTGTAATGATATGACCCAAGAATGAGACTTCCTTCAACCAAAACTCACACTTGTTGTACATTGCATAGAGCTTCTCCTTGCGCAAAGTCTCTAGTACAGTTTTTAAATGCTCCTCATGGTCTTCCTTGGTTTTGGAGTATATTAGAATATCATCTATAAAGACTACCACAAATTTGTCTAGGTAATCTCTAAAGACTATATTCATCAAGTCCATGAATATTGTTGGAGCATTGGTGAGTCTGAAAGGCATTACTATGAATTCATAGTGCCTGTACCTTGTATGAAAAGCAGTCTTGGGGATATCTTCCTTCTTCACCCTTACTTGATAATATCCCGACCGCAAGTCGACCTTGGAGAAGTATTGTGCTCCACGCAGCTGATCAAACAAGTCATCGATTCTTGAGAGAGGATACTTGTTCTTTATCGTGATTTTGTTAAGTTCACGATAATCGATGCAAAGCCACATTGACCCATCATTCTTCTTGACGAAGAGGACTGGTGCACCCCATGGTGATGCACTTGGGCGTATAAACCCTTTATCCAGATTCTCCTGTAGTTGTTTCTTCAGTTCTTCAAGCTCAACCACATCCATTCTATATGGAGTCTTGGATATTGGTAGCGCCCCAGGTAAAAGTTCAGTTGAGAACTCGACATCTCTTCTTGGAGGAAGACCAGGAAGTTCCTCGGGAAATACTTCAGCGAATTCCCTCACAATATGCATTTCTTCAAGGGTGGTTTCTTCCTTGGACTTAATCATCTGAGCCAGATATGCGTGCTCATAAGGCAGTAATATCCGTGCTTGAGATGATGGAGCTAAAGGAGATTCATCTTCCTCCTGAAAATTGTAAAGAATCGGGGGTCGATTCTCCATATGGAGTGTGATTTCCCTCTCCCGACAATTTATGTTGGATCTATATAAGGAAAGCCAATCCATGCCAAGAATTGAATCAAATTCCACCAAAGGGAGTATGACGGGGTTCGCCGGGAAATTCAATCCACAGATTATAACAGGGGAGGACTTATACTCATGGGATGCAATGATTTCCCCATTTTCCGTAATCACCGACATCTTTACTTCCATGATTTGTGGTGGTGCAGGGATTATTCTACTAAACTTTTGAGATATAAAAGAATTTGTAGAACCTGAATCAAATAGTACGTTCGCTATTCTTGAATGAATAACTAGCTTACCCGTCACCACTTCGTTTTCGGGGTTCACTTCGGCAGAAGTGATGGAAAAAGCTCTTCCTTGCTGTCTTGGAGGTTGTTGATTGCCTCCGATAACCCTTGGATTAGGGCACTGATTCGCAAAATGAACCGGTTCTTTGAATTTTAAGCATTGAACAATGCGTTGAGGTTCGAACGGAGCGTTCCTCTCCTCTGTCGCAGTCGCTGGTCCTTCTTGCTGACAGTTAACAGCGAGGTTCCCTTCTCTTCCACACTTGAAGCATTTTCTTGTCCCCCTAAGGAAATTTCCAAGGTGTTTCTTTCCACATTTTTGGCAAGTGGGGTGCTGGAATTTCTTAGCGCCGTTGGATTTATCCATCGGACCACCAGCATTGAAGTCCACCTTCCGCTTCTTGTCCCCATGATACCCCTATGATTCTCCGATCTCCATTTCAACCTTGAGGGCACATCGGACAATTTCCTCATAGCTGTCGAAGTCACGGATCGCTAATGCTTTCCGCAAGCTAGGCTTCAGCCAGCCAAAGAAGCGGTCAACCTTGCATTCGGGGGTAACGACAAAGCCGGAAGCGTATCGTGCAAGCCTTGTGAAGTTTTCCTCATACGCTCCCATAGATTCCTCATCTTTCTGCTTGAGGGAAAGGAAGTCCCTTTCCATCTTAAGATGGAGGGTGCGTGGAAAATATTTATTGAAAAACATATTCCGGAATACATTCCATTCCAAAGCCTCGATCTCCTCCTCAGGCTTTGTATTTTTGATCAACGTCCACCATTTATCAGCTTCACCCTCCATACGATAAGCTGCCAGGAGAACCTTCTCTTTTTCAGAGCATTGGAGGATGGAGAATATCTTCTCAATAGAGTTGATCCATTGTTCAGCGATCGTGGGATCAGATGATCCACTAAAAGTAGGAGGCCTTTGTCTCATGAAGCTTTCAATAGAGACTTGTTCTTTCTTAGGGGGGTTTGAACGTTCCTCTTGACCAGTGTTTCTATTCAAAACTTGAGTTAGCTGAGAGAGAAGCGTGACAAAGTTCGCGATTCCCGCTCCCATTGGATTGGGCATCTCATAAGTACAATCATCACACTGGTCTTCACAACGGTTGTTAGCCCGAGTTATCCTATTACCGGCCATTGGCTGGAACAAAAGAAAGTTAGGGGTAACACATAAAGGTTAATCCAAAGACCAAAGTTGATGACTTATAAATAAACTTTAATCTCTTTAACTCATGAGTCTATAGGATTCAATCCAGGCTTTTCATGATCTTCCTTCTAAAATATATTTTTAGGGGAATTTTTCCTTTAATAAGGGTTCATACTAAGATTGTGAATTCATCAAAACATATCCCCTGGGAGTGTCGAAACCAAGAGTGCATCAAGGCCCGTTTTCGTGCACCAGTTCCCGTTCGAGTCTAGCTCAAAGCGGTGTTTTCGGGTTTTACCCCTAGGATACATCTGTGCCAGAGCCGCCTCTACCTACTCGTATCTAGACAGGGATGTATTTGTTTGATAAACCACTTACTTAGTATTTACCAAAACATAGGGATGTTTTTATTATTCTTAGTCTTGTATCTAAGGCTTTACTAGGGTTTCCTAATCCCAAAAATAACTTAACCTATCCTCTGATACCAACTATGACAACCCTGCTTTTTATTACAACTTAAGCATGCTTTATTACATAAAACCTCACTTGATACAACAAAGAAGATCGAGAGGTTTAGTGTATTTGGGGCTTAGGATCATTACATAAAAACTTTAAACTTTAAATACAACATCTTTATTGAAAACTTCTTTTACATGACCACTACATTCCTTCATACTTAGCATTGCATGGGATAACCTGAGGACATGCATAAGAAAAGGGTGAGCTATAAAGCCCAGTAAGGGAGTAAACAATGAATAACATGAGGAGTGAAATACATGTTAGGCAATAGGAATGTCAATAGAGCATAATAGAAACATGAACATAAAGGCATGATAAAGCATGATAATCATAACATGGAAATGTGGCAACAACACTTAACATTGAATTAGCATGAGCCAAGGCTCATTGCACATGGAGCATGAGTAAACCCTCATTGCACTTGAAGCACGAGTAAACCCTCTTTGCACTTGAATTAGCATGAGTCAACACTCATTTCACATGACGTATCATGATACTATACTTTACCCAATGCATTGGAGCGCTATAAAGGGGCGCACCCTTCTTAAACATTTCATTTCATGCATAAGTGTTCCACATGGATCATAAAACATGGATTCATAAAACATAATCATTTCTTCCACGATAAAGGAAAGTGGAATTCATACATGAAACTTTATAATCAATATGTTATTGTGCATAAAGGTGAATACCCAAGATGGAGAAATGGGCATGGTATTCACTACACAAAGACATTGGCTTAGAAAATCGGTGCGATTTCGGCAGCGTAACGGCGTGACATAAGAATTCATAAAAAAGGTTGATGAGAGAGAAAGGGGTTACTCATCATATTTACATGTAAAGGACAGTAAGGAGATAATATATATACATGTACCAACAATAGAGATGGAATTTAGATTCATGATACAAAAGTATTGCTTGAATGTAAAAGAAGAGAGAGAAGTTCCTTTCGGAATTTCGGCATAGTAACGGGTGTACATGGGAGGCATTTAATGAGAGAGAAAGGGTTCTCCCATAATTCAAACAATAAGAGGGAAGTATGGGGGAGGTGCGAAACCATACCCCAACATTCATAATTCAAATAAAAAGGGAAATACAACTTAAAGAAAATTGACAAAAAAATGAGAAAGGAAGAAAACCCCTTACTTGGAAGTGTGCTTCCAAAGGCTAGAAAGAGGCTTGTGAGAGGCTTCTTGGGAGCTTGGGGAACCTTGAGAGGATTCTAGAGAGAGTAGGGCAGAGGTTGGACGAACTTCAAGGGCTTTGAGTGAGGAGGATGTTGGAGCTTGGGTGGGTTTATATAGGGAAGGTGAGAGAATTCTTTATTATTTAGGTTTGGGACCCCTTATATTAAAATAATCCAAACCACAAACCATCCCATGGTATTTTCCCATGGCTTCTGGAAAAGGAAAGAGGAAAACAATATTTTACAAGTCCAACGTCCGAACTTATTAAAAAATTAGGGTTGCTTATGTGGAGGTGAGTCACACTCTCATGGAAATTAATTTAAAAAGGCAAAGTGTTGAATAAGTCTTGAGGGCTCCATTAATGCTTTGAAAAGTGAGTCAAACAAACCCAAAACCTCATTATTTTAATGATAAAACATATATTGGCCGAACATAAGGATTATGGTATTTTATTACATCACCATAGGGTCATTATGATGTCATAAAACACATTATATATTTAAATGGTATTTAATTTTTACCCAAAAATTTGACTGTCTCAGAAAATTATGAAAAATTCACCGTTGGATAATTTCGACATCCTGATTCCAAAAATAATATTTATTTTATCTAAATAATTTTCTAAATATGTGAATTTTCACTTTTAAAATAAAAACTGACATTTATAAAAAATTCACGGGTTTTGACAGAAATGGTTTTCAAACCTTAATAAAAATTTTAATTGCATTCATAAAATTATAAGATCATTTATATTTAATAAAAAATAATTTAATATTAATAATAATATTTTATTAAAATATTATTTAATTCAAAAATCCTTTAATTTAATAAAATATAATTCTTAATTAAATAATAACTAAAAACACCATTTGTACTTTAAAAACTAATTACAATGTATCAAAAATGACTAGAAATTATATTCATTATTATATACAAAAAAATAATGTACATGAACATGGTGCTACTTATTTGTTACATAACCCCTTAAAATAGCCGCATAAGACCTAAGGGTAAGTTGTGCGATGGTGACAGACTCTTGGGGTTGCTCGGATAACATCGCTCGAGTGGTAATCTCTATCAACTTCCATTTTTCCCGTAGACGATCACGGTCGAGCTTGACTTGATGAAGCTCAGATTGGTCTTGATCAAGGGCAAAGCCCAAAGACGCCACCTCTTTTCCGAGCTCCGACAAATGGGCTTCGTAAGGGGCAATTCTACTGGATGAGGCCATCGCTTCCTTTGTCTGAGTAGAAAATTGGTTCGTTAAAGCCTTATATTTAAACTACCCAGATGATCACTGTTCAATGGCTATAAAAGTAACGGTCACAAATCTTAAAGTAAAACTAAAAAAGTTGATATCTTATAAAAACATTTTTCATAAAGAAACATTTAACTGGATCAAGAGGGATTTTCCATTAATGAAATTTTGGGTCGTTACATTGACTTCAACATCCTCGACATAATGGGATTAATTTTACATAAAATAAATAAATATATAAGTATATATGATTAATTTATATTATATTTATTATATAATGATAATTATATAATTAATTTAGTTACTTATATTCTTTCTACAATGATCATTTAAAAATTTTAATGTTACTCATGCGTACGAAAGACCTACCATCTCCTTGATTGTAACATATAATTTTTTTCATTACAATATTTAATGATTTATTTTAATATTACTATTAATTTAATAATTTTAAAATTATTTCATGGATATAATTCATGTGAGGTTATATAATAGCTCCTTTGACAATAGTTGACCAACTATAGTAGTTTTGACATAAAATGAATTTGGTAAAAAAACATTGGAGGTAAAGATAATTGCTTAAGTAGATTTACACAACATGGTATTAAGGGAAATAAATTTAATAATGAACATGAAAAAGGTTATTAAGTAATTATTATAATAACATTAGTTTATTATATAGGATGTTAAATGATGATCACCTAAGATGAAACACATGGTAATGGATTATTGCATCATTTTAATTTCATAAAGCATACTTAATTTTTGTGCACCTAATATTAATATATGGTGTACATACTTCCACATTTACATATAATACCATGAATTATATTACCTTTATGTTATATAAATGTTTTATTTATGTATTATAACCTATGGGTTTTCCGGTCCATTTCTTACTATATTAGTAATCATTTTCATCTCACTTTTAACATCTATGATATAAATGTCATATTCACAACTTACTTATTTAATGTGGTGTACCTACTAGACATTCTGAAATATTATATCATGAATTCATTCTACTTCACGGTAATTAATACTTTATATTAATATTATTCTTTCATTAGGTTTATGATTTAAAAATGTTTCATACAGGTATGGGAAACTTTGGAATATTTAACAATTATATTCCTCAAGACTAACCCTAAGGATCTTTCAATGCAATTTCCATTATAGGAAATAATATAACCATTTTCCAAAAAAAAAATTCATTCTTATCTAGTTATTGATGACTATTCAAAGTTTTTGTACCATTTCTCCACTCTTTGATACCAATATTAGTTTAGTAAATGTTTTTCAGAAAACACTAATTTATATATCTCTTTTGTGGTGAACCAATTTAATTCTAAATCCTTGTTTTATTAAAAGGTTTTGAAAAATATTTTTAAAATGAATTGGTAAATAAATTTTTATCCCTGTTTTCTTTTACCAATGTTTCAATAGAATCTTCTTATCTCTTTCCTAGTGATGTATTTCCTAAAATTTATCCATACAAAAGAAATATTCTTTTTACCTCGTATAACATGTACAGATTCATCCACTATCATTTCATTGAAGCCTCATTTTAATGGTTAAAAGGATTTTCTTAATTTAAAATATTTTCAAAATATTTTTTCAATAGAAAAGGTTATTTTACTAAATAATATTTATAAAAGATAATATTTTATTTCATCAATAACAACAAACCTCTATTTTACTCAACCTGGGTTTGTTATATTAATACCATCATTATTATTTATCTGGATGGTTAATTATTGATTTGGATAAGAATTATTTTCAAATTCACAAACATGATTTATTTTTTAGTTACCTTGAATTATCCAATTTCCTATGATAATTTAAATTTAAATTTCCTCTTCTAATCCATTTCATTTTTCATGGATATTACTATATCCAAAACTGAATACCATTTTACAAATGATGCCTATATTGACAGTTATTAAATTAATTGGGGTTTTATTGATAGATATGTATTTATTATACAATATGGTTATTTGATAAAAAATATTAGTTATTTTGATTATTCAATATGAGTAATGCTTTTGACTGGAAATGAGTAGTATAGCCCAAATATTATATAGGTCCTTGATACATCGATAGGTTATCATGAGACGAAAAATTTCACAAATGTGTTTCTACCCTTATATTTAAACCATCTTGTGAAAGGTATTAACAATAATAGGTTTTCATGTGCCTGAGACATTACATCCCTAATGAATAAAATATTCCTCATAGAATTTTTCAATTATTATTCATTTATGATATTTTGCGTCGAAATATCTATAGATACATTTCATTTCAATTCATTGATTAATTTCTTGTGTTTGATTTTCTTAACATGCCATATTTATTTTTCATTATCTATTTATTTGAAAGGTGTGTGTTTTTGTTTATTACCATTCTATTTTTCTTATATTCTTTCATTTATTTTATTCATTACATGGTACATGTGTTCAGTTATTTACCTTTCCATAGTGACTATTATCATTGAATCATTATTGCTTCTGCTATATTTTTCCCTTATTGAGAATTTTAGATCTCCTTTATAGTATTTCGTTCCCCAAGAATCCAAGAAGTGTACTATGAATGAAATGCAGGTATATACTAGATAAATTATAGTTATCCTTTTGCTTTTCACATGGTTAGATAAAAATATATATATATTGTAATAAGTATATCTATTTAATTTGTAATACTCCTATATGTTTCTAATTTACCAAGGCTAATAAACTTATTGGTCCTTTTGGGATCGATTCCATGTATCCATGGAAACATATTTAGTAGTAGACACCGGCTCTATGCTATATTGTATAAGGTTTATACATTTCATATCAGGGGACGTTTGGTAGAAACCCTGGGAACCAGATTTAGGAAAATGTAGTTTACAGAACATTACCCTAACGTATAATGTGATGATAATTATATCCGAATATTGACATTACAAGTGGACATAGTTTTGGAACATATGTACCAAAGAGTAACAACTCTGACAAGGTGTTTTGAGCTTGACTCAGGGTAACCTAGTACATGAAAACATGGTTTGCGGCACACCTATTTTGACACTATCGGGAGATATTATTAGGATAATACATGATTTCATTAAAAATAATTGTGATAAATTGGAAATGATTTTGACAATAAATAATAAAGGTTTATCATAAGTAGCTTTAGATTTAAAAATAAGGTGTCATGATTTTAATATCTTGTAGATATTTATACACTTTTGTCATGATGATTTTTATTTCTCACACAATTATTTTTTGTTTTAGTCTATGGCTATGACCTAAAGGATTCAATTTAACATCTATACTGATGGAAAATATGGTGAAAATGACAAACCTAATGTTTTTTGATAGGAGTGAATGATATCATGTAAATTAAAAATCAGTTTCCATTAAATATGATTAACAATATATAAATTTTCTAACTCCTGAGTGCACCAATGTAGATAATTATGGAGGATGATAATATCTCAAGTGAAGATACCATGTACAAAATAAGGACTTACTTTCGACTTATTAGATGTTTGGAAGGAGACACCCAGGAAAGTGGCTGCGTGGAACATGTAAATTCCATATACATGGGAACAAAAGACATAAATCAAAGGATGGTCTAGGAAAAAGGAAGAGTATGATGAAAGAAAATGAAACTAATCCTAATAAATAATTTATAGTTAATTACTATAAATTTTAAGAATCTAGACATTACCCATGTCAATTCCCTCTCCAAGAGTATAAACTATAGACCATGTAAGTATCTATGTCAAAATATGTTGATAAAGTATTTATGTCCTGATGTTGTATTGAAAAAATAGTTAAAATACTATTTAGTGATTAACCTTATTTCAAGTATTTCCATAATATATATATATTTTAAATTATATTAATATGGTTTTATAAAAGAAATGTCTACATGCCAAGTAAAAACCAAACAAATCACGCAATGCAATGGGTTCTGAACCCATCATCGAAGGACAATAAGGGTTTCACAACAACCACTGTCCTACACAGTTTCCTTGTTAATTTTCATCGGTTTTGGTTAAAAAATATATTGAATAAATATTAATGATGAACCATTAGTAGAACATTTTAGGATTAGAAATTAATGTATTAACCTTATTTATTCTGGAGATATCTAAAAACAAATTGTAAATCATTTCCCAATTTTTCAGGCCTTAGGATCCTTTAAATGTTTCTTATAGTGCTACTGGAATTAAAAAAAGTCATTGTTGGTAAACAATTTTTGGGAGTAAAGGGATGAATTATAATTTCATCGAATCACATCCAATGTAATTATTGTTCATATGATAATAAAACTTATCTTGTAAGAATATTTTTTTTATTGGTTAGTAAAATAAATAACCAACATTAGAAAAATGACATAGAAAAAAATGTTATTCTAATACATAAATTTCTATTCAACTGGTGGCCTTCTAAATAATCAATGATTAATATCTTTTTGGCCCTTAATATTCCATTGATCACCCACTTATTTTTGATTGATGACCTCATAATCTCTTTATAAATATTAATGTCTTTTCCTCCAAGTAATATCCTTTTATTTCCAATGATGTTTTCTTAATTGGATACCTAGTTACATGGTATTCCATGTTACCTTTGTACATTAAATTTATGTTTTTATAGAAGATTACTTATGAACCATTCTGATGATATGGAAAATCTAACATTAGAAGTATAAAACAATCTAACACTATGATAAATTTTAAATTGTGAGGATGAAATTTAAATAAGGTGGGGACAATGGAATGCCCTGAAAAACTAATGAAAGATCCTTTTAATTTTTAGCGTGTGTGACACGAGATATTATGCACGTAATGTGATATAATATCATTAAACATTATAATAAATTTACTATTTAAAATATATTCTCTATATTTAAATGTGTGAAACATTGTGTTATCTTGTAATGAATGTGATTATAGGTGAGAGTAAATCATACACAATAATAACCTTCTTATATATCTTGCATTACATGCAAAAGCGAACTTCATCGATGGAATTAACTGTACGCAATATCATGCCTTACTGAGAAACAATCTATAATTAACAAATAATTATTTAATATAATAAGATATAAACTAGCTGTTATTAATATTATTAACTGAAATATGAAAATATATGGTTTATACAAATAAATGATTGGTTACAAAGAAATTTTAAATGAATATAAGAACCCATTGAATATTAAAAGAATATTTTTATTGATAACCAATTTTTTGCTCACGATGCTGTTTTACAATAATAAATAAAATTAATTACTATTAATTAATTATTTTAATGGAAAATATATTTTAAATATTCAAAAAAACATTTTTGATATTCATCCATTATATTTGGTAAACATAAGATAATATCAAACCAAATATTTCACATACAACCATATATTTTTATAATTGCAATTTTACCTCCTTTTATAGGCAAACCAATTTTAAATTTTAATTTCTAAAATTTTCTAAATTTAATTTGATAAAATAATATTTATTTTTAACTTAATAATATGAATATTATATTAGGATTAATTATTTATATTTTTATCAGCGGCATCATTTTCATGTGAATAGTGAAAAATACTAAGTTTTAGTTAAAAAGTGTATTTTTATTTAAATAATTATTAATGTTAATTATATTATAGTATTTTTAAAACTCATATTGGATCAATTATAAATCTATTAATAATTATTTTATCGATTATATTATTTGAAAATTGAAAACACAACATACACCATTATAATAAATATAATATTTTTGGTCTAATAAGATCAACTTATTTTTTGACAAAAATTATTAGGGAATGTGATTAAAATTAATTGTAGTGATTAAGTTGTAATTTGGATTTGAAATGGGCTAAAACTCTTGGTTTAAAGGCCCAGATGACCTAGCCACTTTTCAAACACCCATTGGATGGAAATATTTTTGTAATTCACCTTCCATTCATATGTTTGGGAGGATTTTATGAATTTTATTAGGTGAGGACATGTACACACCTAACATCTTTTAAGAAATACCAAGTGAGACCATTTCCTTCCTTATAAAAGGCCACCACCTATACCAATTCCTTACACCTCTAAAACCAATTATGTTAAGACAATACCAACCTAAATAGTCTTCCATAATTTTTTTCCTTGGCCTAGAAGCATCCATATGAAAAAAAACCCTTCTAGAAAATACTTTTTGTTAAATCTAAAAGAAGTTTCCCAGTTAAAAGGCAATGTCTTTTCCCAATATATCTAGTTTCATTTCCAGTCAAAAACCCCTTAAATATCCTTATTCGGTTATTGTATAAAAACACCAGTATCCTAAATATACTTGAATGTTTTTATTTTGAGAGTTTAATCTAAACATACACACACCACTATCTAATGCGTAATAAACATAATTTTTTTTGTGGATGGTGAACTAAGGCTTCACAAAACAATGATTATTCATTATTCCAATACTCATATCATAGTGGCCATTATTATGTAAAATATGATTATATATGTTATATATGATATTTATTATTCATTTAAACTTCTGTAAACCTTTTATAATGTATAAATTTTTTAATTTCCATTTTATATTAATATAATAACTTCATTTTAGGAAGTGTGGAAAACCACCCCCTTAAAAAGATGTGATTCTTCCAAAAGATACATGTAATTTATAAATGATGAGTATAATTAAAAATATGAGACACAAAAAATCTATTTGATATTAATGACATAATTTACATTCATTGTGTATATATTTTTATATTTATATATCTTATTTTCTTTATTACCCCTTCACACACATTAAGAGAGATAATGTAACTTCCCAATGTTTTTAAATGGAAATTAACTTTTTATAAATATGTATTAAAATCACATGAAAACACAACATAATGAACTACTAAGTTCAAAGTGGCCTTTAATCATAAGTTTTTCACTTTTGTATTTGGAATTTGGAAAACCTGACATACACGGTTGTAACCTATAAGTTATTTGGAGTCCGATAAGAAAAACTTAATTTTTGGTGAATAGTAACAAACCCTTATTAATAGTGATATACCCTAATGAATAGTATCTTTACTTATGACAGTATAAAATAAATATTCTACTTGAAAAACCGATGTACCTATATTTTAGAATAAGTAAATGAATGTTTCAAAACTGGTTTTCGTTAATAAATTATGAATTCAATTAAATATTAAAATATTACTATTTAGAAATTTTTTCTAAAAAAGGACAATTTTTTTGGATTCTACACATCAAAAAACAGTTAGGGTGAATTTTTTAGATTTCTTTAAAATATTTGAATTTTTTATGAATAGTTAAATGTGATAATTTTCGATAAATGCTAAATTTGGGATTTTTTGAGTCATTGAAGATGTTTTGCTGATAAAAGACCAATTGGTTCGGGATCACATGATAAAATTACCCTTCTTTTTTATGTGATAATCACCATTCATTGTCTTGTGGGGAAATAATAATTTAAGGAATTTTATATTCAGAAATCCCTTCTCTCCTCCACTATTAAAACCTATCCTTCACTCCATCTTCAATTCACTCCTCTCAATCCTTGTGCCTTGCCAATATTCAACCCAAATCTCTCCCCAAGAACCTCCCCCACATCCTAAAGCTCTTAGACTCTTCAAAATACCAAAACCTCTCCCCTTAAGACGTTCTCAAAGAGTGAACTATCAAGAGGTGAATTCCTCATTTCAATTCCTTCATTTCTTTTAAGTTCATTTCTTTTTTTCCATTCCTCAACTCCCTTCACCATAATAGTATGATAAATCTAGGAAAATACACGTACAGGAATATTTTCATGCAAATGGAATATTTCATTAACTTCTCTCCTTTCCTAACCATTTATATGAAAGAAATGAAAGCACCGTTTGAGATGTGCTAATTTAGCACATTAAAGGACAAAATTTTTTCAATTTCTATTATAATATTTAATATTGGTCATGAAACTATTTGTGTAATGGTTGAAAAAGATAATTATATATGAAATATATCATAGTTTTTTTAATCCTTTTACAGAAATGGTATAAAGTGATAAAGCAAAACATGTTCTTTGTATTTAAATCCACCAATTAACAAAAAACGGTTGTACTGATGGTTTTATATTGTAGTTTAACATAATTATAAGTAACCAAATTAAATTTAAAACCATTTAATCTCATGTATGTTCAATAATAGCCTATAAATTCATTTTAGGAAAACCACTTCCATATTTCATGTTTAACCAAACATGAATATAAATGAACCGATCTTTAAAACAAAGTAAACAAATGAGCCTAATCAATGAAATTTAGCTTTTAAATAATCAAAATTCCCTTGAATGAACTAACAATGGTTATAATAAATCAATTACATATAGAGGAGGATATGTAATTATGAATTAATAAGCCTAATTTCTTTATTCAGGTCACTAATAACAAGTGGAGATCACCAACATATTTAAGGTAAGGAGTCATCTCTATTTCACTCTAAATCATTATTGTCCTCTATGCTATGTCTTTTTATGTGTAATAGAAAATGATGGTGTATGTTTAAGCACCTTCTCTATACTACCCTCTTGATTTCTATGTGATGAAAAACCCCTTTTATCTTTTATCAATCTCTATTAGTTATACCTAATACCATGATGATAAACCATAATGAATTCTACCTAAACATCCTTTATTCATTCGGATAACTCTATTTACTTTTTACCAAAATTTAGTTGTATTTTATTTTTATGTGAAACATCTAAATATTTTTTATATTCTCCAAACTCATGTTCAAAAATCATTCTCTCTTTCCCTTTCTAGGATATACATGCTTTTAAGTGATTCCCTCTTTGATATTTCCTAATAAGCACACTCATTTTAAGGGAACCTCTTGAATTTTTACCCAATTTCAAATATACACTATCCTATGTGTTAATCCACCTATGTCTTTATTATATAAGTATTTTTAATTTTTAAAACTTCTTGGTTCAATTATATTTTTTATAAAAATGATTACCATCTTTTCTATTTTAAAAGCTCTATAGTATTTTCTTTTAAACCACGCCAAATGTTGTAATTATAATGTTTCTAAAATACATTTCTTATATGTTGTATTTTCTTTTTAACACCACATAACATGTTATATGAATATATTACCCTTTTAATAACCATTTAATTTTTAATCCTTTCTTTTCATGGATAATTTTGTGAATCTCCCATTGGTTATGATTTATGTCATGATTGGGGTAGCCAATTAATTCCATGGGTGCCCTTATATTTATGTATGGTTAATTATGTATGATTACATATGTGGTAAGAAAATTTATGTGGTAAGAATATTCATGAAAATGATGAGATGGGTGTGCCCAGATAGCACTCCAATGCATTGGGTAATGTTTAGTCTCATGAGATGCAATGTGAAACAGGATTGGCAGATATCCTTGCCCCATACTAAAATGGGAAATGAGATCAGCGGTTAGCCTTGACCCATACTAAATAAATGATATAAGACTCATCCACATTTATATGATTCCATGTTTATATGATCACATGTTTATATGATACGATTTTATATGTTACATTATATAGATATCATTATGTCATGCCTACTAACTCATTTATTTATGACGTATCCTTATGTTCTTTCCCTTATTAGGCTTTTCACCTCATCCTTTTGTTCATGTGTTCCCTAGGGTACCCTATATAGATGTAAGGTCTTGAAGGAAGTTAGGAGCTCATTATGGAGATAAAATAATGTATTTTCATAGCTTCATGATTTATGATTTATGTAGATAGTCTTCCAATAATCTAGACATAACGATCCTTGTCTAGTACCGTGTTGCTTAATTATGCATAAAATCATGAAATGTTTTATGTAAAATGATGGGGTCAATATAGTTGGTAACAGAGGATGGTTTAGTTATTTTAAAATATTAGGAATAGATAACCTTAGTGAGAACATTAAGGATTATGCGAAGTATAATAAAATATCCCTAAATTTTGGTATGTATAGTTTAAGTGGTTTATCATCAAAATACATCCCTTTCTTGATACGAGCATGTAGAGGCAGCTCTAGAATAGACATACCTAGAAGTGAAATCTATGACAATCAGTTTTGGGATAGACCCGGGGATTCCTGGTGCAAGACAATGGTCCTTACTTTACTCTTAGTTATGACAATCCTGTGAGATATTATTGAATAGATTCACAAGATTATTACAATCTAGTATTTAGGGACAAAAAATCCCATCAGAATATAATTTAAGATATTGATTGGGGATGGACTGAATATAAAAATAAGGAATCACAATAGATTATATAAATTTTCTTTATATGTTTATCCTTTTATTTTCAATTATTCATTTATATTTTTAATAGATATGTATTCAAGACATATAATTATATGTTATTTTTCTATGTTAATGGATGGAAATAGAAGAATGCATTCACACAACAATTGTTATAGGAAATGTAAATATTTCTCTAATGATATGCCTAATATGATATGAGTGATTACTCAAAACATCATGAATGTACTTTCTCAGCTGGTTAGGGTTATGAATAATAACTTGAATCATGTGGAACGTCCTCCACCTAAAAGGAAAGAGAAATTTTATATAGAATCCTTCATGCAGAAAAGGCCTCAAAATGTTTAGCAGATCTTCGGATCCCCTCCAGGTGGATCAATGGATTAACTCCATTGAAAAGATATTCTATGTACTCCAGTGCTTTGAAGAAAAGAATGTTGTACTACAAGTATATCATTGTGATGGGGAAGAAGATCAGTGGTGGACACTGATCAAGAATGAAAATTCCCAAGAAGAAATTAATTTCATGGATTGGGAGGAATTCAAGAGGTTTTTTTAAGCAAATATTTTATTCAAACCTTCCATAAAAAATGGAAAGAGATTTCCTCAGACACATGTAGAAAAAATATGAGTCCATCGGGGAGTATGAAGTGAACATTACCATGCTTTCAAGGTAAGCCTCTAGCATTATAATGAACACTAAAATCATGGTGGGTGCCTTCTTTAGTGGACTAAATCTGAGTCTATGAAAAGTGCTGGAGATTCAAGACTTTGATAGTTTTGTGGATATTTTTTGTTGTGCCCTCAATGTTGAAATGGATATTGGAGTCTCTAAATGGTATTGTGGGCCTATTTAAAAGAAGAAGAAAATGGAGAACAACATGGGTGGTTCATCAAACAAATCACATTATGGAATGTTTCCTACCTTTTACCATTGAACAAATTGCTGGAAGAAGTATCCCAGTAACTGTCTGAAGGGTAGATAGAATTTCTTTAAATGTGGAATGTTTGGTCATTTGGCCCAGAACTACCAAAGGTATATGAAAATTTTCACTAATGTTGATGGATAAAGGAATGTTTAGATAGACACATAGATAGTAGTGTAGTGTTACAATTGAAAGTATCATGGGAATTATGCGAAAATTTCTCTATGCTGAGGGTTTTTGGAGGAAAACAACAACATCCTCAAAGGAAACAAGGAAGGGATTATGCTATCACTACTACATAGGTGGATCCAGACAATGATGTGGTGACATGTAGTCTTGTTATTCATTAAAGAATAGAATATGTACAATTTGATTCTGGTTCTAAGAATTCTTTTACATCATTCATGTTTAGTATAACTATTTAAACACCACCTCAAAATTTGGAGGAAAATTTATATGTGAGATCAACCCCATATCTGACAACATCGAATGGGGAAATCATTGAGACCATTGTTTATAACTCCTCCCTAGTTAACATATGTGGACTGAACCTCCTAGAAAATCATGGCATACTTCCTTTAGTGGAGTTTGACACTATCAAGGGCATGGATTCGGTATTTTTATACCAGGACAACATCAACTATCAGGAAAGGGACATCAATTTTCATGTCCCAAAGCATCCTCTGTTTCATTATAGGTGTAATGAGTAAGATGGAGCTACTTTATAATCCTCAAATAAAGTGTTGCTATTTTTTCCATGTGATAAAGCATGTCTAGCTCAAATGTTTGAGATAAAGATGAGAAAAATGATTGAAGACATTCCCATCATGAGAGATTAAAATGATATATTCCATTAAGATTTTACAAGTCTTCCACCAGATTGAGAGTTTGAGTTTTCAATTTTACTTATTCTTTGATCTTTTCCTATATCAATGTCACCTTACAGAATAGCCATCGTAGAGCTGGAAGAACTGAAAAGGTAGTTACAAGAGAATATAGAGAAGGGTTTTATACCCCCAAGTGCTTCACCATGGGGTGCTCCAGTCCTCTTCATCAAGAATAAGGATGGATCAATGATCCTTTTCATTGATTATCACATGCTCAATAAAATCACGATAAAGAATAAGTATCCTCTACCACAGATAGATGACTTCTTTGATCAGCTTAATAGGGCTAGTTAGTTCTCTATGGTAGACCCTCAGTTGAGATATCACCAAATAAAGGTGAGGAAATAAGATATTCCCATGATTTCCTTTCGAATGAGATATGGACAGTCTGAGTTCATAGTGATTCCCTTTGGACTCACTAATGCTCCAGAAATTTTCATTTATCTAATGAATAGAGTGTTTATAGATCACCTTGACTATTTGTGGTAGTATTTATTGATGATACTCTGATGTACTCTGTGAGTAAGGAGGAACATGAGGATGATTTGAATACTATGTTAAAGACTTTGAAAAGGGAGAAGTTGTATGAAGTGTACATAAAAAGTGATTTCTGGATGGAGTAACTATCATTCATTCGAATTTTATCACCAGAAAAGGGATATCTATGGAGAATTCCAAGACAAGGGCAATTAAGTGGCCCATTCCAAATTCTGTAATAGGGATCTTTAGCTTTTTGGGTCTATCATGGTATTATCGACGATTTGTGAAGAAATTTTCACAATTGTCAAACCCAATGACCAAGATGACATGGAATGGAGTGAAAATTGTCTAGACACTGGAATGTGAAGACTGTTTCAAGGAGTTGAAAAAGAGTCTTATCACTGTGACCATACCCACACTCCCTACAATTGGAGAACTCATTGTGGTGTACAATGATTCTTCAATGAAGGTATTAGGTTGTGTACTGATGAAAATGAAAATGTGATAGCCTTTTCCACAAGGCTTCTGAAAATCAATGAGAAAAACTATCCTACGCATGATCTGGAGTAGGCAGCTATAATATTCACATTGAAAATCTGTTGGCATTATCTCTATGTGGAGAAGTCTAAGATATATACTGACGACAGGAGTCTCAAATATATATTAACATAGAATGAGCTTAATATGTGCCAGCAAAGATGGATAGGGATCATCATGTATTATGACTTCCCAATCCACTATCATTCGATTAAGGCAAATAAGGTTGAAAATGCTATATGTATAAAGGATTCTGCATCTTTAACAATGATGAGAATTGAAAAGGATTGATCTTATTATATTTTAAATTTATGTCCATGGTAATCATTATGGGAGGAACATCACCAATCCTTTCTAAAATTATTTCACAGCAATACCTCTTGGAGAAAATAAAGTATCCTTAAAGAAAGGATGTGGAAATTCAGAAAATGGTGGAATCTATTGAAAATGGGAAATCCTATGATTTCAAAATTGATGTGGAAGGAGTTGTAATATTTGGGTCAAGAATATGTGTAACAACTGATCCGAAGATAATGAAGGAACTATTGAATGATGCATATAGCTTGACCTTCTCTATCCACCTAGGGAGCACAATGATGTATCGAGATATCTGGGAAAAATTTTGGTGGGACAATACGAAAAGGGATATTTCTAATTATACATCAATGTGCCTATAATGTATGAAAGTGAAGGCTGAGAGAAAAAATACTAAGGGTATGATTAAACCACTACCAATATCAGTATGGATGTGGGATAACATTACCATGGTCTTTTTCACTCGACTTCTAAGGCCATCTAGAGGAAACAATGCTATACGTGTTGTTGTGGAACATCTTACAGAGACAGCTCATTTTATCGTGATTCGAGAGGACTACCCATTGGATATACATGCACATATTTACATCATAGAAGTGGTAAGGCTGCATGAAGTACCGCTATCTATTATATCTGATCGTGATCCAAGATTCACCTCGATGTTCGAGAAAAGTCTCCAACATGCTCTAATCATTGAACGGAATTTCACTACAGCCTATCATCCTCAAAAGGATGGCCAATATAAGTTAAAAATTTCTACACTGAAGCACATGTTGAGATAATGTTCTATGGAATTTAATGGAGGATGGTACCAAAATCTTGCACTGGTTGAATTCTCTTAAAACAATAGTTTTCACTTGAGCATCCTAATGGAACCCTATGATGACCATTATTGTAAAAGGTGTAGAAAATCAGTGTGTTCGGATGAAGTCAGTGAGATTAAGCTACTAGGACCTGAAATGGTCTAGGAAATGGTGGAGATAATGAAAATGATTTTGCAGCATATCATTGCAGCCCAAAGTCGACAGAAGAGTTCTGAAGATAATAGTAGACGATACCTTGAATTTAAATATGGGGACATAGAATTTCTACACATATCGTTATAGAAGAAGGTCATGAGGTTTGGGAAGAAATGGATGTTAATTCCTGGTACATCAGACACATTGAAATATTGGATCGATTTGGAGTTGTGGCCTATCGACTAGCACTTCCACCCACCATATCGAAAGTAAATGATGCCTTTCATGTATCCCTCTTAAGGGAGTGCATACCAGACCCTTAACATGTACTCTCTTCATAGGTGGTACAGCTGGAGAATGATATCTCTTACGAGGAGCATCTAGTGAAGATTTTGGATCTTAGAGACAATATTCTATGAAATAAAACTTCTCATCTACTCATGGTAAAATGAAAAAACCACAAGTATGATGAGGCAACATGGGAACTAGAGGAAGCAACGCAGCAAAAGTACCCACACCAATTTTTGACTAATAATGTAAAACAAAATTTCGAGGGAGAAATTTCATAAAGGGGAAGAATGTAACAACACAATGTTTTTCAATGGAATTTCCCATCTTATAAATATGTCATAAAATCACTTGAAAACACAACAGAATTAACTACTATGTTGTAAGTGACCTTTAAACATAAGTTTGTCACCTCTATATTTGGAATTTCAAAAATTTAACATACACGATTGCAATCAGTAAGTTTTTTGGTGTCCAATAATAAAAACATAATTTTCAGTGAATAATAAATTACCATTTTGATTACTGACATACCATAATGAATAGTAACCTTACCTATGATAGTATAAAAATAATATTCAAGTTGAAAATACGATATACCTATATTTTAGAATAAGTAAATGGATGTTTTAAAAATAGTTTCCGATAATAAATTATGATTTTAATTAATTATTAATATAATCCTATTTTGAAAATTAATTTTGAAAAAAGGAAATCATTATTGGATTCTATTAATCAAAAAATTCTTAGGTTGAAGTTTTGGAATTTTTCTGAAATACTATAATTTTTGATGAATTGTAAAATGTGATAATTTTCGATAAAACCTATATAAGGGATTTGTTGCATCATTGATGATGTTCAGAAGATGTAAGACAATTTTTTTTGGATCACATTATAATATTAATATTCTTGGTCAAGAAATACTCAATATTATTTTTTGTGTGGGTAAATTAAAAATTATTGAATTTTATATTGAGAAATACCTTTTCTCCACCACTATAAACCCCACCCCCACTCCCTCTTCTCTTTACTCTTCTCAAGCCTTGTTCCTTGCCAATATTCTTCCTAAAGATCTCCCCAAGAACCTCCCCCATGTCTAAAATCACCTAGTATCTACAAAATATAGAAACCTTTCCCCTTAAGAGGTTCTCAAAGGAGGAAGTCTTAAGAGGTAAATTTCTCTTTCCAATTCCTTCATTTCTTTTAAGTTCATTTCTTTTTGTTTCTTTCCTCACATCCCTTCACCATAATAGTATGATAAACCTAGTAACATACAAGTCATGAAATTTTTTCATGATAATGGGATATTTCATTATCTACTCTCTTTCCCCACCCTTTGTTTGAATGAAATGAAAGCATCTTTTGAGATGAGCTAATTTAGCACATTCAAGGACAATAGTTTATCAATTTATATTATAATATTTAATTCAGGTCATGAAACCATTTTTTGTTATGGTTGAAACAAATTAATATATATATATATAATATCATATTTTTAGGTTTTTATTCCTTTTGTAAAAATGGTATTAAGTGATAATGAGAAACGTCTTCTTTGTAATCAAAACCAGCAATTAACAAAAACGGTTGTCACTATGGTTTTATTTAATAGTTTGACTTCAATATAAGTAACCAATTAAAATTTAAAACCCTGTAATATCATGGATGTTCACTAATAGAATATAACATCATTTCTGGATGACCACTTCTATCTTTCATGATTATCCGAACTTGAATATAAGTGAACCAGTCATTAAAACCAAATAAAAAAACGAGCCCGAACAATGACATTGAACCTTTAAACTAATCAAAACGACCTTGAATAAAATAAAATGGATATAATAAATAAATTAAATATAGAATAGGTTCTGTAATTATGAATTATTAAACCTAATTTGTTTTTTCTGGTCTCTAATAACAAGTAGAGAACACCAACAGATTTAAGGTAAGGGATCCTCTCTATTTCACTCTTAATCTAGATTCTCCTCTATGCTATGAGTTTTTATGTGTAATAGAAAATTATTGTGAATTTTTAGTAACCTTATCCATACTTAACTCTTGATTTATATGTGATGATAAACCCTTTTTATCTCTCATAAATCTCTCTTAGTTACACCTAATACCATGCTGATAAACACTAATGAATTGTACCCGAACAGCCTTCACTCCCTCGGGTTACTCTATCTTCAATTTTATCAAAATGTAGTTGTATTTTCGTTTTATTAAAATCTTATACATTCTATTTATATGATCCTAATTCATGTTCCATGATCAATCTATCATTCTCTTTCAGAAATATACAAACTTTTAAGTGTATCCTTCCTCGATACTTCCCAATAACCACACTCGTTTTAAGGGAACTTCACAAATTTTTACCCAATTTCATGTGTACCCTAAACTATGTTTTAATCCATCATTGTATTTATAAAATAATATTTTTTATTATGAAAAAATTCTTGGTACAATTTGGGGTTTTATATAAATGATTACCCTCTTTTCTATTTTAAAATCTCTATAGTATTTTCCTCAAAACCACACAAATATGTTTTAATACTAATGTTTCTAAAATACATTTCTTATAAGTTGTCACTTTTGTTTGACACCAATTACCTTTTTATATTACAGTTTACCCTATTAACGTACATGTATGTTCTAATCCTTTCCTTTCATGGACACTTTTGTGATATGCCCAGTGGTTATGATTTATGTTATGATTATGGTAGCTAATGCTTTCCATGTGTACCCTTATATTTTTGTACAGTTGATTATGTATGAATATATATTTGGTAAGAATTTTTATGTTGAAATATTATTCATGAAAATTTTGAGATGGGTCGGCTAAGATATCACTTCAATGCATTGGATAATGTTCAGTCTCATGATATGGGATGTGAAACGGGACAGGCAGATTACCTTGACCCATACTAAAATGGGAAATGGGATCGACGATTAGCCTTGACCCGTACTAAAGAAATGTTCTATCATTATTCCTCATTTATATGATTCCATGATTATATGATCACATGATTATATGACACAATTTTATATGTTCCATGCTTTAGATATCATTATGTCATGCCTCCTAACTCATGTGTTTAAGACTTCTCCTTATGTTCCTTCCCTTACTGGGCGTTTTAGCTCATACCTTCGATCATGTGTTCCCCAGGGTACCCTATGAAGATTTAAGGGATCAAAAGATTTTAGGAGCTCATTATGGAGATTAAATAAAGAAGTGTTTTTTATATATGTTTTTTATGATATATGTACCTAGTCTTCCAACACACTATACATAACAATCATTGGCTTGTACTATGATGTTTAATTATGCTTAAATCATATAATGATATATGAAAAAGGATTGGGTTGTTATAGATAATGTCTTTTGTAGACGTGTGGGATACCACCCCATTGACATGATGTGATTCCTTTTACATCAAAAAATTCTATATATAAGTATATATGATTAAATAATATAAAACTTATTATATAATTATCATTCGGGAAATATTTGAGTTACTTACCTTCTTTCTGAAACGATCATTTAAAAATGGAGATGTCCACTAAAGTGTACGTACTTCCTACCATCTCTATGATGGTTACATATTCTCATTTTTATAACCATTTTTAATTATTTAATTTAAAAGTATAATTTATGATCAAATATGATAATTATTTCATGCTTATCATTCTAGGGACTTTATATTATGAACCTTTTCACCATAGTTGAACAATAATAATTTTTTTAACAAATAATCCGAATCTAGTCAAAAAACACCCAATGTAAACATAATGGTTTCGGTAGTTGTAAAAAACATTGTAATAAGTGAAATAAAATTAATTATAAAAATTAAAAAGTATCCCATGAATGTATAAAATTAACATAACTTTATGATACGAGAATTTAATGGAAGATCACTTAAATGGAAGCACAAGGTAAGGGGTTCTTGTCTCATTTTAATTTCAAGAGGAATGCATAATTATTGTGAACCTAATTTTTTATATATGGTTTTCATACTTCTACACTGACTTATATTTTCATGATATCAGTTATCCTCATGGTAATTAATATTTTTATTTAAGGATTACTACATTGGGTTTTCCAATTCATTTGTTACTACATTAGTATATATTTTTGTCCCTATTTCTACATCCATGAGAAGAATGTAATATTAAGAACATACTTATTTTCTGTGGTGTACTTACTAGATATTTTGAAATATTATATCATGAATTCATTTTCCATCATGATAATTAATACATTCATTTCATGTTATTATTTAATTACTTTTATGACATAAAAATGATTAAATGATGTATTAGTTACATTGGAATGTTTAAAGATTAATTTCTTCATTACAAATAAATAGGATCTTTCTATGGAATTTCCATTAGAGGATATTATATAACAATTTCCCAAAAAAATAATTCATCTATTGTTATTCATGATAATTTCAAGAGTAAGTACCATTTTTCTACTCTTTGGTATCAAGAGGTTTTTAGAACATGTTTTTTAGGAAACCCTACATTATATCTATCTTTAGTTGGAGAACCTATTTTATTCTAAAAAACATTTTTTTATTAAAATGTATTGAAAAATGTTTTTAAACTGATTTTTAAAGAAATTTTTAACATTTGATTATTTTACCAATGATTGAATGGAATAATATTTTCCCTTTCCTAACGATGGATTTTATAACTATTTTTCATAAAAAAGTAATATTCTTTTCTACCTCATATGACATGTTCAGATTCATCAATAATTATTTCTTTGAAGCATTATTTTCATGTTTAAAAGGTTTATTTTTAAATAAAAATATTTTCAAATGGGTTTTCAAAATCAAATGATTTTTTAATAAATAATATTTTTAAAATTTAATATTATATTTCATCAACAACAATAACCCTATATTTTACTCCACTTGGGTTTTTTGAATTGATATCATCCTTATTATTCTTCTGGATAGTTTATTATTTACTTGGGAATGAATATTATTCACATTATCTTCATTTATTTATTAGTTATTCACCATGAATTATTTAATTTTCTATGATAATTGATCTTTGAACTTACCCTTATTATCCATTTTGGGTTTAATTGATAATACTATATCCTAAACCATATCCCATTTTACATATGGTGACTATATTTATAGTTATTTTATTAGTTAGGGGAATTATAGATAGATCCATATTTCTCATAAAATATTGTTATTTGATAAATACTATTAGTTATTTTGTTTATTCAATATGAAGAATTATTTAGATTGGAAATGAAAGATCGGTCCCAAAAATTATATAGCTCCTTGATGCATCGACAATTTCTCATGAGATGAATAATTTCACAAATTGGATTCTACCCTTAATTTTAAAAATAACATATGATAGGGATTGACATTAATAGGTTTTCCAGTTCATGATACATGACTTCCTTAAAGAAAGAAATTGTCTTCATAGTAGATTCAGCTATTATTCATCCACAAGAGTTTTCATCGACCTATCTATAGATATATTTCATTTCAGATCATTGATTACAAGAATATATTTTACATTCATGAGTTCAAAAATTAATTTTTCCTTATCTAGTTATTTGAATGGAAAGTGTTTCCATTTATTACCATTCCATATTACTTATTAACATTCAATGAGTTTATAGATTACATGGCATGGGTGTACTTTTATTTACCATTCCATAATGACTATTCTCATTGATTCATTTTTTCATCCAATATATTTTTACATAACTGATAATTTGAGCTCACCATTATTATGCTTCTTTTCCTAGGAATCTAGGAGGCATTATATGAAAGAAGAGTAGGAATATACTAGATGAATTAGAGTTATCTTTTAGATATTAATTTTTCTAGTATAAAAAATATTATATAATGAGTGGATCTATTTAAAATTAAATACCCATTTTTGTGTCTAGTTTACCAATAGTAAAAAACATATCAGTCCTTAGTGTGGTGATTCCTTGTAATCATTCCAATTAATTTAGCAGTAGACACCGACTTTGGGCTATCTAGGGTTGGGTCACTAAATGAATCATATCTTTACAACTAAAATCTCAACATTATATTCCATTCAAGATCAAATGATCACAAAATGATGATATAGAGATACACACAAAGTTTCCAAAAATTCGAAAGACAAAATCTAATAAAGATGGATTTTTATTATTTAGATCCATGTTATGTTCTATATAAAATAAGGAGTTAAAGGTGGATCATTTGGATGATTCTTATAGATCATCATTCATTTTCCATTATGGATGCTCAAATATTTTTATGGACCCGAATAAAAATAATTTTTGGGATTGAATAATGAGAGTGATTATAGAATATGGAAATTTATGCTTGGTATTCTATAAATTTATGGTATAATGAAAAACGTATAAGGGAATATTGAAAACATTACCCATACCAATATAGAAACAAGAACACAACTCCTCAAAATTTATCATCGGACTCTCCTAAATATTTAAATATAAATACATATATTTGGGTATTAGTTTCCCAACATATAGTGTTGGATCATTTAATACCATAAAATAATATTTATCTCTTAAAAAGCTCACCAAGATATAAATAATGTACGTGCTGAGGCGTCATGGAGTAAAACTATCAATTTTATCCTATTGGGTTACTATATTTTCCTCATTATATGGGAGAAGGTTTTAGAAATATTTGAAAATAGAGGTGGCATTTTGCACTCTATATCACCCTCAGAAAGATGGTTGTCCTGAGGGTTCAATATAAAATCAAAATGATATAATGACATCTTTTTCAATGGATTATGAGGGATTTTTGGATTAAAAAATTCCATTAGTAGATTTTTCATATAAAAAATTCATTCTATAATTCATAAGATACCATATGAATCTATGTATGGATGAGATGAAGAACTCCAATATATTATGATGATTTTGGAGAGCGGAATATGATAGGGCCTACCATTTTCGTGGATATGAAAGATAAATTTTACACAATCAAATAGTTCATGAATGTTTAAAACCGTTGACAGTAATGTTTTTTGGATAATAGTTAACAAGATCTAGAGTTTTATTTTTTTGAAAAAGGTGTTTCTTTAGTTATATTTCCTAGGAAGAACAGGATTTTAAGCCATAAATACAATATCCAATTAGAAGAAATTAATCATTTGTGTGTTTTATAATATCTTATATAATTCCCTCCAAACCACTCTCAAGAAAACTATTTTCTCCTTGTATCACGTTTGAGAAAGTACATACCTGACCCACCAAATGTGCTATTCTCATAAAATGTGAATCTAGAATAAGATATCTTATAAAAGAAAAAACAAGTGGAGAATATGGATTAACGATATGATATACTATGAAGTAAGAAAAATCATTAATTAAATTCTTTGTATAGGAATCATATGTTTTATGAGGCTATGTGGGAACCTAAGGATGTTCTTGTAATAAATTATCCTAACTTATTTGCTTTCATGTAATGAAATTTCAAAGATGAAATTATTTTAAGGGGGTAGAATGTACTGAACGATGTTTTTACTCTCTAATTATGTACTGTGATTGATGAATTTCCCCACTTGAAATATAGAAACCAAAAAATAAATACCATTATAAGGTATCCATTAAATTTGAAGTTATAAACCACAATAATAGAACTATAACATATTAAAAAAATCAATATATTTGTCAAAAAAATATAATTAACTTTTAATATCAACATATTTAGTATTGATATGAAACTAATTAACTATATTATTCTTCTTCAAAAGTATTTATTAGATATATATTTTACGTGTTCTCTATATTTATGATGAGTACTAACTTTTAGAAAATAGTTATTATGAAAAAAATAATCTCTCATGGAGCATTGTTTTTCACGATATTTTATGATTTTATTAGAATGTTTTGTTTATAAATATTTTGTTTATAATTTTAAAAAAATAATAATTTTTTTGGATTTATCATAATAATATTATATTGTGTTGATTTGTTTCAGATTTTTGATATGATTAATTTTATGGTGAAATGAGAAAATATAGACTATATTAATGTCATAATTCTTATGAAATTTCCTTAATATATGAATATATTGAATGTTTTTGAATAATTATTATATTAAATTAAATATTATAAATTAAAAAATCAATTAAAAATACCCATTGTCAACATTTTGAAAATTTATGTTGTGTTTTTTTGTAAACTATTTTTTTCAATAGTTTTTCATAATCAACTATAACATGAATAAATAACGTTTTTGATATATTTCAAGGATATATGAATAATCTATGAATAAGTATAATTATTTTAAATTCATTAAATTAGATTTAATATATAATTCTAAATGAAAAAAGATATTTTTTATAAATAGACATTAAAAAATGAGTTTTTAAGAGTTTGACTTAAAATTATGTTTCCATAAAGAAAGTATTTTAACATTAAAATATAGATATAACATTTTTAATCATTGGGAATAATTTATATTATATGATTAATTTTTTTATTCTTAAATGATATATTACCTAGGTAAAAATGTGTTAAAATGGTGGAAGTAAAATGGAAGAAATCTGCAACCTTAATGGTAAATGGAATAACATGTTTATGAAATGATTCATTTTCAATGATGGAGGTGTGGATCAGCCTTAACTTATCTATAATTAATTATTTATCAATTTTAGTGGAAGTTGTAAAGATATTGAATTTACATTAATAAATAATATTGAGTATTTACAAAAGTGACTCTTATTTTGACTTTAAAAAAGGACACTCGAATCCTCACTTCCCCTAACTCCAAAACACCAAAAGAATAGCTCAAAATCAAATATACAAATTCTTTAATCTATTACCCAATTAAAGGACTTTATAGTGTCCTCTATAGGCCACCATTAAATATTTTAACCCCATTAAAAAGGGAATATCATATAAGTGTAGTGGTTAAATAATTCCATGGAAATCATGTGGTATGGGACTCGGTAAATCCAAATCAATTCATTGCGTTACACAATTTATTAATGAAATTTTATTCAGAGAAATTACATTTTAATTTTGGGTCATTATTTATTTATAGGTAAAAATATATTTTTGAAATAAAACTAATTTCATATAAGCAATTCATTTGAATTTGTTTTAAAAACTAAGGAATCTTCTTAAAAAGGGACTCATAAATATAGATTTTACAATTATAAATGAAAAATGTTTTAAAAATCACTTTTTATGATTTTTTTATCATTATATTCATGTGAAATATCTATATTGATGTGATTTTATTTATTTTATAATGGTATGAAATATTTTGGATAACGATAATTTAATATTTTATAATCTATTAATTTCATGTACTGTGATATTCTTAAGAAACCCATTTTGTTCCCATGGCTAATAAAATATAATATGATGAATTTTTTTATGTCGAACACATATGAATAATTATTGATGGTTGGGGTAAAATATTTCATTCTAATTGATTGGTACATGATTATATCCCATGACATAGTTAGGCATGGAAATAATGGATTTTTTTCCCACATGAATGGGAGTGATGATTTTGCTCACATTTGTAGGTGTATACATAATGATTTTGTTCACATAGGCATGATTATAAGGGGTTTTATCATAAAATATTAATTTTCATATTGATGCGCCCAATTTTTTGATTATATATTTATTATACATTTTTTATCATGTTATTCTATATTTCATGATTCATTTTATTTCAATGAAAATTCATGTTTTGATGACTATGAATTTTAAATAATCCCACACATTTTGTAATGATATGTTGTTATATGTTTTTTATTTTATTATTTCTTATTGAAATGTTTATGATCATATATGGATCCATTATATTTTATGATTATTATTTAAGGTCTTATGACCTGTTATCATGATATTTATGTTTTTTTCTTATTCTCCTAAAAAATATCATCTGATAATATATGATTTTTCATTTCCCAAAATTTCAATACATCACACAACATTATTATTAAATTGATTTATTTGGAAGATGATTACTTCATTTGGGATGTAAAGTAATGGGTCTAGAGGTGTGAAATTTTAGATAAATTATTGAAAGTGTCATAAAATTAAATATCTATATTACTAATTTCCAATTGACTAAATGTTTTTGTACTTGGATTTTGTGAATGTTGTCTCATGTATTATTATATTTTAAGATACCATTTTTATTTAAGTTGTGTTTTTGTTGGGACACTATACAACGATAAAAGATAAATATTTTAGAGAAATTATAAACAATTAAAGTAGTTTTTTGACAAACACACACACACACACACACATATATATATACTTATGTAATTCATCATAGAAAAATATTTTGTATCTCAATACATGGTGTGGTATTATTAGTCTATCTTCAATAAAGAAATATCCGGAAAATAATTACCCTCAAAATAATGAACCTGAAATTCGAAATTATAAATTTTATATTTAATGTGAAACCCCATGTCACTATGGTGTTTTGTTTTATATTATTTACTATTATTCGTTGAAAGTTAAATTTTATTAATGTTTTTGGATTGAAATTATTATGTTTATTTTTATTATAGAATATGGTTTCAACATGTTTATAAGGAAACAATTTACTTTCCCATGGTAAATTCTAGGACTATTTGAATTTGTGTTTCACATTTTACAAATGATAAAAACCCATATGATTCATTGGGGGAAACCATTGAAGAGTTTCATGTGGAGTTTTTCACATTTGGTAAATGATTTATCAAACCATGTAGTGTTGTTAGGGTAATTGTGAAACTTGTTTTTTTTATGGATGACATACATAGTTGACTCAAAAATAGAGTAATGCACGCATCCAAATTTGTTGATGTGTAAGGGTTTAATATAGTGGATCCCATATTACTATCACACTTTTTTCATAACCGCATAGAAAATCCATGTGAACAACCATATTTTCCTAAAACAATAATCTATATGTTTTTACCTTCACAATTTTACAGAAATTGTACATCTGTCATTATCCATGGGGTTTAGCTATATCTTGGGAGCATGAAGGAGATCCACCATACCTTAATTATCTAAATTGGTTGTCCTTGTCAATTTATTTCACATTACTCCTTCAAGGAAATTCCACATCTTCCCTTATATCTTATCTTATATCCCTTTCCGTCTTGGTTTTCATATCTTATATGAATTCAATGGGTTTCCATTGTCTGATATAGCATTCATATTGGACTAATCATGTGGGTTTTTATAATTTGGGTTTGGGGTAATGTTTTTTTAGTTTACTTATGGGTTATCCAATTATGATGAAAACATTCCACAAGAAACCATCTTAATTATGGTAGGTGCATGTATGATTTTCCATTCTATGTAATTTCCAAATATTATTTAACATTATAAACTAAATGTCAATATATATATATATATTTCCAATACCCATTTAAGGTTACTAAAGGCCTTAAATTATTTCTATTTTGGAATAAATAGAATTTCAATTTAATTTTATGTTACGATTTTGAAGGCCATAATTCAGTTATGAAGAGTGTTATCAAAATTTCTTTTTTAAATATCTATAAATAAATTCGATAATAAAATTGGTCTTTTCCAAAGTTCGGTTTTACAAGGAGAAAAATCTTCATTGTAAATGATAGTTTAAAATTTATATGGTTGTATTGGTTTCGAAATGGTTTTTATGAAGGGGAATCCATTATTTCAAAAGAATATATGTGATTTTTTATAATGGAAGTCATTTACAAATTCTTTAGCTGTTTATTTTATAAAAAATTTAGATAATCAATATGATATGGTTGTACATTAAATGTATGAAATTGTAGTTTTAATTTGTTTGTAATGTATTATCTACCTAGGATTATTTTATAAGGACCATTAGAAACATTATAAATTAATTCTTGTGTTATGTTCTCCCCATTATATTTCCACCTACAAATATTTATTATCTCTATTTGTTTATCGCTTATGGTATATGTGAAAACAGGTGTTATTTCATATGATGGTGGCGAATGAGAGGTGGAAAATTTATTCATTGTGTTATATTATTGAGTACATATTAAATCAAAGAGAGATTTTATTATCAAACCCATTTGATTTCAATAATGGGAATCCTATGAATTAATATATAATCTAGATGAGTAAACACCATTCTCATCGATTATGTTTTGGTAAATGGATAGTGGTCATGAATGTTGAGTTCCCATGAATGGATTGTGTCCTAGCTAGTCCACAAGTGTTCCAGGAAAGATAGGACTTTTACAGATTTCTAAAAGTTTCAGTTTCTTGTTCATGTCACTGTAATAATAGTCTTATTATTTTTCACATGATACTTAGTTCCTTTTAGGAATATTATTTTTCAGGTATCATATTATATATCTTAATAGTTATCCTTATATATTAGTATTATTAAATGGGACCATTGATTATTTTTATTATTTCAATTTGGTCCAATGATGTCTTTGTTCTTATTTGTGATCATTTTTCATTCAATTTGTGTTTTTGGTTTGAAAATTTCAAAAATATTTCGAATTTGTTTTTTATAAATTATGATTTTAACGGGGTGGGGTGGGATTTCATGAGTTTTGATAAACATGTTTGCGAAATGTATTAGAATAAAAAAATTTATTTAATATTATTTTAAAATATTTATATAAGGATCAGATTTTCATGATATATAAGTTATTTTAAATGAAATTTTTTAGTTTCAAACTTACACACTCAATGAAGGGGATGATTTATTGTAACACCCCAGGTAAATAAAGAATATGACCTTTTAATATTTATCCATATTTGTGAATAAAATATTAATATTAATCTTAAGGGAATTCTATGCTCGATGGTGTACCCAATACGCAACAATGAGTTTCTTTGAAATCTTACATTGCACTCTAATAATAAAATAATATTATTTTAAATGGTAGTTAACGCCTAGCCATTGTAATGGAGGGAATGAATAGAACTAACTACAAAATGATTATATTTGTTTGACAAATATTTTTACTTTTTACAAAAAATGTTAGAGGATTAAAAATGAGAATGAATCCAATTTTAAGCATAAAACTTCTAATATTACTTAAAAGGTCGATTAACCGCCTTTTGATGGAGAAACTCTTTTAAATACACTTTTGAAAATTTTATGTGTTATACATGACAAAATAAAATTCTTCTTTATAATTGGGACATCAAAATTTACTTTGTGTAAATTTTTGGTATTTTTCCGGCAAAGTTCATTTTTTAATGAATAGTGAAAAAGTTGTATTTTAATTCAAAACCACTTTTTAATCTAATTTATTTATATTATTAGATTATCTTTTGAATTGGTTTTAATGTAAAATTAGAATATATTTTTACCATTTAATTCAATAGTGGTCATTGGAATTAATTTCACTTTGAAATTAGACATAAACTTGTGTCAATCTTTTAATAGATATTGTTTCTTAAAAATAGGCTATTTGTTCTGACAGTGGAAATTAATTATTAAATTAATTAATGAAACATATATGTTTTGAATTTTTTAAAATATACATCATTTTTGAATTCGAAATATCAAATATAGCTTATGGTGAATTTTTGGTATTTTTCTGAAAAACTTCAATTTTTGGTGAATAGTGAAACCACAAAGTGGTTGTTTAAAAACTGATTTTTCATTTAAATGAAACTTTACCACTTATGTGATTTGAATTTCAAAAATCTGACATAAATTGTTGTCATTAGGATGTAAAATTTGGTTCAATGGGATTAAAATAATTTTTTGGTGAATAGTAACTTTTATGTTTTAATCACGATTAGAGGTAATTAGTGTAATTTAAGGTAAAAATAATGTTTTAATAATATGAAATGACCTTGAAACATATCCTACCATTATTGTATGAGTCATGGCCGACCAATAAAATACATGGGTCAACTAGGGGACCCCATGGATCCAATTTGGTAGGAAAATGACATTAATACCTTTTTATTTAAAGTTAAAATTAAAATGTCACAAACATGTGTTGTTTTACTAAAACAATTTTTACATGGGGTTATACAAGTCATATTTTTGACTATAAATATTAATTAGAAATCTAAAAATATTTCCTACACAATGATAGTTCTTTATAATTTTTATACATTAAATAAATTATTTTATTTATGACACCGTTATGATGCAGTGATTACCTCATAAATGAGCGATTTAAATAAAATGAGACGATAGTGTAATATATAAGTCTTACACATGTCACAAACCTATTGTATGGGTGGATTTATAAACCTTATCACCTTATCCTAGAAATATATCCTTTTTGGACCTTTAAAATCCGAAAATCATTTTATAATAATGTAATATTTTATAACATTCCAAGAGTGCCCCTCTTCTTCTCTTATAAAAGGACCCCAACTCTACCTCCTTACCCACACATCTCAAGACATTGGCTCGCCCAATCCCTACTCATTTTCTATCTCTATATCCCTCTATTAATCTAGAAGCCTCACTTTTGGATGATGTCTATCCAAGGAAGCCTTTGAGCTCAAATTAAAAACTGTTACCCGATTTAAAGGTAAAGTCATCCCTAGTGTTCTTAGGTTTTATTTTGCTTCTCCAACCCCATTATTTTTTTTATTCCTTTCTTTTGTAACAAAACCAGTATCTTAAATATACTTGGATGTTTTTATAAGATGTATTCTAGCTACACTTACACTCACATCCGTCTAATGTTTAAAGAACATACTTTTTCTGTGGATGGCGAATTACTGCCTCACGAAATTATGATTGTTCAATATTCTTTTAACACCTTTAAAGGTGGATATTACGATGTCACTTTATTTTATATATTATATATATGGTATTTATGTTTTCTATATTCTTATTTATTTTATATTTAAAACACACCTTTATTCTTTGCATGTTGTGCAAATGCGATAATTTCATATGAGGAAGTGTGGACTACCACCCCCTCAAGTGATACGACTCGTTCATGCAATAAATGGAATGTATAAAGAATGAAATAATGAACATATTTGACCTATATAACATATATATTATACTGGAAATATAATATATATATATATCTCATTTATTTCTAATTCCATTAACTTGACAAAAAATGAAAGTAGCGTTCATGCGTATGTACGACCTACCGTCTCCATGAAATGTGCTTTTAATTTTTTTATCTCCGAATGTTATGGAATAGTATAAAATGAATATATACTGGATATATATTATATTTTAATCGTTAATACTATTCTGGAAATGATTTACGTATAACTACATGGGAAATCATTTTCAAACAAGTTCGTTTTTGACTCATGTACCAAACATGGGCAAAAACGTCTGATATGAACTAACATTATTAAACAATTATTATAACATTATAATATGTGATATGAAATGAATAATAATCTTTAAATGATTAACTTATCCAATTATAAATTGACCAAAGTTTATTATTCAGGAATATAAAGAAACGAACAAGACAAGTCGGACTTGATGTAAGGGATCATATCCCCCTCTTTCTTTTTAAGTACACTCTTTTATGTCTTTACTTTTATGATCATCATTCTTATGATTGGGATTATATTTTATATTACTCTTACTGTAATTTTTATGCTCATATGATGAGAGAACCTATTTTCTCTCTTCAATCCATTTTGGACGTTTTGAGTGGTGTCGTTAGGCTACTGAATTTTCGTAAGAGATCCAACCTCTCTATTTCTTCTTAAGTACTCTTTTTATGTCACTTCTTTTAACCACCTCTTTGTTATGTTGGGGGATGTTATTTTATATTACTCTTTCTGCAAATTTTATTTTAATATGATGATAGACCCTATTTGATCTCATCAATCCATTTTTGGATGTTTTAAGTGGCGCCGTTAGGCTGCCGAGTCTTCATAAGGGATTTTTCATCTCACTATTATTCCCATGAGATTTATGCTACTTTTTCCACCATTTCCTTTGCGTGGTGTATGTAATTCCCATTATTATACTCTTTGTGTAATATAATTTCATTTATGGGTATTTACATATTCATTTTATGACCTTCTTCAATGGGGTGTACGTTTCGAAAGATACCCAAATCTGTAAGGGGACCTTTCACCCTCCTCTTCTTTAAAAATACTTCTTTTTTTATGTCTTTTAAATTACATCTTATTATGTTGGGATATGTTATTATATATCCTCATTGCTGAAAATTTAATGTAAAAGTGATGAGATACCCTTTTTATCTCTCATCAACTCATTTTCTGAATTTTGAAGTGACACCGTTAGGCTGTCGATTTTTTGTAAGGGAACTTCTCAACCCAATTTTGATTCTTTGGGATAAAGTTGTACTCCTTGAATATGTCATTCTATGAATATGTGTGAATAACCTCTGATTATTTTACACTTAATATCCACTTATATTTGGTGTATTATTTTTTCACACATATTGATTTAATTGATTTATCCTTAATCTAAGGATACCGACTTTGTAAGGGACTTCGTCTCAATCTCATTTCATTGAGGCATATTTTGTTCTAATACAAGGATTTATTTTATATGGTTTATAAAACCCTTTTACTTTTAATTTTATACAAAAGGAATCTATTTCTACGAAGCATTTTACAAAACGACAAAAAGGAATGTTTCTTTTAACGTAAGCGGTGACAACGACCTTTTCCACCGTGGCGAGTATTATTTGGTCTTTGGATTCCTCAACAAGCTTTAATGTTTTTAAAATGAAATGAATACCATATACTCTCTTATGTATTTTGTTATTGAAAATGGTTTTTATAATGGATTTGTTATGTCAATATATTTAAGTGATATATTGTGATCAAAGTGTGGAAATGTTTTCTTTCTATTATATTTGTATTATGTCTTATGATTTTATAATGGTACTTGGACATTTGACGGGTGGTTACGTGATAAACCATATGACGAGTGGTGCTGTGAATACCAGGATGGGTGGTTACGTTATAACCTCCAATGCATTGGGTATGGAAGTCGGCCGTATGACTATTCCATTAGGTGATATGTGTGGAAGTCGACCGTATGGTTATTCCATTTAATTATGTTTATGTCCCATGTTACCATTATAAGTTATGTATATAGGTTTTATGGTAATATTTTGGTTAGAAAAGGGTAAGTAATGATATTTTATTCATTCAAAAAGTTTATACTACTTCATAAAGGTGACAATTATTACTTTTATAAAGAATTCATGGTTTACTTATGGTTTTGAACAACTAACAGTTTTCCTTCTCTGTGTATCCCTTACTGAGCTTTTTATGCTCACCCCAAGATTTTTTTTGAATTTTTTTTCAGAGGACTTAATATGGAGTAGGGTCAAGGATGGGATCAAGGAAATGTCAGGTTGTCTAAAACACGGAACTAGACATGTTTCTTTTTAAGAGTTTTTATTTTATGGAAGCTTAGTATAAGTGTCTACTTTGTAATCCTTTGAGATGTAATAGTTATGTCCTAAATATCTAAAACTCTAAACCTGAAAAGATCCTCAATTTTAATTATTCATTAAATTCAATATTATGTAAGGTTTAAGGCTGGGGCCATATAGTTCGTATCAGAGGTCAGTTTACATAACTTTAGAGGTTAGAGTGTTTCTTAAGAATAAGTGACAAGTTGTGTATAACCACAATGGGTAGTATATTAGATGGAGTCATTGTTTTTTTGAAAGTTATAATTTGTTTGAGATAACTTGGATAACTATATATTAGTGTTTATCTTCTTCATTATTATATGATGTTCTTTCTGAGATTCTCACACTTAACTTTTTGGTTTTAGGAAATGGGTGGATCTAGCAGGCACCAAAGTAATAGTGAATGTGATGGAAACTGTGACAGTTTTCTGGGTGAGAAAATGAATTATATGGGAGCTGCAATGAGAACTCTTGTGTTTATACTCAACCAACTATCTGGAGTCATGATTGACCACCTAAACCTTGGGGATTTTTATAAGGCATCATATATTTGAGAAACAATTCCCTACGGAACATCAGGTAATAATCATAAATGTTAGTGTGTTCAAAAACCTATGTGTCAAAGATGTGGAAAGAAACACCTAGGAAAATGTTTCAAAGGGACAGAAATATGCTATAGTTGTGGAAATGAAGGTCATAAAGCAAGAACCTGTCATGGAAAAAGGAAGCATCCAGTTGACTTGAGTAAAGGGAATGATGTTCTTTTTGAGGGATCAATTGAATGTTTTAAATGTGTTGTGCATGGAAATTATGCAAACACATGTCCTATGAAGAAATTTCGGGAATGGGATCACCAAGATTGTACAAATATTTTTTTACCAATACCAAATTCCATTCTGATTGAGGATGAAGAAACTGACAATGACCAATCAAAGGTATGGATTATTTCTTAACATTTGTTTTCCTATTTTGGAATCTTAGGATATGATTCATGATTTTGTTTGTAGGAAAGATGTATTTCATAATAAGTTGGAAATGTATGGTTAATGGATCATGAAGAGTGTTGAATGAGTAAGATGTCAACATATAAGGGCTTCAAGAGTTATGGTGAAATTTTTAAAAAGTATTAAGTCTCTTTTGATGATGGGGTTACATTAGAAGACTTTTTATAGTATGTGTAACCCTGATGTTTGATATAAGAAAATTTTAATCAAGGAATATTTATCGGTTCTTTTGTGGACATAGTTATAAAGAACCATTTGGGTTTATATGATCCTTACTTTTGTGGTAATTATGGGTTACTATATGATGTAATATGAAAGGCATGAGATAAACTTGAGGTTAAAATATGTTATGATTATTTTTGAAGATTTTATCTTGTTTTGGGGAATGTTTTAATAATTATATAGTTTTGGAAAAGGGACAACATGCAGACCGTGTGACAACCCGTTGCGTCGGAAAATGCTGTGGGAATCGAACCCAAAACCAAAGTGCGACTGGTATTTATCACCTACAACTGGACTACGTGAAGTCCCTGGTTAGTATGACATATTCTATTTAGTTATATGATTTTATGAATTAAGAGTAAGATTATTTTTGGTTATCATTAAAAATGATTAACCTATTATGGAGGATATGTGATTAGGTTAATTACTTTTCAATATGAGACTTTAAGAGCAGCTGGTGTTATTTGGAGATAAATATTAATTTGTACCTTAGAAGACTATGTGATTAAATCCTTAAAATATTTGGGATTCAATCTTAGTTTTGTTTACTTTGAAGAATTTTATGGACAAATTGTTTAGCGAATAGTCTTCGTTGAACTTTGGGTTTTGTTGGACAAATTTTGGAGATTAAGAATAGATTTTCTTTTTATAAAGGTTTATCCTTTTCTGGATTATCTGATCTTGTTCTAACATTTTTGGTTTTGGTTTTGGTAAGGGTCTAAAGACATGGGAAATATATAGTTCTCTTTTGTGGATTAGGTGATTCTCTAGAAGTTGATTATAGTACTCTTAATGCGAACAAGTCTTCCTAAATACTCATCATTTGGGGAATGTATGAGTTTGTGTAAGATATATAGTAAAAGTTGAAAGTCAACATAACAAGTAAGTATGTTTCCTAAAGATCAAAAATAAATCCCTCAATGAAATGTATCTTAAAACAAAAATGTTGTCTATTAACTTTTCATACTGGGGAATCGAATACTGTTTAACCCACCACAAGTTTGTGCTTTTCTTATGGTTAACTTTCTCTTAAACATGGTTTCTATCACTCTCCCTCAGAACATGACCCTTTCTATTTTCCTCCATGTCTATTTTTTCCAACATGGAATCCTATTATGGGTTAACTCGGGTGACCTTTGTACTTCTATTTCTTTATTTTAATGTGATAGTTTTACTGACTCTTGTTCCGATGTGGGATTCAAATGAAGTTTCCAAGCCAAATTTTAAAATTACGAGGACGCAATTCCCAAAATGGGGGAAGGATGTATCACCCCAGGTAAATAAAGAATATGAAATTTTCATATTTATCCATATTTGTGAATAAGATTTTAATATTACTGTAAAGGGAACTCTATGCTCGATGGCGTACCCAATACACAACAATGAGTTTCTTTGAAATCTTACGTTGCAGTCTAATAATAAAATAATATTATATTAAATGGTATTTAACGCTTAGCCATTGTAATGGAGGGAATGAACAGATCTAACTACAAAATGATTATATATGTTTGTCAAATATTTTTAATTTTTACAATAAATATTAGAGGATTAAAAATGCGAATGATTCCAATTTTAAGCATTAAACTTCTAATATTCTTTAAAAGGTCGATTAACCGCCTTTTGATGGAGAACCTCTTTTAAATCCACTTTTTGACAATTTTATGTGTTATATTTGACAAAATAAAACTCTTCTTTAAAATCGGGACATCAAAATTAACTTTTTTTAAATTTTTGGTATTTTTCCGATAAAGATCATTTTTTTAATGAGTAGTCAAAATGTGGTATTTTAATTCAAAACAACATTTTAATATAATTTATTTATATGATTAGATTATCTTATAAATTGGTTTTAAAGTGAAATTAGAATATATTTTTACCATTTAATCCAATAGTGTTCATTGGAATTAATTTCACTTTGAAATTGGACTTAAACTTGTGTCAATCTTTTAATAGATATTGACTCTTAAAAACAAGCTATTTGTTTTGATAGTGGAAATTAATTATTAAATTAATTAATGCAACTTATATGTTTTTAATTTTGTAAAATACACATCATTTTTGAATTTGGAATATCAGATATAGCTTAGGGTGAATATTTGGTATTTTTCTGAAAAACATCAATTTTTGATGAATAGTGAAACCACTAAGTGGTAGTTTATAAACTGATTTTTCATTTAAATGAAACTTTACCACTTCTGTGATTTTAATTTCAAAAATCTGACATACATGGTTTTCATTAGGATGTAAAATATGGTTCAATAAGATTAAAATAATTTTTTGCTGAATAGTAACTTTTTTTTAATCGCAATTAGAGGTAATTAGTGTAATTTAAGGTAAAAATAATGTTTTAATAATTTGAAATGACCCTAACACATGTCCTAACCTTATTGGATGACTCATGGACGACCATAAGAATCCTTGGGTCAACTTGGGGACCCCATTTAGACACATGGGTAGGAAAATGACATTAATACATTTTTATTTAAAGTTAAAATTAAAATGTAACAAACATGTGTTGTTTTACTAAAACAATTTTTACATGGGGTTATAAAAGTCATATTTTTTACTATAAATATTCATTATAAAGATAAAACTATTTCCAAAATCATGATATTTTTTTAGAATTTTTAGACATTAAATATATTAATTTATTTATGACACCATGATGATGTAGTGATTACCTCATAAATGAACGATTTGAATAAAATGAGAATATAGGGTAAAATATAAGTCTTACACATGTCACAAACCTATTGTATGGGTGAATTTATAATCATTATCACCTTATCCTAGAAATATATCCTTTTTGGACCTTTAAAATCCTAAAATCATTTTATAATAAAGTAATATTTTATAACTTTCCAAGAGTGCCTCTCCTCTTCTCTTATAAAAGGCCCCCACCTCTACCACCTTACCCACACCTCTCAAGCCTTTGGATCGGCCAACCCTGGCCCATTTTGTCTCTCCACATCCCTATTTTACTCCAAGAAGCCTCACTTTGGGCAGAAGTGTTTCCAAGGAAGCCTTTGAGCTCAAATCAAAAAGAGTTACCCGATTTAATGGTACAGTCCTTCCTAGTGTTCTTTTGTTTTATTTTGCTTCTCCACCCCCCTAAACATTTTTTATTCCTTTATTTATTAAAAAACCAGTATCTTAAATATAATTTGATATTTTTATAAGAAGGATTAGAGATAAACTTACACACACATCCGTCTAATGGTTAAAAAACATATTGTTTCTGTGGATATCGAATTACTGCCTCATGAAACGATGATTGTTCAATATTCTTTTAACACCTTTAATGGTGGCCATTATGATGTCACTGTATTTTATATATGATATATATGGTATTTATGTTTTCTATATTCTACTGTATTTTATATTTAAAACATACCTTTATTCTTTGCAGGTTGTGCAAATGCGATAATTTCATATGAGGATGTGTGGACTACAGCCCCCTCAAGTGATGTGACTCGTTCATGAAAAACATGTAATGTATAAAGAATGAAATTAATGAACATGTGTGACCTATATAACATATATATTATACTGGAATTATAATATATAAATATATCTCATTTATTTTTAATTCCATTAATATGACAAAAAATATGAAAGTAGCGTTCATGCGTACGTATGGCCTACCATCTCCATGAATGGTGCTTTTCATTTTTTATCTTCATATGTTATAGAATAGTATAAAATTAATATTTACTGGATATATATTATATTTTAATCATTAATACTATTCTGGAAATGATTTACTTATAACTACATGGGCACTCATTTTCAAACAAGTTCATTTTTGACTCATGTACCAAACATCGGAAAAAACATATAATATGAACTAACATTATTAAACAATTATTATAACATTATAATATGTGATATGAACTGAATAATAATCTTTAAAGGAGGTCCTTAGGAAATTATAAATTGACCAATGTTTATTTTTCAGGAATATAAAGAAACGAACTAGACAAGTCGGACTTGAGGTAAGGGATCCTACCCCTCTCTTTGTTTTTAAGTACACTCTTTTATATCATTCCTTTTATGCTCATTTTTCTTATGATTGGGATGATATTTTATATTAATCTTACTGTACTTTTTATGTTTATATGATGAGATACCCTATTTTCTCTCATTAATCCATTTTGGAAGTTTTGAGTGGCGACGTTAGGCTGCCGATTTTTTTTAAAAGATCCATCCTCTCTATTTCTTTTTATGTACTCTCATTTATGTCACTTCTTTTACTCTACTATTTTTTGTTGGGGGATGTTATTTTATAATCCTCTTTCTATAAATTTTATTTTAATATGATGAGAGACACTATTTTATCTCATAAATCCATTTTTAGAAGTTTTAAGTGGCGTCGTTAGGCTGCCGAGTCTTCGTAAGGGATTTTTCATCTCACTTTTATTCCCATGAGAATTATGATACTTTTCCACCATTTAATTTTAGTGGTGTATGTACTGCCAATTATTTTACTCTTTCTGTAATATAATTTCATTTATGGGTATTTACATATTCATTGTATGACCCTTCTTCAATAGGGTGTACGTTTCGAAAGTTACCCAAATCGGTAAGGGGACCTTTCACCATCCTCTTCTTTAAAAAGACTTATTTTGTTATGTCTTTTAAATTAAATATTATTATGTTGGGATATTTTCTTATATATCCTTATTTCTATAAATTTAAAGTAAAATTTAGGAGATACCCTTTTTATCTCTCATCAACTCATTTTATGAATTTTGATGTGACGCCGTTAAGCTGTCGAATTTTTCCAAGGGAACTTCTTAACCCAATTCTGATTCTTTGGGATAAACATGTACTCCTTGAATATGTCGTTATATGAATATGTGTGAATAGCCTCTGATTTTTTTACACTTAATATCCTCTTATACTTGGTGTATTCGTTTGTCACACATAATTATGTAATTGATTTATCCCTAATCCAAGGATACCGTCTTTGTAAGGGACTTCGTCTCAATCTCCTTTAATTGAGGCATATTTTATTCTAATACAAGGCTTTATTTTATATGGTTTATAAAAACATTTGACTTTTAATTTTATACAAAAGGAATCTTTTTCTATGAATCATTTTACAAAACGACATAAAGGAATTTTTATTTTAACGTACGCGGTGAAAACGACCTTTTCCACCGCCGTGAGTATTATTTGGTCTTTGGCGTCCCCTACAAGCCGTAATGTTTTTGAAATGAAATAAATACCATATACACTCTTATTTATTTTGGTATTGAAAATGGTTTTTATAATGGATTTTTCATGTCAATATATTTAAGTGATATACTGTGATCAAAGTGTGGATATTGTTTCTTTCAATTATATTTTTTTATGTCTTATGATTTTATAATGGTACTTGGACATTTGACGGGTGGTTACGTGATAAACCATATGAAGGGTGGTTCCATGAATACCAGGATGGGTGGTTACGTTATAACCTCCAATGCATTGGGTATGGAAGTCGGCCGTATGGCTATTATATTAAGTGATATGTGTGGAATTTGAACGTATGGTTATTCCATTTAAGTACGTTTATGTCACAAGTTACCTTTATATGTTATGTATATGGGTTTTATGGTAATATTTTGGTTAAAAAAGGGTAATTAATGATCTTTTATTCCTTAAAGATTTTATACTACTACATAATGGTGAAAAGTATTACTTTGATAAAGAATTCATGGTTTACTTGAGGTTTTGAAAAACTAACAGTTTTCCTTCTCTGTGTATCCCTTACTGAGATTTTTATGCTCAGCCCAAGTTTTTTTTGATATGTTTTTCACATGACTTAATGTGGAGTATGGTAATGGATGGGATCAAGGAAACGTCCATCTGTCTAAAACATGGAACTAGACATGTTTCTTTTGAAGAGTTTTTATTTTATGGAAACTTAGTATAAGTGTATACTTTGTAATATTTTGAGATGTAATAGTTATGTCCTAATTCTCTAAAACACTAAACCTAAAATAATCCTCAATGTGAATTATTCATTTAATTCAATATTAAGTATGGTTTAAGTCCGGGGCCTTATATTTAATATATTGATTTATGGAAAAATATTTTGTTTCATTTTATAGAATGAGAAAAACATATTTTCCTCTAAATATTCAATATTGAATTTGTTAAATTTATTTTGGGAGGGAATTACATAAGCTCTATTGATGTATCCTATTTTACATGTTATTTTGAAACCAGACATTACCAATTATGTATAAGTGGATTTCATTTTCTTCAGGGTCCTAGGCACTTCTCTCTTCTGGATTTAGGGCGGGTTGGTTGGCAATAGATAGTTTTATACCATGATTATTGACAAAGGGCCACAATGAGTTTCTTTACAGATGTTTAGTGTTTGAATTATTTATTTATTTGGGATATTTTTGTTTCATCTAGTTGGTAAAAATGGTTTACATTGACTTTTTTCTACTCATGTATCTATATTAATTAATCATGTAATTTTTTATTATGTGATTTTCATATGTGTATTTTATTATTTCTATATAGTACTATAATTATTTATTTCTCACATATTAATTATTGTTTATTTATGAATAGGATTTAGATGGATGGATTGGCCATGAATTATTCTCATGGTGGTATTCAAGGTGTGATTATTTGGATTTAGTGGGTGAAATCATTCCCAAATAGATGTTTTATTTACCAAATAACTAGTTGCAATACCATGGAAATCCAGAATTACCATTGGGCCCAGTGGTGGACTGCTTTTGGTGGTGTTTCTAGTTAAAATTTCATAAGTTGAAATATATAATATAATCCATGATAGGTATGAATCATCCAAATAATTATACCTCCAAAATACTTCATGCCATTTAAAGAATCCACAGTTTCATCTTCTAAAACAATGTTATTTTAAATGCCATCATATTAATCCATAGAAAAATTTCTAATAATTTCTAATATTAGTCCTTCGAAACAAAATATCTAAACCATGAAAATATATTTTCAAATTTTTAATAAACCTTATAATAGTTTAAAATCCCATGAAATAAATCTAATCTTCTTAGTGACTATTAAATTCTCAAAATTTTACATAGAACTATGACTTTCGTCTATGATGAGGCCATCCCAACCTAATGCTTTTCTTAAATATATGGTATACAAATGAATAAATAATTATGTGATTTATCTAAAAACAAATATGTTTTGACCATATCATTATAGAAATATTTAAACATTATTCTTCTTCTTCCCATAGGCACAAAATATTTTTTACATACACCACAATTGAATTTTAAGAAGGTGTAAAATTATTTTAATCCAAAATTCCTTTATTTATTATGAATTTTTAGTCTTTAGAATGCAATAAATATGTTTTTGATGTTAATGAAAATTTATTTTTAGTATTTAGTGGTTTTAAATAAGTTTTTCATTAATTTTTAACTTTTCGTGATGAAATAAAATAATGAAAGGGTTGTGATGGGTTATGTTATTTATTTTTGTATGGAACTCTATAATGATCTTAATTTATAGAGTTTTTTTGTTGTTGTGGTGTGAATATTATATTGATAGTGTTTTCTTTTATTGCATTGGGTTCTTTAATTGGTTTTGTTTTTAATTTGGTAAATAATTATATCTCATAGAGTTTTATAATTCAATTCTATGTGGTATTTTTTATTTGATTTTTAGAGTGATTTGGTACTATGAGACGTTTTATGTTTGGTTGTTCATGTTAATAGGATATGGTTATAATTGAGATGAATATTATGTGTGTGAGTTCTTTTCATAACATTTAAGCTTGTTGATAAGAAGGTTTTTTTATATAAGAATTTTCATTTTCATGGATAAATATGTTTTAAACTATATTTAATGTAAGGGGGATGATTATATTCCTTATATTAGTGTTTTGATTTGTGAGATCTATATGCTCCCTTGATAAGGTCATGTTTCGAAATTATCTTAATCAATAGGTTTTCAATGGGGAAATTTGAGATATATCTCACAAAATATTTATGTTTTGGATATCATTCTTATTATAATATGTCTTTTTTTCTAATTAAAATGGATGAGAAACAGTTTAGAGGTATCCAAAACAGAGTTCATAAAATTAAACATCCTCTATTTTTTTGAATTTTAATGTGTTGGAGAAGGAATGATAGATTTATATTGTGAATTGTGAAAGTTGATATAAAAATATTAATTTTAATGCAAATTATATCATTTTTATTTCCCCATAAAAATTTGTATTCTTGTACTCATCATGGCTTGTGGAACTCATCATGTTGGGTAGTAATGGTTCTTATGGAAGGGTATTAGAGTTGTTGTTTACTACAATATAAATATATAGTCATTATGTTTTACGTTTATAAAAAGTTGTTTATAAGAATTGGACATTTTACTTGGTGTATTTAAAGATGTTATAGTGTTGTTTCGACTAAAAATGTGAAGTGAACTATCTCATTATTGGTAAAATTGATTTTGAATAATGACGTGGTTTAATGAAAGGTATAGGGTTCTATTTATAATTTTATATTGGAATTGATTAAAACATACCATGGTTTCTTATTGAAGTTTTTTCTAATCATCTGATTAAAGAATGAATCATTAACATAATAATGGTAAAAGTGAATAAAATATAAAATTATAAATCATTTTGAATAAAAATAATAACAATATTATTAAAAAATCACTACAAAATATCACCCACCTCACCACACCCATTTATTTTATATAATTTTTTCATCCATCAAAACAAATCACTACCTTACACAATTCAAACCTCTTTATAAGGTACCTAAAATAACAATAAATACCTACTTCCATAACATGGACCATACAACAATATAAAAAATTAAATCTATATATTGATACTAAAACAAAAAACTAACTTCATATACCGGGGAATTATAACATTAAATCCTCTAATAAAAATCATAGAAAACATATATTACGGAAAACAACATCCCTTTAAAACATATCATAAACATTGGGGAATAGTATAATCCTTGAGAAACCACAACATAATCACACAATGTATCGTTTTCATATTTCCAAAACAAAACATCAATATAATAAAAGCATCAGATTATATCAAATAATTATAATAAATGTAATACAAAACCATAATTTTTGATCAAACATGTAATCAGAAGAAGATCCCAATATAAAATAATACATAACCATAATAAATGGTATGATAATAATCATGATGTAGTGGATATAACATGCTCATATACCATCAATATTTCTCAAACATCCCATACTTCACCACCAAAGATCCTTAACCTAACACCACCTGAAGAACCATTACTATTCAGTGATTTATGAACTTAATTAACCTATAATGTGGAAGCACACTATATTTTCAAACACATCACACACCTTATAAACATACACAACATGAAATCAACACCACAGATTCCCATTTTATTCTATAAAAAAATGGTTCCTTATCTTTCTAATTGGATACCATTCATACTCTCTCATCCATATATTATGTTTTACTTTTTAGAATTTAGATAATTATTCCCTTATAAGCCATTATTAATATAATTCATTACATATATTTTTAATAAACTGATTACATCACTTATCACATCACATCATTAGACAATAATTATCTAGATTCAAAACTCCAAAGAACAATTTAAATAAAAATATGAATCACATAGATTATCCTTTTAATTAATTACAATAACAATGCTTATATTTTTACTCAAATGAATGTCATTTTTATACATCACCATATATTATTAACTATATTCATTATTCCTAAAAATTATTTTTAACTCTTTGTTAACCCATTTCATTTTAATTCTCACTTCTATACATAGTTCTATTCAATATAGTTCGTCTATTATTTATTTGGATTATATTGAAAGCTGTATCAATCACCAGATCTTCCAAAATATGAATTTTTCCTTTTAACATATAAAAATGTATGTTATAATCTTCTACTTTAATTTATGCATCAATTATTTCATGACTTAATAAAAGTTATAACTCCCAAATTCACAAAGACTCCCGAAAAACCCTATAGTCCACGACACTCACATCAACTATCCACCATAAAAATATAGAAACCACCATAAAAAAACTAAATAAAACGATGTTTTTGAATAATGGGAGAATAAATATAGTTAAACAAAACATAACTTATGTTGATTTGTTAAAAAAATAAAATGAACATCTAGATCCTCCAAATTGTTCTCATAATTTCTACAAAAACTTTTTTAATCCAAGGTATCATGGTAAATGGTCATAGTAAATGAGGGTGATGATAATTTTGTATGATTATACTTATTCTATACTATAATTGGCCATTTTTGGAATTTTACACAACATAATGTTTTGTAATAGTCCACCATTATTTGAAAAACGTGGTCGTAAAACTACAATACCATTATATATTTCTCAAATCATTTCATTCTGTAATCATAAAATTAACCAATTAAATGACAAGGATCGGAATGCATGATGTGTTTTCCTCAATCTATATATAAGTTAGGTGATAAATACTAAAAACCATTAATTGAAATTGTGTAATATTTCCAAAACCATGATGAAAATAAATTAATTGTTTATCATCTCATTTCATGTAGATATTTCACCAAACAGACCTCCATACACATTTCAAAAATAAAATTATATATATAACCCAATTTTACAAAGGAAATAATGTTCTATTTATATATATGTAGTAGAAAACAACTAATTCAATTATTTTTATCTAGAACCATTACCCAAAATCATAATGAAATCTATAAATCATAATTAAAATATGAAACTACTACATAATAAGAACCGTACCATGATTTGATTTTATATAAAACATAAATATAACTTTACAACCATAATCCTTATCGAAATTCACATATTCATTATTTGACACTTATAAACTCATAATATAGTAGACATTAAATTCTTGGTAATTTACATTAGATACCTATATTTTGACTATCATCATTGAGAATCAAAACAAAATATTGAATAATAGAGATAAAAATATTAACCACAACTCTCATGCAAGATACCATTGATTTTTTTTAATCAAAACCAAAATGCGAGATACCTATAAAATATAAACAGTTTTTTTATTCCATACGGTTTGGAAATAAACACCAAATGCCATGTTTTTATGATTATTATTTTTCATAAATTTGACACCCTGTGATTTTAAAAGAAACTAATGTTCAATAACATGCATGACACAAAACACATAGCTTAAACATCCACTAAATATTATTTAAACCTCATCGTTATAACATAGACATTAAATTTACATGTATAAAAAATATTTCACAAATTATGATATATATTTATATATAAGTATTCACAAATACTAATTTATTTATTAATTCAAAAGAAGTATTTAATCATGTTTTTAAAAAAGAAAATTTATTCTTTTATAATACATTTTCTTAAAAAATGGTATTTTTTATTTTTGTGAGAAATTATTAAAATTAATTAATGTAAGGTATGGAAAATTTACTTAATGAAAGTTATAATTTTTTTGAACTAAAAAAAAGATTATGTGGAATGTTTGATATATATATGATTTGTTTTAAAGAAATGTGAAGAAATAAATTTTCTTATTCAAAAATTTATTTTATTTTAAAAAATTATGAAATTAAAAATATATTTTTATATTTATATTTATTTAATTTTTATTTAAAATAATCCATTTATAGTATTTTGATTAAATTATATTCTTCAATTTATTTGAAAAAATTTTTATACTTAATAGGGCTTTGTTTTGAAGAATATATTTTTCATCAAAATTTTCAAGATTAATTTTAAATGAAATTATATAACATGTGAAAATACATTGAATAAAAATTATTTTCTTATTTTATATTAGTGTGTCCAATTTTGGTATATATTCACCTTTTCATTTGGGACACTATAAATTATAACCATAGTAATTGTTTTACCACAGTCAAATGTTAATAAGGTAATTAAGGTTAAACATAAAATAATAAAGACTAATAAAAGAGCATAAAACATTATAAAATTTGTTAGAATATAATGCCAAAAATGTGGTAAAAAAAATTCCATACCCGGTATTTTAATCAATATAACCCCACTTTATTATATTTCCATTTTATCCCATTTGTACAAGATTTTGAACATTATAAAATTTGTTAGAATATAATGCCAAAAATGCCATACCCGGTCTTTTAATAAATATAATATTTTTAATATCGGGATAAAGTGGGGTTATGATATTTAACATATATTTATATACATATAAATGGACTTTTTTATCATTTTAATTTATTTTCAATTTTTTTCAAAAACCATTTCCTTAAATCCCATGCAACTATGATGTTTTAATTATTTATTTAATAGAAAAATAAAATAAATGATAATAAAAATATAAAAATTAATATAATTGGAATAAATTATTATCTTAAATGTGTTTTTAGATAACTATAACCTATTATTGATGTGATAATTTATTATTTTCTAAATTTGTTAGTTTACCTATTATAATTAATGTTTATGAAAATTAACAGTCAGAACAATGAAATTAATGATACTAAAAAATATAAAATATTATTATATGAGTGAAAATTCATAAAATTTATATCATGATCCATGTGAGGAGTATAAGGATTGAAATATCAAACAAGAATAATTAAATATAAAATATTCCATTTCTCATAAATATAATTACCATTAAATCGTAAATAAATTGTATTATCTCGGTAATCGTCAACAATTGGTAACATAGGTTAACACAAAATGATAAGGCTAAAAAAAATTATCAAACCATATATAAAATATATATTCTAATATTATTTCGACTCATAGTTGTTGTTTATTATAATAATACAAATTTTAATGTATCTGAATATCAACATTAATTTATATAAATTTAATACTCTACAATATTCCAAGAGTTCTCCTCCTCGGAAATATAAATGGGATCAAATTATTCTAATTTTCACATTTCATGAACCATTTTTCACGGCCAATACCTACCGAAATCCGTTCCTATAATCCATGAACTTGTTATATAGATATGTTTTTGGAATAATACAAATATTATAGAGATTAAATTATGATGCAAATGAGATTTTTCCAAAAAAGAGGTATTCTTTTTAACCAAAATGTTATAATTTTATATCTTATTCCACCTCCATAAAATCTTATTTAACAATGAATATATAATTACAAAAGTATATACCATATAAATAAATGTTATTATTTCATTTTAGTTAATTATATACTTATCAATTTCAATCTAATTGGAAATGAATGAATATTCTATGTGGAAGGTGGACTACCACCTCACGAACTGATTTAATTAGTTTTCCACTATATCCTCTTATAGATGAATATAATTATGGATTTAATATATATAAATATATATATGATACTAAGGAAATAATTTATATTCTTTAAAATAAAAAAAAAATTATTTTATTACCATATCATTCATTGATAAATGGTAACCTCATTCGTGTCTACTATATAATTAATACTTACAAGAAGTGATGTGATTCATTTTTCATTACCAAATCACATGGATGATATATATATATATATATATATATATATATCTATATGTGTGTGTGTGTATTAATTAAATAAAATTATATTTTTGATATAATTAAAATTCATAGTTAATAATATAATACATACCTTATTTCTGTAATGATTGGTGACAAATGAAATTGATACCAATGTGTACGTATGACCTACCATCTCTATCATCATAATGTTGTTCATTTTTTACAACCATATTTCATGGTTGGTTTTAAAATTATCATTTATATATAAAAATAATAATTATTTCAGGATTATTATTTTTTATATTTTGGAATAATGACATCTTTTACCAAAGTCATCCTACAAAATTGTTTTTGGATTTATGAGTTGAATATTATCTATAAAAAATTGAATAATAACATAAATGATTAAGTAATTGTATATAATATGGAATAAAGGGAACTAAATGTAATAATAAATATTTAAATGGTTCTTTATAAATTCTATAATTAACATATTATTATTATTTTGGATGATTAATAATATACATGATGAGTCTGACTCAAGGCAATGGTCAATTTAACATAAAAACTTTTTTAAAAGTTTTAATGATTTAGTTTCTAAGACATTCTGTTCTATATCCATTTTCATCTCAATAATTCAATTTTTTTTAATTATTATTAATGAGTTATAAATTTAATTATTATAAATTATTATTGACTTTAAAATATATTATAAAGGATTATTTTTATGTTTTTACATAAGTTTATTTATTTTAAAAATTCTCTTTTAATGATTCCCATGAAACCATTTTTCTTCCGTGTCAATTTTCTAAATAAAATCCAATAGATTTATTAATATGAAAATAAAATAATTGTAACTAATTTTCATTATATTTTGACATCATTTCAAATATTATCCAAAGAATCCTATTTACATGCTTTATAGGAAATTTTTGGCAAAAATATAAAAAGAATATTATATTTTATCATGCAAGGGTATAATGGATTTTCCTTATTCCACCACCATTATTTGAAGTTTTTATTACATAATTTTTTTTTCAATTTTTATTTAAAAATAAACACAATTTCTATATTTTTGGATATTTATGTATTGAAAACTAGTTATTAAAATAAAGATGTCTTTTGATATCTTGTAGGGTTTTCATACCTGTTAAAAAGTGTTTTTCAAAGGTTTGATGAAGACAATGGGTAGGAATAAGAAATTGTATTCATGATATGGTACTTGATCATTATATATGAGATATTAGTGATCCTGATATAACTTATATTATGGTTTGATCCTTATTATAGATAACTATTAATGGGAGTTATCTATATATCTTATTTGATGATTTGAACATAATTATTACTGATGAGAATCAGATGGGAATTATTTGGATTATATGAAGGGTGAGCCCCATTATAGCTCTACAAATAATTGGGTAACATGCCTTTTCAAAAAAATTTGGATGTATAAAAATAATGAGTCAGGATTATCTTATTGGTTTATTTAGGCTACATTTATTTCTGACACGTGTGTAAAATGGGTTGTGGATGTTATGCTTTTTTTATGAATGGTGTTTTTAATTTCATGGTATGGGTTTAAAGGGTTCCTTTTAGAAATATCTGGTTCAATTTTTTCATATGAAAATGGATTATTTTGATCACTAAAAAAAATAACATAAACGTATTTTTTTTTGAGTTTTCATGTCTTTCACTAAAGAAATTGATTTATTCTTTCTATACCCAATACAAAACCTTTTTCAATTATACATCATTTTAAATTGATTTTCATAGGGATTAAGGATGGGTAAGAATAAATAATATGTTTATCTTATATTAATGCATACATTCCATTAAAATAAAATGGGGTTCACATTAAATTATTTATAAAATAGGGAAAAATAAACTTTGGAATGAAGTGTCCACTTTGAAAAATATGTTCTGTTTATGTACGAGTTATGAACTAATTGTATAAAATTGACAATATTATATTATCTACATATGTAATATATTTAATTAATGACTTCAAACTAGAGATTATATAATGTTTAAGGATGGGTCATTCTAACTGGGATTATAATGGTTTTGATAACATTATTGGTTAGGATTTTATTTTATAATAAGTTAAATTTCATATATAACCACAATTATTGTTTAGGAGAAATAAAGTTACTTAGAATTTGTCTAAATAGTTGAAGTTAATTTGGATAATGATGTCTTAGTGTTTAGCCTTCCTATAAAACATTTTATTATGATTATATTGATATTATCGCACAAACATTTTGGTTATCAAAAATGGATAGATCTAGATATAAAAAAAATTAATAATGTATTTTAAAGAACATTTTGTGAAAATTTGTATGATAAATAGAATAGAATAGGATATATAGTGAAAAATATTTTGTTTATTGATATCTAGAGCTAATAAGTTAGGATTAAAAAAATCAACAAGGTGAGTTTTTAAACACAACAATTAAGAAGGAAGTGAAACTCTATAGAAGTTCAGGTGACCAATACAATAAGGGTAAAAATATTCAATGACTTATGTGTTAAAAATAAAATAATAATAACATACGAAACTTCATGATAGAATGAGGATATGTTTTGTATGTAGTAAATGATGGAATAAAAAAATACCTAGGATAAAGGATGTGTTCAATTGACACTATGATGATATAGAATTTTTTTACAAAGTATTAATTGGATGCTTTAAAAGTGGAGAGGATTTAAATTATGATAATATACATCATAGGGTGAATCATGTTAAAAACATTATCAGAAAAAACATATATATAAATGTACAAAAAATTCATAAATCATTTATAGCTGAAGGTAATGAAATTGAAAATGACAGAGGAAAGGTATGGATTATATATATATATTATATTTTTAAATTTATGAATCTTAGTATAGGATTAATATTATTTTAGGAATGATTTTTTTGGAATAATATGGGAAATAATTATTAATAGATTATTGATAACATTAAATTATTTAGGTGTCTATATATAGGCATTCGAGAGTTTTGGTATATTATTAGATCTATGGTAGATCATAATTTTAATATTAGTAATAATGATTAGATGTTTTATGTGATGTAATTGAATAGGTTAAATTTATTATGTTAGGATACATGTTTGTCTTATATTATACCCTTTTGTTAAACATGTGGAAATTTTTTTTTGAATAATATATTTTCAAATTTTTTTAAAAAGTTTAAATGTATTAATAACCTTAAGGTTTTAATAGATCAATTATGACTAAGGTTATTTTTGTGGATTGATATAATATATTTTAGTAAATTATAAGAATTATATTTTATATTGTTTTAAAAAAATGGCAACCCAAAGGTCTGGTGACAACCCATCACATCCGGAAAGGCTGCTGGGCTTGAACCCACAATCGAAGTGTGACAAGGGTGAAACATATACCACATTCCTACATGATGTCATATTTGTTATATATTTTTTATACATAAAATATTTGATAAATAATGGTAAATTAGATTTTGGGAACATCAGCATTATCCTCAAGGAAACTGTGTGATTGAAAAACTGATTTGTTTATTGATTCTTTAATGATATTTGAGAATATGTTTGTTATTTTCATATCATTGTGTGATTATGGTAAACAAAATATTTTGTGATTTTATATGAGGATTAAAGGTGGAATTATGTTGTAAAAATAGAAATGATTTTAATTTTTCTTTCTGGTGATTCAGATTATTTATGGATATAATAGTCATAAATTTGTGATTATCTAATTAAGAAATATAGTTTTTTGTTTGATACCTTAAGAGTGATTGGTATTATTTGGAGATAAATGATAAATTTATGTGGGAAGAACATGTGGTCAAATAATTATAATTTTTGGGTTCAAATATTTATATTAGATATGTTAAATAATTTTAAAGATATTTACTTACAGACTGATTTACATTGAACATTGGGTATTACAGTAGGATTTTAATGATGAATCTATCACTTCTTCATATGAAGGATTATTAATTTTCCTAATTAGATTAAATTAGCCTGACCATTACAATTTTTTATATCTAATGGGATTAGGAGTATATTGTGTACCTATTTTGGAATTACATTATTCATTATAAGGTGAATCTATAACTTCTGGAATAAATGATTCATATATAATACTCATAGTTTTGAGAAAGAGATTATATTATGGTGAAAATTATTTAAAGGATTTAATTATAATCACCATGTAAGTATTTTTCCTTACTATTTTATTCTATATTTTATTGGGATTTCTAAAATCTAATAAATAGGATCTTGGACAAATATTTTTATTCTATTACTTTTATTTTAGATGAATTTATAGCCTCTTCAAACATCATAGATTAATGATTTTATGATTATTAAATTCATTCTCACATTGTCCACTATCATTCACTATTAGTATTTGGGAGTTATTTTTTATCTTATATGTCTATTTTCACTTTCCACCAATTGTTTTCTACATGGAAACCTTGTTATGTGTTATAATTTATGACCCTTATACTTCCCTATCTCTCCTATCGAAAGGATGCCTTCTTAATGCTTTTTATGAATTGGGATTTCTTGAATGGTATTTTAAAATATAAGGACATTGATTAAATTTCATAAGTGTAAATTTTAAGGATGAAATTATATAAATGGGAGGGCGAATTAAACAACCCTATATATTAAAATATGGAAATTCTGTTCAATAACATGTATTACATGAATCACTGAGCCTAATTAAAACACTAAATAATATTTAATTATGACTATTATAACATAGATGTTAAACATGTGAGTATTAATAAGATAAAATAATTTTTTGAATATATATAATTAATAATCAATTTAATGTATTGATTAATTCATTTTAAATAATCTCTGAATTATTTAGAAAATAGTTTTTATTCTTTAAATCCATGTTTTATTGAAAATTCTATTTAATTATTTTTTGAGAGAATATTATAATGAATTTCCATAACATTTATAAATTTTATTTAATAAAAAGTATATAATTTGAGAAACCAAATATCAAAATTATCTTATGGGTAAATTTGCATAATTTTATGAAAAGTTTTTTTGTTTAATGACTAGTGAAAAATACTAATTTTTAATAAAAATTCTATTTCACTATAATGTATTTTAAAATAAAATAATATTTAATATTTTTTTAAAGTTTAATTATATTAATTGTACTAAAAATAATTCAATTATAGAAATTTGATTGAACATTATAACTGAATTTATTATTAAAACAATTTATACTTAAAAGGATATTTTGAGGAAAAACTTTTTTTCATCGCATTTTCTTGATTGAATTTTTATTTATATCTACAAATTATTTGTAATGTATATTGAAAAATAGATTCCATATTTGTAATAATTGAGTCCAATTTTTTTAAATAAGTCCCTCTTATTTTGGTTTTTATGAATAGCAACTTTACAATTTCTATTATCAATGTCAATGGGATATCTAGTAATTAAATATTTATGTAAAATTTAAATGAATATAAAATGACCTTAATGATTTTTAATTTTTTTATATTACTATATATCATTCATAATAATTAAAATCTCTAGTATATGGGATTTGGTTTTCATTCGGAAATGATTTTTCACAATTAGAGTACTTATATGAATATAATGCCAATGATGTCATTCCCTTTATTTAGAAAATATATAATTTTTTTAATATTGTGAGGAAACGAGGATATGATTTATTATAAATATTTATTTTAATGATAAATAATCATTTTTAGTATGATAATTTATTTATTGTATATAGTGAATTAATAGTAACCTAAAATCCTACACAATGCTCATGGAGTAATTATTAAATTAATATAAAAATATAATAAATGATTCAAAAATATTAAATATTAAATATTTTCAATGAATTTTTATTCCGATGAATTTCATATACAACTATAACATGTTATTGGTATGTGAATTTATTTTATTTTATTCCTTTTTTTCTTGTTATTATTGATGATAAATTGAATTAATTGTTCTCAATTTTACATTAATGATATTCTATAATAAATTATATTTTATCAAATTATTTAAAATTCATAATTAAAATATTTCAATACATGTTATTGGGATGTAGTTTGAAATATAATCCATGGTTCATTTAAGGGGAAATTTTCATTTTATAGTAACAATATTGACCCCTAAAGGGTAAAAAAATGTACTATCGCAGTAATCACCAAAAAAGATTAACACAAGTTAAAGAAAGATAAGGATTTAAATAATATTTAAACAAGTAAAAGTTATAATATATAATATTATTCAAACTATTAATCATATAATATTTTAATATTATCAATTTGGATCAATTTGAGGTTAAAAATAAATTAATATTATTTTAATAAATTATGAAATTCCAAGAGTTACACTCCCCTTTCTTATAAAGGGGAACATATTATTATCGATAATTAAAACATAACAGAACATTCAGTTCTAAATATAAATACAAAAATACCATCCAAGAATCCATCCCCTAATTCTAGAAGTTTTAGTTAATGCATACTAATTACAATTTAGGGATTAATGTGTAATGAAAACATGATTGTTTGAAGATGACGTATAAACATTAACCATGTTTTTTCATTTCATTTATTTTTATAAGCAAATGAAATCATATTACACAATTATGATATATAAAAATCATTTTAAGTAATATAATTAGATTTTATTATGTTTTTTATAAAACTTATATCCATATTTGTTTCTAGAAAATAGGAAAGGAATCTATCGTTTGTATGTACGGTGTACATCGGCCTCATGAACCGATGTAATAAATTTAACATATATTACATTTAATGGTTTATTAAATGTATATAAATTATATTAATGATATATTTTTATGTCTAAAAAATATTAAAAAATTTATTTACTTACCTTTTATTTCACTGAAAATGATAATATTATTCATGCTTATGTGTGGACAATGATCTGCACAAATAGTTGTGATTCATTTTTTCCCCACATCACATAGATAATAAATATAATTATATATAAATAAATAATTTTTTATTTATGATATAATTTTTTTATAAAGGTAAATTAATACTTAATTTTTTAATTTAATGATTATTTAAAAATAGATAATGTACTCATGCGTACGTACAACCGTTCATCTCCATGATTTTAACCGAGTTCATTTTTTAAAACCATCATTAAATGTAGGTTTTGAAATTATTATTGATATTAAAAAATGAAAATTATTTCATAATTATAATTCTATATATTTGGGAATAATTAATTTTTTGACTGTAGTCATCCTACCAATGTTATTTTGAACATATGAGCTGAATATAGACAAAACATACTATGTGAATTTATAGATTACGTAATTATATATATCATAATAATAATTAAAATATAATTAACCATAATTTAGAAAAATTTATTTAATTAGTAAATAATTTAACTATTTTTATTATTTATGATGATAAATAATGTACGCAATGAGTCAGACTCAAGGTAATGGATACTTTGAATTAAAAACTCATTGAAATTTTTTTAATGATTTATTTTCTAAATATTTATCTTCCATGGCCATTATATTTTAATTGATTCAAGAAAATTATTATTTATTCATAAATTTAAGTTAAAGGTCATTTTTATATATGTTACTTGATTTATATTAATTTAAAATGTTTCCTTTTCAGAATTTATATTGGAGACTTTCAATAAAAAATCATTTTTCAAAGTTTCCATTCAAACTCATTTTCTTCCAAGACCATATATTTTAAAAAATTTAATATTATTAATAAATTTCTATGGAATTAAAACAATTGTAAATGATATTTATTTCTATTTCTAATTTCCCTAAATGGTTTTGAAAAGGAATCGTTTTTCAAAATAAATTATCCCAATAGATAGAAAAAATGATCGAATTTAATGTGTACATAATTAAAGTGTTTTCCAACAAAAGAAAAAAATTATTTTATGATAAAATTAAATTAAAATATATTATGCATTATTTAAATATGATCGATTTCCCCTTTTTAAGTAATATATCTATTTATAATGGGTTTTTGAAGAAAAGAGTATTTTTGATATTTGAAAAAACTATTGGAAAATTACTCGATACCCATATTTTTGGATAAAATCATGGGTACATATCACCTTTATACCCATGGTTTTGGGAGAACCATGTTTGTATATATTTTTTTAGAACCTATACCCATAATTATTGAAAACTGTAAAGACCAGGAAATTTCAAGGAAAAGTTTTTCTTAATTTTTCTTGGAATTTTACAAGAACGCAGTTTCTGACGGCGCCTGATTCCGAGGCCCGGTGTGCCCGGAATTAATTTCCGAAGTTTGGCTCGGGTACGTTCAGTGAACGAGCGAGCGGGAATTTCTATCTTTTGAACTGGTGCTTGGATTTGAAATCCGATTACACCGATGAACTCGCAACGCCGGTAATCGCTTAAGAGAACCTTTACCGTAGTTGCGTTTGTGCGGGAGGAGAAGTTAATTTTTGGGGTTTAATTAAAAAATTGAATAAAATTGTTAAATCAAATTTTAACAATGTTAAGTGGTTAACTTCTCCCATGGGAAGTTGGTGGTGGGCCCACATCCATCCAACTTCCCATGTGTGGATATTTGAAAGGGTGGGGCCCACACGAACCCCCCCACCTTTTCAAATTCCTTAAACTCTCTAACCCTTTTAACCCCTCACATTCCAACTCCCCATTAACTCACATTCTTTAATATTTGATAACTTGATTAATTAATGAGGTGAGTTAAGTATGGTTTATTTGAATTTCAATCTTTTGAAATTCTTGCCAACACTTTGCAATTAATTAATTAAACCAACTTAATTAATTATTTTGAGTGTTTTAATTCTTTTGAATTCATTTTGCCAACATTAAAAAGAGAGATTATATTCTTCTTTTTGGGTTGGCATAAACCTTGTGGGGAGAACTAAGGAGAGGTTAAGAACTCTTGGAAGATCACCAACCTCTCGAGGAAGAACGTTCCACGTTTCCGAAGAACGTGAAGCAACACCTCCGACCATCTTCAACCGGAGTAAGGAAGGGAAGCACCGCCGCCTACAATGTATACAGAGGGTGACGTCTCGGCTCGACTTCACCGAGCTCTTCTACCACCAACCTAGATGGAACGACGCCCGACCTCCGCGACGCTTGTCTTCCACGGGTCATTGAAGAACTCCGTTCCTGAAGCCGAGGTAGGGGAATTTATTTTGGAATTCTCTTATCTTATGAGAAAAAACAACGAGCGCGGGCCAACCAATACCGGGTTGATCCGCGGATCGTCCGATCAAGCGGTTGATGATTGAGGGTTTTTTATTTATTTAATTGTTCGTGAATACAAACATGGTGATGATCGTGGATTAAAACCCTTTTTGTTATCGAATAACGCGAGGGGTTCGGACCGCACAAACACGGCCGACCCTCCTCCTTTGTCTTTCGTGATGGTCTCTTGAGGATGATACGAGAAAACGTGGTGTTGTCGCACCACACGATTTATTGCGGAAGATACGCGCGGCGCCGTCGCGCCGCGCCGTGGAAAGAAATCCAAGAACGCGACGCCGTCGCGTTGCGTCGAAGAATGTCAAAGGCGCCGCGGCCGGAGCGGGACCGCGACAGAGGGAAGCGATGTCGTCGCATCGCGCCGAACAGCATAGGCCGCGGCCGGTTCCGGACCGCGGCGGAGCAAGAGGACCGGCGGCCGGCACCGGGCCGCCGGTGTCGGCGAAGGAATGACCGGTCGTCGCCGGTCCTTGCTGGTGAACCCGGCCAGCCAGTGCGGGCCGGCCGGGCAGTGGAGACCGGGGGAATTAATTTCCCCCGGCCGGGTCTAAAAAGTGGCCCCAATTAAGGGGCTGCGGTTCTCAAAGGGGGTGGATTTGCCCCCGCGCGCGGCACCCGAACGGCGCCCAGGCCGCGCCGCCGTGCCGGTCCGCGCCGCCGCGCCGGGCCGGTTTTTTCAAGCCGGGCCGGGTCGTCGGGCCGGGTCGCTGCCCGGGGCGGGTCGACCCGGTTCGGCCGACCCAGCGGGGGTCGGGCCGGGTCGGCCCGGGCCCAGACCCCCAGTTTCGGACCACTTTTGGTCAAATGCCCGTATCTTGGGCTACGGGCCTCCAAACAACTCGCCGTCAGCGGCAATGCGATCCTTGGATCGAGACGGTCGTTTCAGTATAATATATTCAAGGTACATCTTCATTTTCGGGAGCCTACGTGGTTAAAACTCCATAGTTAAGCGTGCTTGTCCTAGAGTAGTGATCAGGATGGGTGACCTCCTGAGAAGCTTCCCAGGGTGGGTGTGAGACGGAAAGGCCAATAACTAATAGACCGAGAGTCCGATTTACGCGCCGTCTATTTCGTTGAATTCCTCTTGATGAGACGGATCTTTTGGCATACTCGGCCCGAGGTTTGGACGCAGGTGGAGTACGGTTGGGTTGGTTTTGACTTAAAAACCAACCGGGCCCCTGGAACGAAAAAGCCAATGACTCTCAGACCGGGCATTCGATTGACGCGCCGTATGTTGCGTTGAGTTCCTGTTGACGATACAGAACGGTTGGCATCCTCCGCCCGAGTTTTGGATGCAGATGGATAGTGGCCGGGTTGGATCGCACCGAAATCCAACCGGGCCCCTGGAACGGAAAAGCTGATATCTTTCTGACGGAACGTCCGTTTGACGAACCGTTAGCGGCGTTGGTGATCTGGTTGAGAAACAGTCCCTATGAGTATACACTGTGAGAGTTCGGGGTACAGTTGAGATACGTCCGGGTTTGGTTCGTTCACGAAACCAACCGGGCCCCTGGGACGAAAAGCCTAATAACTCACAGACCGGGCATCCGATTGACGCGCCGTCTGCTGTGTAGAGACCCCTATGACGAGGCGGTCCTTTGAGATACTTCTTCGTGAGACATTGAGATACTTGGAGTATCGACCTGTAGCTCGTGGAGCGGACCCTCCCAGTGACGGGCGTGCGGAGTACGGAGACCGTGTAACTGGCTAAGACCTGACAACTGCTTGACCGACTCGACTTGGAGTGAGTCGACTAGCCATGTGGACGGAGCACTACTTTCTGAGGTGCAGAACCATGGAGGACGGAGCACTACATGTGTGACAGTGCAGACCCGCGGTACTCGTCCGGAGAGTCCCTCAACAGGCTACTAGGGGGTGTGCACTACTGTGTTTGGGTGACATACCTCGGCGGGAAGCACTACTGTGTCTGGGTGGCTGACCCGCGGTACTCGACAGGAGGAGTACTTCAGCAGTCTTAGGTTATTGAGCAGTACCTCAGAGTCGTGACAGGACCACTGTAAACTCCAGAGACGGAGCTCTACAGCAGTTACGGTTTTGACAATGAAAATCCTTGTTTGAGATGAGACTTTTGACCTTGTGTTTACCTCATGATTGACATGGGTCACTTGATAACTTAGGTATATGTATGGGCATATACCTGGGTAGTGGTTATCCGTTGATTTAATGATCCTTGTGTTTCCTCATGATTGAGATGGGTTACATGATAACTTAGGTATATGTATGGGCATATACCTAAGTAGAGGATATCTGTTGAGATCTTCATTGTGGTTATCCTTGTTGGTTTTAGTGAGACCGTGAGGGTCTCGGGGTCCCTACTGAGTATCGTTATACTCACCCCTGCACGGGCTATGCCCGCACCTCGTTGTGTTGGTTGCAGATGACAGGCAGTGCTGACGGAGGCCGAGTGTTCGAGGACTGGACGGTACCCGGAGGTGGACTACTCGACGAGTCAGTATCCGGGGGTGGACTTCACGGCGAGACGACACTCAGAGGTGGTTGGTGGGCGAGAGCATTGTGGAGTCTATCTGTACCTACCCTTCAGGTAGGATCCGTGGTGGACGATCCAGGAGCTGTGCCAACTGCACCTACCCTTCAGGTAGGATCCGAGGAGGACGTCCCAGGAGCCGCTTCCGTCCCACCAGCTATTGTCTTTTTCTGTTGTACTTTTTTCAGTTGTAGTTGTACTTTCTTTTGGGTTTGTATTCTAGCCCATTTTTCCTTTCAGCACTTCTCTTTGTACTTAGTATTTACTTCCTCTTATACTCTGTCATGTTTGTTTACTTTTATAAAGGCAATGCCTTCCCAGTTATTGGGATTTACGCCTTTGGTGCTAGTCTCCAGCCCCTGGCCTATGGAAGGCGGGCTTGGGGTAGTCACGGCATGGGCCCCGAGGACGGGTCTTGACAAATTGGTATCAAAGGAGTTCGGTTCTACCGCAGAACTTATGACTGTAACTTTTTCTTTCTGTGAAGCAATAGTGTTAAGTGTACCGAGTGTGGTTTTCAGTTCAGGGAGTCCAGTGTTGGTGCGGGCGGCCGACGTATCCATACACCAGGACCCTGACAACTGATTTCCGACTTTGTGCATAAAAACACTGATTGCGTGTGTGTTTTTAAAGGTTTTCCCTTAAAACATCTCAAACCAGGTCAGCTCACCAGGTATAAACATTTGACTATGTCATGATGTTTCTTTCAGGATTCCTTTTCACGGACGACCAGCTAGAGCCCAGAGGGATGTGCATGCTGATAGCCTGTCGAGCGACGAGGCTTCGGTACAGGGCCCTCTTGCAGTGGAGGCACCAGCGGTACTACTATCCGTTGGGCCAGCGATGCCACCAGCCTCAGCAGTAGAAGATGCACGACGCTTGAGCGCGCTGCACGAGTTCCAGCGCCAGAGGCCACCCAGGTTCCGGGGACAGACGGACCCGCAGGCGGCTGAGGTTTGGCTGGAGGCTATGGTGAGAGTCTTCAGGCTAGTGGGGACACCGGCAGACTTCATGGTGATCTTTGCTACCAGCCTTCTTCAGGTAGTAGCAGGCAGGTGGTGGAGCCACTTGTTTCAGTTTTGCGACGGGATGAACTTCTCATGGGAAGACATCGAGACCTTCTTCAGGGTGGAGTTTGTGCCAGTAGCTCTACACCCCGAGCGTGCACAGAAGCTTCTGCCTTTGCCGCGTATTTTTCGATCAGTAGACGAGTCATCTGTGGGCAGTAGACAGATGATGCAGAGGTCCAGGAGGACCAGACTAGTAGTTGGACGATCTCGGGTTTTAGGACCCGTGGTGCGGGGCACCCGGGTTGGAAACAGAGCTAGGCGTGCCAGAAGCAGGTTGTGTTACTCAAGCGGCGGAAAGGGTCACCTGGCATGTGACTGTCCGACTCCTCGTACGGTTGATCAGTGGGTGTTAGAGGAGCCACCAAGCGAGAAGCAGCGACGAGTGCTTGAGCAACAGCCGAGCAGTGGACAAGGCAGTAGAGCTCCGGGAACAAGTGGACAGGAGAGGAACTAGTGGATACATGCCTTGTACTTCTAGTTCCATTTTGCTGTTGTATTGGTGTCTTGTACTATGAGCTGCAATAATAAAAAGACACTTATCTTTGAGATTTTTTCTTTCCTGTCCTTTTTTTTGGTTGATACTGAGTAGACCCGGTTAAACTGTCGACTTGACCCTCACTTTCAAGATTTCTACTGGAGGGGACCCAGTGACCTCACACTGATGCCGAAAGTGTGACTCGACCCTTGGAGGCGAGAGTGACAGTTTGATCTCTTATTAGTTACGTCGAGGCCTTACGACGTCATCCATGGCATGAATGCATCATTCATGTCAGGATTGACTGTATTAGGCAACAAATGTGGTTCATCCAGGGGATGAGACCAGATTTCTCTTATCGGCAAAGAAGAAATCATAACAGCTCTTATGAGACTAAAGGAGGTGCATTTCATCCAGCAGCGGATGAAGACTGCACAATGCAGTAAGAAACAGGGAACCGGTTCCAGTCTTAGAGACTCGGGCATGTTAAATGTTTCAAGAAGAGGAAGCTTTAAATAAAGATGAGTCTGCAAAGCGGAAGATGTGGAGGCAGATCTAGGAGAGCTGCATGAGGTGCTGTACATCTTAACATGCTAAAACCACCCGCCTTAGTTATCCCCGCCAAGCTCAGGGAGCTGGAGGGCGGTGGAAGAATGCGGCAGCATGCGGTCAAGGAGTGTGACCCAATGGCTCTAGAAATGATTCAAGGGACAGTCTGTGTCCACTACTAGCAGCTGTAGTAACAGACGTCGATATGAATCATTCCTCGCTTTCACAAATCTTGTTCCAGACCTAGTGTTTCCGGTAAGCCGTGGACTTGACCCTCACGTCTGGAGATACCTTGGGAGGAGACTCGATAATCACACTTTCGCCGATGGTGTGGTCAGACCCTCAAGGCGAGAGTTTCGGTTGGAATCTCTTTGTGGCAGTGTCGAGGCCTTACGACGTTAGTTTGAGTATGGAATGGGAAATAACTGTTCATACTCAAATTGACAGTTTTAGGCTAACGTCGGGATGGGTTTTCCGTGGTCGTCGGAAAAGGAAACCCCAGGCAGCGCAGGGTAACTCTTGCACAGGAGGGTGTGACCGATCACTCTTGAGTCGGTCAACCTTACCCTCGTGGCAGCAACCTTTCGAGTTCCAGTTCTAACAGAAAATGGAGACCTCTGGAGTTCAAGGATGATGATCACGTCCTTATACGGGTCTCACCTCGACGAGGTTTACGGAGATGTGGCCAAGGCGGCAAGTTATCTCCGGGGTTCAGCAGACCTTATTAGGTCCCCAGGTGGGTAGGCGGGGTGGTTTACCGCTTGATCCATTCAATGCAGTTGCACCAGGTGCACGACGACTTCCACTTATCTCAACTGAGGAGATACGTGCTCGAACCTTCACATATCATCGACCATGAGGAGCTGGACGATGGTGATGGGGTGTCTTTCATGGATGTTCCAGTGGGGATCGAGGATCGACAAGAGCAGATCCTACGAGGACGATTGATTCCTCGAGTGCACTTTCTTTGGCAGTACGGAACCTCCAGGTAAGCACATGGGAGCGGAAGGCTCAGATGCGTCATCTGTACCGCTTTTTTGACCCCAGTTTGTGTTGAAGCGTTACGGGGACGTAAATCCCTGAGGTGGGAGTAATGTAAAGACCAGGAAATTTCATGGAAATTTCTTTCTTAATTTTCCTTGGAATTTCACAAGAACGCAGTTTCTGACGGCGCCTGATTCCGAGGCCCAGTGTGCCCGGAATTAATTTCCGAAGTTTGGCTCGGGTACGTTCAGTGAATGAGCGAGCGGGAATTTCTATCTTTTGAACCAGTGCTCGGAATTGAAATCCGATTACACTGATGAACTCGCAATGCCGGTAATCGCTTAAGATAACCTTTACCGTAGTTGCGTTTTTGCGGGAGGAGAAGTTAATTTTTGGGGTTTAATTAAAAAAGTGAATAAAATTGTTAAATCAAATTTTAACAATGTAAAGTGGTTAACTTCTCCCATGGGAAGTTGGTGGTGGGCCCACATCCATCCAACTTCCCATGTGTGGATATTTGAAAGGGTGGGGGCCACACGAACCCCCCCCCCCACCTTTTCAAATTCCTTAAACTCCCTAACCCTCTTCACCCCTCACATTCCAACTCCCCATTAACTCACATTCTTTAATATTTGACAACTTGATTAATTAATGTGGTGAGTTAAGTATGGTTTATTTGAATTTCAATCTTTTGAAATTCTTGCCAACACATTGCAATTAATTAATTAAACCAACTTAATTAATTATTTTGAGTGTTTCAATTCTTTTGAATTCATTTTGCCAACCTTAAAAAGAGAGATTATATTCTTCTTTTTGGGTTGGCATAAACCATGTGGGGAGAACTAAGGAGAGGAGAAGAACTCTTGGAAGATCACCAACCACTCGAGGAAGAACGTTCCACGTTTCTGAATAACGTGAAGCAACACCTCCGACCATCTTCAACCGGAGTAAGGAAGGGAAGCATCGCCTCCTACAAAGTATACAGAGGGTGACATCTCGGCTCGACTTCACCGAGCTCTTCTCCCACCAACCTAGACGGAACGAAGCCCGACCTCCGCGACGCTTGTCTTCCGCGGGTCGTTGAAGAACTCCGTTCATGAAGCCGAGGTAGGGGAATTTATTTTGGAATTCTCTTATCTTATGAGAAAAAACGACGAGCGCGGACCAACCAATACCGGGTTGATCCGCGGATCGTCCGATCAAGCGGTTGATGGTTGAGGGTTTTTTATTTATTTAATTGTTCGTGAATACAAACTTGGTGATGATCGTGGATTAAAACCCTTTTTGTTATCGAATAACGCGAGGGGGTCGGACCGCACAAACACGGCCGACCCTCCTCCTTTGTTTTTCGTGATGGTTTCTTGAGGATGATACGAGAAAACGTGGTGTCGTCGTACCACGCGATTTATTAAGGAAGATACACGTGACGTCGTCGCGCCGCACCGTGGAATGAAATCCAAGAACGCGACGCTGTCGCGTTGCGTCGAAGAAAGTCAAAGGCGCCGCGGCTGGAGCGGGGCCGCGACGAAGGGAAGCGATGCCGTCGCATCGCGCCGAATGGCATAGGCCGTGGAAGGTTCCGGGCCGCGGCGGAGCAAGATGACCGGCGGCCGGCACCGGGCCGGCCAGTGCGGGCCGGCCGGGCAGTGGAGACCGGGGGAATTAATTTCCCCCGGCCGGGTCTCAAAAGCGGCCCCAATTAAGGGGCCGCGGTTCTCAAGGGTGGGGGGGGGGATTTTCCCCCACCCGCGGCACCCAAACGGCGCCCAGGCCGCGCCGCCGTGCCGGTCCGCACCGCCGTGCCGGTCCGCGGCACCGCGCCGGACCGCGTCGCCGCGCCGGGCCGGGTTTTTCGTGCCGGGCCGGGTCGTCGGGCCGGGTCGCCGCCCGGGGCGGGCGACCCGGTTCGGCCGACCCGGGGGGGGGGGGGGGGGGGTGGTCGGGCCAGGTCGGCCCGGGCCCAAACCCCCAGTTTCGGACCACTTTTGGTCAAATGCCCGTATCTTGGGCTATGGGCCTCCAAACGACTCGCCGTCAGCGGTAACACGATCCTTGGATCGAGACGGTCGTTTCTGTATAATATATTCAAGGTACATCTTCCTTTTCGAGAGCATACGTGGTTAAAACTCCATAGTTAAGGGTGCTTGGCCTGGAGTAGTGATCAGGATGGGTGACCTCCTGGGAAGTTTCTTAGGGTGGGTGTGAGACGGAAAGGCCAATAACTAACAGACCGAGCGTCCGATTTACGCGCCGTCTGTTTCGTTGAATTCCTCTTGATGAGACGGATCTTTTGGCATACTCCGCCCGAGGTTTGGACGCAGGTGGAGTACGGTCGGGTTGGTTTTGCCTTAAAAACCAACCGGGCCCCTGGAACGAAAAAGCCAATAACTCTCAGACCAGGCGTCCGATTAATGCGCCGTCTGTTGCGTTGAGTTCCTGTTGACGATACGGAACTTTTGGCATCCTCCGACCGAGTTTGGGATGCAGATGGATAGTGGCCGGGTTGGATCGCACCGAAATTCAACCGGGCCCCTGGAACGGAAAAGATGATATCTTTCTGACAGAACGTCCGTTTGACGAACCGTCAGCGGCGTTGGTGATCTCGTTGAGAAACGGTCTCTATGAGTATACCCTATGAGAGTTCGGGGTAAAGTTGAGATATGGCCGGGTTTGGTTCTCTCACGAAACCAACCGGGCCCCTGGGATGAAAAGGCTAATAACTCACAGACCGGGCGTCCGATTGACGTGTCTTCTATTGTGTTGAGATCCCTATGACGAGGCAGTACTTTGAGATACTTATTCGTGGGACTTTGAGATACTTGGAGTATTGACCTGTAGCTCGTGGAGCGGACCCTCCCAGTGACGGGCGTGCGGAGTACGGAGACCGTGTAACTGGCTAAGACCTGACGACTGCTTGACCGACTCGACTTGGAGTGAGTCAACTAGCCCAGTGGACAGAGTACTACTTTCTGAGGTGCAGACCCATGGAGGACGGAGCACTACCTGTGTGACAGTGCAGACCCGCGGTACTCGTCCGAAGAGTACCTCAGCAGGCTACTAGGGGGTGTGCACTACTGTGTTTGGGTGACATACCTCGGCGGGAAGCACTACTGGTTCTGGGTGGCTGACCCGTGGTACTCGACAGGAAGAGTACTTCAGCAGTCTTAGGTTAGTGAGCAGTACCTCGGAGTCGTGACAGGACCATTGTACACTCCAGAGACGGAGCTCTTCAGCAGTTACGGTTTCGATAATGAAAAACCTTGTTTGAGCTGAGACTTTTGACCTTGTGTTTACCTCATGATTGAAATGGGTCACTTGATAACTTAGGTATATGTATGGGCATATACCTGGGTAGTGGTTATCCGTTGATTTCATGATCCTTGTGTTTCCTCATGATTGAGATGGGTTACATGATAACTTAGGTATATGTATGGGCATATACCTAAGTAGAGGTTATCTGTTGAGATCTTCTTTGTGGTTATCCTTGTTGGTTTTAGTGAGACCGTGAGGGTATCGGGGTCCCTACTGAGTATCGTTATACTCACCCCTGCACGGGCTATGCCCGCACCTCATTGTGTTGGTTGCAGACGATGGGCAGTGCTGACGGAGGCGAGTGTTCGAGGATTGGACGGTACCCGGAGGTGGACTACTCGACAAGTCAATATCCGGAGATGGACTTCACGTCGAGACGACACTCAGAGGTGGTTGGCGGGCGAGAGCGTTGTGGAGGCTATCTGTACCTACCCTTCAGGTAGGATCTGTGGTGGAATATCCAGGAGCTGCGCCAACTGTACCTAACCTTCAGGTAGGATCCGAGGAGGACGTCCCAGGAGACGCTTCCGTCCCACCAGCTGTTGTCTGTTTCTGTTGTACATTGTTCAGTTGTAGTTGTACTTTTTTTTGGGTTTGTATTCTGGCCCATTTTTCCTTTCAGCACTTCTCTTTGTACTTAGTGTTTACTTCCTCTTATACTCTGTCGTGTTTGTTTACTTTTATAAAGGCAATGCCTTCCCAGTTTTTGGGATTTACGCCTTTGGTTCTAGTCGCCAGCCCCTGGCCTATGGAAGGCGGCCTTGGGGTAGTCACGGCACGGGCCCCGAGGAGGGGTCGTGAAAAATTGGTATCAAAGGAGTTTGGTTCTACCGCAGAACATATGACTCTAACTTTTTCTTTCTGTGAAGCAATAGTGTTAAGAGTACCGAGTGTGGTTTTCAGTTCAGGGAGTCCAGTGTTGGTGCGGGCGGTCGACGTATCCATACACTAGGACCCTGACAACTGATTTTCGACTTTGTGCACGAAAACACTGATTGTGTGTGTGTTTTCAAAGGTTTTCCATTAAAACAGCTCAAACCAGGTCAGCTCACCAGGTATAAACGTTTGACCATGTCACGATGTTTCTTTTAGGATGCCTTTAAATGGACGACCAGCTGGAGCCCAGAGGGATGTGCATGCTGATAGCCTGTCGAGCGACGAGGCTTCGGTACAGGGCCCTCTTGCAGTGGAGGCACCAGCGGTACTACTATCCGTTGAGACACCGATGCCACCAGCCCCAGCAGTAGAAGATGCACGACGCTTGAGCGCACTACAGGAGTTCCAGCGCCAGAGGCCACCCAGGTTCCGTGGAGAGACGGACCCGCAGGCGGCTGAGGTTTGGCTGGAGGCTGTGGTGAGAGTCTTCAGGCTAGTGGGGACGTCGGCAGACTTCATGGTGATCTTTGCTACCAGCCTTCTTCAGGCAGTATCAGGAAGGTGGTGGAGCCACTTGTTTCAGTTTTGCGACGGGATGAACTTTGCATGGAAAGACTTCGAGACCTTCTTCAGGGTGGAGTTTGTGCCAGTAGCTCTACACCGCGAGCGTGTATAGAAGCTTCTGCCTTTGCCGCGTATTTTTCGATTAGTAGATGAGTCATCTGTGGGCAGTAGACAGAAGATGCAGAGGTCCAGGAAGACCAGACTAGCAGTTGGACGATCTCGGGTTTTAGGACCGGTGGTGCGGGGCCCCCGGGGTGGAAACAGAGCTAGGCGTGCCAGAAGCAGGTTGTGTTACTCAAGCGGCGGAAAGGGTCACCTGGAACGTGACTGTCCGACTCCTCGTACGGTTGATCAGTGGGTGTTGGAGGAGCGACCGAGCCAGAAGCAGTGACGAGTGCTTGAGCAACAGCCGAGCAGTGGACAAGGCAGTAGAGCTCCGGGAACAAGTGGAAAGGAGAGGAACTAGTGGATACGTCCCTTGTACTTCTAGTTCCATTTTGTTGTTGTATTCGTGTCTGTACTATGAGCTGCAATAATAAAAAGACACTTATCTTTGAGATTTTTTCTTTCCTGTCCTTTTCTTTGGTTGATACTGAGTGGACCCGGTTAAACTGTTGACTTGACCCTCACTTTCAAGATTTCTACTGGAGGGGACCCAGTGACCTCACACTGATGACGACAGTGTGACTCGACCCTTGGAGGCGAGAGTGACAGTTGGATCTCTTAAAAGTTACGTCGAGGCCTTACAACGTCATCCATCGCATGAATGCATCATTCATGTCAGGATTGACTGTATTAGGCAACGAATGTGGTTCATCCAGGGGATGAGACCATATTTCTCTTATCGGCAAAGAAGAAATCATAGCAACTCTTGTGAGACTAAAGGAGGTGCAGTTCATCCAGGAGCGGATGAAGACTGCACAATGCAGTAAGAAACAGGGAACCGGTTCCAGTCTTAGAGACTCGGGCATGTTAAATGTTTCAAGAAGAGGAAGCTTTAAATAGAGATGAGTCTGCAAAGCGGCAGACATGGAGGCAGAGCTAGGAGAGTAGCATGAGGTGTTGTACATCTTAACATGCTAAAACCACCCGCCTTAGTTATCCCCACCAAGCTCAGAGAGCTGGAGGGCGGTGGAAGAATGCAGCTGCATGCGGTCAAGGAGTGTGACCCAATGGCTCTAGAAATGATTCAAGGGACAGTCTGTGTCCACTACTAGCTGCTGTAGTAACAGACGTCGATATGAATCATTCCTCGCTTTCACAAATCTTGTTCCAGACCTAGAGTTTTCCGGTAAGCCGTGGAATTGACCCTCACGTCTGGAGATACCTTGGGAGGAGACTCGATAATCACACATACGCCGATGGTGTGGTCAAACCCTCGAGGCAAGAGTTTCGGTTGGAATCTATTGGTGGCAGCGTCGAGGCCTTACTACATTAGTTTGAGTATGGAATGGGAAATAACTGTTCATACTCAAATTGACGGTTTTAGGAAAACGTCGGGATGGGTTTTCCTTGGTCGTCGGAAAAGGAAACCCCAGGAAGCGCAATGTAACTCTTGCACAAGAGGGTGCGACCGATCACTCTTGAGTCGGTCAACCTTACCCTCGTGGCAGCAGCCTTTCGAGTTCCAGTTCTAACAGAAAATGGAGACCTCTGGAGTTTGAGGATGACGATCACGTCCTTATACGGGTCTCACCTCGATGAGGTTTACGAAGATGTGGCCAAGGCAGCAAGTTATCTCCGGGGTTCAGCGGACCTTCTTAGGTCCCCAGCTGGGTAGGCGGGGTGGTTTACTGCTTGATCCATTCACTGCAATTTCTCCAGGTGCACGACGACTTCCACGTATCTCAACTGAGGAGATACGTGCTCGACCCTTCACATATCATCGACTATGAGGAGCTAGACGATGGCGATGGGGTGTCTTTCACAGAAGTTCCAGTGGGGATCAAGGATCGACAGGAGCAGATCCTACGTGGACGATCGATTCCTCGGGTGCACTTTCTTTGGCAGTACGGAACCTCCAGGTAAGCACATGGGAGCGGAAGGCTCAGATGCGTGCTCTGTACCGCTTTTGTGACCCTAGTTTGTGTTGAAGCTTTACGGGGACGTAAATCCCTGAGGTGGGAGTAATGTAAAGACCATGAAATTTCAAGGAAAATTTTTTCTTAATTTTCCATGGAATTTTACAAGAACGCAGTTTCTGACGGCGCCTGATTCCGAGGCCCGGTGTGCCCGGAATTAATTTCCAAAGTTTGGCTCGGGTACGTTCAGTGAACGAGCGAGCGAGAATTTTTATCGTTCGAACCATTGCTCGGAATTGAAATCCGACTACACCGATGTACTCGCAACGCCGGTAATCGCTTAAGAGAACCTTTACCATAGTTGCGTTTGTGCGGGAGGAGAAGTTAATTTTTGGGGTTTAATTAAAAAAGTGAATAAAATTGTTAAATCAAATTTTAACAATGTTAAGTGGTTAACTTCTCCCATGGGAAGTTGGTGGTGGACCCACATCCATCCAACTTCCCATGTGTGGATATTTGAAAGGGTGGTGCCCACACGAACCCCCCCCCCCACCTTTTCAAATTCCATAAACTCCCTAACCCTCTTAACCCCTCACATTCCAACTCCCCATTAACTCACATTCATTAATATTTGAAAACATGATTAATTAATTAGGTGAGTTAAATATGGTTTATTTGAATTTCAATCTTTTGAAATTCTTGCCAACACTTTGCAATTAATAAATTAAACCATCTTAATTAATTATTTTGAGTGTTTTAATTCTTTTGAATTCATTTTGCCAACATTAAAAAGAGAGATTATATTCTTCTTTTTGGGTTGGCATAAACCTTGTGGGGAGAACTAAGGAGAGGAGAAGAACTCTTGGAAGATCACCAACCTCTCGAGGAAGAACGTTCCACGTTTCCGAAGAACGTGAAGCAACACCTCCGACCATCTTCAACCGGAGTAAGGAAGGGAAGCACCGCCGCCTACAAAGTATACAGAGGGTGACGTCTCAGCTCGACTTCACCGAGCTCTTCTCCCACCAACCTAGACGGAACGACGCCCGACCTCCGCGATGCTTGTCTTCCACGGGTCGTTGAAGAACTCCGTTCTTGAAGCCGAGGTAGGGGAATTTATTTTGGAATTCTCTTATCTTTTGAGAAAAAATGACGAGCGCGGACCAACCAATACTGGGTTGATCCGCGGATCATCCGATCAAGCGGTTGATGATTGAGGGTTTTTTATTTATTTAATTGTTCGTGAATACAAACCTGGTGATGATAGTGGATTAAAACCCTTTTTGTAATCGAATAACGCGAGGGGGTCGGACCGCACAAACATGGCCGACCCTCCTCCTTTGTTTTTCGTGATGGTTTCTTGAGGATGATATGAGAAAACGTGGTGACGTCGCACCACGCGATTTATTGCGGATGATAAGCGTGGCGCCGTCGTGCCGCGCCGTGGAATAAAATCCAAGAACGCGACCGGTTCCGGGACGCGGTGGAGCAAGATGACCGACGGCCGGCACCGGGCTGCCGGTGTCGGCGAAGGAAGGACCAGCCGTCGCCGGTCCTTGCTGGCAAAACCGGCCGGCCAGTGCGGGTCGGCCGGGCAGTGGAGACCGGGGGAATTAATTTCCCCTGTCCATCTCTCAAAAGCGGCCCCAATTAAGGGGACGCGGTTCTCAAAGTGGGGGGGGGGGGGATTTGCCCCCGCGCGTGGCACCCGAACGGCGCCCAGGCCGGGCCGCCGTGCCGGTCCGCGCCGCCGGCCGGGCCGGGTTTTTCGAGCCGGGCCGGGACGTCGGGCCGGGTCGCCGCCCGGGGCGGGTCGACCCGGTTCGGCCGACCCAGGGGGGGCGGCCCGGGTCGGCCCGGGCCCAGACCCCCAATTTCGGACCACTTTTGGTCAAATGCCCGTATCTTGGGCTACGGGACTCCAAACGACTTGTCGTCAGTGGAAACGCGATCCTAGGATCCAGACGGTCGTTTCGGTATAATATATTCAAGGTACATCTTCCTTTTCGGGAGCCTACGTGGTTAAAACTCCATATTTAAGCGTGCTTGGCCTAGAGTAGTGATCGGGATGGGTGACTTCCTGGGAAGTTTCCCAGGGTGGGTGTGAGACGGAAAGGCCAATAACTAACAGACCGAGCGTCCGATTTACACGCCGTCTGTTTCTTTGAATTCCTCTTGATAAGACGGATATTTTGGCATACTCCACCCGAGGTTTGGACGCAGGTGGAGTACGGTCGGGTTGGTTTTTCCTTAAAAACCAACTGGGCCCCTAGAACGAAAAAGCCAATAAATCTCAGACCGGGCGTCCGATTGATGCGCCGTCTATTGCGTTGAGTTCCTGTTGACAATACAGAACTTTTGGCATCCTCCGCCCGAGTTTTGGATGCAGATGGATAGTGGCCAGGTTGGATCGCACCGAAATCCAACCGGGCCCCTGGAACGGAAAAGCTAATATCTTTCTGACAGAACGTCCGTTTGACGAACCGTCAGCGGAGTTGGTGATCTCGTTGAGAAACGGTCCCTATGAGTATACCCTATGAGAGTTCGAGGTACAGTTGAGATACAACTGGGTTTGGTTCGCTCACGAAACCTACCGGGCCCCTGGGACAAAAAGGCTAATAACTCACAGACCGGGCGTCCGATTGACGGGCCGTCTATTGTGTTGAGACCCCTATGAAGAGGCGGTCCTTTGAGATACTTCTTCCTGGGACTTTGAGATACTTGGTGTATCGACTTGTAGCTCGTGGAGCGGACCCTCCCAGTGATGGGCGTGCCGAGTACGAAGACCGTGTAACTGGCTAAGACCTGACGACTGCTTGACCGACTCGACTTGGAGTGAGTCGACTAGCCCAGTGGACGGAGCACTACCTGTGTGAAAGTGCAGACCCGCGGTACTCGTCCGGAGAATACCTCAGCAGGCTACTAGGGGGTGTGCACTACTTTTTTTGGGTGACATACCTCGGCGGGAAGCACTACTATGTCTGGGTGGCTGACCCGTGGTACTCGACAGGAGGAGTACTTCAGCAGTCTTAGGTTAGTGAGAAGTACCTCGGAGTCGTGACGGGACCACTGTACACTCCAGAGACGGAGCTCTTCAGCAGTTACGGTTTCGATAATGAAAATCCTGTTTTGAGCTGAGACTTTTGACCTTGTGTTTACCTCATGATTGACATGAGTCACTTGATAACTTAGGTATATGTATGGGCATATACCTGGGTAGTGGTTATCCGTTGATTTCATGATCCTTGTGTTTCCTCATGATTGAGATGGGTTACATGATAACTTAGGTATATGTATGGGCATATACCTAAGTAGAGGTTATCTGTTGAGAACTTCTTTTTGGTCATCCTTGTTGGTTTTAGTGAGACCGTGAGGGTCTCGGGGTCCCTACTGAGTATCGTTATACTCACCCCTGCACAGGCTATGCCCGCATCTCGTTGTGTTGGTTTCAGACGACGGGCGGTGCTGACGGAGGCCGAGTGTTCGAGGACTGGATGGTACCCAGAGGTGGACTACTCGACGAGTCTGTATCCGGAGGTGGACTTCACGGCGAGACGACACTCAGAGGTGGTTGGTGGGCGACAGTGTTTTGGAGGCTATTTGTACCTACCCTTCAGGTAGGATCCTTGGTGGACAATCCAGGAGATGCTCCAACAGTACCTACCCTTCAGGTAGGATCCGAGGAGGACGTCCCAGGAGCCGCTTCCGTCCCATCAGCTGTTGTCTTTTTCTGTTGAACTTTGTTCAGTTGTAGTTGTACTTTCTTTTGGGTTTGTATTCTGGCCCATTTTTCCTTTAAGCACTTCTCTTTGTACTTAGTCTTTACTTCCGCTTATACTCTGTCGTGTTTGTTTACTTTTATAAAGGAAATGCCTTCCGAGTTATTGGGATTTACGCCTTTGGTGCTAGTCGCCAGCCCCTGGCCTATGGAAGGCGGGCTTGGGTTAGTCACGACACGGGCCCCAAGGACAGGTCATGACAAAAACCTTGGGTACTGGTTAAAATTTGTAACATATGCACATGGTTGTTGAAAAACCATGTGTATAGGGGTTTGTTTGAGGTTAATACCAATAGTTCTCTAAAAAACATTTGGTATATATTTTAGTTAAAAAAATATACCCATGGTTTACAAAAAACTAGGTTATATCATTCTCACGTATGTGTGGGAACAAATTCCATGGGAATAAAAATATATCCATGGGAAAACCATTACCCAAGGTTTTATATCTATAGCCATAATTTATAAAAATAAATATATGTACACATATATTTACATACACATAATCGTACATGAGGTAGTGGTTATATGAATTTATTCGATGATCTGGTCCATGGTTCCAATTTAGTGAGAGGATTTTTTTTAAAATCTTATAGCCACAATTCTCAAACTATGGGTATTGGGTTGTTGATAGGGTGGCCAATTTTCCATACACCTATTCCCATTGTTTATAACCATCAGTATAGAAGTTTTCAAACCATGGGTATATATTTGATCTATAACAAAACCTCCGACATCATCAAATCTTAAAATCATGGGTATAGGGTAGTTTTCTAGAAGATAAACTTTTTTCATACGGGTTTAAAATAATTTGAAGTAGTTTTATTATGAAATGGTGAATAAATATAATGTTTTATTCATAAAATGGTACATGAAAATTATAAATGTGAAATAGTTGATGAATATACATCTTATATGATGGGTTTATCAACAATATATCACTTGATTAATGGGTGTTCCTCATAAATCATATATGATGGGATAATCCATATTACATATTACATGAAATAGTTGGGATAGATATAGATTATATAAAGGGTTATCCCCATTATTACTCTCCAATTCATTAGGTAATGTTCATTGTCATCAAATGTAAAGAGGTAGTTACCTATTGCGGTTTTTCTAATGTATTTAAAATGTCTCATATTATTCTTGACATGAATTTAAAATGAGTAATAAATTATATTCCTTATGTAATTAGAATGTTGTTTTTATATTCTTGATATGGGTTTTAAAAGGTTTTATTAAGAAAAAAGTATGTGTGTTTTTAATTTGTCAATTATTTGTTTCATTTATTTTAATAAAATTTATAAAAAGGTAATAATTTCAACATTTTTCCAGTTTTCCACTAGATTAATTGATGTATTATTTGAATGTCTCGTAATTAAATTTTTCTTCTAATATATTTTTTTAAAATTTCACTTATAGGGTTAATTATGGGTGAAAAAAATAAGGATGTCACATTAATTTCATGATTATTTTCCATTAAAATAAAATGTAGTTCATTTAAATATTTTCTAATTTTCTTAATAATGTATATTTGGAAGATGTGGGCACATAGTAAAATATGGGTTTTATTATTTTTTAGTTTTGACCCAAGTCTCTAAAACTTTAAATATAATAATTATCCTAATATAGAATAGCATGAATTATTGAATCAAAATTCATGATTATAAAATGCGTAATTATAGATTTTACAATACAAACTATGAATGGATGACATATATTCTATTTTAGATATTAATATTAATATTTTTTTAAAAAAATGTTCTCTTCTTTTTTTTATTATATATTAAAAGATTGATAATAAATTTTTATTTATTTATGCCTCCAATTTTTGGTTTTTAAATCTTATTTATTTAATAAATACATAAAAATAGTTGAATTGACATATAATCTGTTGTAAAGTTTAAAATTATTTTATTTAGTTTCTGAAAATTCAACTATAGCCTTTAATATTACCTTGGTAACACCATATAAGAATCATCTATTTGATAAACATTATAATGAAAAATATTTTGGATGAGGATTAAAATTTTCCTTTTGATAGGTCAAATAATTTTACGATAATGTGCATAGTTTTCAAAGTTCTACGTTAGTTTATTTGAATTTATGAGCAATTTTTAATGTTTCATTAAGAAATTTAGTGTTTTAATTAGTTATAAATGTGGGTGAAATATAAAATATTTCAGAATGTTGTTAATGTATTATTAGAGTGTGCTTCAGGTTTTGAAAGGACATATAGAGCCTTTAAATGAGGTATTTAGAAGTGAGAATGTGGTTGGAAGAATTTATATGACAATAATTTAAGAATGGGGGTAATGGAAAATGAAAATTCTCATACATGATTTAAATGACAATGGATATAGAGTGTTAAATTTGGATATAAAATAGTAAAAAAATAAGTGTCTCTTATATTAATGTCAAGACCATGCCTAAAGATCATGAATTTTTGTAATTTGTATTAAATATTTGAATTTGGACTCAAAAACTATTTTTCTTCACCATTTTGACCCTAAGCTAGGTTATTAGGTTTTTCTAGTGGATTTTAGAGTATTCATCCCCCATAAAAATGTATTCTTTCTAACTTTTGTTAAAAAATATCTGAATTCAACCTATAATATCATTTTGTTTTTTTGTATTCACATCTCCAGACATTTATGTTGACTATTAGTGAGGTTTTGGGAAAATAGATTGAAATGTGTTTAATAAATTGACGCATGCCTCTTGTAGGGCGTGATTTTTTTTCTAATTTTCCAAAGTGTAGTCTAGTGATTAACACTAGGAAGTCTCTTGAAGAGGAGTGCACACAAAATAAGTTTGTCACTTTTAAACGAGGGAAAAATATTTGTGCTTGTGAAAGAAAATTTGAAATTCAAATTATTTAAATCTATGATATTAAAAGGGTGATTAGGTCGGGGTTGGTTTCCCAATTTTAATTCTATCGTTGTTCAATTAAATTCAAACCAATTTTTCTTAATTGATTAAAATGAGTTTCAACAATCGTTTCCTCTCACTTCCTTGGTGAAATTATGATTGTGAGAGAAAACCTTACCAAGATCTCGGATTGGTCAACTCTCCTTCCATGTGCAAAATAGTTGTATTGAATATCCTTAATTGACATGGAAAATAACCAATCAGGTATTATTTATCCCAAACAATCAAGAACATTCAATACACTTTTTTCATGTACTGACGATCGTCAAGTACTTCACCACTAATCCCTGGTTTATTCCATCATATATAAGCCATAAATTAGTAGAGGGAGATAATGATTATTTTACCATGGAAAAATTCAATAAGGGAATTAAAATTCAAGAATGATCGCATTTTATAATGAAATCCTCTAAATTAAATTGAAAACAACTTTGAAGAAGAATGAAATTTAATTCAATTACATCCAAGAACTGAAGCATTTCAAAATATAAAACCAACCCTTCCCAAATCACTCCAAATGTTTACCCCACCATGGTAAGGGTAATTGAGATGAATGGGGGAGATTAATGGATTAAAAAACTATGAAAAATAAAATAAATAAAAGAGAAAGCCGAAAATTTCTCCTCCTTGGTGTCCCAGAAGGAGTGGGATGGAATGGGAGATGTCGTGAGAGGGAGAACCTCTCCTCCTTTTATAGCCATAATTTTTCCCCTGAATGATGACGCATTGTAGCCCCATAAATTACATATTCACGCATTTCACCCTTATTTATTGTGGTTCATAATTATCTTGAGAGTTTCTCCTCAAAATATCAGCATAGTTGGACAAGTATTTTGAGAGTTATGATCGTTTTACTATGACCATTTATTCTGTCCAGTCAGACTCTCTAAAACACCATCCCCCAGAATAGGAAACTTTAATGGCCCCATAAATGGACAATTCACATGGAATTGATTTCATGAAAGATATTCCCTAACACTTTTCACGTCTATACACTGAATTTCACAACAATTAGGCCCACCCAGAATGAGTTACAGACCCCACACAAAAAATTGGCAGAACTGTAAACAGTTTTCATGAGACAAATTGTGATCTTCTTTTGATATTTCATATGGTCGATTCAGATTTTAGTTAAAAAATATAAAATTAATCCATGTATGTGTAAAAGATATAAAAAAGAATTTTTCAATTTGTATTAGTATAGAATATGTTAAAGCCTAATTACATAAATAATTTAAAAGAGTTAAAAATCAGAAATGGGCCATTTTTACTATTTAGCTCAAATTAACACCAATACATAAAAATGAAGCAATTAATATTAGAGAAACAATTTTTTGGTTTTAAAAAAAATAAATTCAATGTAAATTTAATTGAAAATATTTTCTCTATAAATTCCACCACACTTTTCACTTGGACGCCAGAAAAGTAAAAATCAAATCAAACCAAATCCAAAACACATTGCAATGATATCTACCAAATCTATACTATGAAACAAAAAGATATCATGCCTCATCAAAAAAAATTATTTCAAGTTCTCCATTTTATATTTTAATATATTTCCACTTCATTTTTTATCCCATTAACAAAAAACACCTACCTCTCGTGAATTTTCTCTCATCTCACAAATGTAAATGCTGAACAAGACTTTTCTTATCCAAACTCAGATAGGAGCCACCACAGTATTGATAAATTCTAAATTCTCCACCTGATGTGATTTATGGACTTGTATTTCTCATGAGGACTTTTTAGGATTGTTCTATGGATTTCGGTTGGTAGGATTTTGATGCTAAATATTATGAGGCCGAAAAGGAGGGCTGGGATCTTTTTGAAGCAAAATGGAAGGATTCTAATTTTCACTCAAACATGGTCTCCTTCTCTTCCCCTTTGTAGAAAATAGGCTCTATCATCATTCAATCAACTCAGGATTTCAGTAGAAAAAATTGCAATCATTTCAAACATGGTTTTTGTTTTGAATGCTTTATATAGGCACACAATTATTTTTACATCAAAAGCTCTAGAATGACACAACTTCTCTTATCATGAAAGCTCTAGAAAAGGCATAGATTTTAAAAAAATAAAATATTCAGAAGAAAAAAAAAGATCTTCAGCATTTTATACCCCACCAAAAGTATCACCAAATGAGGTAGTACACCACAAGACATCTTCCCACATAGTTACATTCAACTAGATCATGCTATTTCACTTCAAGAGTAGGTTGGACAGAAAACATTTGCTTGTAATGTGGATAACCTAATAATATATTCATGGCTACTAGGGGATACAAAAATTAATATATAAGGTAGGACATAATTAAAAGGATTATTTTTAAAAGGGGGATTCAAACCAAATAAATACCTCAATCATGGAAAACACACATACCCAAAACCCTCATGTTTTTAAAGGAATAAATAAAATTCTCGTTAAAGCAATCGTTGTCTGGTACTCTAAAGAAATGAGGTGAATGAAAATAATATGACAAAAATGGTTCAGAAGCCTCACAATAAAGCGATTTCAATGATATAGGAAGTAAAATATGAAATGGGTTTCAAAAATCAGTGTACTTTTCATGAAATTCCAAAAGATTTAAACTCAAAACAAAGTCATTTCAGCATTCATTTAAGATCAGTTTCATGGAATATATTGGTTCACTCATTGAAATGGGTTTCAAAAATGGTAATGATATCCATTTATGCTCAAAAGTATCAAAAACATATGAAAAATTGAAAAATAAAAACACAATAATATGAAAACAAGCATTTTTTTTGTTTTTATATTTTTTTTTGAAAAACGGAACCAAAATAAAAATCCTAAACTACACATATTCCCTCCCCCACACTTAATTGATTCAGTGACCTCTTTGAATTAAAATGTATTTAACATGTCAGAAAAATTTTGCTTGATTCGCAACAAAGAATTAAGTATAAAGGAGAGGTACAACCTGATTTATTTGCAGTGCAACATTGAGTTGAGCTCCTAAGTGTCACACTTTCAAAACCTAATAATAAAATAAAACATTATATATTTATTGAAATAATCAAAAGTTGAATTATGATTATAATCGGAGAAAAATTAGTTTAATCCCCTAAGTGGGCCCAGGGGTTTGACTGCCTTTAGAGGTGCAGTTCTAATCGGTTATCCCCAATCTGATGGTGGGTGAGGTTTCTTGCTCATGGACCAACAAAAAATCTTCTTCTTAGCATGCACTTGTTCCTTTTTGTTGAGGACTCCATTGATATATCATACCAATTCCACCCCTACCGTAATGATATAAAACATGCATGGTGGGGTTAGGACAATGAATGAGTCATCCGCTTTCTTGGGTTTCACATGAACTACATCTTCATTATTATCCAGTGGTCCTTGAAGGTAAGATTCATCTATGGAAAAATCAAAGGTAATGTCAATGTTTAATTCTATTTGAAAAAAATTGAATCATGGAGAGTTAATATCAAATTCTTCCCCTTTAAATAAAGTAGCTTGTGTCTCATTTTCCTCCAGAAAATCCACATTTATCTTCTCATGTACTCCCTCCATTAAATATTCAACAGGTTTGGGGAGCTCTAGTTGTTCCTCCATGGATGAATCTTCTTTTTCAACGTCTTCCCCCAAGGAAATACATGTGTTGGCTGAATCTGAAAAAATTAAATAAGGGAAGGTAAGACTCAATTTATTTTCAACAAAATCAAATGACTATGTGTTTATGAAAATATTAACTCCCTAATCTTGTTTGGCTTAAATTGCTTCTTCATTGAGAGGTGCCTCATGGACTTGAATTTCTATTGATAGATGTAGGTAGTCAGACTCCACTACCTTCTCTTAAAATTCCACTGCTTGGTTGGTTTCTTCCTTCAATGTTGCTGAGTTATCTACATTATGAGAAATAGTTGGATCAAGAAGTTCCTCACACTCATTCTAGATGTTATAAAGATCTTTTTGATCTCCCATATGTATTTCAATTACTAAATATTCTTCATCAATCTCCTCCAAAATTGATTGAGATGGGCTCAATGGATCAACTTTTAATTTCATCAAGGCCTCCATGGGTTCTTTAACTTGAAGTATTTGTGGGGCTACTTATTCCATGAATTTATGTGGTTCTAATTATTCTAATTTCTCCATTGTTTGATCTTGGGATGCATGTACTTGTTCCGCTATCCACTCTATTGAGGTCTCTAGGTTTTGAACTGTTTGACTAATTCATTCGAAATGGGCTTCAAGATCTTCATGAACTTTTTTTCAATGGTGTTTTACTTTGATAATTTAGGGATCAAATTCCGGAAAATACTCCTGAAGTTCAATTATTTCCATTTCCAAACCCTCCATTACTGGGTATTCGATGTTTTCTTTAAGGTTTTTAATGAGATCCTTGAATTCATCCACAGTGACGATTTGGATTCGAGCTCCCTCAATTTGTTTAGCCAAGAAAGAAACTCAATACTCTATAGACCACGATGATTCAATAATTGGTTCTCAAACTTATGGGTAATTGTTCCATGAAATAAAGAAATAATAATTTTAAAAAAACATGGATAAATATATTTTTTTAAATTTGAAAAAGTAAAATATTTACAAATAAATTCCGGAACTATTTCATGGGAAATGACGCCATGTTAGATTCATGCATGTCGTTGGGAATGATTTTTTTTTTAAAATTTCTTATGACTAGTCTAGTGATTAACCCTAGGATGTCTCTTGAAGAGGAGTGCACACAAAATCAGTTTGACTCTTTTAAATGAGCATAAATGTTTTTTGTTTTTTAAAGGAAATTTGAAACTCAAATGATTGAAAAACTATGATATTAAATGGGTGATTAGGTCGGGGTTGTTTTCCCAAATTTAATGGTATACTTGTTCAATTTAATTCAAACATATTATTCTTAGTTGATAAATGTGAGTTTCCACAATCGTTTCCTCTCACATGGTGAAATTATGAATGTGAGAAAAACCATACCAAGATCCCGGTTTAGTGTACTCTCCTTCCATTGAATAATAGATGTATTGAATATTCTAAATTGACATGGGCAATACCCGATCAGGTCTTGTTTATCTCAAACAATAAAGAACATTCACTACACATTTTACATATACTGATGATGGTTGAGTACTTCACCACTAATCCATGGTTTATTCAATTTTATATAATCAAGAAATTAGTGAAAGAAGATAATGATTATTTTACCAAGGAAAAAATAAATAACGGAATTAAAATTCAAGAAATATGACACTTGATAATAAATTTAGCTATATTAAATTGAAAACAACTTGGAAGAAGAAAGAAATTTCATTCAATTACATCCGAGAACTCAAGCATTAAAAAATAGAAGACCCACCCTTCTCTAATAACTCCAAATGTTTACCCCACCATGGTAAGGGTAATCAACATGAATTGTGAAGAATAAGGATTTACAAAATTATTAAAAATAAAATAAATAAATGAGAAAGTCAAAAAGTTCTCCTCCGTGGTGTCCCAGAAGAAATGGGATGAAATGAGAGATGCCTTGAGAGGGAGGACCTCTCTTCCTTTTATATCTAGAATTTTTCCCCTGCTTGTTGATGACTTTTATCCCCTTTAAATGAAATTTTTACATGTTTTACCTTTCATCAATGCTGTTTAAAATTTTCTTGGGAGTTTCTCATCCAAAGATCAGAATATTTCTACTAGTATTCCGAATGTTATGCGCGTTTTACTAGGACCATTTATTTTGTCAAGTCCAACTCTCCAAAACACCTACCCCCGGATTAGGAACCTTTAATGGCCTTGTAAACGGAAAATTCACATGGACTTTCCTTCATGAAAGATATTACCTATATCCTTATGAGTCCATCCACATTATTTCACAATAATTGGGCCCACCAAGAATGTGTTATGGACACCACACCAAAATCGGTAGAACTGTAAACAGTTTGCTTGAGTCAACTTGTGAGCTTCTTTTGAGCATTTATATGATCGATTAAGAATTTGGTCAAAAAAGTGTAAATGAATCGCTGCATGTCTAAAATATGAAAAAAAAGAATTTTTCAATTTTGATTAGCATAGAATATGGTATAGCAAAAATACAAAAATATTTTAAAATAGTTAAAAATATGAAATGGCCCATTTTCACTGTTTAGCACAAAATAACACCAATATCAAAAAAATGAAGCAATTCATCTTATAGTAACACTTTTGTGGGTTTAAAATGATTAAATTCAATGTAAATTTAATTTAAAATATTTTATCTATCATAATTTTTTTATTTTTTATTTTATTTTGTAGATTATGGGTATTGAATTGTATTATCATAATTTGGAAAGGTACTTTATTTCTCTAAAGTCATGATTGAGGTTGTTTCTTATCATTATCCCAATAATGTAAAATATTTTTTACTTTCATTCTGTATTCTAAAAGACATGAATTTAATATATTTAAAATATTTATAAATTTTCTAAGATGAATTATAATAATAGTATTTAATTGTTAGAATATAAAAAATCAAAACAGTTGTTTTTTGGGTATGTGTTTGAGTATTCTGAAAATTGAAAAATGGGGATATTATGATTCGATATTGGATTTTTTTGTTTTTTCCTTATTATATGAATTTTTTATTATACATATTAATTGAATTTTTTTATTTTGTAATTGATTTTAGGTTTGTGGGTCATGTATAACTAATATATTCTAATTAAATGTGGGAGTAAGGGAACAAATGTTTTATTCATTATGAATTGTCCGGAATCACACTAATTTTTGGGGGTATTTTTGCAGTTCATGGATGGATGATGCATTGTAGTTACACAATGTTGACAATCCTTAGAGTTTTATCATTTTTTGGGTTTAATAAACATTATTGGGTATATTAATTTGGCAATTGGGACTTGGAAAATATTTCCATTTTTAGTTGGTGTTTTGAAAAAACATTTTATATTGATTATAATTGAAATATAGAAATTTTATTAATCAACTATCATGTGTGGATTATTTTTTCATAAATTTATTTTTAGATATTTGTTTTTCATAAGGATTATGTTCTTGGTAATACTTTTAAAAAAATTAACTTTTTTATACTCAACTGATACACATGTATCGTAGTGAACAAGTAGATGATATTTATTTGTATTATAGGTTATGTAGATAATGGTTATATTTCTAAAGATTAACTAACGTAGTCCAACACAAAGAGGCTAGTAGTGGATGTGATGAATTTTTATTTTATTTAACGTTGATGGGGAAATTATTCTATGTTTTTAATAGTTTATTAGAATAAAACTTTTACATATTTTTATATGTGATTATTAATTGTTGTATTTACTTTTGTATCATTGTACACATATGAAGTCATCTTGTATTTTGTTGATTAAAAAATCCTTATAAAAAATATTGGGTATTTAATGATAAATTGTGAGATTTTGGTGATTGCGGGATGGTGCCATTGGATGTCTGACGTTATATTTCAATTTGGGTTTAGGCTTGAGCAGTCAGACTGAGTGAAGATGTTACAAATCCATACATTTCTATCACCCAGAGATGGGTAACCATCATCCACTTCATTAAAAAACAATTAATTTTATAATTTTATAATTAAATATTCTCTTATCATTACCATAAAAATATATATCTTTTTTGATATTTTTTTCAAGTAAGCTATAAATTTTTTTGATGTCATATCACATTGAATTTATAAAAAAGGATAAATATTCATAAGAACTCCATGATTTATGTACCTTTACAACTTCTTTCCATTTATACATATTTTAATTTGTAGTTTCTTTATGTTTTCATAATATGATACATTTCAATTTTATTAGTTCGGATGATATTCAATCATAAGGAATGGCTTCGTTTGATTGTATTTTTTTCAAAACATCTTATAAAAGTCTTATTTTTAAATTATTCTTTTACTATTTGTGGTATTTTCCATTGAATAAATTTTCCATTAGGTTTTCTGGATGATAAATGCCACCATATCAATGTTAAGTACATAACTTATTATAAATGTAATAGAACAACTAGTGGAATCATTCTATATCACTCAAGATGATTTGACATAAACCCCGAAACATGTTCGAAATCTCTATATGATAAAGGAAATAAACATTATATCAAATACATCCATGATAGAATATTTTTGACCTCCTATGAAAAACAAATAAGATTCAGGACCTTACTATGATTTCAGTATACTGAATCAATACATTGTACATCCTTGTATATAAAATAAATAGATTTGAATAATATTAAAAACAAGACATGGAATATTAATAAATATAACTAAACTAACATTGATAATTCCAGCGTTAATAAAGTCCATAAAAAGTACGAATATATTGGAAACCATGATAAATGAATGGATTAATTCTCTGGTATATGAACATCAAGATATAATAAATAATCTTAAACTACAAAAAAATAACTTCAATGTGTCATCATGTCAACCACCACATAAAATGTTTCCTTTTGAAAACTAATGAGAACATAAACCAACGTAATATCATAATGTAGTGTTCTATAAAAAATCAAAATCTCTAGATACACATGAACATATGTTTTTTTGGGTTTAAACCGCACATTCATAAAAGTATTTTACAAAATATTTTATATCAGTGTATTTATAATATATTTTCTAAATGAATTTTTTAAAAAACAATTATCAAATAGGTTTTCAATTGAGATGGTGTAAACAAAAAAATTAACATTCTTCTTCCCTTGATGAATACAACCCCCATTAAATAATGAAAATATAAACAAATTGAAAATAAAATCACATTAAAATATTGAAAATGATAATTTTTAATTTTTATAAATAAAAAAGAGTTATATTGCCCTTTGAAATATTTCTTTAATATCCCCCTTGTTTTTAAAGAAGAGTAAACTACCACATGGTATGAAAATTCTTTGAAACTTATAAAAGTGAAATTTCATGTTTGTGGAAACAAAATAATTTCATTTTCCTCTTTTATGATGTATTTTGAAAAAACATTTTCAAAATCTAGATTATATATAATAGATTTCACAAGAAGTGTAATAAATAAATATAAACAATGAATAAATCCCAAAATAAACAAGAATCTGAACTACAACTGAGATAAAAGTGATACAAATGAACAAAGAATAAATATAAAAATGTTACAATTAAAAATAAAACAATTATAATCATAATAAGTGCTTAAGAAAATGTAATGGAATCATGTTATACTCACTAATAGCTAAAAAGAGACAATTCTTGAAATAATTTGGTTGAATCATCTTCCAGCCTATGTTATGTCCCCAAAATAAATTACGCCATATTTTTTCTCAAAAACCCCAGTTGTGGAACTATGTTATCCATGGATTGAACTGTACTAGTGGAAACTATCCATTATTGTAATTTTTGATATTTTAGAATTAATATAGATCTCCCACTTCATTAATTTGGATTACATTGAATCAAATCAACTATATTTTAGGAAGAAAAGTAGGATACCATTAACGTAATAAAAATATAATAAGTAAATGAACCACTCATCTCATCTTCAAACACCCATCAAAAAAATTGCCACATTTATGTTTATAAATTCATTAAATATTTGTTCAAATAATTCCATATAATGTATAAGATTTTATAGGAAATATCACAAAGGGAAAAAACCAACGGTTTCACAACAATCATAATATAGTCTTATAAGCCTTTAATTGGGCTTTAAAATCAAACATAAAGAACTACGTCATAAAATCATAAATTAAATAATATACCATGGAAAAAACATTTGTAAATCATTTGGAATAAAATAACATAATCAACACATCATATAAATAAATAATAGATTATTTGGTAAAGAATAAATCAATTAAATTGGAAGAATATTTTTGAAAATAAGTTTTACCCACCATTAAAGGTAATATAGCTTTGAAAAAAAATCATTATATATTAAATTAACATTATAAATACTCTCAGAAATTTTATACCAGACTTGTAATATATAAAGAATAGATTCATATATTTAGAATTATAATGTCATAAAATATCCTTTATTCAATGTGTCAAAGAAAATGTAGAAACTAAAAACTGATATCATATATAAATATAAATTGACAAGAAATGAGTTTAGGAAAACAAATTCATCACATGACCTTCCAAGTTGAAATAAATTACAAAAAGGTGCTTGAAATTGATGAATTTATTTTTCGTCAATGGTTGAAGAAATAAAAAGGAAGAAAACATCCTTTATATAGCCTAATTATCAAAAATAAAAAGACTATACCATATCAAACCATTGTTTGTACCACTATGAACATTATAATTCATGGGAGAATAAAAACCTATGATGAAAAGGAAGAAAGGAGGGTTGGATATGAATAAATATAACAGAGGGTTTTACCCTGGGAAACCACATGATAATTGTGAAAAGACGTCCATAAAACCTTGTTGCAGAAATAAAGATCCTAATTATATTTGTTGGGTTGTGTTATTTAAATGTGGAGAGTGGGAGAACAATTATCATCCAAATCAACAAGGTGTAATAGAGAAAATATCAAAATTCGAAATTCCATGCATTATACATGGTTTGGGTAGATGATTCAGTAAAAAATTAAACAAAACATTATTATAGTTATAGAAATCAACCTACATCACTCACATGGATTACAAAAATTGTTAGCCATCATGGTATTCAAAAATATGCACAAAATATTTTCTTGTAATTGTTAAAATAAAACCCCATGTAATGAAATGATGCATGGTTAATCCAAATTTTTTTCTACAGTAGAACTAAAATTCCCATACATAAGTTTAATCCACATAGTTAATAATAAGATAAAACTACATATAAGGCTATTTTCAATAGTGACAACTTATTGTGTTATAGCCACATGTTTATTACTATATATAACAGTCATGACATATCAATTGAATTTATAATTAAAAATAAATATATATTGACCATGTTATTACCTTACAATATTGAATTTTCCTAAATAAAAATCAAATTCCAAATTCGAAAACATCTACAATTTTATGATAACCCTTAATTGCATAATATAACACACAATCGTGATTACGATGTATAATAATTATACCATCCATTCATATTTTTTATCATTGTAAACTTATCTATAAATTTATAATGAATGTGAATTCAACCACGTTATGAAAACTATGTTTAAATGATATACCATGGGAATAAATTTAGTAATTATATACTAATAACTCATCTCATAAAGTAATTTATCTACTATGATTAAATACTACCACCCATTCATCTATATACATCAGATGGGAAGATAACAATAAATAGGTGGAAGAAAAAATAATAAATTACATCAAAACATCATATCATGAAAATGAATCATCATAAAACCTCATGATTAGGTTAAAAAATTAAAAATATTATCAATAATTCAGAAGAATAACCCAAATTATAATGAAGATATACAATTCTCCAAGAATCCAATCCAAAACAATTAGTCTCATAATAGAATGATTATACTGAACTAATGAAAAATATATTTCTATTTTTTATTAAATTATTTTTCTCCAACTATTTTATAAATTTCGAGAAAATTAATTCATTTTTGGGAACTTTGGTGAATATGTTATTGCATTTTTAATGTCTTGACTTATTTTTTTTAATTTTTTTAATTTTTTTGGAAATAATTGAACAAATACTATAATGAATACCTGTTTCAAAAATATTAAGTATGTTATATAATATGGGTTCATTTTATAGATGTTGTCTAAAATTTTCCATGTATTAATTAATAGAATAATGAATATAAAAATTTAAAATAATCTTTTTGAAGAGTCATTTTCAGATATCAGATATGAGTCTATAATAAATGGGATAATATAAAAAATAGATGATGGAATTTGAAATGGGATGGGATATGTTAGAATAATTTTGATCGATGTGAACAAACCATTACATTATCACATATGTAGTCTATAAGATGATTTTCAGAAGTTATAAAACTGTAAAATATTTCAAGGTGAATGTCTTTTACCTATTAATTATTATGCATTATTTTGAGTATGTGTAAAAAAATTCAGGGTCCATCACCACTCTTGTAAGAATTTTATGGGTTCCATGTCATAAAAAACTAGAGACAAAATCTTCATGTAAGGTAAATCTGGAAATCATCTAAAAATTACTCACCCACATCAACACCTGTATAAAATTATTCCATACAATACTTAAGGGTATATACATTACTATATAGTGATTTCTCCCATACATAAGTTTCATGTAACTCAATACAGAAGATTTATTTCATATCATAAGTTATAGATAATATTACGAATGTTTTCCTTGTAAAATGGATCTACAAATTTGTAATGGTGCTTCAAAAATATTAAACAAATACTCACACATAAAGGAATATTGATCCAAGGATTATTCATAATATGGCATGAATCCGATGACCCCTAAAATCATTCAATATTTTTTGTTTTATAAATTTATTAATTCACTGCAAATTTTGATAGAATTTAAAATGTAGAAATCATGAGGATTATCATATTTAATGGAGGGTGGGGATAATCAATGAATTTTTTAAAAAAATAGAAAGAGAGAATATGGCTTTTACTATAGATTTAGGGAATTTAAGAAATAAATGTTTCATTTATCATGATAGATTTCACATTAGGGATTTCAGATTAAGTGAACCATATATTTATTAATTAAATAACATCATAGAGGAATATAGATTGTTGTTTCTAAGCCATTTCATTCTAATTCCATTATATTAGTGACATAGTGTTGACTCATATATCCAATTTTGAATTTAGTTTTAATTATTTTGTTATGATATTTTTTGGAAATATTTTTTTAGGAATTATAAATGGTTATTTCTATTATAGAAAAAATAATTCATTGATTTTATTTATCTTTATATTTCTCATCGTTTAATTACACATCTTTCAATTATTGATTTTGAAATAAATCATTTTTGTTCATTTTATGTGTGTAAATAGTTATTTTTATTTTTTTAAATCCTTATTCATATATATAAATTAACATCACAATGTATTTGAATGGATTTAATTTTTTGGTGGATATGAACCAATTACATCACACTAATGGATGTTTAAAACATAATTTTCATGTAGGATTAGGTTTTTAATATATTATTTTAAAGTATTCATTAGGGAATTAAAATAAGAGATCATTATATTGACTGAAATGATGATATTACCAAATGTAGACACTATTTCAAATCTTCTATCTTCTACATTATTAAAACTTTTCAAAACTTTTCAATTTAATTTTTGTAATTTTAAAATTGATCTCTTTTGTTTTAATAAATTTCCTAGATAAAAAAAATAAATACCACAAACTGATTATAGAAACCCAAATTGAAAATATTAAAAAAATAAATAAAATTTAAACAGATTATCATAGTTTAAAACCTTATTTGAGTCAAACAATGTAGAAAATATCATTTTATTCATTGTGAATAATTATTTATCAATGATTCATGATAAATTTTTTATACTTTCTAATATATTTTCCTGAGGTTAATTTTTTAATTTTTTGAATTTTTGAATTTAATAATTTCATAATCAAATTTAGAGCTCATAGAACTAGTAATGGCTTGAACATATTATTGAAGAGATAGGATGTTGAGGAATGAGGAAGTTGGAACCCCAATTTTTGATTCAGCTAGTGGTAAATAATTATGGAGCCCACAGATATTTCTATTTAATTTTTATAAACCAACTAACTCACCATATAGAGAGTTTCATGATCCAAATTGAAACATGGAAGACCCTAGAAACCTTAATTAATTTTCTATATTATATGAATATAATAAATATAATTATGTGGAATACACTATAAGACATATGTTATTTAGTTAAAATCCGGTTTTATTCTTGAATGTCTTTAATTATATGGACATCCTAAGGGAAGATCGACCTAATAAATTAAATCAGGGTTCCTAAATTTTTGTAAACATGCAGCAACGAAGGGAGAATTAGTAACAAATTAATCTTATATAATATTATTTTTCATCCAATATTTAGTAGAAAATGAATTTCTCTATTACTCCCATTGAACATTAATAAATGTTTTCAATGAATTTATGGAAGTGTTCCTCTTAATATCTTCCCTATATATAGAAAACATTATTTTAGATACGAAATTATTGGGACAAGAAAAATCATAGTGATACCTAACATGAGTACAAATAGAGATTCAAATTTTTTTCCTTTAATATTCCTCCTCTATAAAATTTATAATCAATGGATGAATATATAAATTTATAAAGGCCCAAACTGCTTTGATATAAGTATGATATATATTATTATAGGAGGTGGTTCAGTGGATAAAACATAAGAGTATATTGGAATAGTATTCTTAACATGTCCAAAATACCAAACATTTTGGTTGTTGGGTCCTCATTCAAGTTTATTTTATCTAGGATTTACCAATATCCAATTTATAAAATACCATAAATTTTATCCGTATTAGTGATCGTACCCCAATGCAATGGTTAATAATTTTACATAACACATCACCAACTAAACCCCAAGATGAACCAAGTTTATAAAATCATGTTTAGTATATAACTTGTGCCTCATCTAAGAACTATAGTGAAAAATCTTCAAAAATATAATAATATTTTAATGTTTTCAATGCAATTTTTCATTAGAGATATTACCTTCAAAACATCCTGCAACGGACTTTCTAAAAAAATAAAATCTACAACAAGGATTAGAATAATTAATATAAAGATATATGTAGAATAGTTAAAAAATAAGTGATGATTTTAATGTACAAAATTATCCCAAAACCTATATAGATATATGATACAACCAAATATTTTTCTAGTAAAAATTTCAATCTAAAAGTTACACATAGAAATGATAAATCAATATTTAGGGTACTATTAAACAAGAAAAATTCATGTGGAACACCTTCATAAATTAAATAATTATTATGGATGATTGTATTGGTAGTATAAAAATTCCAATCAGTGTAGGAATACATTCAAATACTTATATAAATCCCTAAAGGAATGTTTATTTTTGTTACATGAAACATAGATGCTGTACTTAGTTGAACTTCCCTACACTGTAAATTCTATTCATGATCATGTTGTGGAATGTTACAAACTTCTTCCATAAAATTATCTTATGGGGTCCTTTATATAGTCCTTATACACACTCCGTTTAGATAAATGTCAGAAATGGAAGATATTCCCACTAATACATATGATGCTAAGGAATTATTAAAATTTATAATAGTTGAATTTTTTTGGTTTGGTATCCCAAGATTTATCATCACTTATCAGAGAACCAATTTTTTCTATAGGATAATACAAGATAATTTAATAAAATATATGGTTCATTATAATGCATAAATATCATATCATCCATAATCTAATTGAATATATGTTGTTTTAGGTGATAATATTAAAAATAATATAGAGTAAATTATTAACTCAAACATGAATTATTAGAGTTTGGGATACTATAGGACAACTTATTAACTAAAATTGGGATGTAATTTTTTTTATTGTGTATAATATGTCTTTTTACATATAAATTGTGTTAGAACACATATATTTTTTGGCTTTTAGAATACATAACTTGAATTTTTTTTATTCTGAAAAGGAATTTAAATTTTTTATTATAGAGAGAAAATAAATAATGAACAATTCTAATAAGAATTTTACTCTTCATAAGGGTAAAAAATACTTCAATGATAAATTTATCCATATAATGGATTTTATACAAGGTTATAAAGTGATTTTTTATTGATAAGTAAAATTATTCTATATAGATTACATTGAAAATGGTTTATCACTTTTAATATAAATAATTTTTTCCTTTTTTGATCTATATATTAGAGACCTAAAAAATGATGAATATTTTATTTTTAAAGGGAATGTAATTAGTCTATTCATAGAATTTGTTGAAGAGTCAGCTTGGGAGGTGGTTCTTTTAAAATCGTATAATTACACATATATACAAGTTCTATTATTCATTATCATTTATTTATGATTTGATTATACTTATTTTATAGTTTTTTCATGTAACTATTATATTAAGAGGAAATTGCACAAAATAAGTTGGGGGAGGAGAAACCATTTTTAGATTAATAATTTTTACATTTCACTATTTCAATTACATTTTCATTCCTTTCAAATGTTTTTGATTTTATATCTCATTTTTATGTGATTTATAAACCATATTAGATAAAATTGAATACATTTATATGTTTAGAACATATGCAAATTATAATAATTTATTTGTCCTTGGATAATTAACATAAAATCATACTTGAATAAAATATGATTCAAATTCAATGTTTATAAATTTCATGAAAGGAATAATGATTTTTTAATCCCATTCCATCTCACAAAGCACAATATCAAAATATATTACCTGTGAGGATTCTAAAATTTATATCCTTTTAATATAAAGAAAAAATCATTCAGAGTACCAATCAATGATTGACTATAAATATTTTTTGAGATTCAATTATAAAATTTGGATCATCAAGAAAAGTATATTTCAAATTATTATGTAATTATTTTAATTTATAATCCCCATTTTGTAATAAAATTTTATTTTGGAATAACATATCATTGGATTTTATTTATCCCCTACCATCCAGGAATGAATGTTTTAGGTGGAAACATTAAAAGAAAAACCCCCAATAACCTGATCAGGGATTAAATTCATGATAATAGTTAAACAAAACTTTGGGGTGGGTATTTCTTGAAAATCTACCTCACATTTTGTTGTTTGTGAGAGCCAATTTGAAAGAGGTTGTTTTGGATATGATTTGAGAAAACATTTGTTAACATGTTAAATTGGGGGAAAATATATTATATAATGTCTCGAAGGGAAACCATCTAAAAATTTAGAAAAATGGTGTTTATATAATTTTTTAAGATAAACTATCCCTACAGAGATTCAAAATTAAATTCTGTGTTAAATTGAAATAAACAAAATAGAAGAAAGATTGATGACGAAATAGAGAGTAGAATTTTATTTCTACTGATGTAATGAATGATTTAATACTAAATGAACACCACTAATACAATGGGGTATGATTTATTAAAAAAATGGATTAATTCTAGATTACATCATTTTTTGTATACTATTATTCATTATTTTTTATTGAGTTAGATCCAATTCTCTTGATTTTACCTTTAAAATTTTTAATTATAAAAAAATCGGAAATGTATCCATAGAAAACACATAATATACTCATTAAATGCATAATTACATGATCATTAGTTGTAGATTTACAAAAATAGTAATCTAATTATGAATTTTTTATGTTTTTTGATGGATATATTTTATCATATTAATACTTTATTTGATGAGAGAAATATTTCTATGATATTAAGTATAAATAAACATAATGGAGTTGAAAATGATGAAAATAATGGAATATAGATCATGGAGAAATTGTAATAAATATTTTTAAAGGTTCATGATAAGATTTAGTGACTAGGCTATTGAAAAATGAACTCACCATGGTTAGTGTTTTGAATTTCTCTTGGGTAATTTTTTTAACTATCACTTATCAATGATTCCAAGTATTAATTGTGGTGAAATTGATAGATAATATATAATCATTTTTTTTCATTATAAATCTACTAATTTAATTCCACTATTTTATTAGTTTTATGAAAAATTATTATATTTTTTGAATATTTGGTGAATCCCAAATTAAATTATTAAAAGTATTTTTGTAATTATTTTATTAATGTTTTAAATTAAAAGGAAAAGGAATGAACTGAATATGTTTTTTTCACAATATTCACATAATCCTTATAATATGGATAAATTATATAGATGATTTTTGAAATTGGAAAAATATCTATTTGGAGAACAAGGAATATATTGGAGGAAGATACTCTTATGTGAGAGTCATTTTAAAGTTCTATGTAAGAGTAATAAAGAAAGAAGATATATTATTTATAATTCTTTAAGGAATTTAATAAATTATTATATATGTACAAAAATTTCATTTTTCATTTAATATGTCTTGACGATTTTTTTTGAAAGTATTAGAAATGGATAATTTCCAATGTGAGATATTCTTACTTATGTATACCTAAGGGTAATTTTGAGAAATGTAAATGAAAATTAAAGGGAATAAATGAACTCAAGTAATAATCATTAGGGAACCATTTCATAATTATCCTGACACATATATCTTAAAATATGGGAACTAGGATATAGTGCATAAACAATTCTCCCACATTCAGACCAATGTAGAATTCCTCTAACCAATGAATAAGGGTATTTCATTTTCTAGGGTGTGTAGATTATCATATAAAGTTGTGTAATACAACAATTTACATGTGTAATTTTTTCTTATAGATGATATATAACAGTATAACATATTTTGATAAAAATTTATCTTATAATACAAAATGGTTAGTACTATATATGTAAGAGATTTTCAATTTGAGGAATTTTATTGATGGTTTATTAATTGAAAAGAATTCAATTTATATCCATTAAAAAACAAATATATATGTTTTTATAGAAATAAACTAATATAAAGAAGATAAGGATAAAAAGTTATAAGGAAATAACTGATGAGGAACATGAAGGAAAAAAAGTTTTGGAGTATTCTTAATAATTAATTTTTCTAAATAGAAAGAGAAGTGATGGAATTTCCCTTAACTATAGAGGATTTTAAAATGAATCATTTTCTAAACCATCCTAGGGAGACCTATCAAAAAATCCATAACTATCTACTCTAATTTCTAATATAGAATAGGTAAAGACATAAATATACATACAACACAATTGGGATCTTCCTTAACCCACTGACATGCGATGACTCTCATAATAAAATTGACCAATTTTCATTTCATGAAAATACACTAAAATACTTTCTTCTGCAATTATACATAGTTGTTATTTCATGATGAAAAACCCAACACTAAAGGTGGTAAGAATGAATATGTTTTTCTAGAAAATCCATATACAAATCTATCCGATCTCAAAAATAAAACATTGATCCCCAATCAATCTTCCATATCACAATGGTCTCCCAACCATAGAGTTTTTACCATATAGAAACAAATTTAAATTTGATTTATTTTCATATTTAACCATCTCATCCAAATTAGAAAAAAATAAAATAAATATAAAACTCAAATACTACCTATGTCTCAACAATACAAGTGTGTGTCAAATATCAATGACACCAACTACCACTAATGAAAATCCTCCTTTTCTAATTAACTATTTGTTTCATAACTCATACACCATATAATCTATATTACCCATTGTATACATAACTCAAAATTCTATCATTTGGAGATACTCCTTCCCCATTTATTGTCTTATATTCAAATCCATTTGTTAGAAAATGTGTTTCAAGGTCTTAGGTTCTGTAAACATGATAAATTTCCCACCAAAGTGGTTGTTACCAAAAATAATAAAATCATGGAAAATAAAAGATAATTCAAAATCAATTTTATGGTAGATATTCTCAAGAATCAGTAATTCTCACAAGCCATAAAAAACCACATGATCTCTCTAAATGACAACACACCAAAACCCATATACTAAAGAATCATAATACACAACATATTCGTGTCCCGATTCTATAAATTTCATGATCAATGCTAATTTAAGTCAAACATTAATCTCTATAAATGACTTATAAAATTACTCATTCCGTTGGAATTATAAAATTTTCCATGTTAATGTTGTCACTTGTAATTATAGTCATAAAATTCATGAACAAAACCTCGTTGATAACTATCCAAACCACTAAATCTGAATTTTCTGAAGACATTATTTGGTATTAAAAAAGATATAAACACCAATATATTTTCTAGATCCAACTAAATAAAAATTCATAGAATAAATAGTCAAGGAATTGTACCCTTTGAATCCATAAATATTAGTTTTTGAGTTTTATATACAAAAAATGATATCATAGGATTCCTAACAATGTGATAATGAGTTTCTCATTCTCCGCCTTTTTACTTGAATTCAAAACAATCATCAAAAAAAACCACCAAACTATTATCCATTTACCATTAGAATATCTTATTAATAAATTACCTAAATATAGTTAGTGAATTTTAAAGACCAAAATACATTAAAAGATATTCAAATGGAAAGATCTACACCTAAAAGATCTTTTAGGTTTATCTTTCTTTTGAACCCATACTTGGTGATATCCTTGTTAAAATTTAATTTTAGATAACCATTATGCTACCTTCAATTGATCAAATTCACCATAAATTTGTGGAAGAGGATACCAATTATATTTCATAACATTGTTATGATTTTGATAATCCACACAAATACCTAGAGTTCTATCTTCATTTTTCACAAAATAACACCAGTGTTACACATGGAGATGTAGTAGACTAAACAAAACCTATGTTTTAAAACACCCCCAACTAAAATTTTAATTTCCTTAATTATTTTTGATTCATTTAATAAGAATGAAGTGATATAAGAATTGTCTCTAGTAAGATATCAATCCTAAAATCTACCTCTCATTTGGGTAGAAACACAAAGAAGTAATTTAGAAAAACGTCAAGAAACCGGTAAACTATTTCAAGAATACCATTATACCCAATATCATCTCTAATTATAATGTAAGAGTTTCAACTAGTATGAGATAATTAATTCTACTGGTGCCAAAAATCCCATAGCAATAACCTTTTCATTTTAACCTCCTTTAATGAAATTATTGACATAATCCACAGTTGTAAAACTGACACTTCATGTATAATAGATGACATGTGCATTAAATTTTTTCAACCAATACATACCTAGGATTATGTAATTTAATTCCATATCAATTGTATAGAAACCAAAAATCAATTCATACCCTTATAGAGTCATTGAACATTATTTACACCCAAATTCATAAAATTCACTTTTTCCAAGGGGATTTTGGTATTTCAAGATAAAATTCATCATCACAACATGAAACTGTAAAGGTCAACAACATAAGAAACAATGCATTAATGTGATGCAACCATGTCTAAATAACAATTCAAAGGGGTAGAATTAAAAAAAATAATCATAGCTTTAACAATATATGATTTAGATTGATCATCGACAATTACTTTCTCAACAAAACAGAGTTACATACTCACTACACATTGTCCTTTATTACCATAATAAGATTTCAATTTTTTGGGAGTCGTGGTACTCCTGGAATCACCATGACTAGATCAATCATACCGAAGAGAAATAATTTTCTACCCTAGTCTCGTCAATGAATAGGATGTGTTTGATACATGTGATTTTCTCCAATCACACAATGTTGGATCATTGTGAATATAGAACTGATGATGACCCATCTTGTTGGAATTGTGATGTGATCAAGGTGTTTTTAAATAATATCAAATTCATTGATCAAAATAACCATTCTAAAGACACTCCATTATACTCTTGGTATTATGAGGAATATTCAAGTATACATCCATCTGATTTTATGAAATACCACTACCTTTGAAATATGTGTCCCTATTCCTTTTACTGCAATCATTATAGATCCCCCTATTTTGAATTGATATCAACAAGCCTCATCTACCCATTGTTCTGGATATGTATATTAATACCATTGTTTCTCTATTCATCATCCTCAAAAAATCCATTCCACACATAACAAAAATATTCATGTGAATTTATAGCCTCAATACCGGTTATAAAATTTGTACCTTTTGCGATTCACTTATAGAAAAATTAGGTGAAAAAAAGAATAAATTATAAAATTTATCTACATACTCTATAATTGAGAGATTATCATACTCTATGATGAAAATGTTTATTTTTATGGTAATTATGAAAGTGCGAGTATATAATTTTTTTTTACAATTTTTCAATAACCTCCCAAGGAATGACTTTGCCAAATTTCGACTAAACTAGTAAATCCCCCCATTGGAATATTAGATCCTCTATCATATAAATTTCAATATTAACATTATCCATAGTTGGTGAGTCTAGGAAATTAATGATTCTATTTATCCTATTTAGCAAGACATCTTATTTTTCTTGTTCTGAATCACCCTGAAAGATGGGTGGATTCAACTTTTGAAACATAATGGAATGATACCCTTTCCCAGGTTCATTCCTTATTTTCCCTCGATTCACATCATGAATATCAAGGAAAATACATTGAACCAAATATTGCTTCACTTGTGACATATGTGCATCCAAAGCTTCACAAGAATCATCTGGTTAGTTTCTTTTATGCCTAAATAGTTCGATTTTATATATGCAAAATAAAATTCTATTTATTCTTACTCTCTAGAAACTGAATGATTTGTAATTTTAAATATATAACTTCCCTTGTATCACAATAATGTTTTAAAAATTCAACAATTATTCTTTTTCAAATCAGTTATAAAAATTAAACCATTCTCGTGAAAATCAACCCAATTGAATAATTTTTTAATAATCAAATATTTTTTACAAATCCACATGAATCAAAATGAATTAATCACACATATTGTAATTTAATTTATATTAATTCCTTTCATGATATTTTCATTTAATAAAACCATGACAATGACATCTCATTGGTGACTCTTAAAAACTCATGTACCCAAACTCCCTAGAATCTTCATGTTCATCAACAATATGTCACATCTTACTCTTTATTCTCATAATTTATTATTATGATGATCATATCTCTTAGTAAGAAATCCATATCAATGACTAAAACCATATTATTATAATCTTTAATACTAAACAAACTAATACCATTTTATCAAATATATATTTGGAGTAAACAATATTGATAATATTTGTAACATCATTCCCTACACCCTTGTGTTGGGAATGAGGTGTGACATTAGAAGCCCTTAGGTGACATCCCCGTGAAACGAATGGAATGAAATAAATGTTAAGGGATTCAAAAAAAGATAGTGGATGGTTTACTATTTCCAAATAAAACAACCAAACTAAGATAACCATAACCCAAAAACAATATATGAACCATGAGTAAAAGGAAATAAACTCAAAATAATACCATTATAATGGAAAACAACCTAACCCAAGATAAATAAGAGTACAAGGAGGAAATGAAGAACAATAACTGTATTAGAGTACAAAGCAGAAACCAAATAAAAAAACTCAAAACACAAAAGATAGCTTGACAAAAACTCCTTACATTCTTCATGTTACATCAAATATAAATATCCTATGGTATCAAGAAGCATGACTAAATAAATATAATACAATGCCTTTACATATTCGTTAATAAATAACATCTATAAATAATCAAAATTCTTCGAGAAGTGCATGAGTATAAAACTCAATTGTTTTTACCCAATGACTTCCTTACTCATTCTACATGGATATAACTTGTTGAATATTTATATTAAAAAATATATATAAAAATTATAATATTTTATATCAAATCCAACACTTTTTCCAGGTATAATATTATTCCTTAAAAAATAATGTTTTTCAACCCATTTCACAATCCATTTGGAATAACCCATTCCATCCCAAAAAACCACCCAAGCATGAAAATGTAATGCTTCCATAGTCATAATTGGTCCTTTATTGATCTACCAATTCATTACAAGGTAACCATGTACCATGTCCCCAAATGTCATATGCCCCTTTCATTTTTTCACATCAATGAAAATGAACAAACTCCAATAGTTTATGCCAAATACCGTGCCAACCCAAACATTCTAATATATTGAATTAAAACGATTAATTTTTTTAAATAATTTCAAAAAAAAAATTTTCTATGAATCAAAACAATTCCATATATTAAAACCATCTTATTAAAATCACAAACCAATGAACTTTTCACTACAACCAATTTTTAAAATTTGGAAAATCATCACTAATGAGGGATTCAATAAATAATTTCACACAAATTCAAAAATTCAATTCATTAAATTAAATAAATTTTAAATAATGACTTTATGTTGTAAAAAGAGAAGAAGATAGTTAATCCATCGCTATCACAATGTTAGGAAAAACAGAGCGACACAAAATGGCTTGAAATTCATAAAAACTACCTAAGATCTTGTTCCACAGAAAAAATATCATATATCATAATTATAAGAATAAAAAAAATTAATATAACTCAAATATACAAGATTCATGAATATTTCAGTAGAAATAAGAATAAAACAATGGAAATCCTCCAAAAAGGGGCACTTTCAAAGTGGTCAAGCATCCAATGCCTCAAGATTCACTAGCAGATAGCTCCTGAATCAAGAGGAAGTGTCTCCACATCTATGATAGAGAGATAAATGTTTGTTAGGATCATATTATGGATAGCATATACATTTATAATTTAATGAAATTTATATATATAAAATAATAAACATGTTTCTAACGGTTCACGGTTTGGAAAACCATGTTAAAATTTTACGCAAGCCAATGCCTCCAAACAACCCATATATGGTTGGCTCAATTTTTTTGAAAAACTGTACTCCAAAAATGATAAAACCCATTTTCACATGGGTTCTATTGGTTTTAATAACAGTTGTTCCAAACCATGATCCCAACTAGTACCCATTGTTTTTTTTGCAACGTTTTATAGAAGGTGTTACACGGTTTCAACCAACCGTGATTAAATACTGCATCTCCAAAAAATCCCCAAAAATTCCAAAACTCCCCCATACCACTAAAAACATAACCCAATTACTTTATATACCTAAAATACATAAATAAAATTTTATTTACCTAAAACTATTAATGATACAAATCCACTTGTTTTTCACAATTCTGTTGAAATATTATATAATTATTGAATTAAATAGTTCCCATGATTATAATTCTATGATGTTGTAATATATTGACAAATATCGTAACACTATAATTTCTGGTGATTGTATAATATTTTTAAAATCCTGTCCTTAAGAGGCATCTAAATTTAGTTTTTTATATTCTTCCACATTTTTAATTTCATAAGAGACCCTGAGGCAATCACATCACAAGAACATACAATGTACTATCATCATATTATAATATTTTTAAATGCACATTAATATGAATAAGACTATTTTATTTTAAACCATCTTAAATTTAGAGATAACATACATCAGATCATATATTAATCATGGGGGATATATGATTTTTAATGATATAAACACACATTACAAACCAATTTTGTACTTTCTATCCTATTTATTTTAGCATAATTACATAATTCATCCTCTTGGGATTCATGTTAGAGATTTGTGATACATGGGATTTCTAGGTAAGTGATCTATATATGGGAATATGTGATGTAACCATTATGTAATGTGTCTTTTATTCTATGCTAATTTACAATTTTTTTACTCCTTTTATATTTTTAGATGAAAATTACAATAACGGGTCATATCCTGGACATATAGATGAAAACTCTTACTCAATATATGATGTTATCCCAACCGTAACAATTAATTCCATGAGAATATCCAATAATTATATTTTATAGTAGTAATAAATTCTCTATGTTTTTCTTTAATTGATGAAAAGATAATATGAATAAGAAAACCAGAAAAAGTAAAGAGATGAAGAAAGATTAATTTTTTAATTTCCTATTCGTGCTGGGATTAACTACGAAAATATGAGATTTATGGGAGTGGATTTATTTTTTGGTATGTAAGGAGATTTAATTTTATTATGATTAAATTAAATATCCAAAAAATTTAGAAAATAAATTAGAATTATTTTTCTGGCCTTGAATTTTTATGATTGCATCATGAACCACCATCCATTATCCAAAAAATCATTAAAAACATGTCGATAAGTATTCTTTATTTGCGTGGTTTAATTTATATGAATTAGATATTGAGATGTTATACTAGATTTTTGATATAAGATATTCAGTTAGGATTGATCATTACTTATGTTATCATTTATATTTAATGTGGTGTTAAATGTATCTATAATGATAGATCACAACATAGACATGGATTTATATGGAAATGTTGAGAATTAATAATATATAGGAAGAGGAAAAAAAGGGTTACATTAAAATGGATATTGATTGGATAATAATGTCAAATTTTAATTTATGAAATTTTATAATTTTTAATCATATTATTATCTATAAGCTTGGTGTTTCAGTTCTTATTGATTATAGTTCTCTTTCGATTTTAATTTTTGATTTAATATTCCTTTCAAGAGGATAATATATTTCTCAAGTGTGACTGAATTTTATACATATTAAATGTGAAGATATATTAATATATTATAACAAATTAATGTATTTAAATCTCTTAAATGTTGTTTAATTTTGATTATTTTTTATATTTTTGGTGATTAGAAGAGTAATTATTAATTTATTAAAAATTTTTGATATGAAATGAAGATCTAAATGTTTTGTCCTGGGAAATTCCTAGTTGGAAGAGTTCAAAGTAAGATTCAAAAATTCATAAGAATACAACCTTCATTATTCATATTGAAAATTGTAAAAAAGTTATAACTGTTAATATTGATTAATAACATCATTTAGATGATACATAAAATATATTCCTTTTTAATTTATAATTGGCTTGGTTTATTAGCAATTTATATGGTGAGTCTCAATATTTTCAATGTGATAAATAATATTTTCTAGATAATATAAATATTTGTATATTTATATATTCCCTAGTATGTAAGAATAATGACTTCATTAATGTGGAGATATGGTTGATTTAAAATAAAACTTAGTTGGCTATTGAAGAGAATAAATACAAAATTTCATGGTTATACATAACATTTTAAGATGATAAGAATGAATTTTTACTTTTCCACATAAGGATTTATAATAAAAATAAAAAATGATCCATGTTGTATCCAAGGTCTTCATATATAGTGAAACTGAAACAAATAATACGTAATAATTACTCCAAATTCTGGAATCATATGAGGAAAATGTTATTCCATAATGGATGGAGTTGGGTTGCACTGGGATATCATGTTGATCGATTTTTTGAGTAAATTATAGGATACAATATCCTGGAATATGGTAGTAATACCATGATCTAATAAAGATGGATGAGATAGGAAAATCAAGAAGAATCATATCTTTTCTAGTTCCCATTTCATGTGATTATGGATTTGGAATTAAAATGGGGGATTATATATTGGTTGATTTACTTGAATGAATTTCCATTATATCCAAAAGTTACATTGTATAAAATAATTAGATAAAAAATACCCACTAAAATAGTGCATTCCATATCATGATATATTCAATATAGAATATTAAATAAAAAAATTTCTATGAATCATAGTTATTTACACCACTATTATAGTTGTTGCATCATGATTTTTATTGTGTCAAAATATAAGGTGTTTTGCCTTATATTCTGAAAAAATTTATTATTCTAGAACATGTTCCAAATTTTATTATTATTTTCATGTCTTCATAGGCTAAATTAAATACTAAACTTCTGATTTGAACATTAAACTATTAATTGAGTTTATTATTATTTTTTAAAATATTTTTTAGTTTATAACTTTTTATTTTTTTCCATAACATTCTTCATAAGATGACGCGATCATCGAAAAGCCATTTTTAGGATGAATGTCTATGGAACATTAAATTTTTCATTTTCTATCAATTCCTTCATCCATGAGTCATGTGAAGAATATATCCACATATTTATTGTGTAAATAGAGATATTATAAGTTTATTGGATTTTTATCTTTCTATAAAGGTCAAACCTATTGAACCATATGTAGTAAAAATCACTTTTAACAAATTTTAATGGACCTAGATAGAATAAATGAATATTAAAATAAGGTATTTGTAATTTTAGAATGAATTTTCAACTAATTGAATTGAAAAATTCTTCATAGTATATGATAAGTCTTTTTGGATAATCATTTTAAACATTGGATACCCATAAGAGGTAATCATGATGGTGAGTCCTATATGTTCGAACAGTACTTGGAGAAACTATGTAATTTAGTAATCTAATATTCTACTACAAACATATGAAACATCAACACAGATAACTTTTATTCCCTTGAAACAAATAAAATTTTTATGTGGAGTGAAAGGATCTAACATTAACATGTTGATAATATACCTCATAAAGTAACCATTTATCTCACCTCTAACCACTATTAAAATAAACGCACCCTTTACATTTTTGCATATATCAATTTACAATTAAACACATCCTATATATAGGAAAATATTTTAGAATCTATATCACACTCGGAATCAAACTAAGGGTGTCACTATAATTATAATAATATTTTAATAACGTACCAATTGAGCCATTAAATCAAATTTGAAAATAGTATAATAAAAAATCACTCAAAAAATAAACCATAGAGAAACATTTTCAAACACGAAATACTGTGTTATAAAAAATCACTAAAATAGAAGGATTTCTACCAAACTACTAATCTAAAATCACCAAAATTAAGTCACCATCAGTAGATTAAAAAAATCCATGGAAATAAATAAAATATTTTTGAAGTAGATAACCATATCCCTAATATTAATCTATATAAAAACCATTATTTATCCAATGTTGTTATTAGGGTTCATGGGGGAATAATAGATCATGATAAAATGGAATATGGAAGGATATGAGTGAAATAATTAGGAGAAGATACTTGTTTACCATGGGAAATAACATGATAATCATAAAGAGGTATTGGAATCTTGGATACAAAAGAAGTGTATCAACTAAAGATATTTATTTGTTTTTCATAATATAGTTAGATAGAGAGAGTAAATAGAGAAAATATGACAAATGGTAAATGTTTAAATTTTAAATTTCCCATTTCATGGAATATCAATTGATTTGGCTACATAATTGATGAAACATTTTCCTACCATGTAATATCCACTAGAATCGAGTTAATACACTCTTAGGGTTATCACACATAGATCTCCAAAATATACTAAAACCATACATAAGTTACTATAGAAATAACATCCTATATTAGGTGTGGTTCAATGTTTACTCTTAATAGTTAGAAACTACAGAATTGTAATTTTAAAACATAATATAAATCTAGATAATTAATACCATGATAAAACATTCATAAGGTTAATCTTTATTCACAACCTAACCATTCACTAACTAAGAATTATTCACTAAATTTTAATCCATATATAGTATAATGGAATGTATTAATTCTATTAATATTATAGTAACTATGTGATAATCATTCCCAATATATATGATTCAATAAATTAAATGTTTTAATTAAAAAATCCTTAATAATTAAAAAGAAAACATTATTAGATAATATATCAAAAAATAGCGTGACATGGGTGTCATCATATTTTTTTTATTCTAAAGGTGACTCATTTATATTTATGATTCCTTTCCTCAAAAAAATACATTTTAGATAGGGATAAAACTATATCAAGGTTTTTATTTTTTTTATCTTGAGGTATATAATATGTTTTATAATGTATAATAATATCCTTTTTAGTTCATATTCTATATAGAAAATATTTTTTATATTTTTATCCATTTTTTATTCAATGATATATGTTTCAAATATTATTTATTGTTATTTAAAAATTATTTTAAATGGATAGTACATATTTTATACTTCTTATTTATGTAGAATGTCAAAAACTTAGAAATTTTCCCATATAACTTCACATTTATTTTAAAATAGTCAATTTTATAATGGAAATCATATAATTTTTATTAAAAATTCCATTATCTAGATTTCTTATAATGATATGGTTATTATTATTATGTGTAATAAAATGTGGTAATGAACTATGAACATTATTAATCATCAAAAAAATATTTGTTTCCATCATGATTAAAATTGAAAATTGACTTCTATAGAATTTTATGAAAACCCTACCACATAATAAAATATCCTAGTCTAGTGTTTATTATATACAATTCCATCCTATCTCTCACTTATTTAAACATTTTAATATAATGAATTTGTTGTAATTTTATTTTAATTATTCGATGAATAAATGAATAATAATAGTAAAAATAACTTTCACATATAACATGTTTGTATAAATAAATATTTAAATAATTACATTATATAATAAGATTTATCTCAATAAGAAACCATCAAGATGGTAATAGGTGATTGAAAAATTTTAAACATTGAATTAAAGAATCTCCTCAAATAAATAAATGTAAAAAAATAATACTCAGAACGTTTTATTGTTAACTACTTTAAAAAAGAAGTGGAATTTTGTTTTAGAACACTGAATAATGGATTTTGTGGGATTTTGGGAACATCTCAAGATCATAAAAATTGAATAAACCCAGTAAAAACTATAACAATCATAATCAAATCAACATGAAAATTAAGGATATAAAAAGTAGTCATTTTTTCAAATATAATTTTTTCGACCATGATAGAGTATGCCTGAAAAATATTACTAATCAACATGACATGGGAACATTCCTACGTATGTAGTACCATAACAAATAGATTCACTGTATACTATAATATTACTACTCAATCTCCAAATAACATCTAAAACTGTTTCCTTAAAGGAAAATAGAGATAATGGGCAGCAAAACTTATTATTATCTTGATTAATGACTATACCCACCCATATGGGGATTCAATCCTTCATACAAGATAGATTTATTTAAGGAGGAAGTTATGTATCACTTCCCAATGATTTCAATCCATCATTCAATTTCCATATTTTATACCCTTTGTGGTATTTTAATCAATAAAAAACTAGATATTATAATAAGGTTTTCATTATATTTTTTAATAAACTATTTTATACAAAATTTATGGAAACTTATTATATGTTTTTACTATAACAATTCACATGTAATTTTAAATTTTTATTCATATCATAAAATATGATATAAGAAACATATTAATTTAGTAATATAACTATATTATTTTCTATAATGTGAATTATATACATATCATGTATTGAGATATAGATTCATAATATAGTATAAATCATATTAATTTTGTTCACATATTATAATCTCCCCCTATAAATAATATATAATAATGAATTAATATAACAAAATAAAATTCCTTATAAATAAAATAAAACACTTTTGTATAACATTTTATCATTCTATCCATATTTAAGATAAAATAAATTTTTTATCTTAACATTATCTCAAATTCAACGGCCTTTCTACGTGACACTCTATTCCTATGTTACATTGATAATAAATATTAATTACCTAATTCATAGATTTATGAAAAATGAATCCTCTAGAAAATTTTAAATTCTATTAATGTTATAAAGGGTTATTCTATGATCTCCACCAAATATATTTAAATATCTCTATGAACATAAAAACCAAATCATGAATCATATTTCTTTTCAAATTTACCAATTTAATTCCATTTAACATGATATTGAGTGACCACTAGACATGGAACATAGTGATCTAGTATATTAAAACTCATTTATTGCATATTCATTGAATAAGAATAAAAATTTTAAATTAGAACATCACATGTCATTCATCAATGTATTTATGCACATAAAAGTTCACTCAAATAACAATGGCCATGAATTGTTCCATTATAATTCAATTATGGGACTAGATTTCAGACATTCATACTTTATGATAAATCTGTTCTTGATAAACCTCAACTGAAAACATAATCAATTATATACCAAACCACACTTTCGAATGACCACCCTTGATGATTGTGTAAGAAAGGGCAATAAAGTATAAATGATCATATTCTAAGTATCTGATGATCCCCTATTATGTAATATTCATAAGAATTATACTCTCATATGTATATATGTGACTTCATGACATTACATAATATGCAATTTTTGGGTTATTATATATAATATATAATTACATAGTTTCTCATGTTTCATTTTTTATTAGATATAATATTATACTGACACATATAATAATAAATCATAATAACCCATAATAATCCATGATGACTATCTATTAGAGAAAAATTCGAATTTCATACTTTTAGAGGATAATATCATTCAAATTTTTATGTAATATATGTTTCAAACATTAATGAATGATAAGTGTAGATTTTATTAATTATAAAACCATGATATATAATACAACTATAAAACACAATATTTCAAGTATCTAATATGTTGAGATTCAATATTATCCTCATACTTTTTTATGTTCATGGTTTTATCAATAGATCTCCAAAATTCTCTTATGTATTCTATAAAAATATCTTTACACCACCCAACATAATGAACCCTCTAATGAGATGGAAATTTCAAACAATGTGTTTATACATTGTGTGAGACTGGGATAATGTGGCCTAAAAAATAGAACTAATATTTTCCCAATAAATAAAATTTATTTGTTTAATTCTGGGAACCACCCTCATTTTAGTAATGAAAATTTTAACCCAAACATATTTATTCACATTATTTGATGCAGTGATGAGTCAACCTCTCGTAACCAATCTATTATAGTGTCTTGTTTAGAGAAATTTAAAATGTTTACCCTCCATTTAAAAAACATATATTGAGATGTCATATTATTCCTGTTCTTTTAGAAATAGAATCATTTATCCCCTTGTAATGTGATCATCCTCACCTTTTAATACCTATATTATCTCCATAATTCCTTTCATGTACTTAAGTAAATTTATGAAATAAATCCAGTGACTAAAAAAATAATTTATTTCTAAATACATATTATGGTCAAATCATTGTTGACAATGATATGTGTATATAAGAGATAATACATGATACTTTCAATGAAGAATAAATAAGTAATTCTATAAAACCGCATTTTCTTTTCAAAATAACATTCAATATTTATATCAATTAATTAATGTAATATTGGTGAATACCCATTCATAAAGATATCTATGATGAATCACTTTATCAATTTACCAATATATGTTTTATAAACCGTTATAGAAAACATAGTGAATATGTATATTTAGATGTTTATAGCTATTATATAGGCTTCTTAAGCCATTTACTTTATCTATAATAATGTACATATAACTATATATAAAAACAATTTGGATATGATATATGGAAAGTATTTTTTTATCCATATAAAATATCAAAAATACCAAAAAACACCCATTAACATTCTTTAATACACAACAATCATAAGAATTCCAGAATTAGTCTAAATCATTCATTATGTCATCAAACCAAAATTTCCAACTCTGAGATTCTTACGGAAGCCCACAAATATATCTTTATAACCTTGAAATATTTGAATAAATATTTAGTACTTAAAAACCATTATGTTATACCATATACATAATGATGTAAACTAATCATAAAATTAATATATAATAATTATTTTTTACATGAATATTCATTACAAATCTGAATAATTATAACCTTTTTTCTGTTGGATTAGTGTCTTTGAATACTAGATACATAAACAAATAATTTTATAAACATTATCTATCATCACCAACAATTAGTATTAATATATGACACCCTTATGTATATTTCATACATAAAACACTTTTTTATATCCTAATTAATGGAAACATAACAAAATGTAATATCTAACACTATGTAAATGGTGATTAAAATGAATAAAAATTAAATAAAATTGGTGATAACGAGATGGACCTCTCGGTAAGATGGAATAATCAATGTAAATGAATATAAAATAAGAAATTCATAAAAAAATAAAACATGGGTATTGGACCATGACTTAGGACATAAGGATTTAGGAAAAACATAATGCCTGAGTTACAATATTTTTCAAAGATGAGTTAATAATCAAAAACCATTATAAAAAAACATAGATTCTTTTTGAAAAAAGATAGAGATATGGATTAGTAATGTTGAATATAGAAAACCATATAAAATCATTTCTCATGTTAAGGATCATAGTCAATATCATCATTGAACAGTTGATAAAACCTATTGTATTGGATTAAATATATATTCACATAAATATTGTAGAAATTGACTCATAGTTGATTGAGTTCACTACACGGTTTCATATATGTCATCTCATGAGATATAAATAATCATCCTTTACATTGTAGGTCTATATAATTCAGATCAAAATGATTACATAATTAAATCCATAATCAATTTTTCCACAAGACCTTGAAGTATTTTATAATAGAATCATATTTTAATTGACCCATCATAAATTAATATGTTTCATGATGATTTTTACAACACATGATCATAAAAATAAAATTAATTCCCAATGTCACATATAATTATTTAGTTTTATATAATGTTTGAGTTTTCTATTTTGGTGAAGGTGATGGTTTATCCGCCAAGGTTTAGAGTATGATTTAGATGTTTGGAATCCTTAAAGTAGTGTTTTTTGGACTAAATTTGAGGTTATTGGGGGGATTGAGAGATCTTATATGAGTTTAGGATGAGTAATAAGTCTTCATGGCATGCATCCTAGGGGAAATAGTGCCACCAACAAACTGGTGGATTTCATGAAGACAATATTTTCTTCATGGGATCAAAAACAGGCCTGTAAGACCACTATCGGATAGATGGTGAGCTATTGGTAGTTTTTATAGAGGAATATAAATTCCATTATACCTCTCCCCCTTTTTTACCTACATAATGTCAAAAACAATGGCCACTTCTAGAAACCTTGATCTCTTATCTCCGTCTTCCTTTCCCATGGTGGATATCCATTGTTCCTTACATGTTTTTCATGACATCATATGTGTTAAAATAGTATAGGTGTGTCTATGTTTCCAATTAAATCATATAAATTTTTATTTTTTATTTATAATTCATTATTGCATTTATATATATTATTTCCTATTTTAGTGAGTTTTTCTACATCTATAATTTCTCTTATTTTTTGGATTGATCTGAAGGCCGATATCAGAAGGGTGGGTCTCATAAATGTTATATTATATGGTATAATATTATTCTATTAATTATTTTAGTTATATATGATATATCATTGGTAATTCATTATAGTAGCTGATATCAGATTTGTATTTTTAATTCTTAATGTTGTACATCATTAATTCATGGCCATAAGTAAAATTTAGCACCCCTAAACTCACCCCTGGTTTAGTGAGAATACCCTAGAATTTGAATAGTCTAAGGTATAGTTAATTCTTATCATTCCCTCTATTAATTAATTAATAATATTTATAAACCTTTTTAATGATTACTTAGTAGGGGAAGATAAGTAATTAAGTAAACTTGTTCCATGGACGAGGTAATTTCATTGAAGAGTCATAATTTATTAAATGTGTTGTCATGCATGTGACATTAATTAACCAATTTTAACTAGTTTGAGAACAAAATGAAATTAATGATAATAATTAATGGTACTTTAGATTTTATACTGAACTAATCTTGAATTATCGTGATGTAAGATGTATTATTGAACAATGTACCATTATTCCATTATGAACTAGGATTCCACTATTGATTATTCATATATATCAATGTGATGTTGATTCATAAATATTAAATTATGTAAATTAATTAATGGAATGGTTATTGTGGGTTGTTATATAAACTAATTAAATATGATTCATAATGAAACTAAGTATATAAAATCTAATGGTTTAAGGTCTAAATGAAGTATCTGGGATGTTATTATAATGAATGGACATGATACACAATGAATGTTTTCCTATATTAAACATTATTACCATCTAGAGGCACTTTATTTTGTGTATTCATGGTAGATATATTATATCGTTATATGTATTTGAAGTAAGGAACATCATGAGTAATCCTTGGATTCTATATTCTAATTCCAAGAATGATCACAATTTATTCCATAGTATTTATTTTTTAAATACATTGACAATTATTTATTAATATAATGAAACTATAAATGGATTAGAAGAAACATATTAACAGGTATAAATATATTATAGATGTCAATGGGAAGCAAGAACCTAATAGATTCCCTATTATTAATTAATGTAAATTCCTTGTTTAATCCCAAAATAGTTCCGATAATTATGTAATATATATTAATTCTCCACCATAGAGACATGGATTCACCTAGAGACTCTAATAAATAAGATTTAAAGTTGAGATCTCATAATATTATTAAGGTCCTTGGATGTGGAATTCCTTGGATTACCTATTATGATCTTAACCAGGCCCCTTTATGAAATCACTACAGACTTTCAAATTGGTTTTAGTTATAGACCCTATAAAATGTGTAATGATGAGGGTTGATCCCTCACGTTCTCATTTAGAGTTATATATTGTGACATGAAAACTAGGGTATGGCTCACCTATACCACAATAAGAATACTATGGATATTTAACTAGGTTCATATGGTTTCATTATGTTGGAACACCTGGATCCCCTCTACAGATTTTCCCTTGAATCGTATTCTTGGATTCTTGTTCTTATTTCCATGTGTTCTATTACTAACTCTTAGGGTCACATGATCACAATTATCCAGAATATCCCGAAGAAAGTAGGGTCATATAGGAACAACATGTGGGCCTATGATAACAACAACATTAATAATTTACTAATTTATTTGTAATTATATACATCACAAAATTTTTAAGACACATAGTCCAAAAATGATTTGGAATTCATTAGTGGTTCCAAATAGGGGTTTACTCACACCATGTTCATGATTCTCCTTGTAACCCAAGAAAATCATTTCACTATAGGAAAATACATTGGTTGGTACCACTTTAATATTACATTTCTTGTGATAGGACATGGCATGTGAGCTATGGAATAACCATTTACTCATATGTCCTATAGGTGTTCTATTTTCCAATTTATTTTTTTTATTTTCACATATCCTTATTGTATGTGTGTCACCTGAATTATTTGTTTATAGCCTTGTTCATGCATCATCATCCATTAATACGTGGTTGGTATGTTTTTCTCATTTCATATTTCCATTTTTTTAAATATTTTATTGTATATTTCATCTATTTTAAACAATGTTTACTTCTGTATAAGAAGTTATAGTCTCCCCACTATATGATCATCATATAATCCCTTCATGATGGTAGCCTCTAGTGTATTGGCATTCATTATTGAGGTTATATGTCCCTTTAGTAGGGTTACATATGAGAGAAATATGATGGTGACATAACAATGTGACATCAGAGATACTATTTTTCTTTTTAGTTACACTTTTGGGATGGAATAAAGGAGATTAAGATTGTGTTAGAACTTGAAAAGTAGATCATGTCTACAAATGGACAGAAAACACATGATGTAAAGACCACATTAATATTGATGGGTATTATAGTTCCTGAATTCTATTTTTATAGTTAAATTAATTCCACCTCAAGTGATGTACTTGATTGTGATGATAAATATTTTTGTCTTTTCTACATGTGGAAATGTATGACTATAGGGCATGTGATCATGAATATTTCTAAAATGAACGATTTATTGTACAATTATCATGATTTCAATTTTTATAAGGTTCCATTTTTGTTTGGTTATTTCCTTTTTATATTCTTGGCGTCCGGTTCTTTAAATAATATGTTTGATTCAACTTAAATAGTGTTTTCCAATAATGATTAATGGTGTCATTATATTTATCTAACATAGAATGAATACCATAATCCATTCCAGGAACAATGTTAACTTGATAACTGATTTGACCCTGGCATTTCCTGAGGTCTTTTCTCGATCCCCATAGGTTAGTGACTAGCACCAGGATTGTACAATATGAATGTTTGATAAAACATTCCAAAACACAATGTAATCAAGATAAACATGTAAGAATAAAAATAAAAGAGACTCCACTGGGAGAAGTTTACTAGAATAATAAAAACATGAAAAAGACAATGAACTAAAAAAGGTACCAGAAAACAGGGAAAAATGACAACACCCCTAAACATAACTCACCATGTTCAAAAAAACAATTTCTTGTACCTGCTCCATGTGGTGCCTATCCCATACTTGTACATGGAAAAAGATAATAAACCAACACTTGAATGAACATGCTGGGATGGATCTAAAACCCCAGTAGGGTCTCTCTAAAGATTCCATTATAGATTCTAACATCTAATTAACCAATAAAATAGAAGTCAATTTTCAAATAAATATGCATGGCATATCAAAAGAATATTTTTTCAAATCATTCATTAAATTTCAAAAAAATTAAATAATTTAGAAAATCATGTTTGACATTCATCAAATAAGGTAAATACTTTTACAATAATGTCTTAAAGAAACATTTTATAGAAAATATTTTATATTAATTGACAAGGCATGAAAAATAGTATAAAATAATGGAATATAATTACATATCATATATAAACAAGATAGAAACATGTTCATCTGATAAGAGGTAGGATTGTTCCAGGTTTTGGGGTCCTCATATACTAATTTGATAAACCTCAATAGGTAAATACGTCCCTCTGTAATGGAAATATGGGACTCATCTACGTCTCAATGGTGATGTACTATTTTCTGAACAATATTTTTTTACTGTTGTAATGCATTAATCTGTTTCTATGACAATTTCAGTATAGCGTGTTTGTCAAAATAACCCACTAACAACATAGGACTCATTCACACTAGTAAAATTCAATGATGTATAATTTGTTATTGGAAAATATAAATTACAACTACGTAATAATACACCATTTCAAAAATGTCAATTCCCATTTAAAGACCAAAACAAGGTTTTAATAAAAAAGTATTTTTTTTAAATAAAACCGTAATGTTTCTATAAAAATATTTTTATCCATTTTTTACAAATATGGAATTTAAATCAATTCATAAATTATATTTCACAATCAAATTTCACAATTAAATTCAACAATTCAATTTCAATAAAATTCCATCAATTTTAGAAAAACGATCCCAAATTTAATGGAATTGGGATTTTTCACAATCTTTTCATCAAACAAACACTGCAATTTTAATAAAAAAATTTAAATGTCATCAATTTATATAAATAGGACCCAAATTAATGGAATTTATTTTTTTACAAATTTCAATAAAAAATTAGTTCAAAACCAAAATTTAATGGTAAAGGGTTCTTCCCAAAAAACAATTGAAAGAAATATAATTTAAATCAACTAAATGAATTTAATTTAAACTATTGAAATAAGATAAATTGGTATAGGGTAATAAAAAATTTGGCATCATGACAAAACAACCTACCTCGGGATCAACAGATCCTGAGTCACGAAACCCTAATTAGGATTATTCCATGAATAACGATGATCAATGAATTTAGGAAACCAAGTTGAAATTGATATTTATGATCTCAAAATAGAGGGTATTAGATCCACAAAGAAACACAAGGATAAAAAAACCCTAGTGTGGAGGAGAACAATCACCTGAGATAAATATTATTGCAAGGAAACTAATCATGAAGCGATTGAAGGACATTCATCATGCTTCAATCCACTTATGAGAGGGTGTGGAGGGGATAAAATAACATCTTCAATGCTCATGAGGATGAATAAAATGCATGCAGTCATACTAGGTATTTCTATCACTTAAAGTGATGGTTTTTTGATTAAAAGAATGCTTTCTGTATTAATTAAAATCCACACATGTTATTCGAGGATGACCCACATAGTTAGACCAAACAATGAATTCTCACTCTACCCCCATTTAAATTGGATGCATGATTTATTATATTAGGATCATGGAATGAAAAAACATGATTCCACCATTAAAAACCCCCTTCATGGGTTTTCATGTTTCTTCTTGAGGGGTCTCATGGTTTCAGAACACCGTGCAGTAACTGTGAAGAAGCCTAGAACCATTCAAATATTCAACATTTTCACCTAAATTTCCATTAAATGAAACCCAACTAAATAATTGAAAAGGTTGGTGTTTATGAATTCTTGAATAACATTAACAGGATGTTTCAACCTCACCCCTATATGAACATTCTGTCCCTAGAAATCATACTCTGAAATTTCCATTCCAAAATGATATAGTTTCTTCTCTCTTATCAATGAAATTGTCTCCCATGACTCATTATAATATAAACCATGATGGTATATCACATGAATGAAGGGTAACTTCCTCCCATGGAGTACCTTGGTTTGAGAAGTAAGTATCTCAAATTGTCATTATGTCAAGGATAAATCAAGATCAAATTCAAGATCATTCCAACTCAGAACATGAGAAAGATCTGATAAATTTATTTGTAGCATAGATACATGTTAGTTTTAATGTATCTACATCAGATATGGTGGATGTGCTAACCAATAAACCAACATTCAGCCTTGGTAAATAACTTGAAGTATTCCCATAAAATGGGGAGATTGTTTTCCTTGACTACCAATTCATTGATGACCCAAACAGGGTTATACATTCAAGAAAATCTAATCACTAATTGACAATAGAAATGTTCTTTGACGAAGATCATAATAAGCCTCATAAAATCCTTGTTCAGTTCTTATTTTTCAAAGAATCAACTAAATCATTGATGTCGTATCTTGATCTATTCTTCGTCCTACCAAGGAACATTCTCCTATCTATGACCAACACAAAAGAGATTTGCATGGAAGAACATACATGGATGTAAAAGGATCCATTCTACTCATTGATAGGTAAATATTATACTAATAAAACACATCCATCCAAAAATGATCATCCCATTCTATACCAATGTCATAAACACATGTTTGAATCATATCCTCATTAATATTTATAGAAATTTTCTTACAACCATCCTACTACTGATGGAATGTTATGATGAAATGGATGTGATATCCTAGTGCCTCCAGAAGGTCTCTCCCCATATGATAAGTGAACTGAGGATCCATATTAGAGACCGTAGCATATGGATATCAATACAACTAAACAATATATTTCACAAATATATTTTCCAACTATTCAATGTTGGTTGTTTCATAAATGTATATATATTGATACAATTTCACTGGATGATCGATCACAACCCATATCACATTCTTCATTCTCTGAGTATGTTGAAACATAACCATAGAGTCCATAGATATGTCATCCCACTTCAATATTGTAATTTTAAGTGGCTTAATAAATCCCTATGGTTTCATGTGCATTTCCACAACATATTGGAACATATTAAAGGGATGGAAAAAATAAGCAATGTCTCATCTTATACAAGAACATCATAATTTTCGCTGGATGTGATAGAAAATCGTAGTGGATCCTAGGAGAAAATACCTTTAGGAATTAAGGAAATCACCCATCAATTCTTTTTCATAGATAAATGTACAATGGGGTGATTCTAATAGCATAGAATTCAATTCATCAGGAATGACCAATCCGACATTCTATCCCCACTATAAAGAGAGTCTCTAATACAATAGATCTCATCATCAAGATGATGATCCTGATGATTCTTCTCTCGAAGAAGGGATTTCTACTAAAAACTGGCCAAATAAACATCAATCCACAAATCATGGACTCCAATATAAATATATACATAGAGTGACATCAAATTCTAATTTTCTAATGATATTTTTATAGAATAGGTCGAGTGATTCATACTCATTACATCTGTGAGGAAATTTTCTTTCCATTATATTTTGGTGATTTGAATGTCAATGTATTTAATAAATTCCCCCCAACACCACTACAAGAGATTAAAATATTTTAATGAAATGATATAATTCATGATGTTGTGGTAAAAAATGCATGGTAATCCTTTCTCCATGAAGGTAATGTCACCAATTCTTAAGAGTGAAAATAATAGTATCATGTTTAAGGTCACGGGTTTGATAATTTCTATCATGTTTCATAAGCTGATGAGATCACTATGAAACAATATGATCACCATATACAATAACATAGCCCAATCCCGAACCCGATCCTTCACAAAATACCATATACCCTAGCCCGCTCTTAGAAGAGTCAACAATGGTTCAATAGTCAAAATACATTCAATATCATTAATAGAACTCAAAATGTTTTCATCCAAATAAATAATTACTTCATTATGTGGTATAGACATCTTTAAAGAAGAAAATTTTGTTCTTCCATTATAAAATCATTGATAATACCCATCTAGACTTAAGAAGCTCAGAATCTGGAAAACATTTCATGGTTGATCCCGTGTTGTAACATCTTGTAGCTTCAAAAAATAAAATGATATACCAGGTTCTGACACAACTTGTCCTAATAATTTCACATAAAAAAATCGAAAAACAATATTTTGAAAGCTAGGCATAATGTTATTGATTTCATATAAACTCAAAAACTATTATTATATGAGGAACATGTTCCTCCTTAGAAGAAGATTAAACAAGTATTTCAACCACAAATATTACAACAAAGGTATCCAAATATTTGTGCAAATTAATATTCATTAAGTCCATTATGAATATAGGAGAATTGGTTAGACCAATGGTCATAAAAAGGTATTCATAATGGTTTTACCTTTTCAGAATAGTAGTTTTTAGAATTTCATATTCTGTTATACTCATCCTATTGTAACCAGATAGATTTTCGATCTAAGGGAACCACTTATCACCATTCAACTGATCAAATAGACAATTAGCCCGTGGAAATGGAATCTTATTCACTATATTCACCTGATTGAGATTTTTTTTAATCAACACATATGTGAAGTGAATCATCTACTTTGTTAGGAAAGAGAACTGACACTACCCAAGGTCACAAACTCAAGAATATTAATCATTTATCTAGAAGACCATCCATCTGAGTCTTCAAATATTTAAACTAACCTAGTGACTTGTGGTCAGAAGGATAAAAACTGGTTGAGTACCATTTATTAAATCAATGGAAAACTCTACCTCTGTTACGGAAAGAAAATCATATAATTTAAAAGAAACAATTTCAGTAAACTCAATTAAATCTATAGGGATATCAAAACTAAAGGATTCTTACATCATATCAATAAAAACACAAATATTACCCTTTATAACATAGGATAAGATGGTATAGACCTTATCGATTATGGGTCTTGTTATACTTGATAGAAATTAGACACACCATCAAGTGTATTAAAGGAGACCCATCGAAGATAAAAATCAATCTGAGCATTATAGAAAATTATCCAATCCATCAATAATATAATGTCAAATGAATTCATGTCATGAACTAGGAATCTCCATTTAATATTGACATATGAAAAAGAGATAAAAAGATAGAATACATAGAACCTGCTCTCTCTTCATAAAAATCAGTGTAGTAATATACATATCATTGGTTAAAACCTCCATAGGATGATTTAGAATAATAACAATACAAATTGAAATAAAAAATTAGATGATCTATTATCACACAAATAAATCAATAATGACGTAGCTATAATGATTGTACCTCTTGTGGCCACTTATCCTTTATCATCTACCTCTAAAGACTCTTCCAATTCATGAAGATTCTAAATTCCAGATGCATATAGGAAGAACCATTTTATTATCCTTGAAGAATCGGATTTCCCTACAGTTTTAGAAGGTGATGATAATCCCATGCCACAATACATAGTGGAATAATCATGAAATAATTTTGATAGGTGTACTGAACATTAATAAGAACTATATAACTTGTGTACCTCATTTGAAAACTAGTTATAATTTCCAGACCTTCCATACTAGTATAAAATCAACGGACCTCTAGCTGACACTATAGGAGGCCGAGAATGAACCTATTGTCGAGAACCACCATGAGAATAATCATGCATCCTCTTTCCCAAAGATTAATTCACACTACCACATAGAGTGAAAGAAACTATCAATCACTCGGACATTCCAGCTAGGTTCATCTCGACAATGGTTGATCTATCCAACACATCAGCATAATAAGGAAGCTTCACAATGAATACATAATAAAATAATTCAATTCATATTGTTAAATTAAAACTTAAGTCCTTCATATTTTTATTTTATAGTATCTCAATATTAAAATGTGTGGGTTGAGTATTTTTTTAACATACTCGATCGTTGTTCTATCACCCATATCATTATTAGAAAACACTATATCTTGGGTCAATAAAATCAATGATGGATTTTACTGGTCGGTGAAAATATCTTTGAAGACCACCCACTCAATGACATCATGTTTCTTTGTCATCAACATCATGTCCCACCATCCCCTGCCTTATCCTTCAATCTCGAAGTTTCCCCAGTTTACCTTGATTTCATCAGGAATCACAAAGAACCCAAACAAAATCCTCATTATTCTTAACCATTCCTCTTCTGCTTGAGGATCATTTGAGTCTTTGAATGTTGATGGATTATTTCAAATGAACTATCAAGGGAAAATAATTAAAATATATCTATGAGGATCCACAGTTGGAACATAAATGGTAACTGGATTTGTTCTTATCCCAGAGAATGGAAATTTCACACAACCACATCAACTAGACACTAGTCCAAAAGAGGATTTACTCTATATGGTTTTGTATTAGCTTACTCTTAGATATGATTCACTTGTATTCTCAGAGGAATTATGTTACAAAATATTAGTGAAAAACATAGAAGACACAATATTTACAATCAAATATAGAAAAAAGAAGAAATAAATCCATTAAGATAGTCAAAAAATATTTGGATTTCAACTATATAATTCAAAATGGGGAAAATACTTGAACTAATCCCCAAGACATCTTTCCCAAACCACTAATTGTGGCATAATATTTTTTACGATTAGATATGGCCATGCACTCAGTCAAAACAGACTCATATGTGCTGAAAAGAATACAAAATCATAATATTGAAAACATGTTAGGATGAAAAAACAATCTCTCCCTATTCAAAAAATATCACAAACCAGATGGGGTACCCTAGTAACCCGATAACCAAGACAATCCTCACAAATCCCAAAAGGTGTTCTCGGTTAACATGTTTTGGAGAATATAACATAGAATCTTATATTATTAATATGGGAATGAATTTTCCACAACAAAAATGAAATAATGATAAACAAGTTAGTATGAATACATATGAATCTCCAATGGGAGAAGTGTACCTGAATTTGGATAGGAGTAACAGGACAAAGTAATACCAAAATGTAACAAAATATGGGTAAAAACAACACAAGACACAACATACATAACTATCCAAGTCCACATATCAAAATCTAGAACCACCTCAATGTGGTGACTGTCATCCACTCGAACCTAGAAAAATATAATCTACAAACACAATAAGGCAGCAGTATGGAGTGAGATAAAATCACACTAGGGTATCACCAAGGATTCTATAATAGATGAAAACAAATAATTAACCATTAAAATGGATTTCAATTTTTAAATAAATAGTTTTAACATGTCCAATTTATATTTATTCAAGTCATGATTTATATTTTAATTGATTGAAATAATTAACCAAGTCTTCTTTCACATTTCTAAAATGATGGAAATACTTTTAAAACAATTATTAAAAAAAATTTATATAAAATACTTTATATAAATTCACAAGGAATGAAAAATAGTATACAATAATAGAAAACATTTATATCATATATATAAACATGTGAACAACATGGTTATAAGCCAAGACTTACCATAGTTCTTACTTATGGGATCCATTTTCCCTTATTTGATAATCCAAAATGTGTAATCATGTCATTTGATAATGGAAAGAGTGGAATCATCCATGTACCAATGGGAATGTAAGATATGATAACTAATATTTTGTTATTGTTGTAATGGGTCAATCCATTTTTAGTGAAATTCCATAGAAGTGTGTTTGTCCCCATCACTCACTAACTAGTTAAGAATTCATATTCACTAGAACAATTCAATGATAGGAAAATTATTTTAACAAACTTAATATACATATAAGTCATGTTCACACATTTCAAATACTATAATTTCTATTTAAAATCCAAAAACCGTTTTCAATCAAAAAAATTGTTTTCTTCCAAGAAAAAATCCTAAGGATTCTATCAAAAGAACATTAATAATTTTTTCACAAATATATATTTGAAATTAATTCACATATTAAATTTTACAATCCACGTTAATAATTAAATTCATTAATTTAATTTCAAAATTATTTCATCATTTTCAAAAAAACCACAATTCAATTGAATTGTGATTTTCAAAATTGTTTCTCCAGCCCATTCTATAATTAAAATAAAACATTTTAAATATCATTAAATTTTATAAAAACACACCAAATAAATGTAATTGGCGGGTTATCCCAATTTCATTCCAAAACCCACCTTTAAACCTCAATTCAATTGAATTGGGGTATTAATACAAAAAAATGAACATAATAGAATTTTAATAAAGAAATAACATTTAATTAACTATGTTTACATTAAATAAATAAATTTAGGGTAAACAAAAATTGGGTATCAAAAAAATCCCTTACATTTGGATCAATAGACCTTAAATCGCCAAACCCTACTCAGGATTCATCAATGGACAATGAATATTACGATGTCTATGAAACATTGATAAAAACTAGGTTTATGAGCCTAGAATATATGTTATAAGATGCCCAAAAAACATGAGGATATATGAAAAATTGTGGATGAGGATAGAGATTAGTGGAGATAATGATTAGTTCAAGGAAACTGATCAGGAGGAGATCGATCAAAATTTTTCAAGCTTCTATCCACAACAGGGAGGGTGTAGAGGACCCAGAATAACCTCTTAGATGCTCTTTGGAAAAAAGAAAACACATGAGGTCATTTTATGTCTTTCTAGAACCTAATGATACGGGTTTTATGATTTTGAAAAAATATAATTGGATTAATTAAATGTCGTGCATGGTTTCTGGGGAGGACATGCATGGTTAGACTAAACAGTGCGGCCATACGGCACACCCATTTAAAAGGGCGGCACATTTTCTCTTAATTGGGTGAATGATCTGAAATATAGTGTTCCAACCCTGAAAACCCAACTACCTGGATTTTTTTTGTTTGATAGGGTTCATAGTTTGTGAAAAACATGTACCAACCATGTATTATCCAAAAAACATCAATGTATTAAGGATTTATTCATAATTATCTATAAACAAAACCCAAACAAAGCATGATAAAAATAATGGTTTAGAAATACTTGAAAACGATATTTGAATGTTACAAAATCCCCAAAATTATATATTTCCCCTGAAAGCCTATCCATAAGATTCCATAACAAAAAGATGAGACCACTACCCTACCCTCAGAGCCTCTGTCTCCCACATATTAATAAAATTAGAAACATTATTACATCAAACATGAACCAACGGTATCATCCATTAATTAATTACCTTATTTTCATAAAAAAATATCCAAACTGGACCTTCCATTATGAATAAATTAGGTTCAAATTCATGATCAAGCCAACTTAGAATATGAGATTGATAAGAACAATACATTTATTTTTGAGATAGAAGAAACACATTTTTTACTAAATCTATTCCATAAATAGTATCTGATGAATAAAATGAATCATTATTTTCCTCTAGAACCAAGCTTGGTCCGACCATAGAAATTTCACAAATCTACGACCTACACAACATATCTATATATATACAACCATAAAAGGCCCCAAAATGATCAATTCTAATCTTATAATGATAAATCTTTTTATAAGATTGATCAGACATCTAGAAATGATCATCCCAAGATCCACCAAAGTGGAGAACACAAGTGTGATACATATCCTCAAGAATATGTATATCTCTTTCTTTATGGCTATCTGACTATGGATGTTATGCCAAGCTCAAATGGAAGTGAGATACCAGTGCCTCTTGAAGGCCTCTCAAAAAATTAGAATTGAACTACGGATCCCTATTAGAGACTATAATAGATGTAAATACATGCTCTCAAAACAATCTCTTTTATATATATATTTCCCAACTTTTCAACATTGGATGTATAATGAATGGGTATATAGTGATTTAATTTTTTTCATACAATCAACTACAACCTATATCTGAATATTAATTCTTTGGGTTTGTGATAACCCAACCAAAAAGCACATAAATATATCCTCCAACATCCATGTTGGTACTATATGTGGATATAGAGAAACCCACATATTATGGTGATCATCCTTAACATGTTTGCAAATATAATTGTGGAAGGAAAAATTAGCAGTGTCCCACCTCAATCATGGACAAAAAATTTTGTCTCCAAATATCATAGAAGATCTTAGTGGTTAGTTAGTGAACAACCCACTATAAATCAAGGAAATCCCACTTCACAACATTATTCACCGCTAATTGTTCCACAATGTGATATCGATATCATATAATTCCCTTGATAGAGAATAAAAAATCATTATTTTTCTCCCCACCATAAGATTGTCTCTAATTCTATAGAACACATCATTATACAGAGGATCCGGAGGAATCATCTTGATAAGAGTGGATGATAACTAAAAACTAGACAAAGAATCTTCATGTCTTGATTCATGGACTATAATATGAAATATGAAATAAGATCCATTAAATTACACTCTTCCAAAGATTCTTTCACTCCCTAGGATAGAATATTCTTAATTTAGGCATCTAAGATGAAATTTTATTTCCGTGGGGTATAAGAAATGAAAATTTATAAGGATTGAAGGTGTACCATGCAAAGCATCTGGTGGAGATTTAAATGTATTTAGAGAATATATAACTCAATTTCCTAAGGTCAAAAAACACGGTAATACATTCTCTATAATGACAATTCTTCAAAATCATAATTTTGTGAATCATGCCTACATCTTCAAGGTCATGGTGTGGATAATTTTTCACATGTGACATTAGATAAATATATTTATAGGAAACAACATGATAACCTTTCATAAGACCACATCAAATACCTAATTATAATGTATCACAAAAGACCACATAGCCATACCTGACCACAAGAAGATTCCCCACCAAAGAAGTATTCAAAATTTGTTTTATCCAAAGATTTTTTTTCATTTTTCATCCAAAGAAAACAATACTCCCTTCCGAGTCAGAGCAGTCATCATAGAAGACAATTGAGAGAATGCATTAATGAACAATCGATAATAATGATCTAGAAAAAATAAGAACAGGATTATAAAAACCATTCATGGTTATTACAATGTCATAATAGATTTTAACCTCTCAGGATCAACTAATATCCCATGACCCGACACCATATTTCCCATGAATTTCAATTTCTGAATCCAAAATTAATATTTAAAAATATTAAAATAATCTTAGTTATTTATTTGATACTCGAATAAAAAATTCTCAAATGAGTCACCTGTTCCTCCATAGATTTAAATTAAAAACTGTTGTAATACAACAATTCTACCACAATGTTTTCTAGATACTCGAGGAAAATACATTTTGTTAAAGGTATAATGTTTTTTGTATCATTGCATAAACCAATGATCATAACAAGGTACTCCTAATGGTTTTACCTAATCAATATGGTGGTTTCTTTAAATGTCATATTCTTTTATCCTCATCTAATGGAAACCATATCAATGGACGATCATTGAGAACCAATTCCCCCCTTTCAAATGATAAAACGGAATGTCAATCCATGAAAATGGATTTTTTTAATTACCATCACTGAATTGAGATTTTGGTAATAAAAAATAGGTTATGTAAACCATAGAATTTCTTAGAAAAGAGAACTGGAGCCACCCAATGTGACACATTGGGGAGTATAAATCTGTTTTCTTAAAGATCGTTCAACTGAGTCTTCAAATATTTTAGCTGATCTGGTTCCCTTTGATAATAGGGAATATAAACTAGTTGTGTACAACGATCTAAATCATCAGAAACCTCTACCTCTCTTACTAGCGTTAAAAAAGATATTTTAGAAAGACACACATCATGAAACTCAATTGAAACTGTAGGTAGATTGACACTAAATGATTCCCACATAAGATCAAATTCAAAAACTAATATTACATTCCACAACTATGGATAAGATTGCATGACCTTGATCATACTTGGGTATCATTCTTCTTGAAAGACATGACACACACCAATAGTTATAATAAAGGATACTAGTCAAAGGTAATAATCAATCCAAGATTTATAGTCAACTTTCTTATCCAACCCAAATTTGATGTGAAATAATTTCATGTGAAGAACCAAAATACTCCATGAAAGGTCAACATTTTTGATAAAGAAAACACAATAAAGACTACATATACCATACTCTATATTTATACCAATGGGTGTAGTAATATCCATAACATAAGATACGTGATCCATTAAAAGATTTAGAAGATTAACAATATAGGATTAAATTAATGAGTGAGATTTACAATTATAAAATAAAGTATAAATTAATGATGAAGCTAGAGAGATGGAACATATAATTTTTTCTAAACAAATATCATCTTCCTCTAGAGACTCTTCCACTCTCTGATGTTGGTTTATTGTATACATGTGTCTTGACCCATTTTATACACAAGGTATCAAATTTCCCCATATATCTAGAGGGTTTTGATGACCCCTTTACACTACATGAAGTGGAATAATCATTGAAGAATTTGTACATGTGTTTTAAACTCCCACAAGAATCACATAAAATGTTTGCTTTAGTGAAAACATGCTTAAATTTCTTAGAACATCCACACTATAATAAAATCAATAGCCCCCTATCTAGAACTGCTAGAGGTATATAATGGACCTAATATCAAAAACCACATGTGAATCATCACGCTTTCTATTCCACTTATAGGATTTCATAAATCCACTACGAGTGAACAAAATGTTTGATAAAAATGCCATGCCATTTTGGTTCATCTTTACTATTACAACTCTACCTAGTATATCAACATAAGAAGTTAGCATCAACATGAATAAATAAAAGTTAATATCATATCATAGTCTGAACTCAAACCTTAGAGGCTTTATTTTTTCATTTGATGCTATCACAGTTGGAAAATGCATTATACCAACAAAATATTTTATATACTATCTCATGGTCTTTTCAGATGACTCATGTTTGAAAAAAATCCACACCATAGGCCAACAACATAATCATAAAAAATAAATTTTTAGTGAAATGAAAAATTAATCCATTTCTTACCACACCCTCATGTTTTTTTCTATCACCATCATGTCCTTTCATCTACGGCTCAGTACTTCAAGTATAAATGTTTCACACAATACCCTAATTTTGTAGGGTATCTCTCAGAACCCAAAAAAGTTCTCAATTTTTTCTCAATAATTTCTCATTACATTTAGTATCATTTTAGACTTTGAAGGATGCTAAATCGTGGGGAAAGAACTCTTGAAAAAAAAAATTTAGAACACCTATATATGTTTCAATATATAGAGCATGAATTTGAATTGAATGAGGTGCATGTCCTAGATCTTGGACAGTGCAAAAAATTACCTAAACTAGAATGGGGTTCAAAAGATGATTTTCTCACTATGGTTCAACACCATCAAACTTCTAGATCTGATTCACATGACTTCTTGGAGACATGATGCAATACAGTATTAGAAAATAAAATATAATACATTATATTTAGAGTAAAATAGATCAACAAGGGGAAATCAATCCCAAATGTTAGACAAACAATATTTGTATTTCCCCAATCCAAAAAAATAGGGAATAGACTAGAACTAATAATCAATAATTCATCACTAAACCACCCCTGTTGACTTAATGTTCATATTCATCAGTGATAGTAAGGTTCTCAATCAGAACTACCACTTATGTCCAAAAAGGTACACATAAAATGCATAATAACGTTAAGGGATGATGAAAACCGAACATTCCTCTAATAATCCATTATCATGAACTTAACTGGGTTCCCATGTAACCAGATATACGGGATAATCCTGACATATCCGGAAGGCTATTCTGTATCTCCACGACATGGTTACTATTACGAAGCATAATAAAAAATTAATGTAGGAATGAATTTGTGACAAACACAAAAGAAGAAAGCGAAACAAATCAGAATGTATAAAAAAAATATAGACTAGGATAAGTGTACTAATAGTAAATTAGTTGTAACAACACAAATTACTAAAACAATGTAAAAGAATATAAATAAATCTACCCAATCCCCAATGTATGTAACTCACCATGGCTATAGAGCAACAACTGTAACTACCTTAAAGTGGTTCAATTCTCCTACTCAAACCTAGACAAAAATAATCTACAAACATCATAAGGAATATGTAGGGTGAGAACTAATATTCTAAGGGGTTGTCACAATGGATTCCAAAATAGATTAAAAAAATTAATTATCCAATAGGAAAGCTTATAATTTTCAAATAAATATGTTTGGAATATGAAAAGAATATTTATTAAAATCATTCGTTGCATTTTGAAAGATTTAAATACATTATAAAAACATTCTTCACATTTCAAGAAATGATTAGAATACCTTTAAAATAATGGATTCAAAAAACATTTTATATGAAATAGATTATATAAATTAAATAGGAATGAAAAATAGATTACAACAATGTCATACATTTTTATCTCAGACATAATCAAGCGATAAACAATGTAATCTTCCCAGATGTACGATAGTTCTAGGTTATGGAATCCTCTCAGACACATGTCATAAATCGTAATGGGTACATACATCCATAGAAAATGGATAGAGAGGAATCATCCATGTACCAATAGTTATGTAAGATTTGATAACTGATATTTTTTAGTTTTTCAAATAATCAATACATTGTTAGGGAAATTCAATCCTACTTGTCCAAATAACTCACTAACTACATAGTCTTGAAAGAGCTATATTATAATTCAATGATGGGAAATTTCTTTTAATCAACTTTAAAACAAAATTATATCCCATTGACTGATTTCCAAAATTCCAATTTAAATTTAAAAACCAAAATGGGATTCTAATAAAAACCCTTCCATTTCCATAACAAAACACTAAGGTTTCTATCAAAACCATTTAAGCCACTTTTTACAAATATGGATTTAAAGTCTATTGAAATATTCAATTTTACACTCATATTTCTTGATTAAATTCAACAATTTATTTTAAAATATATTCCATCCACATAATAAAAAACCACCAAGACAATATAATTGGGTTTTTTTTACAAAATTGCTATCAAAATAAATCTAAGATTTATTTCATAAAATTTAAATTTCATCAAAATCCATAAACACACACCAATTCATTAGAATTGGTTTTTTCTTAATATCAATCCAAAAACCCATTTTAAAACCACAGTTAAATTGAATAGTTTTTTCCAAACAAAATAATTGATTAATATATAATTTAAATAAATCAATTTAATTTTATTCAAAATATTAAAATTAAATAATTAAATTTTGGGTTACCAAATATTGTTTTCATGACTGAACCACCTACCATGGTATAAATGGATCTCGAATCACCAAACCCTAATCTGGATTCATTAATGAAGAACAATGATGAAGGAATCTGGTAAAAAATTGACCAAACCTAGGTTTAAAATCCCAAAACATAGGGTATTAGATCCAAAAATCTACATAGGGATCTATAGAACCCTAAGGAGGAGAAGAGATATCATGATTGATAGATATTGGTGTGAGGAATCTAACTGGGTGGAGATCTAATGACATTTTTAATGATTCAATTCTCTTCTAGAAGGGTGTGGAGGGGCTTAAATAAATTCATGGATTCTCTAGAGGAAGAAAACAACACATGGGTTCGTGATAGGTTTGTCTGTCACATAATATGAGGGTTTCATGATTATAAAATATCATTTTCACGTTAATTAAACTATATAAATAGTTTCATTGGAATGCCCCCATAATTAGTCCAACCCATGAAACCTATCAATGTTTCCCTTTAAATGGGTAATTCATTTTCACCTAAGAGGGTTCATGTTTTAAAAAACTGTGCACTATCAGAGGAAAACATGTTTCCTGGATTTGCACGGTTTGGAATTAGAGGGTGTATGGTTCAGGAAAACCATGAACCAAACATGAACTATCCCAGAAATATTCAAAATTTAATTTTTTTTCACTCGAATTATCCATATACAAAAACCAAATAAATCATGGTGAAAATATGGGATTATGAATACATAAGAAATAGTATCATGATGTTACACATAATTTAGGAAAATAAATATTCTTTAAATAGGTAATAAAATACCTAAAATTAGAATCATTAAAAAGTTAAAGAAGTTGTGTTTTATTATTATTACATCCAAGAGAATAGTGATGGATGTTAACTAAAAATTGTTCTAAATGAATTTTATAGGGTGATATTGTTTTAAAATTGGAATGGAAAACCACATGAATAAATAATTATATAATCCATTCAATCCTTATTGGTTGAACCTAACATTATATGTATACAAAATGAATCCCTTAAAGAGAGTTTACTAAAATAATTAATAAATTGACAACTAATGAGTCATACTTAATTGGGATTACAATTAGAACATATAGATCATTTACATATATAACATGGAATTGAATTTCCAAATATGTGATCCAATTTTGGTATTAAATAAACCTTATAGTTAAATATTATATTTTCATACCACAATAATTAAACCCTTGTGGGTATATATATAATTAATTCATTTATATAATATACCAAAAAAAATTAAAATAGTGTTTCTCCATAATGAATTTTGGTACAAATTTACATTATCATATCTTAACACCTTAATCACTCATGGTGGATTAATTAGAGAGATTACACCGTATTAATATAAATAAATAATTGATGACTAGATATTTTATTATTACAATCCTCTATGTACAACACAAATTGTGTGGAATTGCGGTTTCTGATTCATCCTAAAAACAAATACTAAATGTGCACAGATGAAATAGATTAAATGAACCCTTAAAATTAAATTGATATAATAGACACTTGTAAGGGGGTTTGTATTATATTTTCCATAAGAGATAACTTGGGAGGGAACATTAACGTTTCCCTTCTATCTTAGTTTTCATCCTTTGTATCATACATAAAGTTTATTTGATATATCATGGTGAACTTTTAGGCGTATCTATAAAATAAGAGATGAATACCTGTGTTATGTAATGTGGGTTAACACAAACACAAATTTTTTGTTATGAGAATCATGGATTAAATATTTATTCTATATAAATGATATATAATATGTTTTATCTAATGTTTGTTTTAACAAACTATACATTATTGATTTTTTTGGAAACTGATTTCTCTTTTAACACGCTTATTTTTAATGACCATAATTGGAAGGAAAGAATGTTTGAATACCAAGTCATTAATCTTTTAGTTGATCTTCGATGGTGTGGTCGAAAACAGACTTAGATGGTAAGGTATATGTTTATTATTGTTTGGTTAGATTCTCTAGTATGTAGTTGAGGAACAATTTTTTCCTTGAGGATTGTGTCTAGGAATTGAACTGCCTTAAGAATGCCTGTAACGGGTTTGGAGGAAACATTTGTGATACCTTATATTTTCGGTTACAAAATTCTTGGGTACTTTTTTCAATATAATTTTCATTTAATATGTGGGAAATATTAGTATAATTCATATAAATACTCCATTATATTCAATATAGTATATGATGAGGGTAACTAAGAACTCTCTATTAGAATGATATCATGGGTTTATGCTATCTTTTGACATGTTCTGTCTCATTCAGGCTCTGGATCCAACATTTTCAAATGAGTAGGAATTCCTAAAATAAAGTATTTAAATTTATGTGTTGAAATTGGTAACCGGTAAAATGTGTGATCCCAGGGTTTCCTGATAATCATGATGGAAATCATCATTTTGAGGGGAATGGTGCCATTGTGGGGGTGAGTTTGGGTGGCATAGGATCTAGAACCCAATATTTTCCTATGATAAAGGTGGTTCACATTATTTTTGGGAATGGCCCCTTTCATGGGTTTAGTAATATTGGATGAATGATAGTCCATGGAAAATCATTATGGCCTTTGAGGAGCTAAATCATGTGGTGAAAATAGCTTTATCATAACCATAGGCTCATGAATTCCTTGTTTAAAGTCATGGAATAATAATTATCCCAAAAAATAAGTTTCTCTTTTAGGTAGGTTACGAAGGAATGGTGGATTTTTTAGAAAAGGATTTATGTTTTATTTCATGATGTGAAATATTTTCGTCTGACGTGACATCGTCACCGTAAATCATATCAGTGTGTTCACACCATCCACCCATGTTAAAAACAATGGATACATCGTGGGATGGTGCTTAAGGTGAGAATGAACTAAAAGAACCAATATTTATATTTTTAAGACCATGATTTACTTTTAGGGTGGTTTAAATAAATAAAAATAATGGGGATTTCACCACAAGATTTATTGGGGTGAAACCATTTCCTTAGTACGGTATTAGTGAATTTTATGGATGATATTCTAGTAATCTAGAGATATTAAGTGATTGTTATTTCATGTATTGTGATTAGGATTGAGAGAGATGGACATGTTAATCCTTATTATTTGATGAAATGTGATACATGGTCTTCTTATTTACAGAGTTTTTTTCATTGGCTGATGATAAGTATAGTCATTGATTTAAAGCATATAACTGGACATGGGTGGTCCAGACTTGTTTGATAGTGTAGAGAGTGTGGTTATAATAGGCATTGGGATACTTTATATCAATTATATATATTCTATGATGAAATTTACAACTAAATTTATAAATGATATCATTGAAGCAAATAAATAATGCCAACTTGAGATATCCTAGAAATTGTAAGAGGGTTGTTATGATCAACTGATCATAGGTGCTCATTATAACACATGATGAAGAGATTATTTTGTTATAAAATAAACTTCATATTTTTAAAAATGATCAATGTAGAATTTATTATGATTTTTTTATTGTTATGTGATGTATACATTGTAAAATACATGATTATTGGGTTCATTAGTGATGTGCCAACATGATTTTACAGGAATCATAGTGGTCAGTTAATGAATTTCCATGAATTTTTTTTCATGTTAATATATTGGGAGAGATCAATATGGTTTGTTAGTTGAGTATCAAACTATGAATTGAGGAAAATATTTGAGTTCATATACCACACATATAGAGATTCGGAAACACTTTGTTTACATATTATTTCAGAACAATGAGTTATTCCATGTCGTGGATTGTGTTGTGTATGAGAGTTGGGTATTTCATGGTCTTGGAAATAGTTTTGATATTGGGTATTACTATATTGGTAATGTGTATGAGAGTGTATTAGATTATCTGAAATAATGTTCATTTGTGATGTATATGGGTTAGTAAAACCTAATGTAATGATTATGATAATGCATTGATACAGTTTCTCAAGAGAATCCTTAAGAAACAGTGATCAATATTATGGTTTTCATATTGTTGTAGAACACCATGGTCTGGTTAAGCATGTGGAATTTATTTCAAGAATTTTTTACTAACCCCAAATATAACATGTTTATGAACCCACTAGGTGTGTTTTCACTCCTTAAAAAGACCTATGGATGTCCTTTATTTTTCATGATTGGAATCAGTTTTGTTTGAGGTTGGTAACCAATCATAATATGATTGTTGTTATGTGTTTAAACATAATGTTTGTGTGTCTAGGGAAGTATTATGGTAGGGGATTGAGTTTTTTGGAATCTAGTTTTGTGAGATTAAAAATTGGAGTGAATTATTAGGTGAGTCCATGGGAGATAGTTTTCCTCCAATGGGAGAGTACCATTTTGGTTTGATAATTTAATGAATGATTTTGGGTATGAACTATTAATAAAAAATCTTCTGGTGTGATGTCAATGAATTAAGGGATTTATAATATCACTAGTAGCATGAAATCATGGTATTTTTAGTGCCGAATTAGAATCACGATGCAGGGGATGATAGACCTTTTCAATTCATAGTGTTGATTAATATGATGTTCCTAAGACCATAACTATTTAGGGTGTGATTTTAATTCATTATCTGAGGTTTCATATTGCTTATATTTTGAAATCAACGATTATATTTCATTTGATGGGGTGACTATATAGGCATGTCCCCTATATGGGTGTTCTATTTTAAACAAATATTGAGTATCCAATTCGGTGAAGGGAAGAGTTCCTCCATTAAGGTTTGTAGTTGGATTATGAGGTTTCAAAACCACAAATCAATCCATTTTGAGCAAGTTTTTAGGTTTATAGGGTTCCATGAGGTCTCAAGAAATTTTAGGGTGAGTATAAAGTGTCTGTGGCATATAGAGAGGGGGATGTAGAGCCACAAGATAATTGGTGGACTTTTAGGTGGAAGGAGTTAATGTCTGGGCCCACTGGATCTTCAAAGGGACATTGGGTAATTTTAAAAAAAAATATGTGAATTGGGTTATTGGAACCCTTATCCCATTTCATTTTTTACTTGATGAATTAATTTACAGTCTATTTAATGGTTCCTATAACCCTACCCTCCCTCATCCTTATAAATTTTTGATCACCTTCATTAATGGTCTATTTTACATGCCTCTATAACCATTAGAATCCTAGAAGTGATTTGAAGAGTCAACATACATATTTTATTCATTTCATTTGATTTCAAACATCCTCAAAATTTTTATATTGAGTATTCCATATTATACTGGTGATTGTTTTTTCATTATTTCTACCTTGTTTCAGGTTGAACTGAAGTATGATATTGTACAATTCTGTCCCTCTAAGGTTATGGTTGGTGGTTTTAGTGTTTTCCCTTTAATTATTTACAATTCATATGACATATCACTAGTCTATCTTGTAATAATCCATAACAAGTATTAAATATTGTTATAATCCAGAATAAGTATTAAATTAGAATTATAAATGGTAAAATTACATAATTCTTGGACTAAGGTTAATTTTATCACCCTTATATACACCCATAGTTTAGTGAACCGCCCATGGGCCAAGGATGGTTTATTGGAGAATTATGTCATAACCATGAACCTAAAAATAAAGTGTTCTTATTTATTAATCCACTAAATTTTTACTCACTAAGGATGATTAGGTATTTTATTCAACACACTCCATATACAATCTATAGTCATGGAAGGATATTTAGATATTAAATGTCTATTCCCTGGGGTTCCATTCATTAAACAGTTGAAACCATTTTTTTAATAACATGCATGTAATGATATGGTTGTGAGGTACAAAATCATTTGTAATGATTCTAGTTTGAATTATGGTGTTTTATCTTGAAACATAATCCCAATGATCTTATGTCCCTTGAAAACTAGTGTGTAACTGATGTTATTTCTTAAAGAGGTATCTTATGAATATAACTTATTATTTCTTAAAATATAATAATCGATTTCTGATTTCTAATCAATACCTTTAATAAATTACTTAATGTAACAATTTTTCTGAGTTGTGATACCTACTAATTAAATAGTTTATTTTGGGAAACGAGTATATAGAATCTAATGGGTTAATGACTAATGGAAGTCATAGATTTATAATTAAAATTAATGTAATTGATACATGATAGAGTTTTTCCTTAATTACATTTATATCCCCTTTCTGGGGACATTTTTCTTTCTAATATTGGTTGATATATTGGATGTAGTTGTGGATTAAAATAAAGTAATTCCAAGGGTAAGCCATAAATTTCATATTGGAATTCCATTAAATATTCTAACTAATTAAATACAATTTATTGATATAAATGGAATGTATATAGCTTGTTAATATAATGGAAATAAATATGGACTAAAATTGATGAAAGCTGTGGGCAATCCAAGGATTCTTAAAATTAATGCAAGGTATAGACCTTGTTAATATTCTACGATTCATTGATGTTATTTCCATGTGTAATCATAAATTGTTTTATGTAAAAGTATTATATTATTTAATTCACCATCATGTAATCATATATTCACATTAAAACTCTGGAAGATTAGAATGATTGGGATATGCTCCCAGATTTGGCATATGGTCCATATACATAGAATTCTATTGAGTAATTAATTTGATCCCAATAAACACCCTTCATGAAATAAAAAAAGGACTTTCAAATTTAGTTTTCTTATATCCCCATTAAAATATTGAATGATAAGGGTTTATCGCTTGGATTATGCGATAGAGTTATTTCCCATGGTCTAATCACCATTGGATGACTCTCCAAAAGCACACATATAATTCCATATATATTTTCCTACAATTTTGTACTTTAACTGTGTGTTAAATACCAAAATTTTAACATGGATTCACCTATGATGATAGTTATTGGTAGTCTAGGATTATTTCTATGGCCCATCTGACTAAATTGTGGGGTCCCATGTTCAATGAAAAGCATATTAGGATAATGAACGTAGGTTTGTCCAAGAAACACCTACCGTCCTATGCACGACACCACTTCACTAATTTACCACTTTACTTATGATTATACACATACACCATATATATTATACTCTCATACCTTATATTTATTATACGACATTTGTGGTGTAATACTGTGTTCTATTCACACCTTGTTCATGCCAACTCTTGGTTCATAAGATGTTCTCTTGGCTACAGGTTAGGACCATGGATTTTTGACTGGTACAAGGAAAGGTATATAGGGGATGATTATTTACTAAAATGTCATACAAGTGTTGGTACAAGTTATTTAATTATTTATTTCATTGTTGACTTATAGTATGTTTGTCACCTATTAGCGATATTAACTACACTATGCACATAACATAAATTTTTCTTTCATGGTTTGTTTATTTTTCACATGAAGGGTTTTTAGAGTCTATTATGATCCTGATGTTTATATAATTATTTTCTATAGTGTCTAATTCTGTCAAAGAGTCTATAGTCTCCCTACTATATGATCATTAGATGCTTGCAACTAGTCAGAAGCCTCCAGAATATTCGGAGGCTTACAAGAGACTAGGTGACCTACTAGCTCAGTTAATTATGGTTGAAATGTTATAGGGATATAAAAAATCAAAAAATGTGGATAGTATCAAGAAATCATGTATTACGTGAATTATAAAAATCAATTTTGGATATTGATATATTCGAACAAAAGTTTTTTATGGAATTTAAAATTTTTATTGAAAAACTGGAGATAATGTTTTTTATTTTTTTATATTATATAAAAGGACATAATTTATAGAACAATGAGAATAAAAATTAAATTATAAGACCATACAAAATTTAATGAATTAATTTTTAGTAAAAATAAAGTAAATATTTGTAGTAAGCGATTCTGAAAAAATCCTTAGAAAAAGACCCCTCTCAGAATTTGGAAAAAAATTAATGATAATAGAAAATGACCTTATGTAATTATTATATTATAGATAAGGGAACATATAAAACATTAAAAGTTATTTTTAAATTGATTTTTTAGAAATTTATATAATTAAATTTTAATAAATAAAAATTTATACATTAAAGTTCATGATTTCAATGTGATAATAGAAAAAATACTACCACGGACTTGCTCCTGGTTAGATGCACTATAAATCCATATATAATAATATAGGCTTATTATTAATATTTATAATAACCTTATTCATATATATATTTCTTAATAGAATAAATTTATAAATCATTATTACTATTATATTAATTTTTTATTATTAAAATTAGTATTTAGTTTTAAAAGGTTTCTTTTTCAAGAAAAGCTTCAATTTGGTGGTTTTGAAAATTTCTCCTAGATCTTGGGTTATCCATACCAATAATATTAATGATGATTTAGTATATGTAGTTTATAGAGTTATAGAGCCCCATGGTTATTTCATAGAACATATGAGTGAAATGTGTATGTAATGATTGAAAATATCATTTTATTATTATTATTATTTAATTTACAAAAGAATCGAACTAACCAATTATTATAAATTGATATATGACAAATGTAAAAATAAGAAAATAATTGAAATTATTAATTATAATGTAAAATTATAATTATTTAATTTTCTTAGCCATTCAGGGTATAAAAATCAATACATCATTCATGTAGGTGTTAAAATTTACCAAATAAAGAAAAAAAATATAATTATTGAATGGGTAAGAACATGTTTTTGTATAAAAATAATTTTATTTTTATTGAAATTAATTGACTCAAAAAATATATTATTAATGAGAAAAATAATATCTAATTATATTAAATTGATGAAGACAGATAATATTATTTAGTTAGAGAATATGACTGACCTGTAATAATGGAATCCCCTCATAGGGAGAGTTATAGAATTGTAGGATTTATGATGTATTGTGAGCAGAGATTCTAACAAGTTGGATGGATGTTTAAGGAGGTAATTTGGGTATAGATTCAAAACTAAACCCCTAAAATGTTTTTTTATTTATGTGGGTATAGTATTTCTTTATTTATATGTGATAGTGGGTAAAAATTTTAAAATACACATTCCAAAATAAAAAAAATGAAATATTTAACACAAGTGAATGAATGTTGTAAATTATTAGAGATTAGATAATGTGATTCTGATAATTAAAGCATCCAATAATATTCAGATAAGGTTTTATGAAATTTTTTATATATAGATTTAGAAATAAGGTCATCACCCATTACTAAAACCCTTTTAATTTTACCGATATGTCTAACATGTAGCTTATAACAACTCAAAATTTTATACCATGTAATTCTAATATCATGTTCAATAAGGTGATTAAAACAATAAAAACAATATAAATTAAACATGAAATGTTTTTTTAAAAAATTGTAAAATAAATAATAATCATTAATATGTTCAACCATTAAAATTAATTACCTTTTATGGTAAATAATTATTATGAGTTAATATTGAAAATTTTATATTTTCAAAACAATTTATTTTCTTTATATTAATTATTTTTATAAAAAATCTATAAAAATTTTAGAATGTATATTTGATAAAATAAATGTTTAATTTTGAACTCCACATATTATAATTTACAAATTATTAATTTCTCAATTTTGTCTAAAAATATTGAATTTTATTCGACAAATATGATTTTTTGAATAAAAAATAATTTTTATGGATTTATCGTTATGTAAGCATCAATTGGAAGAATAAAAACCAATTTATTTAACAAAAAATTTATTTAATGAAAATATTATCCATTTTAACATATTATATGAGCTTAAAAATCGTATATCCAATATGTTTAAAACATTGTAAAATTTTTAGTTTAACAAAAACTATTTTTTATCCTCTCGTAGAATTATGATTTTTAAATGTAAAAAATCTTTTTGTAATCAATTATATCCTTAAAAAATTCATTCCAATTATAATAAATAAATTTATTTCATTAAAATCAATTGAAACATAATTTTACCTTAAATAAAAATTTAAATCTAAAAAAAATATCTTTCTAAAAAATCTTTTTACATGATTAAGATGAGTTATTTGAATATTTATTAATCACACATTTTGAAATTTAATATTACAAAAGGATTTTCAAATTTAAATTCATATGTATCAAATTAGATAATATTTTAAATTCTAATTATGGGTTTTAATATTAATTACTATGGTTTAAATATATTTTCCCTATAAGAAATTAATAATGATAAAAAAGTATTTTACTAAAATAAAAAGTGAAAATTTTCTAAAAAATTTATTTAAGATGAGTTATTGAGGTTAATTTTGACCCAATCCCCATTTCCCCACCACATTATTCCATTTTTTATCCACTATCCTCTAAATAGTAAAATTAAAATTTTGAATATATAAAGGTCAAAAAATTCCCTTCTATTTAAATATTAAAATACAACACTTTTATCACATCAAGACTCGTCTTCCTCTAAAATATATACATGAAAAATTTCAAAATTTATTCTACTACAACCCCATCCTAATACCCAAATCTTATGGATTCTATTAGTGATCACAATTCCTTCAGTAAAATGAATAATTACCATAAAAATTAATTTCCTTGATATGATTATCATCTTCTTCCATTGAGTTATACATTTTACTCTTGTTTTTAGAGATTATACATTCAATAAAATTTTCATTATTAATGTTTCTATTTATTTATTTATTTGGGAAAATGTTTTGATCCTAATACATTTCCATGAGTGGTTTCTATTTCACTTTTTTAAACAGAATGTTATTTTTTAAAATGTTTGTCATACTATTACATTTATAATAATGAATAAAAATGTATTAAATAATCATTATATAATTTTATTTTTCGTGTCACAAATGATCAATCTCTAATGTAGTTGTGTTTCATGTTTCACACAATATTTTTTATTATTATGTAATAATTTTAGACAATCAACTGTAACTTCCCCTGCCTAGTACTCCCTCAGTCGACATAGTTTGGTTGGATGCATGACTTTAGGTGTGCCTCCCCACATTCAATAGGATTACAACTAAAAGTAAGGGTGTAAGGAATATAATGAAGAGACTATACCCCCTTTATAGAATTGTATTAATAGAGGAAAATAATAATATAGTATAAAAAATAACAGAAACAATATAAATTAACAAAATAAATGTTAAGAAGAGAAAAAGATATACAATCCAAAAAACAGTAAATGCCTGTAATGTTAGCCTCAATATAACTAATGGAATTCGAGAACTCATACAATAAAAAAAGAAATGGTAAAATACTCCATGTACATAGTCTAAAAAACCCATGTTTGTTCAATCATTAAAGACTAACCCATCCAACTTTCAATCAACCAAATTTGGGTCCCTTGACGTTTTCCATTATTGTATCCATGAAATATTTCCATGTCCCACACTTCATCCTGAATAGTGTGTGAGTAAAACTCAGTATTTCAACACCAATTATGAACATTTAATATGGAAATAAATTTTTTTAATAAAAAACCACATTGATACTCCAGATGAAATAAATCTACTAAACATTATTCTCTGTGATTATAGCAAGGGTCAGGCAAACCTATTTTAGCTACAAAATAGATTCTCTCTCAAGCGGAGGATCATCCTTTATTAGTGAATATATCATAAACTGTTTTTTGATCCTTATACATTAGGATGAACCTATAGTATCACATATCATGTAACTAATTGTGCTCCATGAGAATTCCTATTAATGAATCTCATACATCTTTCCAAGAAACACCTTAAAAAGTCGATAATCCCAACTCATCTCATATTTGGTTCCATGTGAAGTAAAAGGATTAATTATCTTACATCTTCTAATGTATATGTCACAAGGAAAAATCAGCACATATAAATGGGTGCATTCTCATGGGTCTAGATGAATCACTAATGCGATCTCTCACAATAAATTAATCAAGACCATAGGAAACATGTCAGAAATATTAATGATAAAAAGTGGAACGTGTGATTTATCATATATCACATATTATTAGATATTGGGTAATTTGTATTATTATCAATAACAAGGAATTAATTATATTTTGGTATACCATCCTCCATCATTATGTTTCACCACCATAAAAACATTACATGTAACTAATTACTATAAGTTACATATTATAGAAGAATAATGTTCCAATGGATTCCAGTTTATTACTGTATTAGGGGTAGGCACAAATATTGGGAGTCTAAAAGTATGGTCTCAAAATAAATAGAACTGAATGGATTGAATACATGTTCACAAAATAGATATTTATTATTTTAGTTAGTTGTAACACATGGGTTTCCAACATGATCACATATATTTTACCAAATATAGAGAAGAAACAGACATTTGGGTTTCTTTTCTAGACCACCCACTTAAAAAGAAGGGAAGACATATACAATTCCTCAACAGACGTGGTATAGTTTGGTGCCTCCTTCATTTAAAAAAAACATATAAAATTCTAAGAATATATATCAAAATATTATTTTTTAAGAAGTATAATATTAGGTTCTCACGACGGGAAACTTGATGAGATGATATGAAAATGCGAGAACAAAAAGGCTTACCTTGGGACTCTTGATTTGGAGCATGAAGACTAGAAGAAAATGATTATATATTGATTTAAAATAACTCATCAATTATCATGAAAATGGAATGATTGAAAATTATCAGAATTAATTATATAGGACACTAGATTATTTTAAATTTTTTTGAGCATGTCACATTCATGATTGGAATTGGGGATTCATGTTGTGAGTTTCGTGAGTCCTATATATAATGAAAAATCTATTTCCTTATCCTAAAAAGTGAATTAAAATATCTTCAATATTTTAATAAATAAAAAAATGTTAACTATCAATTTAAATATTAATGAAAATCAGTTCATATTGTTAATTAGTTTCATGGGGTATGCCATATATGTTCGCATTGGGAATTGGTAGCTCCTGGCATGAATTTTTTCAGTATCCAGAAACCATATCTCTCCCTATATTTCCTAAATTACACATAATCATACTAGATTAAGGCATTATTACAAAGTATTAAAATAGATCACAAAGAGATACATAGATGGAAAATATGATATATTATAACCTCTGAACCATATAATAGTTCATCCCCGATCTATGATACAAATCTTCTACGTAGGCGTCATCAAACAATTCTAGACCCTATTTCCACATATTTGACACATTTTCTTATGCCTCTTATCAACTATTTTAATGTTTCCTCTACACACACATTATTTTTATGGTCTTTTCCAGAATATTATTCAAACTAAAACCCATAATGTTGATTAGATCCTTAATAAGGTCTATGTAGACATATAATTCAATGTCATCAACATAAATCATTTTAGATGGTAAAATATGACACATATAAATCTAAAAAACATTAAATATCTCATATGTGGAACTAAATTATTATGGAAGGGCCAAATGGTATGCCTCTAGACCATCCATTTCCATAATCTTGAAAACCCCAAAATTCTGGAAGCTAGCTTCCCCTATCATTAGATAAAACGTTTACTCAACCTAAGAGACACCTAAAGGAAAACAAAATAACCATCCTAAAGCAACATAGGTATTCTAAAAAGGTCTGAAGTATAATTGTATCCATTTCAATGTGGTTACCAATGGAGTCCTAGTCAATTGGACATATTCAGACATCTCTTATATGAGATTAGCTTTGATGTGGACTAACTATCCTTCTAGAAACCAACAATGGGACGAACAAAAAAACATTCCATATAAACCCTTTAATGGTTCCATTAGGAATAAATCCTTATTATTTTTTATTATAATTAAATTCCACTACATATTTATGCTTCTCTTAGGAACCATTGATATCTATAACATAGTCTTATAACACATCCTCTAGAATTTGAATCTTCCATCCAGATTATTTGTCTGTCTTTGGATTATAGGTTTTACATAGGGAAAACTATTATACTAAGTCATTCTAAAGGCCCTACTAGTACTATGATTTAAAAACATTATCACTATTAATAACAATACTCTTGAGAACTCCATGCATTAAAACTACTTCGTTCATATAGAGACAAATAATATTATCAATGATAAATGTGTCCCTAACATACCATATGTTGGATACATCCTATATTAAATCCATAATCACCCATAAATAACCAATTTAGTGAGGTCTCATGGATAAAACTATAAAATATCCATTTTGAAATATTCTAAATCACATTTAATAATGGGTAGATGTTATAACCACTATGTAGGCCTTTGGTGCTCAGAGTGCACCTCCTAAAAATATAAATATCTCGCTAAAACATATTATTTCCTCTTTAATCACTAGCCTCCATAAATGTATATGAAGACCGTGATAAAACATTGTTAGTCCTAGATATTCTACCCATTTATAATTAGCAAAACATTTCATAAACTACTCCCACAAACCCATAGGAACCCATACATGACCATGGATAAGAATAACATAAAAATTAAAAAGAGACCATATTAGTGGAGTCTACACACCATATAATATTTCCCTCAATGGTAAGACCTCCATATCATATAAGTATTAAGTCTAATGTGAAATATAAGAATGGAAATAAAATAAGTCAGAGTCATAGATACATATATCTAGGTCTCTTGAACATGTGGGCGTATGTTTGAATATAGTATCATCTGTCCCCACACATCACAAGACACTCACAATTCATCAGTATTCATCTCACGGATCAATTCATCAGTAATTATGTTTAATTGTCTTAGTGTGTAAGCTATCTTGAAGAAGAGGTACTATAGATACTCAATCCACCCCTCTTATGAAGGTTCATGTATCAGTGTGAAAATATGATCTTGATGATCTAGTGGTCAATGTAGACAAAAAACATATCCCTCATTAGATAGTGTATCTAAAATATCATAGTGTGTACTACTGAAAATATCTCTATATCATGAGTATGTAATTGCTGTAATGGAGTATTAACTATTTAATGTAATAAGAAACAACCCGATCAACCTGTATCATTACTACTCTATGTCTAACTTTAGATACATAACAGTTCAGGGTATACTCAATACCTATCACATGTAAGGTGAGAATCATTTTCGAGGTTGTACTACTCTACATATATTTGAAATATTCTCTCTAAGAACCTGATAAAAAACACCTCATTTTTAGTCAGTCTAGACAGCAGTGATCCCAAATAGGACAAGTCCTCGTTGAAACGCCAATAATAGCCCAATTGAAAAAGAAAACAATGAGTCTCAATGAAATCTTTAGGTCTATACTAATAAAATATTATTTCAACCTTAATAGGGTCCACTACCAATCTAACATTTAAAATTATAAGGACTACTAATTGTATTCTACCAATATAAATGTTTCATTTTGATATCTTAGTATAAATTCATTGCACTCTCTATTCACTCGGAATGATTACAAGATACTGGGAATGATTTTCTATAGAATGTGAGTACTTTAATATGTCATCTTTGAAATATACTACAATATAACCTCAGAATGAATAAAATATTTGATTCATGAAATCCAGGAATACCTTTGGTGCATTCATTAGACCGAACAACATTACCATGAACTCATACAAGCCATACATTTTATCGTTATTTTTTTGGGGAATCTAATATTATATCACCCTAAACTGATGGTCCCTAGACCATATTTCAATATTGTAAAATATCTTGGAACCTCCCAGGTGATCAAAGAGATCATCTATGAATGGAAGGGGATACTTGTTCATGATCTACATCATGTGAAATCTCTATTATCCACATAGAATACAAAATTCCCATCATCATTCATTTGTGAAAAGTGTGGGTTTACACTATACTGAGGTAACAGTTCAAATAAATACTATTTCTTCTAGATATTCCTACTAATAATTAAATTCTTGAATGATATTTGGTACAACTCTGTATGGGAAAAAATATAATATTTCCCACCTCTTCAAACCAACTCAATCAAGGATTCGACATCGCACTGTAGTGGTAAGCTAAATATTTCTTCATGAAAGATTATATAAAAGTGGTTCATTAATATAGGAAAATTATATTCCATATCTAAACTATAATCCAATATGATACCTACCATTTAATTTATTAGAGAGTCAAATCTACAAGATATTTTTCTGGCATAACCAGCCTAAATATCCCAAAGACAATAGTGAAAATTGATACCCCTTATTTTGATAGAACAACAACACGCATCTAATAAAAATTAATTTGATAATATTATAGAACAAGTTTTTCCATATAATGTACCAAATTGAAGCATGTTATTTAAAATTTTAATGTCTTCCAAAACAAATGGTAGAATGAATTTCAAGATAACAATTCAACCAATGTATAAATCCTCTCTAAACACTCTCAATGTTGTTTAGATGGTTATAATGACATCTATGAACACCACAACCAAACCCAAAATGTTTGAAAAAATTGTAGATATAGTGGAATGAGATTCTCATATATCAAAAAAAATATATTCAAGGGTGGATAGTACTAGTATAATACTTCAGACATTAGATATTCCAACATCAAAACTAGCTACAATAGACTATATAACATGCGGATGACTCTCCCCCATTCCATAGGATCCATTTTTACTCAACTGTATTGTAACCTATTGTTGGTAATTACACTATTATGTAGGGGTACATGACCCCTATCTAGTCATCAATGTTATTTTAAACACTAGTTACTAGTTATATGATGTGTAAATAATTACACCACAGACTCATGGGTCGATATTTTTCCCATTCCATAGTTATGTTGCATCATAAACCTTTAGAACCTCAAAATATGTCCAATGATTATAAAACAATGACACTTCATAGTGAAGTAATGATACTGGTGTCAATTTTGTAAATCCATTCCACACAAAAATCAATCTTCCTGTCCATGGTCTTGATAATGTTTCCCATGACCCTAGAAACTATTTTCACTGTTTTCAAGCTGGTAACATACATAGTGTCACCTCATGATACTAGAAGATGAGATCCAAAGTCACCCATCTAAAACATCTCGGCCATAATTAAGGGCCTCTATCAGATACCCTTTTAAGATTAGTGCATGATTACTTACAATTTTAATTATTATCATGTGAAGTATGATCACCTGTGACCTTGAATGATAGTGAATCATATTTAGGACAAATGTTATCCTAATGACCACATCTTCTACCAAAAAATAAGAAATTGCCTATATATTATTGAAATTTTGGGAAAATTTCACCTCCAATATACTATCCCATACCAGTGCATGAACCTATGTGTCTGTCATCCATAAATGTATTTAGATAGTTTTGGATCATTTAAATTTCATTAAATTCATTCCGGGATAGGTTTTAATGCTAACTGGACTACCCCACAATGTCCCACTAATTCCTGGATCATCCCCAAAACATGTTCGTAGAAATATTGAAACTCTTATATATATGTTTCTAAATGTGTTTAAATATTTTTATAGATAATCATGACACATAATTGATTTTACTAGGGCCCTCCTTTTGATGATAACATAGGTGGATGCTACAGATTGAAATATCATGTCAGCTTAGATATCAAAGGGATGGTGTGAATGATATCCCTATCCATTGATAAAATGAACCATAAGAAACATTCATGATGATACATTCCTCTATTATTACCCAGTGATGTATGTGTATTTGGATCAGCTTCATTGGGTTTTTGATGATAAACATCCCCTACATACATGACCCAAATATGAAGAGGAGAAATTTTAAAAATATGTTTTTCCACACTCCAGAGAACATAAGATCACCATGTTGACAACAATAACAAGTTAAACCAATATATAAAAAATTTCCTAAGGTTCCTATGAACTAGGATAAACAAGTGTTTTGGATGGACATAATATTTTTCATCTAGTCCTTTTAATCAGGTGTATCTTGAGATTTATTTTCATGGTGTAGTTGGGAAGGTATTTCACTAGAAATAAATATATCCTTTTCATGAATAATGCAAATCAGCTTATATGTTGACACTCATATCATGATACATGCATACTCATCTCTCTAAATACCAAAAAATGAGTAAATATCATTAAATTGTAACATTGCATAATGAGAGAATCCCCCAAGGTTTAATAACTTGAAAACCATAACAAGATAATAACAAGAAAAAAAATAACATCCTAGGTACTCAGTTTTTTCCCAAGCATGGGTCAGATATCCCCTTTATTAAGCTCATTTTTATGTCCTAAAACATCCTAGACTTTTATCTAACATTCCCAAAGTGTAAGGAAATAGATAATAAACATGAAATATAATACCACTTTTTGAAATGTCTACTATAGTACGACTTCATGTGACCACTACTGGTAAGCAATGTAACATTGGGTATACCTCTCCACATTCCAGTGCATGCAGACTAACTATGATGGTGAAAGGAATAGAGTTGGTAGACTATATACTATGGTACAATGGGTCAATGATACTTGAAAATTGGAACATAGTTGATGCAATATGGGAAACAATATAAATAAATGATCAATAAATATAAAAAAAAATAAATCCATGTTGAATAATCTATATAATAGTAAAATCATGTAATTCCATGATACATTAAATAAAAGATGTGTTGGAATTCATAAAATAAAAAAATGTTGAAAGAATCCACTTCCCTGGTCCAAAACCATTTGTAGTTCAATATCAAAACTCAAACCCATAGAGAATTTAATTAACAAATATAGGGTCCCAAACCCTTTTCCAAGAACTCTAACCCAGAATTTGTTAGAGGTTCCAAATGGTGGCTCAAATATGGTGGGAGTTAAACATATCAGGGTGTAGTTCATAGTGTATAAAACAACATACCCTGGTATATAGCTCATGGAATAACGTGATAAGCATGGGTATTAATTTAATAAAATTATAATGAACATAAAATAATCAAGATGACCCACATGCTCTTATAATAATCCCTAGGTCATCCATGAATACTCTAGTGCCATGATGGAAAATCATTGAAGTGGTGGATCATTCTATATTATGAAAAATCACTTAAACCATTTGTCTATCATACCAAATTAGTATGAATCCCTCAAATAATTTCTCACGTAACCCATTAGTATTCATGTGAATTCCCATGATAAAGAATCTAATATCTTCCATAGGTTCACATAAAAAAGGGTGAATATTAAATTATCTCATACTGGGACCAATGTAAATTCCCATTCTAGAGCATATTTCTTATTTTCATGTGAATATCACATGGGGAGAATATCACCTCATATCATGTGGTTAATTATCAATTGTCAGGTTGAATTATTATTGTCGTACCTCATTAGAAAATAATCATTCCCATAAGCATCATTTCAAGAATATGAATGAAAAAATCAATACATATGATTTATCACATTTTTCATATTATTTCAAGTTGTAAAATTTATCATGTTATTGAGTAACAAAAAATTTATTCTATTATTGTATACCCTATAGTATTAGGATGAATAGACTCTATAATAACATTCCAGGTTACTATTTTACATAAATTACGTTTTATTCCAACTTCATGTGCCAAAATATCTAGTTCATTATATGTTTTATTGTTGGATGACCTCACATGAGGTCCCATTTCCGATCTCAGCACAAATTGACCTAACGGGATCTTATAGGGGATCACTAAAATGTGATTTAATAATTTTGGTAGGTTTCATGGATGGTGTTCCATCCCAATCTCAAAAATTTCATATAGAAAGTGAAAAAAAACATTTAGGGTGTTGATCATAACTAATCACCTCTAAAACCAGATAAGACGTAGGGAATCCATCAATCGTACTCAAATAATTGGGTTCATCCTACCATTTAATTGAACCAATAAACTTCTAACAAAGAACATCCAATCATGATTCAGTTTTGGCTACCTGATCTAGGGTTCTTTTCATGCGAAAATACAAAAGGCACGAAAGAGATTAAGGAACATAAATTCTTACCATCAATATCATGAACTGAAACTCCATGACATAATCCAATGTTCTTCTTGATGGAAAGTAAAACTCTCAGATTGTTTCCATCAATGGTTTATTATGAGAGAAGCTGATATGTTTTTTAGAACAGATGAATTATGGAACTGGTGGGTTTTAAAACTAGCTACGGGCTATACGGACATTTCTTGAATAGGGGATTCACAACAATAATTTCAGAATATTTATATATGATGAAAAATCTATCCCCTCATCTTAAAGCAAAATTTAACCAATTTCAAATTTTGTTTACATTACACAACATGAATTTCTGGATTTTAGATTCCCAAAATTAGTACATAACCTGAATATGATTTGTAACACCCCAGGTAAATAAAGAATAATCATTTCATATTTATCCATATTTGTGAATAAAATATTTAAATGACTTTAAAGGGGACGCTATGCTCGATGGTGTACCCAACACGCAACAACGAGTTTCTTGGGAATCTTACGTTGCACTCTAATAATAAAATAATATTATTTTAAATGGTAGTTAACATGTAGCTTTTGTAATGGCAGGAATGGATATAAATAACTAAAATATGATTATATATGTTTTTAAATGTTTTTACATTTATCCAATAAAGTATAGAGGCTTAAAATATGGAAAGAATTCAATTTTATGCTTTTATAACCTAATTTTCACTAAAGGTTCACTTATCACCTTTTGATGGAGAACCATCATTAAAAATAGTTTTGATCACTCTTATACATTCTTTTGGACCAAATAAAACGCTTCTTTAGAATCGGGACATCAAATTTTTCTTTGTGTAAATTTTTGGTATTTTTCCGATAAAGTTCATTTTTTTAATGAATAGTTTAAAATGATGTATTTTAATTCAAAACCTCTTTTTAATATAATTTATTTATATGATTATATTATCTTTTTAATTGGTTTTAAAGTGAAATTAGAAAATATTTTTACCATTAAATCCAATAGTGGTCGTTGAAATTAATTTCACTTTGAAATCAGACTTAAACTATTGTCAATCTTTTGATACTTATTGTTTTATAAAAACACGCTATTTGCTCTGACAGCGGGAATTAATTATTAAATTAATTAATTCGACTAATATGTTTTGATTTTTGTAAAAAAGACTTCATTTTTGAATTCGGAATATCAAATATAGCTTAGGGTGACGTTTTGGTATTTTTCTGAAAAACTCCAATTTTTGGTGAATAGTGAAACCACTAAGTGGTAATCAAGCAAACTGATTTTTCAGTTAAATGAAAGTTTACCACTAATGTGTATTGAATTTTTAAAATCCGACATACATGGTTGTCATTAGTATGAAAATTGTGGTTCAATGGGATGAAAATAATTTTTTGGTGAATAGTAACTTATTAAGTTTTTAATCGCGATTAGTGGTAATTAGTGTAATTTAAGGTAAAAATGATATTATATGAATGTGAAAACACCATGAAACTTGTCCTACACCTATTGGGTGAGTCATGGACGACCGGAAAATCCATGGGCCAACTTGGGGACCCCATGGATCCACTTTGGTTGGGAAATGACATAAATAACTTTTTATTTAATGTAAAAGTAAAAATGACACAAACATGATATGTTCTACTAAAACAATTTTTAAGTGGGGTTAAACAAGTCCAAATTTTTATTATAAATGTTCATTGGAAGGATAAAAAGATTTCCAACATCATAGTAGTTTTTGTATAATTTTTAGACATTAAATAAATTAAATTATTTATGACATAATAATGATGCAGCGATGACATCATTATTTGACGATTTAAATAAAATGGAAAGATAATGTAAAATCTATGCACTACACATGTCCAAAACTTATTGTATGAGTTGATTTCGAAGCCTTATCACCTTATCCACGAATTTTATCAATGTGAGACCTTTTAAAACCGAATTGTTTTTTCAAATAAAGTAATATTTCTTTACTTTTCAAAAGTGCCCCTCCTCTCCTCTTATAAAAGGCCCCCACCTCTACCTCATTTAACACACCCCTCAAGCCTTTGGATCATCCAACCCCTGCCCATTTACTCTCTCCACATCCCTATCCTAATCCTAGAGGATTCCCTTTGGGAATAATCCTTTCAAAGGAAGCCTTTAGGCTCAAATGAAAAGGAGTTACACTTTTAAAGGTAATTCATTCTCTCATGTTCATTTGTTTTATTTTGCATCTCCAACCCCCTAAAATCTTTTTATTTATTTCTTTTGTAACAACACCAGTATCTTCAATATACTAGGATGTTTTTATAAGATTTATTCGAGCTACACTCTCACACAACTACATCAAATGGTTATAGAACATACGGTTTCCGTGGATGGTGAAATTCTGCCTCCCGAAATGATGATTGTTCAATACTCATTTAACACCTTCAAAGGTGGCCATTATGATGTAACTATTTTTATATATGATATATAATATGTTTATGTTTTCCTTAAGCTTCTGTTTTTTCATTTTGGGCATAACTTTATGGTTTCCATTATGAGTAAACGCGATATCTTCATTTATGGAAGTACGGACTACCTCCCCCTCAAAGTGATTGGATTCGTTAAATACCATATGTGGGACGTATAAAGGATGGAACTATGATATTGTATATGATATTATACTGGAATTATAATATACCTTTATATCATTATTATTCCATTATATAAAATATGAAATAGAAATGAATGTAGTGTTCATGTGTACGTACGGCTTACCGTCTCCATGAACGGTGCATTTCATTTCTTACCTCTAAATGATTATGTAATTTTATAAATGATTTCATGTACTGGATATATATGAAATATATGATATATACATCATGAATAAAATTCTGGATATAATAAAAATTTGGCCACACGAACAACATGTAATTGTAAGAAGTCCACTTTCGACTTAGGAACCAAACATCGGCAAAACAAATATTATTAACTTAAATGATTACATAATGTTTATGACATGGTAATAAGTGATATAAAAGGTATAATGAACTTGAAAAATGTTCTTAAGGAAGTATAAATTAACTCAAGTTTATTATTCAGGCGATTAAATAACGATCGAGTCAAGTCGGACCCGAGGTAAGGGATCCTACAACTCTCTTTCTTTTTAAGTACACTCTTTTATGTCATTTCTTTTAAGATCATCTTTCTTATGATTGGGATGTTCTTTTATATTAATCTTACTGTAATTTTTATGATCATGTGATGATAGACCCTATTCTCTCTCATCAATCCATTTTGGAAGTTTTGAGTGGCGCCGTTAGGCTGCCGAACTTTCGTAAGAGATCTAACCTCTCTCTTTCTTTTTAAGTACTCTCCTTTATGTCACTTCTTTTAAGCTCCTCTTTGCAATGTTGGGGGATTTTATTTTATATTACACTTGCTGTAAATTCTATTTTAATATGATGGGATACTCTATTTGATCTCATCAATCCATATTCGGAAGTTTTATGTGGCGCTGTTAGGCTGCCGAGTTTTCGTAAGGGATTTTTCATCTCAGTTTTATTCCCGTGAGATTTATGCTACATTCGCCACAAATTCCATTGAGTGGTGTATGTAATGCCCATAATTCTACTATTTGTGTAATATACTTTCGTTTATGAGTATTTACATCAATGACCTATTGTCTTTCTTTCATGGGTTGTATGTTTTGAAAGATACCCAAGTCGGTACGGGAACCTTTCACCCTCCTCTTTTTTAAAAGACTTCTTTTATTGGGTCTTTTAATTTACATATTTTTATGTTGGGATATGTTCTCATACATCCTTATTGATGTAAATTTTATGTCCATGTGATGAGATACACTTTTTATCTCTCATCAACTCATTTTGATGTGATGCCGTTAGGCTGTCAAGGGAACTTTTTAACCCAATTTCGATTTCTTTGGGTTCAACTTGTAGTCATTAAATATGTCATCCATTGAATATGTGTGAATGAACTTTTATTGTTTTACACTTAATATACACGTATATTGGGTGTATATATATTTGTCACACATATTTTTGAGATTTATTTGTCCTTAATTTAAGGATACCTTCTTTATAAAGGATTTCATCACATTTGACATTTCTATTGAGGGTTAATTGTTGTTATGCACCAATTCACTCTTATATGGTGTATATACTGTCCTTTGGAGTATTATATCATGAATCCTTTTATTTTCATGATATTATAAAGTTCTGACTAAATGTTATTCCTCGATTATTGTATTCAAGTGTCTCTAATTTTGGTAAAACCCCTTTAACCAAAATATCGTTTTAAATGTTTTAATTATTTGTTCTTATTAATATCCATGTTTTAAAAATGGTTTTAAGGATTTATTTATATGGATATTAATGGTTTAAAATGTTAAAAGCTTCAAGGTGGTATGGGGCACTTTGATTCAAAAATCTCTTTATTAAATGTTTTAAATGGTTTTGGAAATGGTTTCTTTTTAAATGGATTCATTATTTCAATATCTTAAAATGTTATATTGTGATTGAAATGTGGAAATGTCATGTTTCCTTTATTCATGTTTATGTGATACGATTATGTTATGGTTCTTGGGCATTGTTATGATGAACGGGTGGTTCCGTGATAAACTAAGGGCGGGTGAGCCCGATATAGCTCTCCAATGCATTGGGTAACGCGAAGGAGTGAAACGTTAAGGTTTCTCCGAAGAGATTTAGGGAATATACTGTGATGGGTATTCCAAACGTAACCAAGAGGGTTACTCCCTACGTAAGAATGTTATGAATTCCGCAAGTTACCTTTATCTCTTATGTTTTCTATGATTTATTCATGATTTGATATGCCTATGTTTTATGGGTAAAGTATGATTTCATTCTTATGTATACATGTACTCATGTTTCCTTTCCATATCTATATATCCCTTACTGAGTTTTTTATGCTCATCCCAAGTTTTTGAAATGTTTTTCACAGGTCAAGGGAAGGGTACATGATGTGATGATAGTGTCAAGGATGTGTCAAGAAAGAATCCATGTTTTATTTTAAATATGTTCCCATTGATGGGGAGAATGAATACTGTCTTTTATGTAACCACTTTGTTTAAATGTGGAATGTAATGCAAGTTTCATGATCTAATTCTCTAAAACTCTAAACCTGAAAATATCCTCAATGTGTAATCTTGTAATAACTCAAGATTAAGTATGGTTTAAGGCTGGGGCCCTATAGTTGGTATCAAAGGTCGGTTTAGATAACATTAGAGGTTAGGGTATTCTTTAAGCATAAGTGACATTACCATAATGGTTAGGATTTCAGAAAGAGTCCTAGTTTTAGATAAAGTGAATGAGTAAGTGTATCTTAGTGTTTACCTTCCTCATTAGTACATGATGGTTTTGTTGATATACTCACACTGACATTTCTATTTTTAGTGAATAGATGGATCTAGCAGGCACCAAAGAGACAACAGGTTTGAAGGAAACTATGGTGGTTCTCTGATTAAGATACTAGATAAAATGGAGGATTCAATGAGGAAACTCGTGTTTTTTCTAAACCAAATATCAAGGAGTCATGATCAACCACTTCAACCTTGGTGAGTTCTCTAATGCATTGTGTACGAGATGGCCAACCCGATGTGGAAATTCAGGTAATAATTATTAAGGTAACCATTAGGGTTTATATGATACTAAATTTTTAGGTAATTATGGGTTACTACTCTACGATATGATGGAAAATGAAAGGAATGAGATAAACTTGAGGTTAAAATATGTTATGATTATTCATGAAGATTTTTTTTCTCATTTTGGGGAATGTTTTACGAATTATATAGTTTTGGAAAAAGGACAACACGCAGACCGTGTGACTACCCGTCGCGTCGGACAAAGCTGCGGGAATCGAACCCACAACCAAAGTGCGACTGGTATTTATCGCCTACCACTGGACTACGTGAAGTCCCTGGTTAGTTTGGCTTATTCTTTCTAGTAATATGATTTTATGAATTAATAGTAAGTTGATTTTGGGTTATTTATGAAAATGATTAACCTATCTTGGAGGATATGTGATTAGGTTAATTACTTTTCAATACGAGACTTTAGGGGCAACTGATGTTGTTTGGAGATAAATGTTACGATTTAACTTGGAAGACTATTTGACTAAATCCTTCAAATATTTGGGTTTCAATCTTATATTGGTTTACTTTGAAGAATTTTATGGACAAAATGTTTATCGGATGGTCCTCGTTGAACTTTGGGTTTTGTTGGACAAATTTTGGAGATTAAGCATAGATTTTCTTTTTAAAGGGTTATCCTTTTCTGGATTATTTGACCTTGTACTAACCTTTTTGGTTTTGGTTCTGGTTAAAGCCTAAAGACATGGGAAGTATATAGTTCTCTTTTGTGGATTAGGTGATTCTCTAGAAGTTGATTATAGTACTCTTAATTTGAAAAAGTCTTCCTAAATACTCGTCTTTTGGAGAAAATATGAGTTTGTTTAAGGAATCTAATAAAAGTTGAGAGTCAACATGATAAGTGATTATGTTTCCTTATGAATAAATTCCTCAATAAAAAGTAACTTAAAACAAAAATTTTTTCTATTAACTTTTCCTACCGGGGAATCGAATACCGTTTAACCCATCACAAGTTTGTGATTTTCTCATGGTTAACTTTCTCCTAAACATGTTTTCTATCACTCTCCATCAGAACATGACCCTTTGTTTTTTCCTCCATGTCCATATTTTCATACTTGGAATCCTAGTGTGGGTTAACTCGGGTGACCTTTGTACTTATCTTCCTTTATTTTAAAGTGATTGTTTTACCAACTCTTCTCTGATGTGGGACTTTCAAGGATGTTTCCAAGCTCAATTTTTAAAATTGCGAGGACGCAATTCCCAAAAGGGGGGAAGGATGTAACACCCCAGGTAAATAAAGAATATGTCATTTCATATTTATCCATATTTGTGAATAAAATATTTAAATTACTTTAAAGGGGACGCTATGCTCGATGGCGTACCCAACACGCAACAACGAGTTTCTTGGGAATCTTACGTTGCACTCTAATAATAAAATAATATTATTTTAAATGGTAGTTAACATGTAGCCGTTGTAATGGCGGGAATGGATATAAATAACTAAAATATGATTATATATGTTTTTAAATGTTTTTACATTTATCCAATAAAGTATAGAGGCTTAAAATATGGAATGAATTCAATTTTATGCTTTTATACCCTAATTTTCACTAAAGGTTCACTTATTGCCTTTTGATGGCGAACCATCATTAAAAATAGTTTTGATCACTCTTATACATTCTTTTGGACCAAATAAAACACTTCTTTAGAATCGAGACATCAAATTTTACTTTGTGTAAATTTTTGGTATTTTTCCGATAGAGTTCATTTTTTTAATGAATAGTGTAAAATGATGTATTTTAATTCAAAACCTCTTTTTAATATAATTTATTTATATGATTATATTATCTTTTGAATTGGTTTTAAAGTGAAATTAGAAAATAATTTTACCATTAAATCCAATAGTGGTCATTGGAATTAATTTCACTTTGAAATCAGACTTAAACTAGTGTCAATCTTTTGATACTTATTGTTTTTATAAAAACACGCTATTTTCTCTGACAGCAGGAATTAATTATTAAATTAATTAATGCGACTAATATGTTTTGATTTATGTAAAACGGACTTCATTTTTGAATTCGTAATATCAAATATATCTTAGGGTGAAGTTTTGGTATTTTTCTGAAAAACTCCAATTTTTGATGAATAGTGAAACCACTAAGTGGTAATCAAGCAAACTGATTTTTCAGTTAAATGAAATTTTACCACTAATGTGTATTGAATTTTCAAAATCCGACATACATGGCTGTCATTAGAATGAAAAATGTGGTTCAATGGGATGAAAATAATTTTTTGGTGAATAGTAACTTATTATGTTTTTAATCACGATTAGTAGTAATTAGTGTAATTTAAGGTAAAAATGATATTATAAGAATGTGAAAACACAATGAAACTTGTCCTACACCTATTGGGTGAGTCATGGCCGACCCAGACAAGCCATGGGAAAACTTGGGGACCCCATGGATCCACTTTGGTGGGGAAATGACATAAATAACGTTTTATTTAATGTAAAAGTAAAAATGACACAAACATGATATGTTCTACTAAAACAATTTTTAAGTGGGGTTACACAATTCCAAATTTTGATTATAAATAGTAATTGGAAAGATAAAACGATTTCCTACATCATAGTAGTTTCTTTATAATTTTTAGACATTATATAAATTAAATTATTTATGACATAATAATGATGCAGCGATAACATCATTATTTGACGATTTAAATAAAATGGAAAGATAATGTAAAATCTATGAACTACACATGTCCAAAACTTATTGGATGAGTGGATTTCGAAGCCTTATAACCTTATCCACTAATTATATCAATGTGGGACCTTTTAAAACCGAAACACATTTTCAAATAAAGTAATATTTCTTTACATTCCAAAAGTGCCCCTCCTCTCCTCTTATAAAAGGCCCCCACCTCTACCTAATTTCACACACCCCTCAAGCCTTTGGCTCGGCCAACCCCTGCCCATTTACTCTCTCCACATCCCTATCCTCATCCTAGAGGCTTCCCTTTGGGTATAATCCTTTCAAAGGAACCCTTTAGGCTCAAATCAAAAGGAGTTACACTTTTAAAGGTAATTCATTCTCTCTTGTTCATTTGTTTTATTTTGCTTCTCCAACCCCCTAAACTCTTTTTATTTATTTCTTTTGTAACAACACCAGTATCTTAAATATACTAGGATGTTGTTATAAGATTTATTCGAGCTACACTCTCACACAACTACATAAAATGGTTAAAGAACATACGGTTTCCGTGGATGGTGAAATTCTACCTCCCGAAATGATGATTGTTCAATACTCATTTAACACCTTCAAAGGTGGCCATTATGATGTCACTATTTTTATATATGATATATAATATGTTTATTTTTTCCTTAAGCTTCTGTTTTTTCATTTTGGGCATAACTTTATGGTTTCCATTATGAGTAAACGCGATATCTTCATTTAAGGAAGTGCGGACTACCGCCCCCTCAAAGTGATTTGATTCGTTAAATACCATATGTGGGACGTATAAAGGATGGAACTATGATATTGTATATGATATTATACTGGAATTATAATATACCTTTATATCATTATTATTCCATTCTATAAAATATGAAATAGAAATGAAAGTAGCGTTCATGTGTACGTACGGCTTACCGTCTCCATGAACGGTGCATTTCATTTCTTACCTCTAAATGATTATGTAATTTTATAAATGCATGCATGTACTGGATATATATTAAATATATGATATCTACATCATTAATACAATTCTGGATATAATAAACATTTGTCCACACGAACAACATGTAATTGTAAGAAGTCCACTTTCGACTTAGGAACCAAAAATCGGCAAAACAAATATTATTAACTTAAATGATTACATAATGTTTATGACATGGTAATAAGTGATATAAAAGGAATAATGAACTTGAAAAATTTTCTTAAGGAAGTATAAATTAACTCATGTTTATTATTCAGGATATTAAAGAACGATCGAGTCAAGTCGGACCCGAGGTAAGGGATCCTACAACTCTCTTTCTTTTTAAGTACACTCTTTTATGTCATTTCTTTTAAGCTCATCTTTCTTATGATTGGGATGTTATTTTATATTAATCTTACTGTAATTTTTATGATCATGTGATGAGAGACCCTATTCTCTCTCATCAATCCATTTTGGAAGTTTTGAGTGGCGCTGTTAGGCTGCCGAACTTTTGTAAGAGATCTAACCTCTCTCTTTCTTTTTAAGTACTCTCCTTTATGTCACTTCTTTTAAGCTCCTCTTTGAAATGTTGGGGGATTTTCTTTTATATTACACTTGCTGTAAATTCTATTGTAATATGATGGGATAATCTATTTGATCTCATCAATCCATATTCGGAAGTTTTATGTGGCGTCGTTAGGCTGCCGAGTGTTCGTAAGGGATTTTTCATCTCACTTTTATTCCCGTGAGATTTATGCTACATTCGCCAAAAATTCCATCGAGTGGTGTATGTACTTCCCATCATTCTACTCTTTATGTAATATAATTTCGTTTATTAGTATTTAAATCAATGACCTATTGTCTTTCTTTCATGGGGTGTATGTTTTGAAAGATACCCAAGTCGGTAAGGGAACCTTTCACCCTCCTCTTTTTTAAAAGACTTCTTTTATTGGGTCTTTTAATTTACATATTATTATGTTGGGATATGTTCTCATACATCCTTATTGGTGTAAATTTTATGTCCAAGTGATGAGATACACTTTTTATCTCTCATCAACTCATTTTGATGTCATGCCGTTAGGCTGTCAAGGGAACTTTTTAACCCAATTTCGATTTCTTTGGGTTCAACTTGTAGTCATTAAATATGTCATAAATTGAATATGTGTGAATGAAATTTTATTGTTTCACACTTAATATCCACTTATATTGGGTGTATATATATTTGTTACACAAATTTTTGAGATTTATTTGTCCTTAATTTAAGGATACCTTCTTTATAAGGGATTTCATCACATTTGACATTTCTATTGAGGGTTAATTGTTGTTATGCACCAATTCACTCTTATATAGTGTATATACTGTCCTTTGGAGTATTATATCATGAATCCTTTTATTCTCATGATATTATAAAGTTCTGACTAAATGTTATTCCTCGATTATTGTATTCAAGTGTCTCTAATTTTGGTAAAACCCCTTTAACCAAAATATCGTTTTAAATGTTTTAATTATTTGTTCTTATTAATATCCATGTTTTCAAAATGGATTTAAGGATTTATTTATATGGATATTAATGGTTTAAAATGTTAAAATCTTCAAGTTGGTATGGGACACTTTGATTCAAAAATCTCTTTATTAAATGTTTTAAATGGTTTTGTAAATGGTTTCTTTTTAAATGGATTCATTATTTCAATATCCTAAAATGTTATATTGTGATTGAAATGTCAAAATGTCATGTTTCCTTTATTCATGTTTATGTGATACGATTATGTTATGGTTCTTGGGCATTGTTATGAAGAATGGTTGGTTCCGTGATAAACTAAGGGCGGGTGAGCCCGATATAGCTCTCCAATGCATTGGGTAATGCGAAGGAGTGAAACGTTAAGGTTTCTCCGAAGAGATTTAGGGAATATACTGTGATGGGTATTCCAAACGTAACCAAGAGGGTTACTCCCTACGTAAGAATGTTATGAATGCCTCAAGTTACCTTTATGTCTTATGTTTTCTATGATTTATTCATGATTTGATATGCCTATGTTTTATGGGTAAAGTATGATTTCATTCTTATGTATACATGTACTCATGTTTCCTTTCCATATCTATATATCCCTTACTGAGCTTTTTATGCTCATCCCAAGTTTTTGAAATGTTTTTCACAGGTCAAGGGAAGGGTACATGATGTGATGATAGTGTCAAGGATGTGTCAAGAAAGAATCCATGTTTTATTTTAAATATATTCCCATTGATGGGAAGAATGAATACTGTCTTTTATGTAACCACTTTGTTTAAATGTGGAATGTAATGCAAGTTTCATGATCTAATTCTCTAAAACACTAAACCTGAAAAGATCCTCAATGTGTAATCTTGTAATAACTCAATATTAAGTAAGGTTTAAGGCTAGGGCCCTATATGATTCATGGGGTAATCCTAAAAAGTTCACATCCTGAATTGGGAACTCATAGTGTGAAATCACTTTGCAACTAGAAGAAGGGTGTCTAACTGTTGTATGTCCACAAAAATTAATCGTACCTCATAAATGTTGGATTAGAATGCTTTAAAACAAAACATAAATAGACGCATTACAAGAAAATATATGATATTACAAATATATATATATATATATATATATATATAATTTTAATTAATGATGTTATTTTATTCCTTTTTGATGATCTAAGAATCCCATTTTATTTCCATGCGTTTTTTAGGAAACCTGAATGATTTCCGCGTTGATTTTTATGAATCTTATTTTTCCATGGGTTATTTCTGATATGGTGATGAATTATAAGTGGAAAAATATTAATGTATGATGAAAATTGTGGTATTATATCTACCTCCACTGGATTGGTTGATGTTTATATCTTATTAGGCAGTCATGTGTGGTCTTAATTAGTTTTTTAACATAAGTGTGGTCATGATGGGATTTCTCAAATATTCAGGAATGGACATATTGTGTTTGTTCACATATGTGTGGGTTTAATGGATTTTAGCACAATTTGTTTCCTATTCAAATGGTTGTTCCAAATTTTCATGCTATTTACCATGTTATTAGGAATTTAAAAGTGCATTTATATTCTATGAAATTACATGTTTTCATGATCAAACATTATTTTAATGAATTATTGTCTTTTATTTCATTATCACAGGTTTTATGATTTTTGAGATTTATTTTTAGCCATGTCATATATTTTATGGTCCCATAATGATCTTTTTATCATCCTCTGGTAATCTTTCATTTTTCATGATTATAATATAATGTTTTTTATATTTTATTATGATATTTATGTGTTCCCCATGTTCTCCATCATGTAATGATATGTTTTTTCTTGAATAAGTATCTCATCTCACCCAGTTAATATGATTCCATTACCACAGTTATGAAGATGATTATATCATGTGGGATATATAAATAATCTCACATAGGAGAGTGGTATGAATTATATTTTTGTGGTATTTATAAAAATGATATTTAACATGAAGACACTGCACCATTAAGTATATTAGTTATGGGACTATTTATTAAATGTAGTATTTAAATCAGGAGATTAATTAATTATTATTTTCATTTTTATGTTGGGTTTCTTTTATTTATATTCATTTTATGTTTTAGCTAATAATGTATATTATTTTGGGCAACAATAGTGAAAACCATAGGGAAACTTATAATGGATGAGTCTAACAATTGGATTAAAATTTTAATTTTTGTTAAAGTATATTTTCTTTGTTTATCCTAGAAATTAAATTCTAGAATGGGTACACAAATTTAATACATCTTATATCATAGATTTTCATAGGGTTAATAACCTCAAATTTGGTATATTGGTTATTAACTCAACAGTGACCTAGTCCATGAAAAAATTAATAATGGAACACCAAGTTTGAAACTCTTTATATTTATTTCATGGTTAATCAAAATAACATTAAAAAACAATACGAATAATTTTAGTATATATGACTATTTTAGTTTGAATCAATACCATGGATAACCTATATTAAAACCTAATGATTCATAGGATAACATATACATGTAATTAATGAAAAATCCTTCTATGTGTATATCTTCCTAATAGTATACACATTATTAATTCATCTTTAGTCAAGGTAATGGAAAGAACCCAAAAAATAGAGCTAAAAATCAGTACAATGGGAAATATGGAAATTATTATTGTATGTAACCTAATAATATTGGTGTTGGATTGAAAAAAATCTAGGAAATAATCCCGAAAATTTATCATTTGTGGGAAATAACCAAATTTTTTATCTATAAAACACACGAAGGAGCTATAAACTCTCTCCAGGATCATTTATAATACAACATAGATCATCATTTCGTTGGCCAAATAATCCAAAATATTTTGAGAAATGGGAAAATACAATGGGAAGGTTATTTTAAATCACCAATTCCCATACCATTAGATTTTAATTTTGAAAGTATATAATTTAGATGGTGATACAAACCAGTGGTTTGGACTCATTAAGAATACCTTAAAAAGAAATATATACATTCTAGTGTATGGAAGTTTTTAGGAATATCTAATTCTTCCGGTATTTCCCAAATAATATTAAAAAATATTGGTACGAATTATTGTAATTGAAGGTAAATGATGATGAATCTATAAGATAATATGATTGAAATATTATATCAATCATGATTTTGGAATCTAGTTTCATCTTATATATTGAGAGAATAATGTATCACTTATTTAATAAAAAACATCATACTCTTTGAATGAAATTAAATATAAGAGTCTTAAATAACTATGATGAAATTTTTTTATGTTCTCGTAAGATATATATAGAAACCAGAACATCTCAATATTAAAGGAAAATGAAATGAATAGTGGAGTACCATCGATTAAATGATAATAAGACACACGACGAAAAGAAATCCCAATATCCTAAATGAAATAAATTTGATGGAAAGTTCCAAGCTAATTGTATCAAGGGGTAAACTAAGTGTTTCATATGTGGTAATGTAGGAAACCAATAATAAAACTATATAACTATGTCTAAGAAGATGATTAAAAAAATAAATTAAAAGAATGTTCCAAATAATGATCCAAATACACTACAATGCTTCATCTTTAAATAGTTTTTTAATTATTTGAATAAATTCCCCATCCCTTGTGAAAAAGTATAAAATTTGATTATTATCATTCCAATAATATGGAATAAGAAAGATAAATCATTTTCACTACCACTATGTTACATCATGATAATGATGCAATGTAAGGTACACTTGATCTCATTTATATACCTACTAATACCATATCTGATTCTTGTTCATCTCTTTCATTTATTTCAGAATGTTTTCCTATGAATATGAAATCACCACGATATGAAATGGATATTTAAATATTAGTAAAGAACCATGGTTTCCAAATGGTTGAATCCATGATCTGTGAGTATTCTATAATTATTTTGGTACGATACTTCATGTTGATTTGATTTTTCTTCCCGTAGTTGAATATTAATTAATTTTTATATATATCGTAATTCCCTTTATAAATATAATATCCATCATATATTTCATTTTTGGAATATATCCATTTGGATGGAGGATGTAATTATGGGTTGCGGGAGCTCCTCTCTATGATGATGGTTTTTAGGGTTTCGCTTGGCCACGACGCTTCCGTTCTTCCTTGGTTTTGATTGTCTCTCTTCTACAGGTTGCGTGGCATCGGTGATTCCCTCCCCAGTTCCTGTTCTCAGCCCTCGGAGTTCCAAGATAATTGTATCAAGGGGTCAAGGAAGTGTTTCAAATGTGGTAATGTAGGAAACCAATACTAAAACTATAAAAGTATGTCTAAGAATACGATTAAAAAATAAATTAAAAGAATGGTCCAAATAATGATCCACATACACTACAATGCTTCAACATTAAAATGTTTTAAAATTATGTGAAAAAATTCCCAATCCCTTATGAAAAAGTATAAAATTTGATTATTAACCTGACAATATTATACAATAACAAAGAGAAATCATGAGCACTACCACTAAGGTAGATCATGATAATGAGGCAATGTAAGGTACACTTGATCTCATTTATATACCTACTAATACCATATCTGATTATAGTTCAACTCCTTCTTTTATATCATAAAATTTGCCTATGAATGTGAAATCACCACCATATGAAATGGATATTTAACTCTTAGTAAAGACCGATGATTTCCAAATGGTTGAATCCATGATCTGGGAAACATCTTTAATTAGGATGTTTTGGAGGATACATCATGTTGATTTAATTTTTCTTCCCTCAGTTGAATATGGAATAATTTTTTATTTATATTGGAATTCCCTTTATAAATAATATATCGATAATATATTTCATTTCTGCAAGATATCCATTTAGATAGAGGATGTCACTATAGGTGGTGGGAGCTCCTCTCCGTGACGATGTTTTTTAGTGTTTCTCTTGGCCATGGCGCTTCTGTTCTTCCTTGGTTTTGATCGTCTCTCTTCTCTCGGTGGAGTGGTGTCAGTAATTCCATCTTTGATGCCTTATTGTGTCCCTCTATGGTCTGGCGATGTTTGAAACCCTACGGTTTTGGTGAAGTCAACATCCTCAATCGGTCATCAATCGGCTTCGGATCATGGTGCCAAATCTGCGGAGACATCACAACTATCTTCTACGGATTCTAAAATTGTCCCACGGCGTGGTGATACATAGAAGTCAACTGGTTTGGATGATGTTGTTACAGCTATGGCCCATGTTTCTACATTGATTAAGGATTTCATTCCACCTCACGGTGATGATATCTCGGGCTCTGAATCCTACTCTGATGTGTTTAGGAATTCAATTTTAGGGTTGAAGCGGGATTGAGCTGGTTCGTTGGCACTATTCAAGGATTCATGTCCTAGTAGAATTCTTCGTAAGGGATCATCAAATCTTATTGAAGCTAACACTGAAGCGCTTGATGAGAGAACTTCAATTGGTAAAAACTCATCGATTATACATATTTTTCTTTATAAAGGTTCACTACCATAGAAACATGATGATTTGATTCACAGAACCTTGAATTTGTGGGGTTTTTCTAACAGGAAATGTGTTTCTCTAGGTTGATGATTTTTCTATTGCCTCATTCCATTTGATGAATTTATGCTTCGTGCAAGGAGAATTAGAACCATGTTTCTAAAACCTGGTTGGATTCATTTTCATGAATGGAAATTGGATATTAATGTCTCGGGTGCAATAAATACCTTTACACAACTCTTGTTTCATCTTTATGGACTCAATTGGGTCTTCGACATCCGAAATTTTTCATGAAATTGGAATGGAAATTGGATCACTGATTCAGCATGACAAGGAGACTGAAGATGTTCAGTTTGGTCACTTTTCTAGAATTTTAATGGAGGTTGATCTTAGCTCCACATTGATTGATTAAGTATCCCTTTTCAACCCTTCTAATAACATTCAAATTGATGCTGAGTATGAAAAATATTCCTCTTTTCTATAAGTTATGTATGGATGTTGGACACTCTTTAGACATATTTTAGAAAAAAATTTCTTGTGAGGAATGTGGGGTGAGAGGTCATTTAGTAGCCCTTTGTCATAGGAAGTCCATCGTTAAGGATTCGACATTGCCAAATCCTTCTTCTCATGATGGTGATTCATTTAACTAGCCATTTCATGATACTAGAAAAAGGTTGCTAATTGATGTATCTACGAAGGAGGTGTATAGTGGCCCCTCTAATACTCAGTCAGATTTTGGTAAAGAGGTTACTCTTGTTGAGCACACCCATATACAGACGCTTGGATTGGTGATCCTTGATACATTACCAGTTGAGGTCTCCAACCAGATTGATGTGAAATAGCATGTTGATTGTCAGCAAGATATCCAAATGATTTTTCACGTATCTGAATTACCTGAGAAATGGGGAAACCTTTTAGTAGATGAAATGGAGAATATGGGTTCCCCAATTTGAAACTCATGCCGTTGTGTTCACACCTCTTGAAAGGATGCAATAATAAGTGCCATGCCAAAGTTTAATGATAGTTAGGATCTTCCCTTTACATGGAGACCACGTAAAGATTATTCCAATGTTCCATGAAACGTGTCTACCTGATCTTCATCTAAGGTGTCTAAGAAAGTGGATACAAATATCTTGTAAATATTCAAATGGGATAAATCTAAATCTGAGTGGGAGACTACTGGTGACTCTGATTATAGAAATTATATGTTGTATTATGATATCTAGACTTATTCGTGGTTGTTGATGGTTTTTATGTTGTTTGTCCCCGTCTGCTGCCCTATTGTAATTTTTTTTCTTTTTAATAAATGGTAAGAATATTTTCTTCTGGCTGGACTTTCATGGTAATATATACATAATTAGGATAAGGATACTTCATTTCATATCGCAAAACATCTTATTATCATGTATCATTGAATGTATGATTATGAACACAATATGGAATAAAATTATATAATACGGTTCCTAATGAAAAATAATGATGAAATCATGACTAAACCAATCATGTAGGATAAAAACATTGATAATGTATCTATTTTATATGAATATATTAACTTAATTCAGGTTAACCTTTTTGGACATCCACTAGAGCAAGCATTTCAGTTTTTAATCAGACTCATACCTGGTTCCGGGGTATTGAATGAAAATTTATTTTCTTATGTCTCATTCTTGTTAATGACTAGTGATAAAAATAACTATACACATTCAATTGAGATGAAATTTTTGATATTTTCATTAATTATTTTTTTTAAAAAAATATCTATTTATAAAATGGTGACATACATAATATTTATAATAACATTAAATATATTTTTAAAAATAATAAATTAAACATGTTCTTAAGGAGATGGTCAAAATTGATAAAAATTATAACTACCAGTTAAATTACCACCTGAGGAAGGAAAATAAATTGGATGATGATTTAAGAGAGATATAAAATTAAATTTTATTCCGGATGAGTATTTAAAAATCCCCAATACTCAAGGATTTAAAGTGGAAAAATAATGAATTTATAATGGGAGGAGATAAATTTAACACCATGAGATTTCATTATATATTCTTCAATAAAAAACCATGTTTCTATGATATCATACCATACATACAAAAGAGTGTTTAAGATAAATATTAAATTTAATAAAATATAATTCATTTATATTTTTTTGATTTTAGAAATCTTAATTATGGTTTTATCATCAGAATAAGTTTTAGGCTTTTTTCTAAAAATATTTAAATTTTAATGACTCGTGAAAATTACAATTTTTTTGTAAAATTGTAATTTATTTTTATTAAATAATGTAATTTAATAGAATATTATATTTTTAATTCATTAATAAAATGATATAATATCCATTTTATTTACGCATGGATTATTAATATACATGTTTTTTATATAAGTCAATTTTAGGCGTAATGAAGCAATTTTCTTTAAAATAGCATTTCATCGCATTTTCCATAGTTATGTTTAAATAAATTTTCACAAATTATAGAAAATTATTTTTCCAAATTAATTCCATATTTAAAATTAGGAGGTTCAATATTATTAGAGAGTTCCCATTTTAGGTATTATGAATAGTATCTATAGTAAAATTAATCATCATAGTAAAGGGTAAATCTTGTAATTAAGGATAAATATTATTCAATAAGGAATTATAACTTCATATAACACATGTCATTATTTAATTTTATGAGAGGAATTCTACCTTTTCCATCCTAAATTCAAATTTTTTCAATTTGGATTCCAATTTATTTTGATAACGACACTTACATTATTTTACTTTCAAATTCTAAAAGTTTACTCACTTGATGTTAATGTCTCTAAATTTAGTACATGAGGATAAAAATATAAATTTTGGTAATGAGTTTTTATTTTACATAGAATTAATTATATTAAAAATACATTTTTATTATGATGAAATAATAACCTTATTTTTTGACACAATGTTGGATAATTTTTAGTGCAGGTTGTAGAAAAATATTTTAAATGATTATATTGAATATAAAATTATTATTTTTTGGTGAGATATATATTCGAAGAAATTTTATAGATGAATATTATATATTAGAGATATTTTAAAATATTATATATGTGTTTCATATTTTTATTAATGTCTTTAAATAAAAATTATATAAATTGTAGTAAATATTATATTAATGATATTTCATGAAATTACTATTTTATCAAATTATTTAAAAATAATAAAAATATTTTTCAAGTACATCATCAATAAAATATTGTGCAAAATTTTCCACCTTTTCCCTTTTTAGATAAATTTAAATGCAGACGTAAAATAATAACACTTTATATTGAAATAGTTATTACTCTGATTAAGGTTAAAAAAGGTTAATGATGGGGTTATTAATACAATAATTTTTAAAATGATTTCTAAATAAATATATATTTTATTTTCATTATATTAGGGACATATAATATATATCTTAGAATACATGTACTATATGAACCACTTTTCCTTCAATTTCTGTTTATTATATTTTATTAGTTTTATAAATTACAAGAGTTCCCTTCCCCTCACTTTTATAAGGACACCCCGTCTATCATTTATTTACACCACTATGGGAAACCTAGATTAACCAAACCATTCCCAATTATATTTTAAAATTATATTTCAATGAATAATAGTTTTTTTTCTTATTAAAGGATCATTAAAAGGTCCCGTAAGTGCAGATCTAATGGAAGGATATAAAATAAGTGGTAATGACCATTACAAAAACCATTCATGTTTATTTATTGTTATACATTATATAAATATATTATAACCATTTTAAATTAATAACTCTAGACTAATAAAAAAACTAAACTATTATTATGATTATGTAAAATCCATTTATCACTTATTTTCCAAACAATTTGAAGAGAAAATATCGCATATGAATACGTATGGGTTATCATTTTCACATAAAGGTGTAATCGAATTTTTATCAACATTTTACAAGGATGGTAATAAAAATTGAAATATTGGATATATAGTATATTTATAAAAACATTATGGTTTTGGAAATATAATATATCATTTTTCTTCTTACCGTCTAATCCATTGGAAAGAAATAATGTTGTTACTTGTTTATTTCCACCTCCACAAAGTAATGTGATAAATTTTTCATTTACACATTACATGGATGGTAATATGGAAATATTTAATGAAAATATATTATATATAAGTTATAATAATGAATCATTAATGTTGATTTATTCTTTACTCTTTTATTGTTCAATCTCTTGAAATATAAAATCATCATACATTCATATGTACGACTTAAAATCACCAAGAATGATGTAATTTAGTTATCTATATATTCCTTTAATAAATTAATATAAATATATATATTTAAAGAAATTGAACATATATTTTATTTATTTCTTGATTTAAATTAGAAATATGATGGAAATATTACAAATTTATTTGGACATGAACAACTTTTCTGAAATTCTCATGAAAAATGAATTTGTTGATAGTTAAAAAATTATTTTAATAAAAAATTATTACTAATTACATCTTAAAATATTATAAATGGATCATATCTGAAATTATGGTTATCTGTATAGTTTTGAATAAATGTAAAATAAATTTAAATATATAACAGAAGAGTTTAAAAACATGTACGAGTGATGTTTAACATGAGGTATGGTATTTATACTCATTTTACACTCAACTAATAATACAAGAAAATCACCACTATGAAAAAGTATATTATTGATATTGTTTTATTTAATCCACCTCCATATAATTATGCGATGGTTTTAAAAAATAACCAATAAAGTTGGTGTTGACATCATACACACATCTATTTATTTTATTTAGCTATGGTTTTATGCTAACCATCAAAGAATATATAGTTAGTGGTGTTTTAAGGATAAAAAAATTATGTGGATTTATAGGTATTTTGAATCACCATAATATCCACATTTTTATAGATAACTGCTATGAAAAAATACAACCTCTAAATAATAATGAAATCATATTATATTTCTTCTAACCATTTAAAAAATATTGAAATTATATTGAGGCAGTTTAAACTAACACTAAACAATAATAGTTCATATTTAGAAGTCATTTTAAACCTTCTCTATATTCTTATATTAAAAGAAATTAAGGATACATAATTAGTAGCCCTAGAACTATAGACATACCTAATTGAAATACAAACAAAAAATGAACAATTACACTATAAGGTGTTCCAGAATATCATATATATATATATCATCACACTAGTACCCCATCGATTTGTCTATTAAAACACAACAATAATTAATATTATTATACCAATGTTGAGAAAACAAATGATATGATATATCTGTAAGGGAGACGAGGGAAGATTTAAAAGGTATATATCTATTCCTTCACCAACCTATATGTTACGGGAAAACACTCTGAACTAAATCATGACGGGAATCCTTATCTTTTTCTATCATAGGATAAATTTATATTGAAATAATATAATAAATAATATTATATTTAGATCCACACACATGCATATAGTAGTAGGTTTACACGAAATATCACAATAATTTCCCACCATCATCACGATGGTAACATTTCCACTCACCACCATCACTAAAAATATATAATCCGCAGAACCTACACAACATAAAATTAAAATCATCTATAAAAAATATATGATTCCCCAAAAAACTTAAACAATTAACTCATGAAATGAAATTTCATCATTAATCATGTATAATTCATCAGGTCCTGTAATTCTATATATAATTCAAACATGCTAAATTCATTACTCATTTTCATTTCCTTAATTATAGATTAATTAGATATTTCATTAATTTATTATTTCAATAAACAAATTTCATTTTATCTTACACAACATCAAATTCATTATTACAAAGTATATTCTACAACCACTGGGTAACTACAATAAGAACAAATTTCCACCAATGACAACATTATCCGACAAGAATCAATATATTTCTTATTTTTAGCATGGTTTAGGTTGTTGTATCCCCAATTTATAACTCTTTATCCTCTATTATACGATATTATTCCAAACATGTCAATCTTCATTGCACCCACCACCCCAAACATCACTAACATCAAAAGAATTATTCATCAAATAAAAACCAACCCATAGTGTATCTCATTATATCCAACATAGAACTACAAACAAACTCATTCTAATCAATTCATCCTAAACTATCCATAGAAATCACTTGTTAACCACATAATGTCAAACCTCATGGTCACAAAAACATTAATATGAAATTAAAAAAATATATACCATCATCGAAGAGTACCCATTTTCATATCATTAAAATTTATTTATATTGATCCATTTTCCCCACAAAACTGGTTCATTACAATATTTATGTTCTTAAACATTTTTTTGAGGTGAAATGAAATGAAAATCATAGAAATGATACACAATTCTGAGAAACATAAATGATTTTCTATAATAGAAGTATCGTTTATCATGAAAATGGGAAATAATAATAAAAACAATTATACAAATGAGACTCATCCAATTCATTCAATTTTATTACATCAAACTCATTTTAATTATAAATACAATCCTTGATATCCAACTAATGAATACAAAATTTTTTATCAGACAATTAAATATGGTTTCCAATGTTTTAAAATCATTTAACTCATCCATAGTATTACAACTATGAAATATGAATAAAAGGATAAAGAGATTCATAGATGAAAAAACAAATGTTATGGAAACATAAATCAAATATGATCTTATGTAATATTCATTAAAATAAAATATGATACATTAACTATTTCTAAAAATCTCCTCATCTAATTATAACACTAGTCACTATAATGTGAACTTAGATCAACACCATATGTATCTCCATCTCCACTTCATACTACCAAAACCTATATAAAAATTATATTGAAAATTAAACATTGTTGTATATTTAAATTCAAAAAAAATTATTATTTTTAAACTAAATCAATTTTATGTTGTGTGATTTACCTTCACACCATTATCCATCCATGAAATATCACTGAGGATAGATATAATCATCTTATAAAAGAAATAAATCAACCCTTTTTTCAAAGTAGATATATGTGAAAATTGTTCTTAAATTCTGTTTTCTATAGAAACAAGCTCCTTATGTGCATCTCAAGGAATTGAGTGCCTAAAAATAAGAGTATATGAAGTTAAAATCATTAATGGACTACTTACTACCTCATATGGTAGTGTTGTAATACCATCCTGTGCAAATAACTAGAGTGCTGCTTCCAATGGACTTGACCAACTAGGTTATTATCCATATTTGATAAAATAAATATTACGATAGTGAAAAACTAATAATAATTTATTAAAATGGAAAATAAATTCATACCCCAACATCATTAGAAAGATAATTAATATAAATATAATTATATTATATATGAACATTCAACCATAATTATGTTCTAGAAAATTGGTGCCTGAAATTATGTGATGGAATTAAAAAAATATATAAATAAAAAATTTAATATATGAAACAAATAATATTTTCTTATAAATATTTAATCTTATGATAATATTACCATAGGTGATTTGTTTCTCAAAAAACACTTTTTTCTAATTGATTGAGTGGTGATTTTAATATCTTGACTCGATTAATTCTTCGTTGAAACTTCTTGTAATGAATAATTTGTAATATAATAGTAAGATATGAACTGTAATGTCTATTTCATATGAATTTATAAATGAAAAATGATATTAATATAAAAATGTATATTTAAATACCATGTTCTTTTCATGACGATGTATATCATAAAAAACCTTCCATTACTCTCTAGTTACCCCTTTAGGTACCTTATCATAATGTTTTCAGATTCTCAACGAAGTATTGTTGAATTCGTTCCACAATATTTATTTAATATCCTTCAATTTCTTACACTCATTTTTCAATATCAACTATCATGCAATATAACTAGGAATGGTAATGTGTAAAACATCGTTACAAATAGAATTATTTTTATAATATTAGAATTTAATATCATAAAGATATTCAATTAAACCATATTGTATTAAAACTAGCATTATATGTGAATTATAAATTCATTTTTCCATGATTAAGGCACAAGCCTATAATCAGCATACGTAATCGGAAGGGTAATTGGATCCACATCCAAATAGCATAGAATCTGGCCAAATAATCCTACAACATCATCTGTAGTGGCCACATTTTATTCAAATGGAACAACTATCTTTAGTCAATTTAGATTTTAGAAATCAAAACATTTTATATTTCTCTCCATATTATCAATAATTCATTCTTTTATGAAAAATATTTATCACTATAAAAAGTGAAATAACATTATTCATTTTAAAATTTTATTTATATTTGTCAACCAACAATATTCTTACAAAGAAATAGCATTGAAGACCTACTCCCACACTATTATTCTTTATGAGTGGGGAGGTGTTGGATGAGATGCGAATGGGACACTAACAAAGGGTGTTATAAAAGATGATGGAATTGAGCATGTAAAAGATAGTGTAGGGGGAAAGCATATCGTACCTCAGATACATTACGGAAGGAGACCAATGGATCATAATCTATCATTATAGTTTAGAGATAATCGACTATGATCAACAAAACTCTTACTCATTAGCATTCATTTAATTTTATCAAATAAAATTAACATCATAAAATATTTTTCACATCAATTATGAAAAAAATAAAATCTATAAATAATAACATATGTAATTTACTAAAAAACACAATAAAAATAGCTACAATAATTATTGAATTAAAAAATTACATAAGTTGTTGATAAATGAATGTTTGACAGCACGCACAATTATTTTTTCCATCAATCATGTTGTTTTACTACTCCCTCATTTTTTAATCAACTCCATCCTTCCTTGTAAGACTAATATTTTCAATATCATTATTTAAAAAGATTCTACTTTCTTATTAATTATGGGATTAAATGTCAGGTATAAGATATTCCACTTCATCATACATATCATTCAAGCCTCTTTATTTTATGTGAGAAAATACACTCCACCATTCATCCAAAAAATATTCCACATAATATACCATTTCCACTTATGATGATACTATATAAGGATCATGTAATAAATGGTCAGTTACATCCATGAAGTGAGTGATGTTCATATATGTAAATTGAAAATAATATCTTTTAAACCCCTCATAATTTGAACCAAATTTCATTTGAATAAAACTATTAAAAAATAATTATTGTAGTTTAATTCAGTACTACTAGTGACCTTTATATAGTATCCCACTTTGGGAATAATAAATAAAACACTTTATTGTGTTTTCAAAATATCTCCTTGTTTGATTGTATGAAATTTAAATCCATTCACTTGGAAAGCATACGACATTATATCCTGTTTTTAGGTTCTCAAGTAAGAAACATAAAATCTACTAAAAAATAATCTCATGTACCGGTATACATGATCTAATTAATGTAGTATACATTATTAGATTCAAAAAATATATGTGTAAACCTAATATTCCTATTGATTTAAATATTTATGAACATACAAAACATGTAAACCATTCAATAAGATCTAAATTAACATTTTCTATTATATGTTTCTCATTTCTTATTTGCAGTCTCATTCGAATCTTTTTCTATATCGTTATCTCTTCAATAAATAGATTTAAAATATATCTATTTAGCAATACATATATATATATGTTCATGTAATAATTCAATTTCTGTCTGTGTATCAATTTAGTACCTCCCAAATAATCATCCAATATAATGAATGATTATTGATTTACCATGTATTTAGATTTACTTCATGGATCATCAACACATCTAATTCTATTGAATCATGTCTAAATATTATCTAGGTATCTATAACAAAATTTAATAAACTCTTATTCCAAATAGGCTTCAAATATAGATCTTTTAGGTTATGATTTATTTTCCACATATGTTTTCAAATACCCATGATATCTATAAAATAAAAAAATAAACATAATTGAGTGTTTAATTAACTTCAAAAAATTTATTTCTTAATATGGAAAACACATAAACAATGTACCTAACAATTGGATAATTTCATTGATAATGTATGGGGTCTCTAAATTTAGCTTCCTCAACCTAATTCATTGGGAAATGAATTATGAATGTAAAAAAATAGAGGGAAGATCACCTATACAATGTTAATATAAATCTCTCCTACAAGGGGTTACGCTCAAATAGTTGTATAGTTTTCATGTTTATTTTTTTGAAGAATGTATTAATTTTCAGTACAAGAGCATTATAATTCTTAGGTAATAATATATGCAATGAAATTGATAGTAACTTATGGAACAAAATATGTGAAACATGAATTTTTAGTCCATGTTTCCTATGATACATTATGTCATCAAAATTTGATATGTTACATGATTATCCATTATTATACAAAAAATATTTTAAAAATTTGATGGAATGTATCCTTATCCAAATCAATAATTACAATAATTGTCAGAGAATACATTACATTTTCATCTGTTAAGAGTTCCATCTTTATTTTCATTGTTTCTACGTATTTTCGAGCATTAAAATGGTTTATCAATTTTCCATGCTAAATATGATATGTGAAGATCAAATTATCCCAAAAATTACTGTAAATATTCATAGCACCATGATTATTACACAAAAAATTAAATTCCAAACATAGAAGATTGAAGAATAAATTTTTTTTCTTCCATTATTGCATTCTGATTTCACTTGATGATTCACTTGATACTCATTTCCTACATATATTCATCTTAATTACCTTCCCAAATTACTTTTCAACATTTCAATGTTATTACAATATATAATAACCTATCAAAAAATTTGGAGATGGTCTACGATTAATAGAAACAATAAATTTCTTTCTTGTTCAACTAAAATCATTGATATACATCGATAAATATTCTATGAAACAAGAAGAACCGTTTTTTAAAATGTTGTAGTCATTCGCAATCAAAATCAATTTTATTGATAGAAAAATCCAAACTTGTGTAAATTTTCCATCGAAATAAATTCTTAATTCAATGGAAGCCACTAATAATTCATGTTATAGAAGATTTCATTTTGATCCTTTCTCTAGAAGATGCATCAAATGTCTCAACCCCATTTCTCAATAACTCGTGTAATTCTTTAATTGGGGGATTAAACAATACATAAATAACATTTTGATGATTTTATTTCCAAGAATAATAATTAAATTTTTAAAATGCATTATTTTCATAAACATCCATGATGAATGATTTTATAGGATAAAAACAACCAGCCAAATGTTATAAATGGTGCCCAGAGTCCCAAATGGGTTTAGTCCATCAATATCCAACCCCAATATCTCATTATATGGATTGGATGAAAAATAAGAATGTAATGATTCTAATTTCTTCTACAATTTTGAATAACACTGATGATACATTTACGAATCATTCTTTTTATATCCAAACTTCCAATCCATGTTCTTGGTATTTTTTGATAATATGAATAATCTATGTAATATAAGCTTTAATGCAATTTATAAAATCCCAGTGTATGTATGATCCCTTTATTCTTATTATTAGTAGTATATTGACTCATAATTCCAATATCACCCATTGACTTCCATGTTGAAGAAGAAAATTTTTCAGTCTTTTCAGTGTGAATACTTTTCCCAATAAAGCATTTAACCAGGGGGGAGAGCTTTTATTTATTTTTAATTTGGGCATTTTTGTTAACAACACTTTTGATATCACAAAACTACTGAGTGATATTTTCTTCAAGAAATGAATATTGAAAAAAATTCTAATATTATAGACATCTTCACATTTTTAACCCCACATATGAATTTCATAATGTACAACTTTAATAGAAAAGGACATTTGAAATATTTTAATACATCACTGTACAACTCTTGATTTATATTGTCAACTAATCCATAAAACTATTTTTCCATTATAGTGAAGTTATCCCATACATTATTCTCCACAGAATCAAGATTAGGATACGATTATATGTTAAAATCATGTTTTGGTTTTCCTAAATTCCCAAAAACATCCCTTGTCATCATTCTATTTGTATCATCATCAACTATTTTTTTGGTGTATTATGATGTTGATGTTGTCTTATTTCAATTAAAAATACATCGTTTATAATTTTTTTCATTTAAATTTCCAATGTAGATGAATTTGGGATCTCATTTATTCGATTGATATCATTTCTAATAATTTCTATAAGATTGAATTCTCTGTGAAAAATCCAACAAAAATACTGAGATGGTAATTTATTCAATATAAATTGTTCAAAAACATGATATCTCTTCAAAAATCTTCTAAATTTAGATTTAGGAAATTCCCATATTATTCTAACATCAACGGGTCGATTGAAATTTGAAAAATCTAAAAACAATACCTAACTGTTAGTATATTGAGGTGTGTTTCTTAGTAATGTGATCCATCTTTTATCCAAATATTTCAAACTGTGTCTACACTTTATTAATAAATATTAAAATACATAATTATTACTAACCACGAATAATAATTGTAAAATCTTTTTAATGTAGAATTATTTATAGTTAAATATATTAAATATTTAATTAAAATTTATATTCTTTGAATGAATATATAATCAATGGGAATATAAAGGAGTGTTTGCTAGTGAGCAGTTTCTCATATATGGACCTAGTTCATCCCATATTCAAATCATAAAGTTAAATCCTCATGTTAACCATCATCATTGAAACGTATTCCTCAGGAAATACAATGACTCTAACACTATGTCTAGAGAACCACCATAAAATATTACATTCCATAAATAACTACCCAAGAGAACAAAAAGGAAAGAAATTCACCTAAGCCCTCTCAAAAGTCCAATTATTCATAATTAAAAAATGACACTCATACAAAATACTAATAATTAACATTTATAAAACCTCTAGAAATGGTCTAAAGACTACACTGAGGAAAATTTCTCAACATAAGGGTGGGATAAATACCACTAAACATAGAGTCTATAATATAGAGGTGATCCTCGACTAAACTATAGTATTTAGGGTCTAGGTAGAGTGAAACACTAGAAATGTTAAATCAAAATAATGATAAGAATTAAGCTAATATTATACCATTCTACCATCATTAGACATTTTTGTGAGAGATATATATTATATGATTAAAATTAAATGAATCCAGTTGATGCTTAATAGATCAAATAAATATATTTATAAACCAAGGATCAAACCAAAATTCAGATTCAGCCATCCCCAAATGATTTTTTAACTCATTGTAAAATTTTACCTCATTCCAAACTTGAATGACATAATAAAACCCTGAAACTAATTTTATAAATATACACCCTCTTTAAAATAAAAAATCATATAAACATTTCCATTCATTTAATATGGATAAATTATTCAATTTTCCCATATTCCATTATTTAAATAAATAAATCACTTGAAATGTTAAAAGAAAATTAATTTCCTTATTAAAATACAAACACATTATAGATTTCATTTTAAATCCATAAAATTTTTTAAAACAAGGAACCATTCAACCAAAAACCATTTAAATCAAAAAATATAAATATTTTATATTTTCCAATAAAAACATTCATAATACACATGCATAAATATTTGGAAAAACAAAAACATCAACCACAATACATCCAAAAATCTTGGACACACCAAGAGGAACACCCTTAATAACACAAAAAATGATCAAAAATGATTGTAATAAATATTTGAGTGAATGGAGGTCAAATAAAAAACCCTGTGGTGATGTGAAATAGATAATGGTAGGGGGAGGAGGGTGGGGTGTGGGGTAAAAGGGTGTTTTTTAATGAAAAATTAATATTTAGTAGTAGGAAAAAAATACTCAACAAAATTAGTTAAATATTTTTAGCATTAGTTTAGTAAACCACTGCTAATCAAAAAATCTGTTGTAGTGTGATTCACAGTTGTTATTATGTATATATTATCTTTTATGAGGTTTATGTTATTAAAATTTGATATATTTAAGATTAATATCTATTTAATAATGATTATTATTATTTAAAATCAATATTACTCTTTCAATGGGTTAGAATTTAAAGGTTACAAAAGACGTAAGGGTTTATTTTACAATCTCAATTTTTTTGGGATTGAATTATATTTCATAGAAGGAATATTATAATAAATCATTTATAAAATACATCTATTTTAAAATTTCATGGTTATTTATGTGTTTTGTGTATTTTCAACCAAATATTCATATATTTTTTATTTTAATAATGAAAACTAGTATTTAAATGAATATCAAATCATATTTCACTTTTTATTTGGTATATGTTTCTTTAATTTATATATTTTACCAAAAATATTTTTTAAAATTTTAATTTATTTATTCAAATATTTTAACACTGAAGTTTTATCATTGAATTTACTTTTAAATGGTTTTAATTGAATAATCATAATGTTTTAAATATGATCATTTTCAATTTTCATTTAAAGTAGTCAAAATTAATTTTTATATTTAATTTATATGGATTAAATGAATTATCCAGCCCCTATAACTATATAATTCTAGTTATCTTCTAATAATAATTTTCAATTGTTTTATAATGAAAATTATTTAATATAATATTTTTTTAAATTTTCATTACTATTTTGTATATTTCTTCGAAGGGAATAATTTTTTTATAAAACCATTATTTCTGAAGAAATGGTTGGAAGCTTATGTCTCAATTAAATTTTTATATTTTTTAGTTTTTCTTGTATCATTCACTTTATTATTATCATCTTTCATTAGAATTTTTATTTTTTTAATATTCATATTCATGGTATCATGTATATACATATTTTTTTAAACCATATACAATTTCTACATATGGTGGTTTACTATAATTGTTATTTGATTAAATGAGAAATTATTGATATTAAGTATACTTGACTGAATATGAATATTTTATGACATGGAATTTTAAATATTAATTAAATTTATCATTTAATATATGAGGAATGTAATGTAAACAAAATTATTGGTGGGACTTAATTATACAAATCCCCTCGTTGCATCTATATGTCTCATGTGGAAAAATAATTAGCCAAACATATTTAATGGATTTTTAGATGTATAACTTCCCATAGATTAAACTATCATGACATAATTCATTTATGGTAAGGATAACATGATTTATGATATAATTACAAAAAAAATTCAGAATTTCCTTCACTTATAATTTAGTTATTATTATCCATGATATTAATATATTTATATTTTCTATAGATTAATTTCATGATCACGCTATTGATTAAATAATATGTGTTTTTAGTTATTTCCTTCATTTATTGATTATGAATAATTTTCTCATGATAGATTTCATTTTATATATCTCATTCTATGAATTTGATCTCATATATTATTTATCCCATTCCAGTGGATATAGAGAAGTATATAATGAATTATATCATGGATTCCAAAATGTTTCATATGAAACTTATTTAACATATCAAATGAAATATTTCAATCCTTTATGTATCTTTTTGTTTATAAATAAACAATTTATTGATCCTTGATGATGTGATCCCTTTTATCTTATACAAATATAATAAATTAGATATAAACTCTAGGTCACTAGATTTTGTGTTTCTAAAGTTATTATTAGATTTAGTCTAATTAAAAAATCATGGAAACTATATTTTAAAAGAACATATATAACATGGGAATCCTAAAAAGTCTTTATTGTATTTTAGGAACTTTTACCAATATAGGGTGTTTTATTATGTTGAACAATAGTAATGACGATTATGATGTAACTAGTTCTGTTTCATTATTTTAAAATTGAGCCTAGAGGAATAGAGGGAATAAAGAACTGTAGTCAATGTAGTGATTTATCTAATTTTTAATATAATGTAGTTAGAGTTAAAACTGATCTGATAGTGGACATGTTAGTGTATTTAAACTATATCAGGATGAAAAACATTTAGATTAAAATGAATCATGTTTTTTAATAGCATGATTCTTTTTTTCTCATGTGATAGATGAATCCATCCTTTCAGGGAAATTCCAATACATTCATCAGTGAATTTATAGACTATGTCCATTGAAAAGAAATTATTAGAATGTGGATCTAATAAAAGTGAAAAGTTTATTCTATTAGTGTATTGACTAAAATGATATGCAGATCAATATATTTTATTGATCAATAAAAATAATGATGATGAAGAAATAGAAATAATGGAATGGATATTTTAATTCCCCCTAGAAAAATGAGATTAAATTGAGAGTAAGGTACATTCATAGAAGTATAAGAAATTATAAAATTATGCCTGTTTATGAAGATAAATTTACAAGACCATCCAATAGTTATTCATACTACATATATAATATGGAAAGAAATATTTTCTTTCTCTTTGATTGGATTGATGTGATTCTCATAAGGGCACTAGTTCTCAAAAATTATCATTATACGATGATATTGTTTCATGTTCCACTGTGAAAATGTATTAATTTTCTAGAACCTACATATTCATGTAATATTAATATAATAAGAAATTTGATAATAATCAAGAAATAGGGAATGTGTCAAAATATAAATGTGAATGAATTTATTTTAATCAAATAAAAATTGAAGAAGTAAATATCTATAAAAATACATGAAGTGAATGGGATTTCATTACAAGAGTAGAGGAAAGGTTCATCTAGCTAATGACCATATTGAATATAAATAATACAGTTATATCCAATGATTCAAAATTAAATATATGGGGAAATATTAAAACCATTATCACATGTTTCAAGGGTGATAACCTTATAAGGAACTAATGGGAGATGGTTAAGGATGTGAAATTACATCAACATTAGTGAATGTTCCTTGATATATGGTTAATGGTACACTTATCATCAAATATAGAAGTTCTTTTTTTATTTGTTTTAGTTTTCACACAACATTTTAATTATAAATAATTATTCCAGGGTATCACATTCACATCAAAATTATTAGATGTTAAGATTGCAGTGAAAACTCATCATGAGAAGATGATCACATATAGAGTCTATAGGACCTCTCTAATATAATTTTATAGGAATTTGATTCTTGAATATATTATTATTTTCCCTGTTATTTATTTGTGCACAATATTTTTCTTGGATTAGAATTCTTTGTATCGATCCTATTTTTATTGTCAATGTAGGGAAGTTATATTCGATATTCTGAATCAACATGTGATAGTTTATTACTGTGAGGATGAACTGAAACACCAAATAGAAATTATATAATTAATATTTTTTTACTACCCATTCATTAGTTAAATTGTTCTCAAATAGTATGGGAGAAACTCAAAATTGATGATATTTTTATTGTACAAGAGTTTGTGTTAATATCATTCTGGAAGAGTATCCTAATCTTACCCCTATTCAGGATGTTAGGTTTTCAATAAAACTCATACATGGTGCAACACATCTCTCAAAACATCCTTTTATAATGGAAGTAATTTAGTTTACATAATTAAATAAGAAACAGCAACATAATATAGATAAGGGATTCATTTATCCAAGTACATCATCATGGGGTCCATATATTCTTTTAGTTGTGAATAAAAGTGGGTCAATGTGTATTTTAATTCATTATGAAGAAAAAACCTCAAAATTAGGAATAATTATCCTCTACAATATATATAATATTTTTTTAAGAAATTAATAATAAATAAATAATTTTCCAAGATTGATCTTCGATACAGATAACATTAAAAAAGATTCTAATAAGAGGAAATACATAAGGCATCCTTCTTTACATGGTATGGTCATTTTGAATTTATTTTAATTCCATTCAAAAATTTCAGTTATAATTAAAAATTATTCAATATTATAGAGATAGTATTTATATATTTTCTTAGAATTTTTTGGTAATATAAAAATCCAATATTCTTATATATATGAAGATAAAAGAAAAACATGATGAAAATTTCAGAATTCTACTACAGAACCTGCGGATAGCGATACTATGTTGAAAATTTACCAAGATTAAATTTTAAATACAAAAGACTCATACATGGGTTATATAATTATATGAGACAGTATATTTGTGGACCCTTAAAATGTTGATGTTATTGAGACATTTCCTAGAACAACCACATTGACTGAGATCCATATTCTTCTTGGGTTACCTAGATACAAATAATAATTTCTAATAATGTTTTCAGGACTATATTATCCACTCACCATGTTGAGTTATAATGTGGTTTAATTTTTGTGCATAGAAAAATGTGAGGAGAATATAAAATAACTCAAGAGATGGTTGGTAAGTGTGATTGTTCTTAAACAACCTAGTGCTGGAGAATTATTTTTGATATATAGTGATACATAAAATAATGGATTGGAATGAATCCTCATAGAAAATGATATGGTGATAGGTTATTCCTATTTCCCATTTAAATTCATTGTAAAATATCATGAATCATGATATGGATCAGGAAGTTGTAATTTTTTCAAAAAAGATGTGGAGGAATTATCTAAATGGTTAATTGTGTGATAAATATACCAATCATAATATATTTAATTGTATATTTACATAGATATAATTGTATATGATCCAGAAAAAATATCTATATTTTAATAAAGGGTATGAATTCTCAACACATTACCTCCCAAGGAAGACGAACAAGGTAGATGATTATTTGTGTCAGAATGAAGATTGTAATTTTTCCATAATGAGGATTGAATGATATAAAAAAAATTGGATTTCAATATGAGGGTTCATGAATTATTTAGAAAATGGGGAGGATCTTATCTTTCTCAAATGAATTTTCATCCATCCATCTATGGGAGTATTATAAAAGTATAAAAGAAAGTATTATATCTATTGAAGAAGGTGATAAATGATCTAATTTTCCGCAATGATCATGTAGTAATGATAAGGTTTAGAATCCAATTATATGTCAAAAAATACCCTAAATAAATAATAATTCATTGGATGAAGTACATACCTACTCATTCACAAATTATCCACAATGTATTGAAATGTTTAGAGATCAGAAAGAGAATTTTCGGTGAGACAACATGAAAAAGGATGTTGAAGAATTTGAATCATGATTCATGGTGTATTATAATTTTGTTAATGAGAGATAAATTTCTTATGGGGTGTTATAACTATCACCCATACTATAATGGAAAATGGAAAATGTAACCATGGATTTTATAATCAATGTCCCGAAAAACTATAGAGTGAAAATACTATTTGGGTTGTAATATAATTCCTTATAAAATATAAATAGTTTATTATTATTAGAAAATATTTCACTCTTGGTAAGCTTATTTAATTATATATTATGTAATTTTTAATATTTCTTAGATTACTACTATTAATCATATATGATCCGGATATGAGGTTTACATAAAATTTAAAAACAAGCCTTCACAATGATTTTGATATAGAGTAGGGTTTTAATGAAATATGTCATCACTAGATATATGGTCAGACTGAGAGGACCATTATAACTCTAGAAGGCATGTTGAGATCATTATTTATGGAATTGAAAGGTTGTTGTGATCAATAAATTCCCTTGAATGAATTTTCTTCCAAAAATTTCTTTCACTAAAGCATTCAAATGGATCTCCATGAATCCATTTATTATAAGAAGAACAAAAAAAAAATTAGGATAATGACAATGAAATATAAATATTGGGACATGATTTGCGAAGGAAATGGAAGAGAATGTTTGTTACATTAAAAACCATATGGTCATCTCAATTCAAAAAATGTTATTCCAACAATCAGTGATGATATCTAATTTTTTATATTGGAAAAACGTATTAAATTGAATATTTTCATTGGAAAAGGTTTTTATATTTAGAAATAATGGTATGTTTATCCTGAGATATAGTGTTACCTTTGAAACTATTAGTCTTATTGGGATGGTATCCTATCATTTAATGCTTCCAATTAATATATTTCATGTTCATGATGTGTTCTATGTATAATGTGTGGGAAAATACATACATTATCTCTAACATGAACCAAAATCATATTTCATACCACTATAGTAAGATATATCATGTGAGGAATAACTAGTGGAGATTCTGAGTCATAGAGGTAATGTTCTATGAAACAATACCACTCATATGGTCCAATTTTTGTTGAGAAATAATGAAAATTATGAAACTATTTGAAATATTTGTGGATGTGATAAGATATAAGCACCATCATGTGTTTAATTTGTTTTTGATGGAATACTGATATTAAATTCTTATATGTAAGTAGAATGTAAAACGATAATATTTTGTGATATAATCCACTTTAAATAAATATTATTTATTAATTGAATAATTTACTTGAAAAAATAACATTAACTGAATCATGAAATCAAATTGAAATATTAATATGTCATTTTTCGCTCATTTTTGTAATCATTGTGTCATTACATACATAAATGTAATTTTTTCAATTTTTTTAAAAAAATATTTTATTAAATATCGAAAATAATAATTATTTTAAAACTATAATTAAATTATAATAAATATTTTAATTTAAAGGATTTAATATATTTTTGATCATGTATTTAATTTGTTAAATATCCTTTTATTTTATATATGTATCATCATTTTTTCACAACTTTTATATTAGTTGGCTTTAGGCATAAAAACTAAATATTCAATAATATAGTTTTTCGTCACATTTTGAGGGTTTGTTTTTAATATAATTTTTAAAAATTTTAATATAAAATGAAAAAATTGATTCCATAATTGGAATTATGTGGTTGAAATTTATTAAATATGACCCTTTTATTTTCATGTATTATGGGTAGTAAACAAGGTAAAATCTATTAACTCGGTAAAAGTTAAATCAATGAAAATTAGGTTAAAAACAATGTAATAAATAATCGAAAATTAATCTATTACAAAAAATTATATTACTTAATGGGTTTAATATGACCATATCCCTCATAACATTAAACATAATGGATTTTGAGGCCATTTTTCTTCGATAATGACAATTAAATTATTTCAGTCAATGAAAATTCCAGAATTTCACTATCTTTGATTTCATATACCTAAGATTTAAACATAAGCATAAATGTAGCGAGTCGACCCAAGATTTCACCTAGGTGGTGTCTACTTCTAATTGAATTATCATGATTACTAAGAATCAATACCCAATAGACCAATTTTTTTAGTAGTCTTGGTAAAATCGATACATAAATCGGTATATTATTAAAAATTAATACTCTAATTACAAAAAAAATATTTTTTCTATAAAACATCATTCTAAATAAATTACATTGAGGATAAATATAATCTATCTAGTAAATCACTACATATCTTTTGTAGTAGGACTATTGGATTCTTAAGGAATGATATATAATATGTGTGATATTAAATTATTAGGAAGGAAAAAATATAAAGGAAGCAATAATGAATCAATTCGAATTATAATTATGGAGTAGTAAATAATTGAACTCACATTCTATATAAATAATAAACTATAGAAGATGTTCCAAAAAAACATGGAATGAAAATAACTAGAATAAATTTTTTTCCCTAAATAACTAGATACAGAAAAATAAATATTCCTAGGTAAAAAACTAAAACACCTTCTTTTTAATCAATTAACAGAAAATGAAAAGTACTCAAGGATATGTAAACACAAACTCTCATGGATAAATCATAACTAAAAATAATATGAAACCAATTAATTATTATTGTACTCCATGTTTCCTAGGTACATGGAACTATTATCATCACGACATTTCACAAGATGGTTTATCTATTTCATAAAAACCCATCCACGATGGCTATACAACTATGTCATCTCATGACAAAATCGATATATTGAGGGTCATTCATTAACTGGTCGCTAACCCATATATTACTACTCTATTATACATCAAAACAAACGTTAATGGGTTTCCACAAATTGATTCATCCCATGAGACTACTTATGCATCAAGGGTATTTAATTCACTGATCCCTAACCCATAGGTATTTCTTTAAACAACCCCCAAATAGTGTCAATAAGTCAAAAAAATTCCTCATAATGATAAATCAAATAAATTGAATACTTTAAGTGGGATTAAAGAATGAATCAAGTACATAGAAAATTAAATCTTAAATCATTCATAGTAAGAAAATGGATGATATTAATACTAAAAATACCAATTGGAGAAAAATTAGATGATTTTTGTGGTAGAGGAAACAAAATAATAACACTTAAAAATAATCTTTAGGAAAAATAGTTTTATTTTGAAAAATCATTATAAAATATTTATAATAAAAAATCCATTTAAAAACATTTTCACTAAAAAATAAAATATATCAACATTATGAATTCTGGCAGATAAATATGTACAAGTCGTATGACGTAAAAATAATATTCCTTTTGTATGGAAAAATGGTTTAAAAAATGTCGTGCTGAGAAATTGAAAAGAAGACTCATTTGAAAACAAGGTTAAAGGATATAGAGGGTAAAATTTTATTTGTAAAATAATTTTGAAAATTTTTAAATGATTTTTGAAAACATTTTAATAAAACAATATTGTAGGAATAAAGGAGGTTATTTGACTAATGAGAGAAATTAAGTTGGGTTTTCTAAAAAAACATTTTTAAAACACCTTGAGTTCCAATGGGTGAAAAATGGTAATAATATAAAAAAATGGAAATGAATGTATTGATTTTAATGTAATAGTTTATTAAAAAATGATTATATAATTTCATATAATTTTAATACCACTAAATGATCATTAAAGTTATTTTTTTCAAAACAATCTTCTAATTTTCCAAAGTGTCCCATACCACATTGAAATATTATAAATCATAAATCTCCTGAAGAAATAATATTTCTAGAAATCATTTAATACAATTATAATGATTTTATTAATTATATAATATATAAAAATTGGTATAAGATACACCACCAAAATGATTTTAGTGAGGAATGTGATATTTAACTCATGGATGTAAAATGTGAGTGGATAATCCCTTACCATGAGTTTTCTTTCTGGTGAATGTCCATTAAATTTGTATATAATAATATTATGTTAATTTTATTGTTGATTCATGTCCTTTTTTCATGTTTATATATACTTTTATTTCACTTATTATCATGATTTTTACAACTAATTAAACAATTTTGTTTACGTCAGATGTTTTAACAAAATTCACTTAATGTATGAAAACAACATTGGTAGGTCATCTATGGTCAAAGGGGATCATTATATAATCTCTATAAAGTAATAATAATTACATAATTATCATAAATCTGAATCAATCATCCTTTTAAAATAATTCAATAAATATGGTTATGTAAAATGAATCACCGTTGCAATCATGATGAAGGCATGTCATGCGTACACATGAGTTACGTTCCCATTTTTCAATGGTCGTTATTGGATGATGGTAAGTAACTTCATATAATTATTGAATGATCATTATGTAATTAATAAAATATTATTTAATCTAAAATAATAATATATATAATTTTTTATGAAAAATTAATTACATTATATTGAGGATGCGGTGGAGCACATGTCCACAAAAAACATTATCACTTTTTATTTCATTGAAAGGCTAATATAGAAAATGATATATATATATATACACACACACATATATATATATATAATTATTTCATTAATATAATACTAATTTTTTATGTATCATAGGTTAAATTATTATCATAATTTATTCATTTCAGGTATCATGTGAACGAATCACATCACTTTGAGGGGGTCAAAGTCAACATATACTCAAATATTGTTATTGTATTAACATATAATGGAAACTATTATATTTTGTGTTATAAAAGGATTAAATTAGTAAAAAATACGTAAAAAATAATCTATATATCATATATAAAATTATTTTTCATCACAATGGCCATGAATGAATGTTGTTAATTTAAAAATGAACAATCATCGCTACATGTATAATTAGTTTTTCTTATACAAAAACAATATGTTCGTTACCTTTTAGATGGAAGTGTGTGTAATATTTTGTAAAAACCATATAATTAAAACATAATAGAATATATAGGATAATTTTTTTGATATAATATAAAATAATATGAAGAGTATAGGGTATGGACATGGGAATGAAACTAAAAACTTGAGGGAAGACATTTCATGTTTATTGGTTATCTTCTTTTGGTTAATAACAAAAGAATCCATGGATTTATTTCTTTCCCAGGTGGAGTTCAAGGTATAGAGGATAAATTTTGGGAACCTATTATGTTATGAATTTTCTAAACCTATGTTTTTTTATATTTTTGAGGAAGTGGTAGAGGAGGTGGCCTTTAATTTTCAAAGAAAATGACTCACTTGGATGTTTTAGAAAAATGTTAGGTCTACACATGTTATTACATAAAAAAGACATAAAAAACTAAACAATTTATGATTAATGTAATAATTATGGCCATAAAATGAGTATTGGAAAAGTGGCTAGGTCCTTTTTCCATTAAGATTATAGTTTAGTCACTTTTTATCTTAGTTTCACCTTAATCATTATATATAATTTTAATCACATCCACTAATAATTATGGACAAAAATTAAGTTGGAATTATTTTTATAAAAATATAATCCTAATTACTATTTTTTAAGTCCATTTTTTTAATTCAATTCATAAAAGTTGGAAAATGAATGTTAATTCTTATCTCGTAGTTGGATAAATTTACTAGTTTAAGTAGAAAATTGTTCAAAATATTGTTAACTTTTTAAATTCAATTACTATGTGATATTCATTCAAATAAAATAAGTTGTATTAATAGATTTATAATTGATGTAATATGAATTTATAAAAACTTTATGATACAATTTAACCTTAAAAATTATTTGATAGAAAAGTTACTTTTAAATAAAAAGGTGGTATTTTTCAGTATTAATCAAAAAATGATGTTTCTCATAAAAATACAAAAACACCATCCTAACCAAATTATAACATACTGAATTGAAAAATTAATTTTATTTTATAATATTATATTCATTAAATTTCCAAAATTCATATTCGAAATTCCATTGAAATTATAATATGCTAAAGATGTGTTTATTAAAATATATGTATTTATGTATAAATTAGTCTTTGTTCTTATCTTATGTATATCCAATCCAATGGATTAATAAAAAAAATTATTTAATATATAACATATATATTTCATTTAAATCGATAAATAATTATAATTACTTATTCTTATTAAGGTAAAACTCTTTTGGAATAATAAAAATAAAAAATATTTATTTTTATATCAAATTGGTTCTTATTTTCATATCTAATTATTTGGTAACAAGTGAATTAGTTTTATAAAAACCATAAATTTTCAGAACATAGTTTTTACTATCCATAAATACTAACTTAATTACTGGGTTATGTCATATTATATAAAATGATAAAATTTTAATAAGACGTTGTTATTTGGTAAAACTCATTCATTCATGCTACATAAAATTTCGACGAAGGCCACTATTGGGTGTAAAGCAAACAATCGAGGAAGGTATCTCTTGAACAAAACAGAAGTTAACTCATTAGGTCATTCATTAAAATATATATCATGTATTGAATATATTTAAAATATTAAATATGTATTAGATTTTCGAGATGTTATATTCCCTTAGGTGATTGGTGTCGTGTGTCATGCATGCTATCAAATGCACATTTTTTTACTTTATAATCTCATGGTTTAATAAAAACATGAATATATTTATATTTTTAAATTTATTTATTAAATAATAAATATTTTGTTATCTTTTTAATTTATTTTCATATTTTAGTGTAGTAATAATTTCATTAAATTCTTATACAATGTTGACTCAGTGTTTGTGAAATGAGTAGAAAAATAAAATAAATTATTTAAAAATTTAAAAATAATATTTTATGGGGGAGTTATAATTTACAATTAATTTTATAGATAAATTTAAAATATTAAAATTATTATATTGTTTTATGTTTCAAATATTATACATTAATGTGCTGATTTTTCAATATGAGTTAAATTATTACTATTTTATATTGAATTAATTGTAATTTTAGTTAAGGTTACAAATGGTTAATGCAGGGGCTGATAAAAAAGATAATGTTAAAAATTAAATCTAGACATCTAAAAATTTATTTATATGGTTAGTTGATGACAAATTTCCCCTGGTATTATATTCAATGTATTTTTGTTTTCACTTATCTTGGAATCTATCTATATTATATTTTAATATTATGAAAACAATTATAAGAGTCCCCTTACCTTTACATATTGAAGGACTCCCACTAACTTTTTACATTACAAAAATACAAGAAAACTATCTCAAAATACCCTACTTAATTCACTTATAAAATATTATATCCATTAAGATTATGTGTTTTTCCTTTTAAAACACCATTAATAGTGTCCTTAATAAGGGCTCTGTATGATGTCTACTGAAGAAGAGGTAGTCATATATGCCGAATCATTCAAATTTATTTCATCATATATATAATGTAAATATAATGCATACATACTAAAATAATAATAATAATTTTACCAATATACTAAAATATTATTATTATTATTATTTGATATCTATTTTACACCTCTTTTATATCACATGGAATGTGAAAGAAACTGTTGTATATATGTACAACTAAACATCCACACTTAATAGTGTAATAATATTTTTATAACCATTATACATGGATCAACACAAATATGAAACTATTATAAATATATGATATTAATGAAATTAATATGTTTCGGGAAATATATTTTATAATCTATCCACATACATTCAAATCCATTGGATAATGATATTTTCCCCCATATGTACGTACAAAATACAACCACCAACAACCATTGTGACTAGTTTTTCTTTACTTGTTTACACAGATGGTAATAAGATTATATTTAATTAATATTTATGATATATATGATATAATAATGATTATATAATGGAGAATTATTTTTACTATTATTGTTTTTCATCTGTTAAAATGTTAAATTAATGTTCTTGCGTACGTATAACATACACTCTCAATGAATGATGTAATTTATTTTTCTATGTCTACCATTTATTGATGAATAGAAATATATATAATTTATATATATAATATTTATATCATTATTAAAATATTATACAATTTGAAACCATGAAAAAAAGAGAAAAATATCAAAACCACTGATCCAAAATTCTCATGAATATCTATAACGTTATCACATGGAAACAATGTTTTTAATAAAGAATTATTAATAAATAGAAGTTGAAATGTTAAAATGGGATATTATATAATATTATAATTATGTATATGGTTATAGAATGTGGTTATAATAAATATATATGTATTAAGAACATGGTTATAAATACTTATGAGGCATTTCGATCTTGAGGTAAGGGATTTCATCTAAATTTACACTCTATAGAGAGGTATTATATATAATGAAACAATATTATTTTATGTATTTTATATTTTTCAATTTTTTATTTATTTAAATTGGATATCTATTTTATAATGGTTATTAATTCATGAATTCAATTTTATTCTTTCACGCGGTTATAATTAAAGTGTTACTAATATTGTTCGGATAAACTTTACTTACTTTTTGAATTGCATGTAGTTTTTTTCTTGGAATATTATAAAATATCACTCATAAAATCAATATATTTTATAATCTCATGGATATTTAATCAGTTTCTATATGTTATTTAAAATATTACACTCTATTGAACTTGTATTAAAATTTTTAATATTTAATTTAAATTACCATATAATTTCGATTTTGATACGTTAAATTTATCTTAATGTACATATTTTTTCAAAATAGTTTTAGAGATTTCATTTTTACTAACTCAAATAATTTATAAATGAAATTTTTATATTTCTGTGATAGTTTAAAATATATGAAAATAAACTTTCTAATATTTGTTAATGTGTCATTTTCAGTTTTATTTACATAAATTCCAAATGACCCTGTGTCTTTAACATATACATTCTCTTGACACTATAATAATTTTACAATATTTATTTGCTTAAAAATATTTTCAATAGTCTTACAAAGAAAACAATTTAATCCAATTTTATTTAATTGTTTCACTTGTATTTTAATTTTTTCACCAAAGGATATAATTTTTTCACTGAAACAATATATCTAATGTAACGACCCACAGTTTCATTAGTGTAAGTCCCTCTTGATCTAATTAAATCTATCTCTATGTAAAATGTTTATATAAAATGTCAACTTATTTGGTTTTATGTAATGAATTGTTACCATTTCATCTATAGTCGTTGAACAGTGATTACATTATTAGTATAAATATAGGGAATTAACAAACCCAATTTACTCAGACAAAGGAAGTGATGGCCTCATCCTGTAGAATTGCTCTATAAGAAGCCCATTTATCAGAGCTCGGAAAGAGGTCGCATCATTGGGGTTCACTCTTAACCAAGACCATGCTGAGCTTCATCATGTCAAGCTCAAACGTGACTGACTACGGGAAAAGTGGAAGTTTATAGATATTACCACTAGAGCGATGTTATCTGAGCCACCCCAAGAGTATGTCACCATCGCACACCATACCCTTAAGTCTTATGCGGCTATTTTGAGGGGTTATGTAAAAAATCACTAGTGCTATGTTCATTTACATTATTTTATATATATAATAATGAATATACTTTCTTGTCATTTTTGATTCATTGTAAATAGTTTTTTTAAGTACAAATAGTGTTTTTAGTTATTATTTAATTAGGAACGATATTTTATTAAATTAAGGGATTTTAAAATTAAATAATATTTTAATAAAATATTATTATTAATATTATTAAACTAATTTTTATTTAATATAAATGAACTTATAATTTTATGAATGCAATTGTAATTTTTATTATGGTTTGAAAGCCATTTTTTTGTCAAAACCCGTGAATTTATTATAAATATAAGTTTTTTATTTTAAAGTAAAAATTTAAAAAAAATTAAAATTATTTAGAAAAAATAAATGTTATTTCTGGAATCAGGACGTTGAAATTATCCAACAATTAATTTTTCATAATTTTCTGAGACAGTCAATTGTTTGGGTAAAAATTTAATACTATTTGAAAATATAATGTGTTTTATGACATCATAATGACCCAATAGTGATGTAATAAAATACTATAAGCTTTATGTTAGGCCAATATATGTTTTTCCATTAAAATAATGTAATTTTTGGTTTGTTTGACTTATTTTGGAAAGCATTAATGGAACCCTTGAGACTTATTAAATATCATGTCTTTTTAAATTATTTTCCACGAGAGTGTGACTCACCTCCACATAAGAAACCCAGTTATTTTAAGAATTTATGAATTTGGCCTTATAAAATATTTGTTTCTCATCCGTTTGCCAAAAATCATGGGAAAAAACCATGGGATGGTTTGTGGTGTGGATTAATTTAATATAAGGGTTCCCAAACCTAAATAATAATGAATTCCATCACCTTTCCTATATAAACCCAACCAAGATCCAACTTACTCCTCACTAAAAGCCTTTTTAGTTCATCCAAACTCTGACCAACTCTCTCTAGAATCCTCTCAAGGTTCCCCAAGCTCTCAAGAAGCCTCTCTCAAGCCTCTCTCAAGCTATTGGAAGCACACTTCCAATTAAGTGTTTTTTCTTCCTTTCTCATTTTTTCCAATTTTCTTTAAGTTGTTTTTCCCTTTTAATTTCAATTATGAATGTTGGGGTATGGTTTAGAACCTTCATCATACTTCCCTATTTATGTTTTAATGATTGTAGATCCCTTTCTCTCTCATTAAATGCCTCCCATGTACACTGTCACTATGCTGTAATTCTGAAAAGAACTTCTCTCTCCTTATTTACATTCAAGAAATACTTTTGTATCATGAATCTAAATTCCATTAAAATTGTTGGGAAATGTATTTATATGACCTAATTATTGTCCATTACATGAAAATATGATGAGTAACCCCTTTATCTCTCATCAATCATTTTTATGAATTCTTATGTCACGCCGTTACGCTGCTGAAATCGCACTGATTTTCTAAGCCAATTCCATTGTGTAGTGATTACCATGGCCATTTCTCCATCACGGGTATTCACCATTATGAACATCTAAATACTGATTATAAAGTTTCATGTATGAATTAAATATCCCTTCCTCATGGAATAAATGATTATGTTTTATGAATCCATGTTTTATGATCCATGTGGCTCACTAATGCGTGAAATGTAATGTTTAAGAAGGGTGCACACTTATATCGCTCCAATGCATTGGGTAAAGTATAGTATCATGATAAATCATGTGGAATTAGTGTTGACTCATTCTAATTCAAGTGAAAAGAGGTTTTACTTGACCTTCATGTGAAATGAGGATTTACTCATTCTCTATTTGCAATGAGCCTTGGCTCATGCAAATTCCATGTTAAGTGTTGTTGCTGCATTTCTATGTAATGATTATCATGCTTTATCATGACTTTATGTTCATGTTTCTCTTGTGCTCTATTGATATGCCTAATGTCTAACATGTATTTTACTCTTCATGTTATTCCATTTCTATTCCCTTACTAGGCTTTATAGCTCACCCTTTTCTTATGAATGTCCTCAGGTTATTCCATGCAATGCTAAGTACGAGGGAATGTAGTGGTCATGTAAAGGAAGATTTCCATAAAGTTGTTCTTTTTCATGTTTAAAGTTTTTATGAAATTATACTAAACCCCAAATACAATAATCCTCTTCATGTTCTTTGTTGTATCAAGTGAATTTTTTTAATAAATCATGTTTAAGTTTGTAATAAAAGCAGGTTTGTCAAATCTAATGAATTAATTGTAATCCTGTCATTGTACTTCATTTCATGTTCATTAAATTTCTCTCAAGAATTTCAATTAATTATAATAATTTTTCATTGAAAGTTTAATTTATCATAAATATCCATATTCATTGTGTCATGTATATGATTATTTCATAAAAATTAAAACATTAATCCAAACAATTTTTTACATTGAATATTATCAAATTGACTGGTGAAATATTTTTATTCAAAATTCTTTAATCAAAATGGATATTTGTAAAATATAAATATATTTATTTAATTAAAATGGTAATCAAATATAATATTAATTTATTTTACATGTATTGACAAGTGGGACGCATTATAGATATATTATAATGTGTTGATTGGTATCATGCGAAAACCTTGTTTTCCAAACCAATTAAATGAATTTTTAGTGTATACCTACAAATAAATTAAAATATCTTGGTATTGGAAATGATGTTAAATATATCATTATTGTTTAGATCATGGATTAAAACCATAATAATTTTATTGTTGGATAATTAAATTATTTTCCATTAGATTAAATAAATGATATTATCCATATATACATTTCATAACCACGTAATTGATTAACTTAAATGTATTTTATTTAATTTAATTTTACATATTCATTATTACTTATTTACTCATTATAGAATTCAATTAATATAAAATTTAATGAAACTCTATGATCACAATTCTCTTTTTTTCCTTTCCCCACGATATAAAGAAGGATTTTAGGAATAATATCAGGGATGCTAGAGTGTTTCATATACTATATATTTTATATTTCAAATTAAGATGGTAATAATATATTAATCTAGTTATTAATGAATAAAAAAGTAATCGATATTTTATGGTATGATCCCTAAAATTTTCTCCTAGTGTAATTAAGAAGACACCAGCTCTTGGTAACTATACTTTGGATTATTAGAAGAAAACCTATTGTGATAAACTAACTACTCAAACTCCAATATAGTTGATGCTAAAGAAAACCCAAAAACATAATGTAGATCTATAAAAAATGTTGTAAATATTATACATCTAAATATTGATAACGATAGTGTTTTAATGTTTAAAACCTATAAATGATTCCCATTATATCTATAATTGATGAAGTAACTCTTTCATGGTACATATAACTCAAATTTCTCTTTATATCTGTGATGTATGAAGATTCTTAGATATAAAGAAACATCTAGGTGGATAGTATGAACTGAAAAATTGAAAAATATGTAACTCGATTATAGTTACTCCATCGTGTTAAGGATTAATTGTATAAATCTATGTCTTTGAGGCACCCATTAACTATACGAGTATGGAAATGTGAGAACAATACCATGGAATTTTTCAATTTAATCCTTAAAATAGTTTAGTGAAATATTTATATGTGGGTTGTTTTCTATGACCTTATAAATTCATCACATACATATTAAATCAAAATAGATTTATACCCTAACCAAATACTAGGATATACACAAGATAAGTAGTGATTCTATACAAAGTATCACAATACATTTATTTGATTAGGATCCAATGTTTACATATTTTTTCTATGAAATTATAAAGAAATAATTAATGATAGATCCATAAATTATCACTATATATCATCCTTTGAATGATTGTTAGTTTTAGAGTAAAATTATTTTTTCTTGAGTATATTCTAACATATTGTTTAATGGTTTTCTAAGGATGGTGGGATCACTACCTCCCCTAGTAGTTTTATAAAATAATTATAGTTTAAATCTAATATTTAGATGTTACCCTCTAGGGATTTGTATGGGAATATATATGGAACTCTGATATGCTGGTATGAAGATGGTGAGAGGAATATAATTTGTCTATATTTTTTAATGAAATTATAAAGAATGATCTAACCATTCCATCACATATGAAGGTGGAAAAAAATCTAGAATGGTTATATAAAAAATTATCCAAGAGATATATAGTTTTATGTAAGAGAAAAGTGGTTTTTTAATATCTATAATGATGTAGGTTATCATAATTAGGGAGAGATTTATGTTTTCCCCTATCTCTAATGGTTCCTTACAAATATTTGTTCTTATCAGTTTTACAACTTATCACATATCACTCCTTCCAAAACTATTTCATGTTCATGATTTGTTATATATATCACTTTTTGTGGATGTATGTATCAGATTTATCACATGTATTGAAGTTAAAAATCTATGCTATTAGGACATGACAATTGATATATAGAACAACAAGTCAAAATATATGGTATAAGAGAAAAGTATCTAAAAAAGGCCACCCATCTAATAAAGGTTCTATAGATGAACTATTATCTTGAGGATGCTATGTGTAATCCTAAAGATGTAGTGAGGAAAAATTATAATCACTTTTATTCCTCTGTGTACAGAAATTTAAATGATAATGATTATTTTATGGGGGAAATAATACGAAGAATTAAAATTTTAGACATCGAAAAATAGATGTAATATTTAATAACATACATTAAATGTTTCACCAAAATTAAATATACCTGAACACAATATAAGAACACTTTTAAAATATATATATTAAACACTATAAGGGTAATCTATTAAATGTTTCTTAATTTAAATGATAAATAATTTATATCAGTTTATATTAAAATAGATATTTAAAACAATAGTAATTTTTGATATATTTTTTATTTTAATTAAAAAACTATATTTATAAATTTTATTCCATAAATTTGATTAAAATATTTTTTGAATTACACATATAAAAATTGACATATTATAAATTTATGGATTTTTTCATTAAATATTAATTTTTTGTTGAAAATAACGGTTATTTGAAAATGACAATTGTTATCGTGTTATCATTTTTAAAGAATATCCTTAAATTTTATAAAACTATTTCAGTGGTTAAATGTTTACTTAATGAATATAATAATTACATTTAATATATTTTTAGGTTGTAAGTCTTATATCAATAATTTTAATAACTGAATTAGAATATTTATTTAATAAATAATGGTTTAGGTATTTTCATTTAATTTCTTATTTTCAAGAAATGATTTGATTAAGGATTTTTGTAAAAGACATATAACATTAATTTTATTTGTAATAACTTAATTTAGGTCATGAAAATTAGTATCAATGATAATTTTATCTTATATATAAATTTATGATTGATAAAAATTAATTTTCTAAAAAACTTTTATTTCATTAAGTATATTATATTAAAATTTACCTCTATAAAATATAGAAATTTTATATGATTAAATTTTTAATATTAAAATGATTTCTTTAAAATTATTTACCAATGAAAATTTTACCTTTGGATATTAAAATTAAATACTATTGAAAAAAATAGGTACCCTTAAAAAATGTTAAGATGTTAAAAAGACAATTACAAATGTGAAAAGGAAAAAACATATCAAAACCCAATTTTAAAAAGAGATGTTTTGGTGAATTTAGAAACAA